>JAOQGH010000001.1:72873801-72941793 GCA_025769975.1 Gallinago jamesoni | reverse complement strand
CCCCCCCCCCCCCCCCCCCCCCGCCTCCCCGAACCGCCCCGGCCCGGCATTGTTCGCGCCGTCCGTCCCCGCCGCTGCGGGACCTGAGGGGGGGGGGGGAAGGGGGAACCCCGAGGGCCCACCCCGCATTCCCGCTTCCCCGGCAACTTTTCTTTCTCTCCCGACTCGGCGGCAGCGATGCGGGAGCGAGGAGCCGAGCTGAGCCGCTCCCCGCAGCGTCGGACACCCCCCCCCCCCCCCCGGCCCCCCCCCGCGGGGGGGGGGGGGGAGGGATCGGGCGGGAGATCGCTCCCGACGGGGGGAACTGGGGGGGGTTGCGGGGGGGTCGGGAGCGCAGTAACCGCTTCTCATCCCTTCCCTTCGGCAGAACGTCCTGGAGCAGAAGCGGGATTTGAAGCCGGTCCCCGCCGCCCCTTCAGAGAGACCCCCGCTCCTGCCGCTCTCGGGTAGGACACGCCGCTCGTGTGCGGGGGTTGCCCGCAGCGGGAAGGGTGCGGAGTGTGTGTGTGTGTGTGCGGGGGGGGGGAGGGAGGGTTCGGAGGCACAAGGCGTACAAAGGAAGCGCTGGGAATATCCTTCCCATGGAGGCTCCGGCGGCTGCGCCCGTCGAGGAAGGGGCTGCCGGCTCTGGGACTTTGGGGGGGGCCGGGGGGACGGACGGACACGGGGACTCGGTCCCTTGTCGCGTCGGCAGAAAACTGCCAGCGCTTTTAATGGCAAAATACAGGTTTCTGAGCCGTTTGTCGACGCGTTCCTGGGGGAGAGTGGAGAGAAGGAGCAGTATTTTCTGTATTAAATTTTAATGTAAATGATGAAAGGTGGGGTTTTTTTTTTGGGGGGGGGGAACCCAAACCAAGAAAAATCCTAAGCAAACTCGTCCTCGGGAAGGTGTGTGGGGCGTTACACGGCGTTTACCGAAAAGATGAGGCAGCTTTCTCAGCTCGGTTGTTCTGAAGTCGGAGTTGAGTTTCGACGACGTGCCCCTGGAAGGGATTTAAATTAAAAAAACCAAAAAAAAACCCAAACAAAACGTTTTGCCGAGTAATCTTTTATCTGATGTAGATAATTCCGTTTGAACGATTCCTTGTACGGGATGCTGACGATAAGGCCTTTTTTTGTAGAAGGGAGGAGTGTAATTCTTACTTTTGTAAAAAGCTTTATGGGGAGGGGTCCTATGTCAGGAAGGAAAACCCAGCAGCAAACAGCCCAAACCTGAACCACAACAACTCTTCCAATTTCACCATTTATTTTTTTTTGCTTTTGTTTAACCCGAAGTTACACTCGTGTTACTTTCTAACCTTAAGATTTGAATTCTGTGAATGCTCCAAAGAGGGAAAGAGACTTTTTTTTTCTTTTTTCTTTTTTTTTTTTTTTTTTCCCCTTGGCTTCCAATAGCTCAGAACAGATCAGCTTCCCCGAGACTTGATCGCCCTATTTGTGTGCAAAGTGACTGGAGCATTCACCCACCTGTCTGTCCGTCTGTCTGTGCAGATGTAAGGGGTTTTATTGTTTCCCCTCCTCGGGAAGGCAGTGGGCAGTAGGACAGTAGCAGGGAAAGGAGGAAGAAGAATGGAACAAGAGGGAAAGCAGAGTGTGGATGTAAGTGCTGGGGCCGCCGTGAGGTTGCTGTCCCCATCACCTGTTGCAGTCAAAGCCTTTTGGTCTTCATGGCTGTTTCTCACGCCAGGGATCGTGCTGTAACGAATACAGCCCCTTTATAGGGCTGTTGGATGCTGAGGGAATCTGAGGGACTCTGGTTCTCTTTGGAAGTTGGGTTGGCAGAGCCAAAGGGCAGTCAGAAAGTTAAGTGTGGTCACCTCAGGAGATTTTCCTAAATCCCGGTCTGGATGGTTCCCTCAAACTTGAGCAGGCAACAAAGTGTGTCATCTCTAAACTGGAGTTTCAGCTCATCGTTTGTTTCCTCTCGGGGGGGGGGTGTGATCTTGGGAGCCATTAGTGTGTATGGGAATGGTTGGTAGGAATTTTTCCGCTCTTGGTTCCTGCTACATCTTTTGGATTTTTTCCAATTAATTCTATCGATGGCTTTAAAGTATTTTAGTTTATTACTGTGGTAAGTGTTTTAATGCTAGTGTGCTACAGAACATCCGTAGGAAAACGGTGTGAAAATAGTACTGCCCAGCTCTGAAGAGAAAAAGGGCTCCGTGGCACTCAATTTTGCTTGTGGTTTAAAATAAAATCACAGCTGTGGTTGGTTTTCTTACTAAGATATTTGTTTTACAGAGCTCGAATGCAGTAAGGAAGAGTTTTGAGAAGGTTGCTGAAAAGTACAGTTCCCAACAGACGCTGCTTGCGTATTCCTTAGGAGGGATGCTACACTCACTCATGGCTTTCCTTCCTTCGGAAAAACGTG
Source organism: Gallinago jamesoni (assembly GCA_025769975.1). Taxonomy (NCBI): domain Eukaryota; kingdom Metazoa; phylum Chordata; class Aves; order Charadriiformes; family Scolopacidae; genus Gallinago; species Gallinago jamesoni. Next base: position 72,939,422 of record JAOQGH010000001.1, on the reverse strand, counting down.
TCTTTTTCCGCTTTTATCTTTCGGCTCTTGGTTCTGTCGCCGCATAACTCAAGCCAGTGGTTCCACAAAAGACTTTCAGGCTGGCACTGACGTGGGTGAAACCTGTCCACGCCACCTCAAGCTGTGCGTTTCCCTGCGTGTCCCACCTCTTTCCTTTGTTGCTGGCCGTGGGTATTGGCACTGCTGGTCACTGACCCCCCGGCCAGGGGGCTGACCCAGATGAAAAGTACCACCCTCCTTCAGCAAGTTAGTTTTCAGCCACATCTGCTCTGTGGTCCGGTTAATTAATCCTCCGGTCAGGTAATCGCTGGCGTGTCTGCAGAAGGGGACGTAATTACTAGGAGGTGGAAGAATAGGGGATGTTTTCTTAACGACATCCGCCATCTTTCCCCACCTGAAATAGCTCCTTGGACCGTGTCTGCAGTTGCTGCTTGTGATAGTGAAATAACTTTCTGGTCCTTTTGCAGAATGAGATCTAATATTCCCCGTGTTTGGAGGTGATTCATCTCTCTTTGTTGCCTTGAAGCGGTATCTGAGCAAAAGTTACATTTTGTAGAAGTATTTTGCTTTGCAGACAACTCTCATTTGTTCAGCTTGCATGTCTTTAGTTCCTGCTTCTGGCAGGGCTTTTTCTTTTATTTATCTATTTTTTAAATTATTATTATTATTATTGTTTTTTCTGCAGTTTCTGTGCATTACTATATTATAATTTATATATTTCCACAGTCTTACTTGTACCCCCCTGCTTCTCTTGTTTGTTTTTGAGCTGTCTGAATCTCTTGGAGTTGTTTCTATCCACTGGTGTTTGTGAACTTCATTCTGTAGCACCTGCAAGTTTCGTTAACGTTCCCTTTTATTCAGTTCTTAGCTCTCTGATTAAGATGTCAAAGAAATCTGGACTGGCAAAAATCCCTGCAGCAACCCAGTAGTACCTCTTGGTTCTGCTTAGTTAGTTAATTTGAAGCTGTTAGTTAATTTTCCCAATAATACGAGCAGTACTCTCCAAAGCCAGTTTGAAGTAATTTTTTTTAGCTATGATTTCCCTGGAGAGTAGCAAATGCTACTCTAAATCTAAACCTATTACATCATGCGCTATATTCTTTTCATTCCCTAATTTCATGGCAGTTCTGTCCTTCTTTGAAGAGCAATCGAGTTTATCAAGATTTCCAGTATGTGTGTGCTCCTCTCCCTCTCTCTCTGACCTCTGCGTTGTGTCCACCATCCCGCTCAATAAATGCCCAACGTGTGCCTTTGTAGAGCCTTGTAAAAAAAAAAAAAAAAAGTCAGGAATTTACATGCATGCAGCTCATTATAAGATCTGAGACCAGATTATTAGAAAGAGGTTTTTGGGGTTTGGAGGCGGTGTTTTGGATTCTTGGGTTGGTTTTTTTTTTTTGGGTGGGTTTTTTTTTTTTTTTGTTTTCGTGGTTCCTGCCCCTTGGGTCCTCCTTTTTCTGGAGATGATGCAGTCACTCCTCTTTGTTTTTAACACCATATGAATTAGATGTTTTCCTGCTAGGGAGGGGCAGGTTTTCCAGTTCCCGGTGCCACTGGCTGAGTCACTGGCTGTTTTTCTGTTTCATTGCAGGTTCATAATTATCTTGTTCTTACCTTTGTTAGAATATGATTGCCAAAGGGTACACGCTTTTACTTCACTGTACTTTTAAAGACACGAGTGCCAGCGGCTTTTAGAGCCTGGAAATGAGACTTTGAAGCATCTGCTTTGCTATTGCCAAAGAGAAAATAAATTAGCATAGCCCTCAAAGTGCATCCCCCTCAAAACAGTATGGTAGCCATTAATGACAGATGTCCAGACAAAATCTAATCTCTCGTTACCAGGACTGCTTTAACTGAAGGAGGAGAAGTCAAGAGAGCACTGAGCATGTGGATACTGAAATGGAAAGGGAGGATTTGCTGATGTGTCTTAAGTTCTTCTTGCCTGATCGTACTTCTCCATAGCAGGTTCTTGAAATAAAGCTCCCTGATACCAGACTAGCAGGATTTAGAGAGGCTCTCTTGGTTTGAAAATCTTCTCAGCTTATAAGAGAGAGGTTTGCATAAGAAGATTTTTTTCTCCCAGTAGATTCACTGCTCTTTGATTTATCTTTCCATAAATAAATAAAACTCTATTTGTTTTCCTACCCCTGCTTGTTTGTGAAGGATCAATGCAAACAGAAGAAAATAACTGTGCAGGGGAAACAACGTAAATCAGTGTTTCTATCCACCTGGTGAGGTAACTGAAAATCAGAGAAGCAGCATCTTTTCCCACTGCTTTTGGTCACAGGTTTTACTCATAGGAACGTGTTTTAAAAACAAGTTGAGTCTGTGGTTGGCTGTGTCCCTTTAAGAATCTAGTTTTGCTTGGCGAGCTGCCCTTGTCCTCCTGTAGATTAGTCCAGCAGAAGGTATATAACCTGTTGACCTTCCTGGTGAGAAGGGTCTGGAAGGGCAAAGAGATAAGTCAGAAGGTTTGTGCTTTCCTGTAATATCTGGGGGCAAGTTTAACCTGTGTTTTTCAACTTTTGGCTTTTTTTTTTTTTTTTTTTTTGTCGTGTGCCTAGTGTTTCACATTTGGTGGGGGTTGTACTGACAGGTTCTCCTGATTTTTCACTTGCTTTCTGTGAAATCCCTACATGTCCAGCAGTTTGGAAAGGACAGTGTGTTTATGCCATGATTGAGGGGGCAGCGTTCCGAGCTTCAGAATTAACCCTAGTCTGAATTGAAGGCAGCTCTAATGCCTCTTGTATCAAAGTGGTAAGAGAGCTGGAATCTAGCTGAAATGGCTGGCGTCTGTTTGTCTGCTAGGAAATTTCAGGCTCTTTTTTACAGAAAACCAAACTGGGTGGACTTCGCTCAGGGGTCAGCCCTCCAGAAGTGGTCACCTTAGCTGTAAGTACCGAGTGCTTGCATTGCATTGCATTGAATACTTACCTGCTGCGTGTTCCAGGTGGAGTACCTTCTCCCCCAACTGAGCTGGGGTGGCTTCTGACCACCCAGGGGTGGCTCCTGACCATCCCAGGACAGCCCCAAGTCGGGTTCATTCTCGTGATGTAGGGTGTTCTCATGGTTGTTCTTCACCTTCCTGAAGGTTTATTGCAAGTATCAATTAATTACCTTTAAGCTCCCGCCTAACTGCTAGTAAAATGAAGGCACGTGCTTAATTGGGTTGACCGAATCGAAGTCTTTATTTTATATACCTGCTCTGACTGTTTGTGGTTTGCTTTTGTCTGGAGGCTTTAGTGAAGGGCTTAGCCCTGGCCCGACGGGTTGTGCCTACAACACGGGTTACCTGCAAGCACCCCAGATATCTAACTGTGCTTGTGGGTTGTGTGGTCGGTGCTTCTGCCCGTTCTATCCTCAGCCTCGCAGCCCACGTCCAGCTATTTCTTTTCCGGGTGTAGTTTGGGATCTAAATGTTTTTCCTGCTTCGGATGAGATTTGCAAACATCTGTCTCCCGTTGGACTTCATGTCAAACAAGTGTCATGGAAGCTAAGCCTGTCATAGTTGGGAGGTTCTTTGGGACATCTTCCCTTGAGTCTGAGGGATGCCACGAGCAGGAGGCAGGGTTAGGAAATAAGAATTCCATTTGGATATCGTAAAATGGGCATTATGAGTCTCTCGATTTCGTGCTACTCGTCAGGAAAGGCTGAAAAGACACCTGACTTCCAGGCGGTGTTAAACGTAAGCCCTTCTGAAGTTACACCCCTTGCAATCGCAAATCACTTTTGAAGCTCACCTTTTCGTGTCTGGATTGGGCTCCCAGTCTGATTTTTGTCACTGGGTGGTTCACTTAGGTCTTTGTGGTATAGTTTGGTGTTGGTTTTTTTTTTTTTTCTGTAGGCAAAATGGGACTTTTGAGTCTGATGGCAAAATTTTCAGGACAGCTGACTTTCAGTGGATTAAGGAGCCGGGTTGCTATTAAAGGTTCATTATTTTTTTGCTTTTTATAATTATGTGAATAATACTCTTTGGGAAAACGCTAGGCATGATTTATTTCTGTCTCCAGCTTGGTTTGCTAAGACTCAAGTCATCTTTCAGACTCAAGTCATCTTTCAGTCAGCGTCCACGCTTCGGTCTACTGGAAGGGACGATTTTGATTTAAACGTGTTTAGCTAACGCTGCTGGTGAGTCCACGATGGAAAAGGGACGTGATTATCGGGCTTCCCCTGGGACCATTGATTTCTAGCCAGCTCCGTCCTTGTTGGGAACGACTCCTGGCGACCACTGCTGCTAGCACGAGGGTGGCCAACCGTTTTCGCTCGGCCACAACCTTTATCTGCCTGGGAAGCTGTGAAACACACGCCACGTGTCTTGGAAAGTCAGGGAGAATGGAAGCTCTGGGAACAGTTCCTGCATGGGAAGTTACAGTGACTCCCCAGGAATTGCACTGTTCCTTTGAGGGCTGTGGCCAGCCCAGCGTGTGGCTTAATCCCGGGGCAACCTGGCAGTGTCAATCTCCGCTGCCCTTGCTGGCTGGTTTTTTTTTTTTGTTTTTTTTTTTTTTTGTTTTTCCCTCTCCCAGCTGGGCTGTAAATCACACAGTAGTCATTTTGTCAGTCCAGGGCCGGTGGCCTTGTGATGTAGCCTGTATGTTGTGTGCACGAGTTGCCTGGGGCTCAGGATCGAACCCCAAGTTGGCCACCCCTTGGAGTAGTGGGAGCAGAACCACCCTTTGAGTTTTGTTGTCGTTGGGTTGTATATTTTTTTTCTTTTTTTTTTTCCTTTTCTTTCTCTCCTCTTTAGGGCAAGGCACAGCTCTGCGTTGTGTTTCCTTTATCAGGAACGTAACCGGTGGCGTGGTGTGCTGGGCCACACACACACACAGAGCCCCTTATCTCATCGCATCCTGTTTGACTGCATTACCCGGGGCTGCGCTGGTAGAAGTTCTCCTCTCTCCTCGCTTTGATTTATATCACTGTGCCGGACGCTGCATCCTCCCTCTGCTTTCAGCCAGGGCTCAGCTGCTGTGATAACGTGAGAGCGTTGTTTTGCTCCTCTCGGGTGGCCGAGTGGAGCTTTTTGAAGAGCAGGAGCTGGAGGTGGTCTTGGGGCAGCAAGCAAACCAAGCTGGGTGTCGTGCTAGGCAGCGTCGTGAGCATTCAGATGGAGCCCAAGCTTCTGTTGGGTACCATCTGAGGCTCGTAGTGCTTGTTTCTTTGTAAACCAGTCTCCCCCAGCGGGTGAGGTGGAGGCAAAAATCTCATCGTATAGCCCTAAGACGTAATGATGATGTCCACCTTGCCCAATACACGGAGGGAAATCTTCCTTGCCTGGCGCTGTGGACAATATATGAAGAGCTTTTGCTTCACCTACAGCCAGTAACAACTTATCTGAACTGGTTTTATCCAGGCAGCGTTACTCCAGTGTCCTGGGTGGATGGGGATATTCCCAGGGAGTAGCCAGCGTTGCTCAGGGATTGCAGGAGGCCCAGGGCAAAAGGTGAGGGAGATTTCAGCCAGGCTCACCACTTGTTATGGAGTGCTTGAGTGGAGTCCCCTCAAAAGGCTCCACTTGGCCAAACTAGACTTCCATAAGTCCATGGGCCCTGATGGGATGCACCCACAAGTGCTGAGACAACTGGCGGATGTTATTGCTGGGCCCACTCTCTATCATTTTTGAGATATCTTGGAGAACAGGAGAAGTGCCTGAGGACTGGAGGAAGGCAAATATCACACCACAAAAAGGGCAAGAAGGAGGACCCAGGGAACTACAGGCAAATTAGTCTCACATTTGTCCTGGGGAAAATAATGGAGCGGCTCATGCTGGACGTCATCTCCAAACACATTGAAGATCAAGAAGTTGTTAGTATTGGTCAACACGGATTTACCAAGGGTAAATCATGCTTGACCAATCTGATAGCCTTCTGTGATGATGTGGCTGGTTGATTGGATGAAGGGAGAGCAGCAGATGTCGCCTACCTTGACTTCAGCAAGGCTTTTGACACTGTCTCCCATAACATCCTCATTAGGAAATTAATGAAGTGTGGGCTAGATGAGGGGGCAGTGAGGTGGATTGAGTCCTGGCTGTGTGACAGAACTCAGAGGGTTCTAATTAATGGAGTGGGGTCAAGTTGGAGGCCTGTGACCAGTGGTGTCCCCCAGGGGTCAATACTCGGTCTACACTGGTGAGGCCACAACTGGAATACTGTGTCCAGTTCTGGGCCCCCCAATTCAAGAGAGACAGGGAACTGCTGGAGAGAGTCCAGCGTAGGGCAACGAAGATGATTAAGGGATTGGAGCATCTCCCTGATGAGGAAAGGCTCAAGGAGCTGGGACTCTTTAGCAAGGACAAGCGAAGGCTGAGGGGAGACCTTATTTATGTTTATAAGTATCTAAAGGGTGGTTTGAAAGATGTTGGAGCCGGACTCTTTTCAGTGGTTTCCAGTGAGAGGACGAGGGGCAACGGGCTCAAACTGGAGCATGGGAAGTTCCATTCAAATATGAGGAAAAACTTCTTTGGGGTGAGGGTGGCAGAGCCCTGGAACAGGCTGCCCAGGGAGGTTGTGGAGTCCCCTTCTCTGGAGATCTTCAAGACCCACCTGGATACTGTCCTGAGTGATGTGCTCTGGGCAACCCTGCTTTGGCAGTGGAGTTGGACCAGATGACCTCTAGAAGGTCCCTTCCAACTCTGACAGTTCCGTGATTCCATGAACTACAGCCACCCATCTACACAGTCACTGGGTCTTGCTCCAGTGATTAATGATTTAATGACTGCAGTGCAGCTCCTGAGGAGCTTGAGGTTTTTTGCTTGTCCTGCAAAAGTGCTGTTACCTTCCTAGGCCCAGATCAGTGCTAGCTGGTTTTGCATCTTTTATTTCCCTCTGTAGAGACACTGTAAACGTGTTTTTGATTTCTTTGACAGACCTTATGTATTGTTGAATAGCTGCTTTCCCACCTTTTCCCGTACATTTTTTGTTTGTTGGGTTTTTGTTTTTTTTTCCTGCGGTCTTTGAGTTGCACCCCTTTGGAGCTACTCATCTACTGATTGCACTCATTCTTTTCTTTCAGAGAAACTGAGCTATTATTGTAGTGTTCCGTAGACTTTCCCAGCCTCCTTCCTCTGGTAAGTTTGAATGCTGTCTTCCATTGTACCTCCTGCAATAGATCTTGTAGCTCTCCAAACTGTTGCTTTCCTAACCCCAGATCTCCTTCTCTGGCTGCATTGTGTAAGCTCATTTGTTAGTGCGTTCTGGATGGAAGTAACTGACCCGGTTGTTGCTGTTTCCAGGTTTTGTTGTTGTTCTAAACTACCCTAAAGTTACGGTTTGAGCAGCAGTCTCTTTTCTGGCTCAACTAATTCTTTTTTTTTTTTTTAAATTCTCTGTTTGACTGCTGATTGGATATGAAAATGTCGTGGTTGAGATCCTCTACAGGTACCAGTGTTTGGCTCATGGTCTGGAGGTAGCGAATACAAGAAATGTTTGGTTGTCTTTGGGTTCACGATGACATCAAGGAATACCCACCATGGGGAGCCCAGCAGCTCCCCTAAAGGAGATCAAGGATGAAGGGACATCTTCGGTAGTGTCCCCTGTTTGATGCCCATTCCAGCAGGGAACGTGGGGGGCCATGGAGCCGGGGGGGGGAGTCTTTAGGACAGAGCAGCTTTAAGAAATCTGAGCAACTGGAGACAGCTGGCTGCAGTTTTTCAGATCCTTAGGGAAAGTATGATTTTTTTTGTCTCGAGCAGCTGCCACAAACACTTAGAGGGAGCCGTTACCAGCAGTGACGAGCGAGGGAAAGCAGATGTGTCAGGAGTCTGGTGAAGATGTGCTCCATGACAAAGAGAACTTGCTGAAGGGCTCTTGGCAGCCGTCTGTCTAGCGCTGCAGGATCTCCGGATCTCTATGAGATACCATGTGTGAAGGGAAAAAAGAGTTGGTGTTGAAATTACCAGCGCTGGAACAATCAAACCAAAGCTGCTGGAGCCGAAAGATTTTTGTGGGTTTTTTTTTTTTCCCCATGTGTTTTTTTGCTTTCCTCTGACCCAAAAGCTTGTCTTTGTGACTCATTAAGAGATGGGCCACGGCGGAAAGAACAGGGCTTGAGCATGAGTGAGACACAGTATTTGGACAGAGTAGAACATGAGAAGGACATAGAGGGAGTGAGGAGCTGGAGGTGCTGTGAGGGCCTTGTGTCTTTGAACCTGGGAAAAATCCTCGACCTTGCTTCACAAAAAAGGGTAGTTAATCGTATTTCAGTAAAATAAGAGTGGGATCAGAGTAAGAACAAATGTAAAGTGCAAGAGAAGAAATACGAGAGCCAAGAAGAGGAGCGTAAGCTCAAACCGAGGGAACCTGAGGAGAACAAACCCCAAGCCTGGGACTTCTGGCAAAACTTCCTGTTACAGGAATGGGACAACATCCTCCGACTCCTCTGATCTTAAGATCTGTGCCTGGGAGAGGACTCAGAAGGGGGCAGGAATTGTCTGAGCATGCCTGGGAACTGGGATGTCTGTGAAGTGATTTCAGAATCCAGTTCCCTCCGCATCAGAAGGAAGCTTTGTGATTAGAAGCTCGTCTACGGCCAGAACTTAAAAAAAAAAAATAATTAAAAAAAAAAAGTAAAAGTACTAAAATATTTAGTGATATTAGAACACTCAGTAATACATTAAATACAGCATTAAAGTTATGAAGCAGTGTGTGTATAGTTACTATTGATTGAAGGGGGAAAGAGAAGCAAACTGAAAGCTTGATGCTAACTGGCACATTTGTATTTTGTTAAAGTCGTTTCTAATGAATATTATTTAAACCTTTCTTATAAATAACACGTGCGACTTTAGCGTATTTCTGAAAAATGCTCCGGTGATTCCACTGACAGTTTTGCAACATGGCACACTAATAAAGCCATTTACCATACAGTTTAGCCCCCGGCATCTCTACAGTTTGCTTTGCTTAGTTTAATAAATGGCCACTTTGGCCACCAGTGAGACCAAAGAAGAGACCCAAAGACCAGTCAGCACCTGACCAGGACTCCCTGTTTATTGCCTCTGAGCATAGGATGTCACTTGGGATTGCACGTGGAGCTTACTATTAAGCAACATTATTTAAGAAAACTTTGCAGGCACTTTAAGCCCTTGGCTTAAAGTTACAAGATTTTCATGGTCATTTCAGTCTATGGAATTTCTTTATAAGTTATCAAAGAAGGCCAATTTGTGTTGGTGTCTGGATGATTACTCAGGTTTGAGATGGAGATGGTCAAACATCCTTGATTTTTGTGGTCTGTACAATTCCACTTTCCTCATCATCCAGAAGTAACAGCGTTAGTGCCAAGAAGGCAAAGCAGAATCAGGCCCCATGGTGTCCAAAAGTTGGGATCAGCCACAATAGGACGTTTTGGTGTCTGCTGACCTAGCTAGAGCTTGGGATAGGACTTACATTGCTCATCAAGGGAAAGAGAGAAAGAAAGAAAGAAAAGATTTAGGCACTTCAAGAGTTACAAAATTTCTTCCCTCGTTGCTTTTATGCTCCACATCTCCCTTTATTTGGACCAATGTAGGATAAGGCTTGCACATTCTGTCTCTTGCTTTGTGGACGGGATGTTTTCTCCTCCAATGACTCTGGAGTTTGATCAGAAAGGACAGAGAGCTTTCTTTGTCACCAAAGGTGCTTGGTGCAGACGGGAAGCCTTATAAAACATGAAATGATCAGGCAACAACTCCTAGGATTTAGATGCAGGGCAGGGGGGGGTTGGGGGTGGGGGGAAGTTATGCTTCAGATATCTTTGCCTACTTTCCAACATAATGTGTCCTGCTGAAATAATCTGCTAGTTATTCATCTATGTCTGTCTGGACATTAAGGCAATAAAAATAGCTAGATTCAAAGTAGGTGCTTTTTATGGTTGATGGCCATACGTTCCCTGGGAGATGACTTTGTCTACTTGCATGCATTGCTAGGGAATCTGGCTTGATAGCAGCGGTGGTAGCTTCCAGTGACCATGGCTTTGGGAGTCATGCAGCTGAGTGGTTAGAGTATGATTTCATTGAACTTCTGAAGTTGAATGAATGGACCTGCTCTTCCTGTTTAGCAACTAAGGCACAGCATAACTGCACAAATTTTGTTCTAGCTAGTTTTTGACATGCTCAAATTTCTCCTCTGATTTCCTTTGCCTTATCACTGTGATATTTCTGAGCTAATTTTGATTTAGTGTCTTGCACACCAGGTAAATGACCCTTGCCTTGGGACAAGAGTTTGAGTTGGTATGTGAGAGCTCTCTCCTTACCCCCATTCAGTACAGGTTTAATGATTCTGTTGCTCTTGCATAAAAAAGCCTTATTCTGATTTTCTTGCTGTGATTTTCTTGCTGATTTTAACTGCCTTCTCTGGAGGTCAGATTACAAAACTACTAAAAAGGCAAACAAACAGCTTTGGGATTAAGGCAGGGAAATTATCTGTGGGTTTGGAAGCCGTTTATTTTGTGTATGGTTGATAAAACACTCTGAGTGAGTGTTTTAGCAGCTCCACTCAATGACTTCAGCCTCTACTGTAGGTGTTTGAGTAGACTATGATTTATTGTAGTTTTCAAGAGCTAGCAGCTGTCTGCTTAGGTTCAATGAGAAACCAGTTTCTGCTTCTTCCCAGTGGCAAATCTAATAGCCTGAGGCTGGTAAAGGGTGAGGGAGCAGAGAGGCACAGAGAACTGAACATATTTGTCCAAGGTCGGTCTGAAGATGAGCAGTAGAAAGGGGCTAAGTGCCTAGGATTCTTGACCTGCAGCCTCATGCCTTTATCCTTTTACTCATGGTGCCTTCTGCTCCTGCCAGGATATAGTGCTGAGATTTGGAAGACGTTGCATTAAACTGCCTGGCTCTAGGAATTGCTTTTTAGAAGTGCAGCTGATCCTTGAGGAGAAGAAGAAATGTCAGCGTTTAAAAATGACACCGACTACTAACTCTGATCCAGTGAAACAGTATCTAAGACAATTTCAACCCAGTGCTCAGTGATGACTAGATAATTCATCACTGCTTTATTTTGTATAGTCTTTCACACGGGCTGAGTCCCTTTATGTGTGCTTCAGAAAGTTAAATAACAGTTACACATAGGTAGTGAGAGCAAAGGGAGGAAGGAATTAGGAGACACAGGCAAGAAGACAGCATCTGAGGAAAACTGGGAAGTGATAAAGAGTTAATGAACCAGAGGGATATGGGAGCAAGCTGTTTTATCACAAAGATTTGTAGAAAAGATTTTCATCGGAACATTAGTAGAAATCAAGCGTGCGGTTGAGTTACCATTTAAGGTAACCTTGAAGTTAAAATCCCTCATCCCTGAGACTCTTAACTTTTTCTTTAGCGTCTCCTCATTTTCCTAGAGAGAAGGATTTCTAACTGACAGATGCGATGTGTTTGTCCATCACAGGTTCTGAGCCTGCTTCTCCGTGTGGCACCTTGGAGTTTCTAGCTGGCACCATTACCTCCAACGAGTGGAGTTCTCCCACCTCCCCTGAGGGGAGCAACGACTCAGGGGGCAGCGAGGCCTTGGACAAACCCATTGACAATGATGCTGAGGGTGTGTGGAGTCCGGACATTGAGCAGAGCTTCCAGGAAGCGTTAGCCATCTACCCACCATGTGGACGGCGGAAGATTATCTTGTCAGACGAAGGCAAGATGTATGGTAAGGAGAAAGAAAAGGGCACGTCATGACACTTCAGGCAACCTGCCCTGTGCAGGCCAGTTGCCTTGTGTACCAAATGATGTTCTGAACGAACTCGTTTTTTCTCTCGGGTGCATGTCCCAAGTTCATGCAGTTGGTCGCTCAAGTTGTATTTAGGAAAATCAGTGGAGGTTTTAACATCCACAGATCAGAAAGAATTGTAGACATCTTTTTCAGGGGAGTATTGATGATGTAAATCCCAGGGTTGGGCCTGCTACCGAACTAATCTTTGGATAGATACCATATAATTGCTTCATGGTGTGACTGAGTCTATCTTTGATGGTATCTCTCACTGCTGTCTCCAACATTCTTGTTATTCTAACGGGTGAAGGCCTGTGTCTCTGGTGCTAAAGGGCATGTGAGCCCCTGAACCCTTAGTGGTGATGTGTAAACACCTAGCTTGTTAACTGGGTGCACTTCAGATCTTAAGGGAAGAGGGCAGATCTCTTTTGATGCTCCCTTTCATTGTAGTTTATAGAAGGTCTTTCACCTGTGGGTTCTTCTCAGCTAGATACCCGGCCCACAGAAGTGCTGGCTTACAGCTGCAGTGGAAGTCAGCTTTTTTAGGTGGTAGACGTGATTTTGAATTGGACTTCTGATCTATCCCACAGTTAAAATTTCTCTCTTGATGTTGTCCACAAAATAGCTGGTCTGGTGTGGATTCTCTAGCTCGGTATTGCAAGAAGCTACCTGGCGCTTCTGTGAGCGAAAAGCAAAGCAAAGGCTGAGAGTGCACAATATTTGGTTGAAAGTCCCAAGGTGTTAAAACTTTTTCTGAAAGGGAGGTTCTTATGGAAGGCAGCCCTTTTCCTACCCAGTGTTTGCTTTGTTTTTTTTAAATCCGTGCAGGAGCACCGTGCCCTGAAGGATATGGAGCCCTTAACAAGTCATTCTGCAGGTTTCTGTCCTCCCATCGGGCCATTGTTCCCCGAGCTAAGGAATAGATTGCTCTCACTATGGGGGCATAGCTGGGGTCTTGTTTACACAGCCTTATCTCAACGGATGGTTATACTGGGTCCATTTGTCATTGTGTGTGTAGAGAGCAATATATGATGAGTAAGGCTGATCACCCCGGGGCTCATCAAGTGTCAATGTTCTGATGGAGACCATGCTGGCATATGTGGCTGTACTATGGAACCGACTGTGGAACTAATCGAGCTTAAAACTGACACAGGCAGAAGAGGGAAGAAAGTTAACTTTATTTGGGGAACACCCCCTGATTTGCTTAACTGCACAGCTGCTTGTGGTGACACTTAGGGAAGGGATGAGGAGGGGGGAATCAACACCCACGGTTGAGGTGAGGGTAGGACTGCTTCTTTCAGAAGCAACCTTTGCTTAAAATGTTGTCCAAGATGAAATATTATTTGAAAAGCCACCCCGTGGTTATTAGGCACTATAGATTAGTGACATGCTCCTTGTCACTGTAAAGCCTGCACTAGTTTTCATGACAGGTGTCTTTTAAAATTACCGATGAAAAAAATCACAGTTGCGTTTTAAGACTGCCTTAATTTAATAACCATTCTGTAGAGTCCCTGAAATACTTCAGCTTCGGAGAGAATGTGTCAGAGCAAAAATGGGCCACGAAAGAAATACGAGTGAGAGCGAACGTACAAAATGAAGTAGAACACGCTATGGAAACCGACAAGAGGTAGCTTAGCGTGGACTGGTGGCTGGTGGAAAGTCTCAAGTTAACGACACTGGTGAGCCGCAGAAGGTAGATAGCCCACTTGGAGGGTGAAAAATTTAGGTTAGGCTCTGGGAGAAGGAATGAATTCTGCAAGCCCTCCCCCACCACTGCAGACGGGACAGTGTCCCTGCTTGCCTTCAGCGCACCTGTTCAGAGCGCGGATGGTTGGTTCGACGTGCTCCTGACAGAACCCCGGGCACTGATTTATGCCCTCCTTTGCTTACTAGACTCCGGGGTCCGTGCCAAGAGAGCGGGGCCCAGCCTGGGATCTATAGAAAGCTATGACCGGGCAGAGAGAATAAATATAGTCCCCGATTTCATCTTCACTGCCCGTGAGCCAGCTCACGGAACAGGACAAGCTGTATGAGGAGCTGGCCCTGCCTCCACAGGGTGGGTGTTTGGCTGTGCCGTGACCGGCTGCCGTAGGACTCATCGAGCCAAGGAGCTGCATGTGCCCCTTTCTTTCCCTTCACAAAAGGAGAACCAACCATTTCGCTGTTCCCCACTTCGGAGCGTGATGGTTACAGGTCCCAGGATTTGTGGAACTTGCCTGCGATTCTACGTGGAATTCGATGTGCAATTCAAATACTCAGCTGTTATCAGTCTGAAGTTAGTGGCTTTTACCAGCAGACGTGTCGATCAAGCTGAAGTACACCCCGCCAATAGGAAGAACTTGCACTAATTTGGTTTGGGTACGTTTAAAATTGCACAGAAAGTTGTGTTTCAGCCTATACGCACCCTTCGCGCTCACCTTCTTCTGAGCTGGCTTGCTTCTTACAGCTCCTGAGACAGCACTCTGCTGATTGCTGAGTGGACACGATTCCTAGGTCCGTTCCGTTTCGTTTTTCATTATCTGTTTCCCTCCCTCCTAGACACGTTCCATCACTGGAGGCAGCATCCTGACTGAATAAGCTCATACCACAGTCCTGCTCTGGATATAAGCCCTCGCTGTCCTCTCCAGCAGCCTCTGCTTAAGGCACGAAAAGCTGTCTGGTCTGATATGGGACGCTATCTTTTTTCCTAATCATTGTGTTGACATTAGAACCAGTGAGTCTAGAGCCCCATTAAGTGCAGAAAGCACTTCTCTGGTGCTTTCTGGTACCACTAAAGCCTTTTTATAGGTGTTGCCTGCTAGAATACCATGAGGATACCATATTACAGATCTGGTTCTTATGTTTTCCAACTGTGTTTTTCCATGGGAGAAAAAATATCTATAGCATTTGTACCAAATAAGCAATCTATTCCAGGGAATAGAAATTATTAAAACACCGTGTCTTCATTTGAGGCTTTTTTTCAGTATTGTTTTTGAAAGTTCCCATAATCCCTGCCACAGAGGTCATCATGTACTTAAGGTAAGGAAAGCTTACTAAATTTAATTTGGATATTGGTAAGTGCCAGTGTTATAATGACTTTGAAAATGTTGGCCATTGAAGATCTGTGGGTTGCAGAAAATGGTGCTTTTCTCTGCTCTGCAGTGATGATTTGGATTCTGAGCTAGTGGTTGAAATAACCCAGTAAGATCTACTCAGTAAGAGTCTTGTAAAATAGAAGATAGGGTTTTAATATTACCAGTTCAGGGCTACAAAGATGATGAGGCCCCTGGAGCATCTCTCTGAGGAGGAAAAGCTGAAGGACTTGGGTCTTTTTAGTCTGGAGAAGAGAAGGCTGAGGGGGGATCTCATCATTGCTTATAAATACTTAGGGTGTTTGGAAGATGGGGCCGATCTATTTTCAGTGGTGCCCAGGGATAGGATAAGAGGAAATAGGCACAAACTTGAATGTAAGAAGTTCCATCTAAACATGAGGAGAACCCTCTTTCCTTTGAGGATGCCAGAGCCCTGGAACAGGCTGCCCAGAGAAGTGGTGGAGTCTCCTTCTCTGGAGACATTCAAAACCTGCCTGGACATGTTCCTGTGCAACCTGCTCTGGGTGGACCTGCTTTGGCAAGGGGATTGGACTAGATGATCTCCAGAGGTCCCTTCCAACCCCATATCCTTCTGTGATCACAGAATTCAGTGTTAGAGTCACTATCCCCTGGCATATTCAGTACTGATCTAGAGGAAGGAGAAGGAAAAAGCTTAGTATCTTTGTGTGATTTGCATGGAGATGTTAAATAGAGCAGGTCTCCCAACACTCCTGAGGACAGAGAAATGAAAACCAGTAGCTAGCAAAGTGATACTGATTTTGACAAAAGAGTGCTGGAGCCTTGATTTACGAATGAAGAAGTAAAAGCTTGGAACTGAGCTCCTGCCTTAGCTGTCCACCGTTCCTTTCTGCTGTGCAAACATCTGGCATGGTGCACCTTTTTCTAAGAGGACCTAGAATCGGTGGCTGCTTGTTAGATTGCTTAGTTCTGTAGAGAAGGCAGTAGTTTAGCAGCTGGATAACAAACGACTCGGCCCTTTCTGTGCTGAGTGAGGGGGGGCAGACAGCTGGGGGGGCAGTAATCCATCTCCCAGGCTGGTGCCACCTGTTTGTGAGCCAAAGCCCTAATATGGCTGATAGGAAATATTTAAAGATGTCCAAAGCTTGGAGGCTGAGCGGTAGAAGAATAATTAACCATGTTACTAGTTAAAACCTGGAGCAGGCAGTTAACCTACAAAGACTTTAGTTAGCAACATGAAGTAAGCTGGCATAAAAGGTCATAAACACTACTTCTTGAGGGGAGGGAAAACCATGGTTATCTGTTACAAATATGTAAATCTTTGAGGTGTCAGTCTTCAAATGCTTCCTTTCTGTACCTGGTTTAGCATCTCACCTGATGATGTTTCAATCAAAGCCATTGGAACTCAGTTGACACTGAACTGGCCAGACCAAGTAATTGCAAAATTTGAATTTCAGCTGTAATATCCCACAGAGAGATACTCCTACAGTTCTTATCCCTTCCACTGTTGTGACCTAGTGAACCATAGAAGAGCCATTTATCCCACAGTTTGGATAACAAAAATTTATCTCCCATTTTAAACACTAGAAGACAGATGAAACTTAGATTTGTGGACAGTTGGTCAGGACGTGGACTTTTCCTTCATCTCCTTTTCCTGGTAGGAAGTGTGATGTTCTTGGAGTTGCTCAGTGTCAAGGTTTTGTTTCACTGACTCAGCTTTCAACTTCGCTTTTGTGTGGTTCTGGTGCTTTGCAGTTCACTGAAGCCAGATTTCTGGAGACCTTTGCAACAATTTAAACTTCTACTGGAGTTTTTCAAGTTTTTTCTTCCATCTCCTTTGTGAGTCAGTCTTTTTGGTTCGTCATGTTAAACTGAAGAACAGTTTAACTGGTGTTTTCTCCATGAAAGCATGAAAAGAAATATTTTTTCACTAAGTTCCAAGCATTTCCTAGATATTCAAGAGTTTACCACTTGTGAAATGCCAACCAACCAGGAAACTGCTGTTGCAGTTAATTAGAGTTAATGGTACTGGCTGTGGCATTTTTCCTTAACATACTTAGTATTGAACAGAAATATATTAGCAGTTTTATCGTGTATTGCATGTTATGAAAATTACTCTGACTGCTTTTGGGGGTGCTTTTTTGTGTTGTTTCAACAAAGAGCACATATACTTTTTGCTTTCCCTTTTGAGTTCTGGCAGTTTTGTAGTCCCATTTTGATCTGTCAGACTTAAAACCAAGCATGTTGTGCAGGATTATGTTTTTCGTTGTGCAGCCGGAGCTTTCATCATATTCATGTAACTTCCTTCATTAGCAACATCATATTACCCTTCTGGCTCCTCCTCTAACTTTTTCATTTCTAGAATTCAAATGTTTAGTAATTCTCCAATTCTCTAAGATAGTGGAGAATTAATGGTATATTGTCAGCAAGTCTTTTTTTTTTTTTTTGCATTGGAAATAACACAGCCGATTTAATTGATTATTTAGTTTAGCAAGCCAGTTTTATGCTGTGTAGCTGTATCCACTCATCAGGTAACTCCTTGTACCTGAGAGACTGTCTCAGTTTCATTTGTCAACCTTTTCCTTTGTTGGAAGTCGTTGTTTTGCTTCTGCTGTGCTTCTGGGGAACTAGACATTTCCATCTTTTTCTGAAAAGTTGAGTAAAAGAACCTTAGTCGTTTGGTTTTGGGCTTTTCATTTATATTTTAAAGAACTCTGCTTACATTCACAATTGGATCCAAGTATTTCCAGTTGCTAATCTGCTCTTAAATGTACAAAATCTTCGCCTAGGTTTAAAATTTCAGATTGAATTAAAAATGTAAGGAAAAAAAATCAGACGTGGAAAATGAAAATCAGTAACGTCCGCTGGCTTGGGTTTCTTTTTTTCCTTAAAACAAGCACATGTAAAGCTCTCTTCTGGACAGGTTTTTCCCAACACATTACCAGAACAATCTCAAAAACATGGGTTGAGTTCTGAGAAGAGCAACAAGCATACCAGACTTAACATTGAGCTCTGGGAGTTGAAGGGCCTGATTTAGGAGGAAAGATTAAAGTAGCTAAATATACATAGCTTGGCTAAGCTATGACTGAAAGGTGGAGGGTGGGGGGACATAATAACAGTCTATAAATATTTGAAGGGTGTTAACATTTAGGAGGGAGAGGGATTTTATGTGGAACATGTGAGCATGACTAGGATTAATGGGAGAGAAAGAAGGAATACGGGATGGGTATCAGCAGAAGCTTCATGACCGTGGGGTGCTCAGCGCTGAGCTGTCTCTTCTGTACGGGGTTAAACTGCAAATGCTGTTGTTTGGGACTTAGAAATTGTGTCAGGCAAAACTTTTAAGGAAAGCGTTTGTAAAACTAGTCCTAAGGAATGTTGTGTGGGCATATGTGTGTTTTGTATGGATGTGAGGTGGACTCTAGATCAGACATAACTGTGATTTTACACAGCAAATTGAGAACAGTAGGCATTAGGTGGTGACTGAATATTGCTTTCCACTATCAGTATCTGCAGGGTTTTGGTTTTTTTTTTTTTCAAAATTGGTAGCATTATGATTTATACTATGTGTGTTTTTGTGACATGAATAAGTTTGAGACTGATGGACTCAGAGGCCCTTTCTCAGGTCCAAAACAAGAAGAGCGAACTTCAAGATAAATAGAAGGAGTGCTTTCTCAGAACTTGTCTTGATTTCTGTTGATTAGCGAGACGTTGGGTAGGGAAGGGTGATGGCATTTCTCAAGCAAGGGGCTGCATGTCCACAGAGGGAGCTGATACGTGTCACAGCTTAGTGAAAGTGACCTGGCGTAGGAAAAAAAAAAAAAGGAGCTTTCTTATTTTTACAATGCAAGTAATCAAAATCTTGTCCCATGAACTCTCTTTTAAAGCGTCTTTTAAAGACATGCCTTATTGCTGGAGGGCATGTATGAAATACAACTTATCAAAACTTTATTGAAGTATCCCCATATGTATGTTAAGCAAAACCAGTACAAGCCAAATAGTGCCTTAAGGGGTGCCCTGATGTGAAGAAAATCTGCTTGATCAGAAATAGCCAGTATTCCAGCTAAAAGCAGCAGTAGTCTGATTCATGTGCGATCCAGATAATGAGCACGGGAGAACGAGGACTGTCTACTGGTTTAAACAGTTGCTCATTAGCTAATCTACAACAAGCCCTGTATTGTCTGATAAAGATCTGGGCAGCAAAGCTGTGAAGGCCCTGTCAGTTTGTGCCCAGACAGATGGTCTCTGGTAAGTCTGTTTGGTGGCTTGTAGAACTGACTTGAAACCTCTGGGGTCTGGGTCCACCTGCTGCTGAAGGGTGGGTAGCCAGCAGCTGTTCCTCATCGCTGTCACCTTGAACTTGTGACCCGTCTTCTGGGTACCTCCTTCGGATTCCCCAAGGCTCACCGCGTGCACGTACGTATGGGCAGGGTCTTCTTGCTCTGTCTCCAGCTTGTTGAGCAGGAAATGACGTCGTTTTCATTGAAACTTTTTTTCCTGTGAGGTGCCTTCTGAATCACTCCTCTTTCCTCTCGAGCGTGGTTTTGTGCGGTAATTGCAACGCCCTCAATGCCAGGACCTCGCGTTGAGTCTGTGGACTGAAATGCCAGGAGTGTTGGTGAGAGAACTCAATCGGAATGACCCAAGTCGTTGACTGCAAGTGCTCTAGACGCAGGCCTATTTTCATAGAATCATAGAATCTTTTGGGTTGGAAAGGGACCTTAAAGATCATCAAGTTCCAACCCCCCTGCCGTGGGCAGGGACATCTCCCACTACACCAGGTTGCTCAAAGCCCCATCCAGACTGGCTTTCCAAGCATAAGAGTATTACAGGGAAACACCCACGCCCGTGTGGTGTTAGCACAATGTTGCCTTCAACCTTGACTTGGGATTATGAGCATTCCTGCTCCATCATCATCTTTAGTTGTAAAATCAAAGAAAATGGTGCTGGGGGAGTCCTTCAAAGGTCATTTTATCTGTTCCTGTACTCACAGGCAGTACCAGCTCTGCCTAAGCTGCTCATGTCTAGTCTGATCCTTTGTTGGCTAAGACTGGAGGAGATTGATTTGACGGTTCTAGATATAGTAGCTTTCATCCAGAAGGTAGTTGAAGCACCTAGATATTTGCAAATTTTCTTCTGAATCCCTATCCATTTTTAGGTATCCCTGCAGCTTAAATAGGTTTGTCATCCTCTTGTTCCTGCTCTCCTCTCACTGCCTGAATCATGGTTGCCCAGCTATCTATTGGACTTAGTCAGAGAGCAGACGTTTAAAGAACGTAGAACAGAATTGCTCCAGTGTTAGGAGGAGAAAGAGAGCGGGAGGGGAAATATCACAAGCCACTGTAAGGAAATTTTATGAGTTTGGCAGAGTTCAGCTATTACCCAGACCAGTTCCTGGGTAGCTACTCCATTATGAAGACCGTGTTTCTGCTCGGCTTTTCTGTCCACCTTCTCTTTTCACCTGTTAAAGTATATGACATCTCTAACTAGCACTGGAATGGTGTAAAACTGTTCTCTGTTGAGACTGAGTATATTTCCTTCAGAAACAGTGAGATGACCTAACAGTTCACTGTGGAAGAAGAGAAGAAGTTGCCACCCCAGTTTCCATGCTCTCCTGCAATGCTTTGTGCCCCCACTCTTGAGGCTAAATTCAGTTCCCAGCAGACTCCTTGCTGATCCGTTTTGGCTCGCTGGACTGCTAGCAAACTGCTCTGGCAAAACCAGTTGGACAAACTTCTGCCAGATTAGAGATGTGAAACGAACAATTCGGTGAGAGTGAGTTAGGGGGGAAAAGGCAAAACATCTTTTCGGCCGGTAGCCAGCCATTCATTTAAGCTGAAATTCTAACTTCATGCTTTAAAGTAATTAACAGACAATGACTGTGCTCTAAATTATCATGGCAAAAACTGAAGATCGGTGAAGTGACAGCAGTTCCACTTATATCCATACAATGCAAGAACAGTCTCTCGGTTCTTCTGCTTCCCTTGAAGCTGCAGCATAGTTTTCAGTCAGTTGGCGAGGTCTGGGTCCTGGTCTGCTCTTACATCTCAAGGGAAGCAGCCACAACTCATGGGACTAAGCCACAGCAGGCCAGATGCCTTGAGTACTCCATGGTTCTGTGCAAGTGGCTCCATGGATCTCTCGGATCCCTCTGACCTCCCATCTCTGTGACAGCTGAAGCTTTGAGTACTTGGTCAGCCTGTCGTCTGGGAACAAGATTAGCTCTTGGGCAGAAATCTGCAAAAAACAGTGTCAACAGAGGCAGCTGACTGCAAAATGAGGAGGAGGAGGAGAGGTGCTGAAGTTTTTGCTATCCTTCAAGGCAATATCTCCAGAGTTGCTTTCAGATACCTTGCAGCTATTGGAAGTTATTGAAACAAGCAGGGAAGATGTTTATTGACCTAAGGAAGAATTTAGTAGATGTCTGGGTCTGTAATATAGAACTTGGACTCGCAGGAACTGGAAGATATTGTTCTAGTTTAACACTAGTTTCAGCGCTACCCTCAGTGGTTATGTATTTCTGAACCTGGGCCTTAGTGAATGAAGTATGTTTGTGCCATTATAACATCGTTCTCCGGTGTCCGAAGAGACTGTAAGCCATTAATTTGACATGCCTTTCCATGTAGGATCACTACTGGTGGTTTCAGGTGTTTCCTGGTACGCTCTCTGACATACGAAGGACTTGTATTACTGTATGGAGCTGCTTTGGTGTGACTGTGGGATTTCCCAGCCAAATTGAATCTAAACAACTTCTACAACATTGTCATCAGCCTTACTCTGGAAAGCACCAGGACAAGTCCCAGCTCTGTTCCTGCTGCAGCCCTTCATGTGACCATGGAAGAGTACTTGTTGGATGGATTATCTTACTTTTCTATGGCCTGAGGTGATAACATGGGAAGACACAGCTGATGAGGACATTCAATTTATGCACTGAAAAATGGTATTAAAGGTTGAGGGGTGGTGAAGAGCTGCGTAGCTGCCCATGAGGTTGATGGGGAGGGATTGCTGCATGTCTACATTCATTGTTGGTTGTAACTTAGTAAAAATTACATCTTTACAAGGAATAATCTTTACAAGGAATAATTCTGCTTGTCTTTGGGGCAGTAATTAGGAGGTACTTCAACTCTGTCTGGCCTTTAGACAAACGATGCAAGCCCAGGATGAGCCTTGCCCATTATTTTCTTACCAGTCCGTATGTGTGTGAGGGTTAGGTGGAGTACAGTTCCAGTTTCTCTGGTGGCAAAACTCATTTAAGAAGTTCTGCCTTGGTTCTTTGTCTATTCTTTCTGCTGTGCCAATGCCGTAGTTAATATGGTCACAAAATGAACTAGTCCACCAATCCAATTAAAAATAGGCTGATTAGGAAAAATGAAACCTACGACAAAATCCAAATGGTGGTGGTGGTGTATTTTTGAATTTTGTGGTAATTAGAGTGGTGTGTGTCAGTCCTTATCCCTCCCCTCCTCCCCTCTTCTTCCAGTAAATTAAGTGGTACAGCTGCACACAGGAGTTGATGGAGTATTGCAGGAGGGGAGGAATGACCAGCTGAGGGAGAGGGGTACCTCTTCAGGTTGTTTTGTTGATGAAGAATTTGTTGCTGTAACTACGCCCGTGGTGACGTGACTTCAGTTATCTCCACTCCTGGTTTGGAACCAGTAAGAAGCTTTCCAAAACCTGCAGGGTCTGTGACTATTATCCCTCAGACATGCACTTTGTGTGAAGTGTCTTAAACTGGCCATCGAGGAACAGCAGCTTCCAAAGAAGGATAGCACTTCTTGTGTTTCCAGGTGTGAATTTAGGTTAGATAGCGGAAAAGGAAAGGAATAACCTTCCCAGCAAAAGGCCTTTTACTCAAGAGGGGGTTTCAGTGTTTAGACCAGTTGGTAAATGACTGAGTTTTAAGACCTCAGACAGATTGATCACCCGAGAGCCTTTTTCACACGTGAGGTGCTTGACTGGCACGTTCTGCCCCATAAATAAAGCTTCAACTTCTTTGTCGTTTCAGAAGAGGAAGGAGCTCAGCACTTGCACAGTCAAATGATGAAATCAGGTGTGTCAGGGAAGAGCTGACGATGTGGTGATGCTAATCACTTCACTATCGTGTTTTCAGGTATCTGATTGTTTTGATAATTTTCAGAAGTACTGGCTTAGCTTTCTTTGAGTCTCCATCTCAGAATCCCCTTATTGTAGGGACTGCCTGAGCTCAGGGAGTCTTCATGTGGAAGGTTAACGCTGAGCAAATTCGGGTGTTGAATAAATGATCCGAGTGAGGGAACTTTCTCTCACGGCTGCAGATAAAATTCCCTGGTGTGTGCAATGTAGGAACTTGCAGTTCACTATTAAGCACCGAAGCTCTGCATTGGTGGGAAGGGGGGGGGAGATGTCTTTGTAGGATATTCCAGTGCAGTAAAATGCAATATGGTTTCTTATTGTCTCTTTCATGGGAAGTGATCCCAGTATGGTG
Organism: Gallinago jamesoni; assembly: GCA_025769975.1. Classification (NCBI taxonomy): domain Eukaryota; kingdom Metazoa; phylum Chordata; class Aves; order Charadriiformes; family Scolopacidae; genus Gallinago; species Gallinago jamesoni. Next base: position 72,916,242 of record JAOQGH010000001.1, on the reverse strand, counting down.
ATCCCAGTATGGTGGTCACAGTGGTATATTAAGTTCTCTCTGGATTCAGAATGAAAATACAGGTTGTTTTAAACAAACAAACAAAAAAGTCTCAAAAGGACCTTGATCAGAGTGCACTTTATCATTATTAATATATCATTTCAAGAGCTGTCACCTGCTCCTAGCCAAAAATAGACATGTTGCTCCTGAGATTGTCCGTTGCCTTTGGGGCTGCTTACCACAGAAATTTGCCACACTTGCAGTCCAGGAGAAAATAAAAAGTAGGAAAAAAAAGTAAATGGGAAAAACAAGACACCGTGCTGCATTATTTGCTCGGTATGTTTAGTTTATAGGTACCAACAAAGACTGAAGACCAGTGAAGAGCAAACAACAGAGTTTAGAGATTAATGGTGGGGGAGCGAGGAGGGAGGTTCCCAAAGAGAGGAAGGAAGACAGGGATGAATAGGGAGGTGGTTATTGCAGAATTTTTATTCACTTTGGGGACGGTAGTGGCGCTCGTGGTGTTAGAACTAATAGTAAAAGTAGGTGCTGAAACAGAAAGGGAGGGAAGGACTGAGCCCTTGAAAGGTTCTGAACATCATCACTGTATTGTAGAAGTTGCATACCGAGACAAAATGCAGAAAAAGGCGGAGAAGGACATATAGGAGAGATAAGAGGCCAAAGTCTAAAGCTTCATAAACACGTTTCCTGAAAAGATATTTTAAGGTTGAAAGCAAGCATGATAAGTAATCAAGAAAGATGTGACATTAATGATCGCCAAAAGTCAAGGAACATAGTAAGGGATGGAGGGAACCCAGGCCAGAGAAGAAAAGGTCATGTGCTGCATTTTCTCTTGCCTTGAAAAAGCTGGGCTGGGAAATTGGGAGCTGGCAGAATTTTCTCACCAAGGCTTTGGTAAGAAAAGATGGTTTATGATGAAGGGAAAGATAGCATTAAAACTAACATTAAGACTTATATCAGTAAGAGTCGAGTGCTTGTGCATCTTGTTGAGAAGATGGGATTAGCTTCAGAAAGACAAAAATGTGGGGTTTTATGCATGCAACCCTGTTTCTGGAAAAGGTGATGCCCAGGGAGGCATTTAGTGTAGCTGGAAAAGGAAGCATTGGAATGAGAGATGGAAAGGCTGTGCAGGGAGGTATGGACCCCAGAGGCAGTTAGTCCCATACTGTACACCACTGAATGTAACACACACTGCTTTTACCTGAAGTGTCATTCTGATAAGACTTGCTCAGCAGTTAGTTCTGCTTCGCATGCATAGAGAAACATTGACACTTGGTGGGCAGCTGAGACTTCCTTAAATTCCCTCTTTTGCCTAGATTTATTTGTCATGCTGTCTGATGCCCACAATTCATTAGGTTTGTATTGATTCTAATGAAGAGTTAACTGAATGCTTAGCGAGTTCAGGAGGCAGCCATGTCCCAGAAGCCATCGTTAAATGACACAAAGAGATTGAAATGATAGTTGAGGTGACTTCTTTGACCTTGCTTTGATTAACCTTTCGTTGGATACAGCTGGATAGATGCTTCTGGATAGTTCTCGCATCCTTGCTGCACTTCACGGGCAGGTGCATCTGTTTGCTTTGGGTACACAAAAGAAGCAGATACTTTCATCCACTGGAAGGATTCTGCAGAAATCAGAGTTCTTTGCTTTTACTCATCACAGAGGAGAGGCTTTTGGTTCTTATACTTTCTTTGGCAACAGGTGTGCAAGGAATTATAAGGCTTAAAGAGATCCTTTGTCTGCCTCTTGTCATTACTAGCAGAAGGCCAGCACAGAGCTTTGATGTAGAACTGGGAAACATTGTGCAGAATTCCCCTGATTTCTTTTTCCCCCCTTCCTTGGAGGCAGACACTTCTCTGCTCTTATACCTAAAGGAGCACAGGTGTAAATGGAGAATCAAGAAGCCTCTTTTTTTCACTTCTGTTAGAAACACCTTCCTGGATAACTACCGAACGCAAAATTTTGCAATTTAGTGTAAGGTGGAGCGGGAGCTAGATTGATGCCCTGGAAATTTATCTGTCAGGAGTGAGAGGTAAAGAACGTAAGAGAGTATCTCTTTACTCCTTTTTTTTTCATGCCATGCTTCCAAGGGGAAGGCTACAGGGAGGATAAAGAGCTCCTGGGTGTCGCGCCGCAGTTGGTATGTTGGCCAGAGCTTCGTGAAACCTAATGCGCGGTTTTGACAGAGGAGGCACAACTGTTGGCAGGTTCTGGTGACCATGGCAGGTCTCAGCAGGAGTTATTCTAAGAACACAACATCTGATCAGATTACCGAGGGACGCTCTACATGGCTCTAAAAAATGAACCCTCTGATGGTTTATGACAGCTCTGCCTGTTCCAGCCAAGTGAGGAGTGCCAGTCTTTGCTGACCCTGCAGCCAGGGTTGTGAAACAAAGAAAGGGCTTTCCAGAGGCTGCAAACCTACAGGTTTCAAGCAGCATAATACCTGCTTACATCTAACTTTTGATAAGAAAACCCAAAGACGTTTAGGGCTTGCTTCTCCTGGAGTTTTGATCCGTGGGAATTTAATATGTTCTTGTTGCAGAGTTTGCTGGGCTTGGCAGTTTGCATAGTTCTGTTTTTAATAATCCCTGTGATGCTAATGTCTTCGTAGAGTGCTCTGGGTTTCTCTTTTTTGCCACCGGTATGTTTATGAGCTGCCACCTTTCTGTTTTTCCCTGGCTCTGTGGGGACAGCTCTGGAAGAGGAAGGCTGTAGGAGAGGGGGTGGCGAGTGGGAAGTGTATTCTAAAACTGGAAATTTTGAGGATCCACACTTGAATGCTTTCTCTAGAGATTTTCTATACCAGCTTCTGTGATTCTTTGATTCTAATACGTGCAATTATTACAACGGTTTCCCCTCCCTCTAGTCTTCTCCAGGAAAGTACCTGGCCTAAGTGAGCTTTGCAATTTTTTGCTGATGTTGTCAAAGACAAACAGTTAAAGACACGCTTAGGGAAACACCTCCCACTTTTCCAGGCTTTACTACAGTTTATTGCCTCTCCTCCCTGTTTCCCAGTCTCAGCTTCCCTTGTTTTATTCTCTATAGCACTCCCTCCTAATTCCTTTGAGGTGCTGGGTGGTGCAGGAGGTTGGAGCCACTGTATAAAGGTTTCTTTCTGCCAGTCCTTGCTTTTTAGGTTTTGGTTGGTTGATTGGTTTTTTTTTTCCTCTGGCACTTCTTGCTGCTCCTCTGCTTCTGTGTGGGTTCTTGATGGGCTCTTTTCAGGGTTGTCCCTGCTCTGATGTGGGTCCTCCCTGGGTTGCAGTTACCTCAAAGTGTACTTCTTCTGCCATGGAGCACCTCTTTCCAAGAGTACTTTTCCAGCCATGTCCCCAACAGCGTCCCCTACCACATGTCTCCTTTTCTCCTTCCTTTTCTCCAAATGTGTCTTTTTATATATCTTGCATTTTTTCCTTCTGTGCATCTTCACATGTCTCCTTTTTGTGGTTCCTTTTGTGTGTCTCCTCATGTGTCTCCTGCCCCTTTCCAAAATATGCTTGAGCAAAGGTAGCTTATGCTCCTCTGGCTGGTTGAGGTTTTGATAGATGGTTGTTTTCATGCATTTTGGAGATGGCTGGCAATCAGCTGTGACTAGCACAGGGCTGTTCATGGCATCCTTTCACATGGATCACCCCTGCAGCCTTCTACTGCAGAAGCAGAATAGTGCTCTGTCAGACTGCTTGGTCTGTAAAATTTTATGGAAACACAACAAAGCTAAATTTGCTCCATAACATCTATTATGTCTGGTTGAGAATCCATTGAAATTAGCTTTGCAAGGATGACCTGTGTTTGAGCCAGTGTCTGGAGAGCTTCCATGTGTTCAAATTGGCAGTATAGCCCAACATGCACCCTTTAAAAGTTTGCCTGAAATTCTCCACATCCAATTTTTCTCAAGGCTAGGTTTTCCTCTCTCTTCCATTAACTCATTTCCCCTTTGCTCCTCAAAGGGTCATCTTGGTATGTATAATTTTTCCTTCTTGTTTCTTTATAGTGGTGTTTGAGCACCTTGTTTCGTTCTGCAAACTTATCTTTCTGATATTCTGTATGTGCCAGAATCTGGGCGAGAAGAATCCCTTCTTTTGTTTCTTACCTTGGAGCTTGGATCCACGTTCAACAGATGGAGGCTCTGAAAAGCCATAAATATCATTCTTGGCACGAGGGAAAGGTGGCGTGGGTACGTGTCACTAGTAATTGGTCTCGGGCTTTGCAAAAATGGTTAGGTTGGTTGGAAAAGCACAGGGGTTGGAAGGTAGCATGACAGCATCTGCTCCCATCAAACTCTCCTGGGCATGTCCCCGTGCTAAGGCTGAACCTGTGGGAACTGAAGAGGTCAGTGCTTACAGGCTGGGCGCCCTGTTTCTGGCACAAGAAATAGTTCCTAATTTGTGTATAGCGGAGCTGGAGCTGTTTTCTTTTCTTAGCTACAGGCCTGATTCTTCTCCAAGGGGATTAAGGAGAGCTTCTCTAATGACACCATTAGAAAAAGATTAAGATCTGTAAATGTAAAATCTCTCCCATCCCGACGCGTCCTTTGGTTCTGCTTCATGAACACAGCCTAAATTCACCCATGGACATTTACATTCTTCTGTTTTAGAAACAGATGAGATTAGGAGCTTTGCCAGCTCTTCCCTGAAGAGTTGGGTGGTTAATATCTAGCATAGAGTCCTTCCTTGCATTCATTTTATTCAGGGTCAAGTGAAATGGGCTTAAAATAAAAACAAATGTCAACTTTTTAATGGAATATTAAACTATTGGAATAAATATTGCATCTGTTTTGACTGCTTGCTTTTTTGATGTCTGTGTTGTCCTAATGTGCAAGTTCTTTATTTGGCTTATAATCTTACCACAGAAAATACTGGTTTTTTTTATAATGCTGCTATATGTAAGCTTCACAAAAGCTGTGGGTTTTGCTTCCCAGTTTATTCCTGCTCATTCCTCAGACACTTGCAGCCACATGTCTCACAGCCTTGTACTTCCCACTCCCAACTTCTTATTGAGGTATTGTATTGCTCCTAGTGTGGTCACCACAAATGTGTTATTTTTGCAGAGCCTGCTCTTTCTGTCGTGTTTTCTGCCTTGAATCGGTCTAGAGTTCAGATGTGTAGCTGCTGCTTTTCTCCTTCTGCTCTTTATTCCTCCAACTCCAGGAAGAGAATAAAAAATCTGTGTGTCTGTTTAGATTTGATACCTGGGAGCCAGTGTATGGGACCTGCATGTTCTGCCTCGTGTCTTGGTGTCCACTCTCAAACAGCACTGTGATGCTAACTGTGAATTGGGTCTAAGCGTGCTCCTCCTGTTCACTGCTGAAGTTGTCAGTAGCTCAGCCTTCTCTGCTTCTCTTACTGATTTTTAGATCCCGGACCTGAGCCTTCTGCAGTTTCCTACTCTCATTCCAAGCAATTTCAAATTCTGTACTGGTGACCCCGTAGCTTCACGTTTCATTGGCCATTTCATTGATGTTGCAGCCTCTTGCATTGAACATAAAGCTACTTGTCTTCGTTTCCCTTGGCCCTGAGGGGGCCTAATCTCGCTGCGTCATCTTGTCATCATGTGTCATCATGATAATCAAGGTGTGAAACATCATTGTCTTCAGCCTGCAATGTGTGCTTGTTCCATAATTGGACAAGGATTCCTTCACCTCGTCCAGCCAGTGCCCCATCTTCCTGTTTATGGGAGCTCCCCAAACTTTCCACAAAGTTAAGCCTCCTCCTCTATATCTCTTCTGAAGAATGCTCCTTTTTCAGGATGCCTGCAAGGGCCTGAAAACACTTTTAATTCACTGTATCATGTCACAGTGAACTATTTCCACATACTTCCCCATTTTTATTTATTTTCTTGTATTTAGAGTCACAGTAGGACAGACTCATTTCAGTTGGGAGAGATCTCTTCAAATTGTCTAGTTTGGCCCTTCTACTCAAGCAGGGTCAGCTACAGCAGGTTGCCTGGGATTGTCTTCAGTCAAGTTTTGAGTATCTCCAAGAACGGGGACTCTGCAATCTTTCTGGGCAGCCTGTGCCAGTGTTTGACCACCCTTACAGTAAAAAAGTGGGGTTTTTTTCCTTGTTTTTGGATGGAATTTCATCTGTTTTAGTTTGTGCCTGTTGTTTCTTGTCCTCTCTGGGTGCTATTGAGAGGAAGCTGGCTCCCTCTTCTTCCTTGCCTCCCATCAGGGTATTTATATGTATTGATAAAACTCACTCAAGTCTTCTCTAGGCTGAACAGTCCCAGCTCTCTAAACCTCTCATCATATGAAAGATTCTCCAGTCTCTCTTAATAATTTTTGTGACCTTTTGCTGGACTCTCTCCAGCATGTCCACATCTTCCTCATGCCGAGGAGCCCAGAACTGGACTCAGTACTCCAGATATTGCCTCACCAGTGCTGAGTAGAGATGAAGGATCACCTCCAGTGGCCTGTTGGCAGCAATCCTTGTAATGCAGCTTGGGATGCTGTTGGCCGCCTTTGTCACAAGGGTGCATTGCCTGCTCATTGTTAGCTTGTCATCAACCAGGACCCCCAAGACCTTTTCTGCAAAGCTGCTGACCAGGTGGTCAGCCCCCTGCATATACTGGTGCTTGGGGTTATTTTTCCTATGGCGCAGGACTCTGCGTTATCCTTTGCTGAACTTCATGATGTTTCTGTTGGCCCATTTCTCCAGTCAAGGTTCTTCTGAATGGCAGCACAGTCATCTGGTGTGTCAGCCTCTTCACGGTTTTGTATCACGTGTGAACTTGCTGATGGTGCTCTATGTCCACGTCATTCATGAAAACGTTGAACAGTATTTGCCCCAATACATGACTAGAGGCTTGTCTCTAGCTGGACTTTTTGCCACAAATTAAAGCCCTCTGGGCCCTTCCACTCAGCCAGTTTTCAATTTCTTGTCTGCTTATCTAACCCATACTTTGTCAGGTTGCCTATGAGGATGTTATGGGAGACAGCATCAGAAGCCTTACTAGAGTCACAGTATATACAGCTCTGTACTCATCCACCAAGATAGTCACCTCATTGGAGAATCTCAGGTTGGCCAAGTGTGGTTTCCCATTTGTAAATACATGTGGACTACTTGCAATCACCTTTTCATCCTTCAGGGTTTCCAGGATTACATTCATCTCCCATGGGACCTCCCAAGTCCATCACCTCCCAGGGACTGAGGTGAAGCTGAGTGGCCTGTTGTTCCTTGGATCTTTCTTCTTGCCTTTCTGAATGTTTTAGGGATGGTGCCTTTCCTTTTTCTTCTTTGTTTGTACTGGTGATTTTGATCCATGTTTACAGCTTCTACGCACTGTGGTAATGTAATTATTAAAAAAAGCATATGATTCTCCTTTTTTACTGGCAATTTTAAGCTATATTGATGCAAACTAGGAAACAATTTGCAGCCCAAAGTTCTGCTTCTGAAACTCGGACCTCTGCCGTGTGAACTAATGAGGACCTTTCTAAGAGAGAAAATAGTGTGACAGAGTATTGCCCTACTGCTGCTGTCTATAGATAGATAATTACATTGTGCATCTTTTCCCTGGGGGTCATAGCTTTCTAAACTCGTATAAACTTCTCTTTGCATTATTTCTGTGTTCCAGGACGAAATGAACTGATTGCCCGCTATATTAAGCTGAGAACAGGGAAAACACGCACAAGGAAACAGGTAAGTGTTGAAGTTTTCCTTGCAAACACTTGCTTTTTGGACCACTAGACATGATGAGAGCTAATGAGAAAAAAAAATCCTTTGCTGTTTCTGGTTTTGCTGGAAAGAGGTTGGTTAATAATGGTGGGAAGAGTCATCTCAGGCATTTTACTGTAGGACTGTAATGGTCATGTTTCGCAGCCACGTCATGACACACATATTTCTGCTGTTAAACAGTGTGTGATTTTTATTTGTTTCATCTACTAATGAATGCTTCAGCAAATGTCAGTGGTCCTCTATATGCAGATTCTTTGTTCAGCCCAGACAGATGGGCAGCAACTGTGATTTTGAAAAGACCTGGCACACAGGATGAAAATCTTTGTAATTTGGGAATTACAGTCCAGGCTATGCTGGACAAAGCACTGAGCACCCTAGACCTGCTTTGGACAGGGGGTTGGTGGACGACATCCAGAAGTTCTTTCCAACTTAAATCATTCTATGGTGTGTTTTGGCCCATGTTAGATATGGGGAAGTTCTGAGACTCATTATTTAGCAACCAGAGACAATGGAACATGCGTTTCCCTTCTCCCAGGAGGAGGCCAAGATAGGGAACAAAGAAATCAGAACTCTCAATCCTTAGATTTAAGAATGGGTTCTTTAGTTTTAGAGGAAGTCTCTGGCTTGATAAAGCCATTTGAAAAGGCCTTAATGGCCCATCTTTGCTGGTCCTTCACCTCATTTAATGACACTTATGTTCAGAAAAGCATCTAGTTGCTAACTCAGCCCTAAATAACTCCCTATTGCACGAGGTGCCTAAAGTATGCTTACTTCTGCAAGTAGCTACCAAATACTTCTCTGCAATGAAGATGGATTTTGTCTTTCAATGCAGGTATCTAGTCACATCCAGGTCCTGGCAAGGCGGAAAGCTAGAGAGATCCAAGCCAAGCTCAAGGTATGATGGGTATCCTTTAACATATCCTACAAGCTCCCTGAGTCAGCCATTCCCTTACCCATTCCCTCTTTGAATAACCTTAAAAAAGGGTGAGGTTAGCCTCTGAACTGTAGTAAGCCGGGGAGGAAAAGGTACTTAGTAGGAAGTGTTGTGAAATCGCTTGTATTGTAGCTCTGTGATGTCTGGAGCAATTCTATTTGAAGAGTAAAGAAACAATAATTTTTATTTGTTTGTTTTCTACTTCTGGTTTATGCTGTTGTCATCCAAGTCTGAAAGATCCTTAGACTTGGGAGTATGCCAAGAGTGTTTACCTGAGAAGGAGGTGGTTTATGGTTACAAATACGGACAAGTAATCAGTCCCTGGTGTTGTGGTGGCCTTGGAGAAGGGTAGCCTTACGGTTACTGCAGTGCTAGTTCCACTGCTACTAGTGATAATCATACGGAGTTGTCCATGAGAAAGTGTTCTGAGTTGGTTTAACCACTCAGAGGAAGCAATGAAGACACTTGGCATCTTCTCTGCTGAAAAGGTGCCAGCTGAATAGACTTTGACCCTTGATTAATTCAGACCTAATTTGCAGAGGCCTGCGCTAATGAGAAAGAAAATAGTTGACTACTTGCTTGAGCAAATCTGTGTTTTCCTTTCTGTAGCAAGAGCTCTGAGATCACACTAATGAAGCGATACCTCTTGACACTTATTTCCACTCAGATTTGAAGTGGGGAGATGGTTTTTGTGCTCAGATTGAGTTGCCAGAAATGTCAAGAAGGTTAAGTTTATGGGTGTCGATTGCACAAGAGAGTGTCACCTGTTAGAATGCAAGCCACACAGAAATGGCTGGCCGAGCAGATGTGAGGTCTGGTCCTTGTTATGTGTCACTGAGACAGCCGGAGAAGGAAGGTCCACGCTGACCTTCTTAATTTGGTATGGTAATAAGTGATCTAGAGGGAAGTGTGCTTGCTTCCTTGATCTTCCATGCTTCGGGTGATGATGAGGATCTTGACAAGCCCATTCCAGCCCTGCCTGTTGAGTTGGGACAGCTGTTAGTGCTTTCTCTTGGCTGTCTGGGCAACTCCTTGCTGGTGGGCACCAGGAGAAGTCAGCTGTCTGCAGGTGAACCGCTGGCACTCAATCTTGACCAGCGCTGAGGTGCATGCGTCTCCGTTGCAAGCAGTGATTACCTCAAAGTCATGACTGCACCCCCACCCCCATCCCATCCCCAGGTCCACTTTGGAAAACGGTGTTGTACCTCTCATTAGCCTGTTGTGTTTCCAGCTGCTCCGATAAAGAGAAGGAGCCACAAATTACTAACTATCTAATTCAGCGCTCCTAGGTAGGGCTGCCTAAACTTGAAGCCCGTGGTGCTGCTACGTGGTCAATTCAGGTGGAGGCCTGCTTGAGAGGCAAAGTTAGCGCGAGTAGGAAACAACAACTGCCCAGGGTGTTAAAAGATTTACTGCTGCTTATATCTGTAACCTCGATTCCATTTTTCGCGTGTCACAGCTCTGGGATTTGGCGTGATTGAAAAGCCAGTCAGCCAAGCCTGTTTCCACTTAGCACACGGGAGCTGGCCGTTTTTGTTCTCAAGGAATGAAGGCGTCTTGGGGAGCTCCACGGAGCTATTGGTCGTTCTCCTTTTACACCACCTCAGGCCATGCTGTGAGCTCTGCCCAGCTGCCTGTGGTGAGCCATTCCCCGGTACCAAACTGTTCCTTTCTGCCTGCCCAGGCAAGTCCGTTGCACTGATTCAGCTCATTTACTTCTTTGCTTTCGCCAACTCGTTATCACGGAGCAAGGGAAATGAAATCACAAAAGCTGCTGCCCTTCTTCCAAGTTCCTGCTGATAGCTCCGTGTTCTTCCATCACTGTTCATCTTCCACAGCGGGTATTACAGTGTCAGAGTTATATCCTAGAAATCAGAGCAGCCACGCACTGACTTTTCAGAGCAATTACTGTAAATTGGGGTGTTTTCTCTAAGCGTGCACTGTGCCTGGAACAGATAGAGGTGGGAAAGTGGGCTACAGCTTTGAGAAAAACCCGTTCCCAGAAATCAATAGTTGCCCTGGGTGGCTAATAAATATCACCTGTACTAAGGAAAAAGAGGGAAATATGGTGGTATTATTATTTATGTGTTTAGAGAATAATAAAAGAAAGTACATTCTTTGATTCTTTGCAAATGTTTGGTAAAAGCTTTTGCTTAATTTTTTTTTTTTGTGTGTGTGTTGTTGTGTGTGCTGGAAACACTGTACAAATTAATACAGAACTGTTAGCTGAAGAGAAAGGAGGTGTCTTTTACCAAAACATACTTTTTCCAGCACTCTCGGGCTTTTATACAAAACAGAAAACCACAACAGTTAATAGATAAAATGTTTTCCTTTCTTAACTGTTTATGTTTGGTTTTACTTTAATAGTTCTACAAGTACATGCTTCTTCCCTATCACCTTATGTATAAATTCAGGTAGACAAATATGATGTTTCCAGTGAGAAAGTAAAGGCAGGGAAAAAATCCTTTTCTGCAATGTGGTCCTTATGTGTGTCATGACAAAACAGAAAAGAATCCTTACCTTTAGCAAATGTTGTAGGTAATCCTTAAAGTATCCCCTGAAGCATAATTTAAACTAGATTCTGAAAAAAAACTTTCCCAGAGCTTTGGAGAATCCTAGGAATTTTTTCAGCGATTAAAATGTTTCCCTTCCATTTACAAGGATTGTACTAACAGGAGTCACAGTTACTGTAAAAACGAAGATATGTAAGTTTTGCCCATTCCTACTGCTCGCTCCGCTTACACATTATCGTTTATTCTTGAGCTTTTGTTGTGATGCCTCCTCCAAATGTTTTTGTGTTAGATGTGTCAGAATCCTTGGGGTTTGAACTTCAGAAAAGCTTAGAGAAAGTGAAAGGATTGGAGAGAGGGGAGACCTAAGGGTGAGGAGTTACTGCAGCTCCAGGAGTGCAAGCAGGACGTGAGAATTCCTGAAGAAGGCAGCAAGAGCTTAACTCTTCCAGCAATTTCTCCAGGCCATGAATTCATCTGTGGCATTGCCACTATAATTATAATGGTCACAGATAAACGTGGAGTGTTTGCAGGATGAAGCTTAATTGCACTGGATGTAGGGAGAAAGGAAGAATGTGGGGAAAGTCCTTCTGTTTGTCCATGTATTCCTTTGAAGAAGAAATGAAGAATGCTCTTTGTTTTAAACGTATACCAGACTCCCTAGTCATTGCCTGTAAAAATGTGTGCAGTCCCACAGCTCTGTTAAAGTACAAAAAGTACAATTATGCTCCTTGCATACATACGTGTGCTGGGAGGTTATTAAGATTTCTTGTTTCCCCGGGGATGGGAATAAAATGGTCAGCTTTACCTGAGACTAACACGGTCTCAAAAGGAGGTAGTCTTTTTGTGGTGATGATGACAAACTCCTTTTGTGAGCTTGGTTTTCGAGGGGTTTTTGATAGGCAAGAGTCTTTCCCATTGAATATTCTTACTAATGATTAAAACACAAGAGTCGATTAAGGCTGTAATTTCCATAACAAAACATTTTGGCGTACAGTTGAAAGTCTTCAGACAGAAAGGATAAATGTTTCGTTAGCAGTCTCCAAACCAGTCATCCCAGAATTTCAGAAAGGATGATTAATTGCATCTGAAGCTGTAGTATTAGGTGAAAGACTTCCGTGCTTTGAAGAGTTCTTAGGACAGTTACTGGCAAGTCTGCTGCCCAGGTTTTCCAAAGTGCTTGTTCCCTGCGAGGAAGCTGATGAGAATCCTGGTTTGGACAGCATTAGACCAAGCAACTTGTTTATCATGATAATAATTCTTTTTTTTTCTTTCTTTTTTTCTGTTTCTACTCTTGCCCATAGGATCAGGCAGCTAAAGATAAAGCCATGCAGAGTATGGCTACAATGTCATCTGCCCAGATTATCTCTGCAACTGCCTTCCATAGTAAAATGGCCTTGCCTGGTCTCCCACGACCAGCCTACCCTGCTGTTTCTGGGGTGAGTGAATCAGGGTCTTGCAGGAGTTGGGCTGAAGACACTTGAGGATTTGAAAGGGGTTGGGGTCCTGCTCAGGAAATCCCTGAGAACGTCAGAAAGAATGGGCCAAAAGGCAGTGTCTTTGTAGAGCAAAATCTGTCGTATGGCTTCAAAGGTCTGGGTCTGATTCTTTGCTCACAGTGATGTAAAGCAATAGAATTTCACTAAATGCTTCTTTTAATATGACATGAGTGAGAGAAAAATCAGATCCTTTGGGTTTTCAGCTGCCTGAGGTGTTATTAGGTGTTTGTATCATTTTCTTAGTCCTGGATCTTGTTAGATCAAAACTCTTGGGGCCATCCTGACCTTTTCTCGGGCTCATCATTCCCAAGCTCATCCTGAGTGCTTAGATCACAAATTATATGAAATCCTTAATAGAGGAGAGCTGTCAGCATCCCCTAACCTATGAGTTGGGTCTAGTGAGCTTTTAGCCTGCCAAAATACTCCTGTGGAGCTTTTCCCTCCAAGAGGGTGAGCATCACTAAAGCTTTGGAGACAGAGGCACAAGGTGCATGCATAGTATTTAACACTAAAAAACTAGTTTGCATGTCACTAGTAGAAGCATGTAGAAATAAATTGAAGACCAGTCAGAACCTCCTCAAGGGTGAAACCAAGAAGGTAGAAAGAAGAGTGAAAGTCTTCTTTCCTTGGAAAGGAGCAAGCATTCCTTTTCACCTCTGTCCTAGGGGTGGTGACTTTTGTCTGTATGTTGTTCTCTTGCAGTTTTGGCAAGGAGCTTTGCCAGGCCAAGCTGGATCTTCCCAAGAGTGAGTATTCCTTCACGTGAGCATCGAGAGCAGGTGCTTCTGCTGCTTCCTCTACGGTGCCTGGGGAACACCAGGCGCTATTAAAAGATTTTTATAAAATGCTAAGATAATAATAAGATAATGTAGTCTTTGCTGTCAGACAGATTCCCTGACCATGGATCTGAGATGGCTGAAGACAAACTGAGAGTCATGAGAGAATCTTAAATAGATAAAACCCTTCCTATGGTACATTCAACATGGGATGCACCCCCAAGGCTCAAGCAGCCTAATATGGCTTATTCTAGGGAACTGCTGAGTTTAGCAGCCTGGTAGAGGTGAGACCCTCCTCCCAAGTTCAGCCTTGAGGTTGAGTGTGTATTCCTTGTAGGCATGCACAGAAGTATGTATATATGTTGCACAAACACATATAAATACATGCCACATGGCCACACAGAACAGCACAGATGGATAGTGTGCTCAGCAGTTTACCTCCCGTGGAGATAAAGACACACACAAATTCATCTTTCAGTCCACCTCCAGACTCCACAGTCTCTCTGTCATTGGGCCTGAACTTCTTGGTCGCTCTGAGAGCATCCTCACCCCTGGAGACACACGCACAGCTGGCTCCCAGGCCACCTACTTGCTGCCTGCTCTTAATAGTCACTAGTCATCACGGCCTCGCTGGCTGCTCCAGGAACACACGCACAGACCCCAGAGCTTCTCATGGTGGAAAACAATTGGAAATAGAATTAACGAGAGCATAGGATGGACTGCACTGACAAGGTGTGCAGGGCATGGACAGACAGCTGTACTAACCTTCTTACACAAGACTGCCATATTCTCCCTAAACATCCCCGTAATAAATTTTGTGCAATCCCCAAATGCTCTTCCCTTTTTTTTAAATTTTTTTTAAAATTATTATTTCCTAATGCGTCCTGTACACCTAGGCAGTAACCCCCTCAGCTTGTAAGGTTTGACTGGTTTGAAAGCCTCCTAGTTGGCTGACTGGGCTGGTTTCACACCTGGACAATGGGGCTGATGGGGCTCAGGGCAGAGGCATTGTTCCTCTGTGCTCCTTTGTATGGAGACATACTTATTATTACCTAACCTAACAGAAGAAATTTAAGCTAATTTAAGGACAAGCAGCTGGAAAGGGAGTATGTTCTTCACCCAAGCCATATGTTCCTGCTCTCTTGTGATGCTGTTGCTAATGCTTGTGGAGCAGATCAGGGAACAGATAGTATTAAAATATCTTGTGGGAAAAAATAGCTCGTAAAAGAATGGAAGTCATCCTATAAGAAATAAAAAACATGTTTCATGCCTCTAGCTTGAAAGTGAATGAGGATCTTTTAGAAGCTTGAAGTGTGTGCCATCCCTGATGTCAGATGATGTCTGCAGATCCTGATTTTTCTTACAGTGGTGTTAAAAAAGAGCTGTGCTGTCTTGAACACTAGGTTCAGTTGTGGGTGTGGAACATCTCTGAATCTTGGCCTAAAAGTCTGAGAGGCATCCAGCCCAGACCTGTTGTCCACTTGCATAAATTTAAATCTCTCTGTTGTTGAAGGGAAAGGATACACGAATTGCCACCAGTGTATTCACAGGCTGAGAAGGATCTCTGAGCCTGCAGGGAGAGCCTACTGAACCACCTGCAAGGAGATCTTACCCAGTCCAGTCCTGGTCCCTTACTGCTCTTTGAGTTTTTCTCCATGACCCTCTCTTGCCCACACAGAAAGATAATTTCCCAAAGCCACTTCTGCCACTTTCTTACAAGTACTTGATCAGTTAATCAAGAGTCTTTTTTTGTTTGGCTGTTTGTTTTATTTTTTTGTTAACCATCTCTCTTTGTGTACTTCTGTAGTGTGAAACCTTTTTCTCAACAACCTTATGCTGTACAGCCTCCTCTACCATTACCAGGTAGGTAAGGAAATGAAGTTCCTTGCTCTGAAATTATATTCCAACTTCAAAAATAGCCAGCACTTTAAAAAGTTTTTAAATTTTTAAAAAATATTTTTACCTTTTGAAATATTTAAGTGAGACTAAAATTAATTTTTATATTATATACCTTTATCTTTTTTTAAATCATATACCCTTATCACTGGTTCCCATATTTTTACTGAGAGAGCTGAAGCTTTTAAATTTTGTTTAATTTAAAAAAAATCTAAAGCTTCCTGGTTTAGGTTGGTTATTTTGGGTTTTCCTCCTGGCTCTACTGTTCTTCCACCATGCTGCACGTACTAGAACACTGTTTTCCATCATAACGTGATTGTCTTTCAGATTTCTCATTAAGTAGAACAACGAATGTCTTTTTTCCTTCTCAGTTTCCCCATTTTTGAGAGGTTAATTGTCGTGTTAATGGTGATGCTTCATTCTGATACTAAAGCAGTTTATTTCACTGTTCTTTCAGGGCTCAGTCTGGGTCCTCTTAAAGTTGCTGAACATGTTTTCTTTGGTGTCAAAACCAGTCAGATTGTCTTTTACGTCATTAGAGTGCTGTGTTAGCAAAGGGTAACTGACAAGCCATTTAGAACACAGGTATAGCGAGGACCTTGTATCTGATATTTTTGCATGATGATTGAAGTTATAAGAAAATGTAATTAGTTGCCTTTGACAACGGGTGCTCTACTGGAAAGCTATTAGGAACTTTTCTCTTTCTAAATTTTATTACATAAATCCTGTGTGCTTAGGGTTTGAATCTCCTACCGGCCTCTTGCCTTCCTCATCAGCACCAGCTTGGCAAGGACGAAGGGTTGCTAGTTCCAAACTTTGGATGCTAGAATTCTCTGCATTCTTGGAACAACAACAAGACCAAGACACAGTAAGATACACGTTTGACTTCCACTCCTTGTTAATTTTTGGTCTTCAGGTAGCTCCTGCTCATCGTGGATATGTTATGGTACTAATATATTTATGGTAATATTTGCTTCGTTGCTCTACTGAGAATAGAAAGCCATCTTTGGGAAACACAACGTATCCTTCTCTTAGAGGGTAGAATTGCCTGTAGTGATATAGCCAGCTCTGTGCCATGTGCTTCTGGCCTCCCTTTCCAGGGTCATGGATGTTCACACACCAGACCTCAAGGCGTAGAGGTCATAAGACAGTTGTACAGCTTCTGCTGGGCTATTCTAGCTGTCCCATTCAGCCTTGGAGGATAGACCCAAAATCGGATGATGGTAAGATCCCATGAAGCCACATATTTCTCTGGTGTGCTGGGAACTTAAATCTGGGGGCAATTGGGATGAGTCTGCATCAATGTGTTTCCATGGTGCCACCTATAAAATGGAAGTAGTAAGATTTGCCTGTCTCACTAAAGCTTGTGATACCATATCTTGAGACATGCATTGGTGATGGGCCAGGTAAATTTCCTCTGTCAGAGACAGGAAAGTTCAGAAAAGATGATGGTATTTGGCTGGTATTTTGCTGTGGGATTTCAGATAGCTCTTCATAGGACAGCAACATTGATGTTTGACTGAGTGACCTGTGGCAGGTAACACTCAGTATCTCAAGTTATTTCAGATTATATAGCAATAAAAAAACCCCAGCAATAATGTTTCAGAAGAAACAAGAAGCACTGATGTATTGACAGGAAAGAAATACCTGGCATTAGCAGAGGTATTTCTGCTGATACTTCTGCTCCTTTAGAAAGCACTACCAAATCTTTCAGTGACATGCAGTGGTCTTTTGTGAATAACCGTGTATGTTCAGTATGTACTGAACAGTACTTGAATGATTTCCTAATTCCATGTTTTTCCTCTTCTTGCAGTATAACAAACACCTGTTTGTGCACATTGGGCAGTCAAGCCCCAGCTACAATGACCCCTACCTTGAGGCAGTGGATATCCGGCAGATCTATGACAAGTTCCCCGAGAAAAAAGGGGGCCTGAAGGAGCTCTTTGAAAGGGGGCCAGCTAATGCCTTCTTCCTTGTCAAATTCTGGGTAAGGGAAGGACCCTTTGTAGGGTACCCATGTGCTATGAATTTCTGACTTTAAAAGCAGTGGACTCACTAGATTTTATAAGACTCCTGTCTCCCAACAAATTTTCCCTGTGCAGGCAACTTAGTAGAGCTGTGATTGTCACTGGAGATTTTTCCTTGACTGCACAAGGCCCTCATTCTGGCCTGGAGCAAGATGTATCTTTCACAATGTCATCTGTAGAGTTGTTCTTGACTAGTGTCTGCGGATTTTATTTCCTAGTGGTGACTCGGGGCCTTGAAAATTCTTATTTATGTACAAGAGAAGAATTCAGAGAAAATTATTCTCTGCATACTCTTATGTGTTCACTTCTCTTAGTGTTGAGTTACTTCTCAATCAGAGGCAACATTTTTCCCTCCCTTCTCCTATCTCATTAGCTACATTAGTGTTATCCAATAATTTACAGATGTGTATTTGCTGCAGGCACGAGGACAGACAAAAAAAAAAGACAGACATATAATGAAATTGGATTATTTTGATAATATATTACTGAAATGACTTCTGGTAAGTTGGTCATCAGCCTGGCAAAAGCCCACTCACTCAATTTGAAATTTTGTGAGTTAGCTGAAATTTGCAAAATCCGTGCCGTTGTGCTTCAGGGTACAAACAAAATAGTTGTGGTGATCGATATTGTCATAGGTATTACAAGATTAAAAATAATAGCAGCTTGGGGCAGTTGCATGCTAGATGGCTGAGGGAACGTGTAATGGGATTTGGAGACTTTCCACCTTGAGTTTACCACTTATAATTCAACCCCAGGTCAGGAGTGAGAGGATGAGAAATGAGCTTTCATATCTCATACTCTTCATACAAACTGGCACTAGAAGACCTCTTAACTGATGCTTTCAGGAGAAAGGAAGACTTCACTTGGGTGCCTTAAGACACAACTGCCCAGCTGTCCCAAGCATAGCCTTTCTAGAACTGAATTGGAGAATGCTGGGTGAGAGTCTGCTGTTCCAGTGTCTGGGGCTTAGAGCCTTAGTTACTGGTGGCTCTTGGAGACTCAGAATTTTACTGCCCACAGACTGTGTGCTCTACTGAGCTGGGCACCTCATGGGACGAGCCTCTGTCAGGGCACACCAAAACCTGCTTGGGAAGATGGAAACCAAAAGTAAAAGACCAGCCCTGTTCTGGTGGATGAGAAATGCTTGGGAGATACAGCAGCACCTTGCTGAGAAGGATATCCTTTCCCAAAATCTGGGTAGTGATTGTCCTGCTAAGAACCGTCTGGAAAAGGAAACAGAAGTCTTGATACGACAAACGAAAGGGAAAAAAGAGCAAGAGAGGATGGCTTCTATGAAATGGTCCTTGGAAAAGCGGGAGCTGAAAGAGCTGCTTCTTGCTGTGGGGTAGGGATCCCAGGAAGGTCTTCACGTTGAGGTGAAGAGCACTGGTTCCTGTGTGGTATCACTCTGAAGTGCTTTGGAAGTTTTAGGAACAAAATGGAAAAGCTTAGAGGGGAACATGACAGAGAGAGAATAAAATGACTTAGTTGAGAATAAAATGACTTTCCCCTTGGCTTAAGGGGAAAGAAATCATAGGGAAATTGTGATCTAGTGCAGCTGCCATTTTATCTGCCAAAACTGTTAGCATGTTTTTGTTCTTGTGGGGTTGAGTTTGGGCATTTTGTTTGTGTTTTCATATCAGAAGGATATATGTGGCCTGTGCATCATGTCAGACCAACCCAAGGTAGGCTTTTCAAGGATTTACGTGGTGGAATATTATTAAGTTGGACTCTGTCTGGGCCTGCATGGGGTGTCTGGTGGTCAGAAGGCAGCAACTCACTGAAATTCAGCTTGCATAAAGAAATATGACATAGGATTTGAAATACCTTTATTCCAACGTATGCATGGTGTCCTGGAAATCTGCATCTGTATGCTTACAATGACGGTGATATTTCTGGGCTTGGTATAATTTTTTGACTTCCTCATTCTTTTTTTGGTACCTTTGCATTGTTGAATCCCCTCTGGAGTTAACATCAGGTTTTATTGGTGGAAACACCACGGGTTGTCACTTACGCTAATTTTGCAAGTTAAGTCTTTGATTGACTAGAAGCTTCTGAGGCTTTTAAGAAGTAAATAATTCAGTCTTCTATTTGTTTTTCAATGTAGGCAGTAGTAGGGGGATGAAAACACCGTTCCTGATGCCACATTCTGGGGCACTTCTATGATTTGCACTGGAGTACTTACATTAATCATGTTGTTAGATTTCAGCCAGGATCATTAAGACCATTTAACTAAAGCAGTTGGAAAAAAAAAACCCAACTTTTGCTCCAGAAAATTTGGACTTTTTGGAGGAAAACTGCAAACCTTTTTGTGGCAAAACCTTGTATTCAACATGCCTGAAATATTGTGGCAATGCAGTCTTAAACAAAGCACGTGAACCAAGCCTGTAACGGACCATGCTACCTGTCTCCTGGGGCTTCCTATTGCAGTAGATGTGCATGGTGTAACCCCTCCAACCAATAAACACTTTTCACAGATAAGGCAATGTGATTTAAAAAAAAAAAAAAAAAAGACAACCAGAAGAAAACTAGATTTCAGCTGAGATTTTTATACCCCTTTGCGTTTTTATAACTCTCTAATTGTATATGCTAACGTGCGTTTTCATTTTGCTGCCTGATTGCTCTGGACAGCTATACAAATATACTGTTGATGTTCAAAGATGTGTTGGATAAAGCAGTTACCACACTGTTGAATTTAGAGCATCACTTAAGGATTAAAAGTATTATCAAAAAGCAAATTACTGATAACCTTGAACTTAGTGAATAGAATTAAACACTTGAAGGGGTGTTTTGAGACATGAATATAGAACTGATTCTTCAAAGGTTCTGAACTGAAGTGGTGGTTGCAGGTGACAAAGATGTGAAAAAACAAGGCATAGAATAATTTGGTTTTGTATTTATGTCGTTTTTGGCTTGAAGAACCTGAGGCAGGAACCTGCCTTCACTGCACTAAACATTCAATATACCAGATGCCTAACTCTAAACCCAACCCAGGGTTGGGTTTTCTTGACATCACTGATAGCACTTAGGATCTAGTGTCACTGAGAAAGAGATGTTCATGTTTGTTCAATGGTACTTCAAACTATTTATACAATAGCTAAGAGTTAAAAGTTGATTAATTTGAAACATGAGCAGCGTTTGCAATTCTTCCTTGATTTTGGCATTGGGAGTTTGGTACAGTGAACTAACTCTTGGATTTGGATTGGCAAGTTGTGTGTGACATCTGCGTGACATTTCTCTGTGCTCCAAGTGCATTCTAGCACACAACAATGAATGTGAGACATTAGCCTCCCAACACATGGGCAGTGGCAGCTCTGCTCTTTTCCAGGGTAATATTATCTCCACCACCTGTTACTTGGTTCTCCCCATGAACTCTTAGATGCATCGTTATTAATAGTTTGGGGAAGAAGCATTTTCAGGGCTTTGCACATCAGTAGAATGGTGCGCTCGCATCTTAAAGCCTTCAGAAGTTGTGAGAATCTGGGTGGAAAACAGAAGGAATATGACAAACAAGAAATTCAGTACTTTGTCCAGAGCAGCCATCTGCACACGGATGGATCAGGGGAATGTAGTACTTTCTTCTCCTTGGTGATAGGCAAGATGAACCTGTCACATCACTGAGTGTTTTCTTTCCAGTCAATGAATTATACTTTTGTGGAAGGAGCTGAAGAGGTGGCCTGGAGACTGCTGTCCTGCACTTAGCTTCTCTTCCGTACCAAGGAAGTCCAGTCAAAACAGCAGCAGTGCAAACTCCCCTCGGCACCCTGCCCTGCCCGCTGTACGCCTTCAATCCTGACCTGGTCGAAACTGCCCAGAAATCAAGGAGATTGGTAATTTGGTCTCCATGTCCATTCTGTCCTTGGCACTTCGGAGGCAGCGAACAAGACAGCAGCTTGAGCAGACAGCAGCAACAAGAGATTTTTATAGAACCATAGAATGGTTAGAGTTGGAAGGGACCTTAAAGACCATCTAGTTCCAGCCCCCCCTGCCATGGGCAGGGACACCTCCCACCAGACCAGGTTGCCCAAAGCCCCATCCAGCCTGGCCTTGAACCCCTCCAGGGATGGGGCAGCCACAGCTTCTCTGGGCAACCTCTTGCAGTGTCTCACCACCCTCACAGGAGAGAATGTCTTCCTGATATTTATTCTAAATCTACCCTCTTTCAGTTTAAAACTGCTACCCCTCATCCTATTGCTACACTCCCTGTGTGAGTGTATGAGTCCTTCACCATATTTCCTTTAGGTCCCCTCTAAGGACTGGAAGGCTGTTATAAAGTCTCCCCAGATAGACCTTCTCTTCTCTAGGCTGAACAACCCAAACGCTTTCAGCCTTTCTTCCAGCCCTCTGGTCATCTTCATGGCCGTCCTCTGGACTCGCCCAACAGGTCCATGTCCTTCTTCCATGTCTTCCAGACTTGGATGCAGTACTCAGGGTGGGGTCTCACCAGGGCAGAGTAGAGGTGTCAAATCACCTCTCTCAACCTGCTGGTCACACTTCTTTTGACGCAGCCCATGATGCATTTGGCTTTCTGGGCTGTGAAGAGACATTGCCAGCTCATGTTGATTTTGATCTTTGCACATTTTTTCTAAGAATGGATTTGGCAGCCTGTTAATTTCACTTGCAATCACCAGCACCACCTCCTATCAGTTGATACCTTATGTAAGGGGACTCTGTCAATGGCCCGTCTTTCACCAAAGTTACTGCCAACAGTGTCCCAACAGTAAAGAGATTGTTGGCAGCAAAAAGCAGATTGGAAAACTGAACTGCTGAGGGAATCTGTCTGCTGGGTGTCAAAATAACACAATCCTGGGGGGCTGCCTAAGTTGCAGCTACCCATAATTTTGGCAAAGTCTTCTGCTATCTTTGGCTAGCTCAGAAACTCTTCCCATACTCCTTTCCTGGAGGCTAGAGCTGCAGTGGCACAAGCTTTGGACTGTTCTTACAGAATCGTTCAGCATAATCTTAAAGAATTGTTCAGCGTGTTCAGTTGTCCCATTGACTATGTGGGACCCGTATGCAAGATATGGTTTCTCACAATATTTAATGCCGTTTGGGCTCTTGTGCAATCATTGCTTTTCAAAGCCTCAGATAAGCTGAAGACTGATTCTCAAAGGTCACATTCCCTTGTGAAGATTTTCAGAAAAGACTTGGTTCACAGCCTCATCCTAGTGGGAACGAGGCCTTTCTTACTACTCAGTTGTGGAACTCGCTTCCACTGAAGATCAGACAAAAATCTTGGCTTAGTATATGGTTAGGACAATGCACAATGCCAACTTTTCTGTAAGTGTTTCTTTCTTGGGGTTGCAGAAGTTGTGTGATAACTCTCAAGATCATCAGAGCTGCTTTCAGCAGAGCTGCTAAGAGACTCGGATCACCAATGTGATTTAAAAGCGAAAAACAAGCAATACTAGCTTGGTGAGGGTTACTATGCCCTTCCCTGAACATATCCCTTCTTTTCTCTCTCGAAATTGTCTTGTATGTATTTAAATATTCTGCTTACTTTTCTGGAAAGGAGGAAAACTTGGATGTTGACATCATAACATGCAGATCAGCTCTCTTGCGTGCAATATATAGACCTCTGAGATGTGCTAGATCGGAGATACCCCAGTGATTGTAGCTTCAGCATGTTTGGAAGTCATCAGGCAAGCTATGGACAAAAGCACATCATCTGTGTTGGGCTTGCACAGTCGGTTGAATGCATCCCAGACACATCAGATTGCTGTTATGCCAGAGTGTCCACAGCTTTTTGCATCTTGAATTTCTTGGACAGAAAGCAAGAAAGAACCCTGACTTTGTCACATAAAGTAGTACAGTCCAGTTGGTGGCTCATGACTCAGATTTAGTTTGTAACATGCCTCATCTCCTTGATCTTCTACCTTTGTCCTTGAAGAGACAGAGGACAGCTGTTTGAGTGCTGGACACCACTCCGCCAGGTGAATGCTGCTGCAGTGCCATCCTGTTGCTCGCAGTGGCTAGTAGGACCTTGGGAGGCAAGGCAACTCAGCCCATTGGCTATGGACTTCCCTAAATCCTGTCTCCTTTTGCTGCCTAGGCTGGGTAAGGAACATATCCAAGAGTTACCTCACTTGTTGTTGGACATACTAGTGCCAGTGAGGAGCTGAGACACATCAGTTCTAGTCTCCAGGTGTGAATCACATTCAGTTATGTATTCAACAAGTCCACGCGTTCCCAGATTATAAAATGAAGATTAGCCTTCCCATTTGATGAAGGTGAATTACCTTTAAGTCATAGTCACTATTATTCCCTTGCATCTTTTTGGGATGGAATATACCAGACAGAGTAAAGCAGACCTCTCTCCGCTCGTCTTGGCTTGCTCACCTCAGGATTGGGTGTGCTTTAACATGAGGTTTTCTTTAGAAAGAGAAACTCTGAAGAGAAAGGAGGAGTCCTTTCCCCAAAGGAGCAATGCGGTTTCTAGTCCTGATGGCCTAGATAGATGTTGTGAGGGGGTCATAGGAATGTAGGCTTGGAGGCCATAGTGTTTTCAGATGTTAAGTTAAAAGCAGTAGCTCTTTTGGCCATTAAGGAGCTCATGATGTGCAGTATGATTTTGTCCTGGTGCAATCCTGTGCAATTTAACCGCATACATTAGTGATTTACCGCAGTGTCCAGTTGACATTTAGAAGTTAATTTTGCCATGGCAGGTAACTGTGGTTTTTCCTCAATTTTCTGCCTTGTGTCCCTTCATGAGGTAAACTTCTCCATAGCAGGGAAAGCTAACAGATGGCAGTTCCACCCCTGGGCAGTTCTTTGGACTCGTATTCATGTAAACTTTTCAGTTTATATGAATAAACCAGGTTGCAGATCATTCAAGAGCAGATATGCGTGTGCTAAATAATCTCTGAGATGGGGGCAGTAATTTCCACAGGGGAGGGAACCAGCAGCTTTAAGTAAATAAGAGGTAACTGTAAGGCCATCAGTATCTGAGGTGCTGCAGCTCCATTCTCCTGCAAACTGGGACCGGAGCCCTCAGCTAGCTGCTATGGCCATTCCCTGGACTTGCTGAAATTCTATGTATGTCCGTTTATGGGCTGAGATTTTCAGAGGGGACAGAAGCAGATGGATGCACAGCTCTTGTTGACTGGCCACCCTAAGACGTGTCTGACAGTCCTAGCCCATGACGTGGAGTGTAAACGTCAGGGGAGTTCCAACGTGACCCCATTGCTTCATTGCAACAGGGCTTTGAGGAACCTGATTGTACATTCTAGTGAATGGCAGTGACTGCTCAAATCAAACAGCATTATCATAATTTTGCCTGCTGCCAACTAGTTTAATGGTGATTAATTAGATGTTAACTAGCTGTGAAATTCTACAGGCTGGTCTTTTGAAAAGAGACATGCCAAATTGTGGAGGCACCCAGAGTGGCTTCTTAGGGCTAGTGAAGCTTTTCTTATAAAGTAGAACTAGCACCTTTCTGCTTTACCTCATATTGACTGCACTTACTTTTTAATTCGCCATTAGGAATTTAGGGGAGCGTAACCTTAACTTTAATAGCGAGCCCCCGAAAATGTTTGTCTGGTTCTGCAGTGAGGGCCTTTGCTATGTTTCTGGAGCAGTGGTTTGACCAAGCTTCTGTAGCCTTGACCTTTTGTTCTTTTGACTCGGTGGACAATTTCTTTGGAAAAGTGGAATTGGGTCCATACATCATGTTTATCACTCCCAAGGGAAATAGCTGAAAAATATTGCGAAGGACTCCTAGTCCAGTTCTGCTTTGGAGAAGGGAAGGAATTAGTCTTTATTCACACAGCTGGAGCATGGGTCAAATAAACAACACGTGTATTTGTGTATTACAGTAACTAAATAAAACCAAAACCCAGGATACAGTAGCATTGCTACTTGCTAATACCTGATTTTTAAAAAAAGTTTTAAACCCAAATTGTTTTATTGATATATTTTAACATGTGTGCCCAAATTTGTTTTCAGCTCACTGAAGAGACAGAAAACTGGAGAGGGGCAAAAAGGGATGAGTTAAGAGAAGTCAGGAACCTATTCAACTGGATAATTTTTTTGTGAAGTTATCTTCTGGGGAGAAGCAAACACGAGAATAAAATAATTGCCAGCTTTGTACAGCCATCTCCTCCTGATAAATCAGAGGATGCTTTTTTTTAATGCAGGAGATGACAAATCTAGGAAAATAAAGGGATGAGTGCACAGCTGGTGTAAACTGCTATGACTGTATTACACATGTAGGGCCAAGTGTATTCACAAGCGTTGGAGATCTGTCACTATTTCACAGGAAGGGATTCTACTTGAAAGGGTGAGCCGTAGAGGTGAAGGCAAGCCATTCTGACCATTGAACTTTCTCTTGTCCATAATCTGTGATGAAGACGGTGCAACCGTTAAGGTTTTTTGTAGAAACTGTGGCAAGCAACTCGGTCATTTTGAAGAGTGATTTACGATGGTGTATTTAAATAGGGTGCTGTTATGCTCTCCATCAAGAGCGGAGTGAAAGCTGTATGTCCATCCCTAATGCTGCCAATGTTGATGTGAACATCGGAGCATTCTGTCATCTTGCCTGGACTAGGAGATACCCCAGGAGATGCATTGTCCACTGTACTTCATGAAAAAAAACTACCCTAAACCTGTTTTTCACTTGCTTGTGAGTTTGTACTTTAAAAAAAATAATAATAATGATAATTGAATTTTATTGCTTTGTTTGTTTGGATCTTCAGTGGCATCACTTACCTAATGCAGATGGTAGTTTTTCTCTAGGTGGAAGTACATGTGCATAATAGCACAGTGGCAGCAATGACCCAGTGTTTTACTAAGTGGAAAATGGAACTGGATCTTCTGAAATAAGTGGGGAGATGGTATATTGTATTTCTTTTACTACCTCCTCCTTCACACACCTAAAGTGGCAAGTTAACGGCCATGGGAGCTGGACTGAATGGAAATACTGCACATTACTACTTGGCTGCTTTTCCTGCTAGTGCTTTTGGCATCAGTGTTGGCAAAATGATGAATTCTGTGACAATAACTGTGACGGGAGCTGCTTGGGTGAGCGTTGTGGTAGAGAAATGGCCCAGGCCAATTGTCTAGGAGCAAAACTTTAAATGAGTGACAACAAAGCATGGCTTCTAGCAGATGACTAGTTACTGCTGTAATTACTCAAACGCAGCAATCACTAGAAGAAGCAGTCCTGCCTTCTGCTTTCCCCATTGCTGCCTACCCTCCCAACACATGTTCTTTGTCTGAACACACACAAGTGCTTCAGAAGCCGGTCAGGGACCTGATCCCACTGAGAACTAGCCGAGCAATTCCACGTGAATCTTGTAATGCAGCTACAGAAACGTTTGTGCTAGTACAGGAGGAATGAGAAGGGCAAAAACTGTAATGACCAGCCTGGTGTTAACAAACTTCAGCTTCGAGGTGCAGTTTCCCAATAGGCTCAAGCCAACCTGAGGACACGTGGCTATCAAAATAGGCAGTCTTTGTGCCCTCAGCTTTTGTGTGTGTTCTCATCGCTTCCAGCCTTTGTGAGGATCCAGGCGAGCTTTCTTGTCTGACTGAGAACTAACCCAGCAAACCCACAAAAGTTTGTTTTGGCTGGGACCAGCTTTCTCACCCAGCTAACCAGAGCGTCATACAATTGCTAATGGTGGCCCAAAGGCAGCAGCATGCTTTTGTGGCTACAGGCGGGGAGAAGGCTGGACTTCTGGACTTTCTAGATTGACTTAAACCTCCTGTGAAATTGCTACCGAAGAGAAAGAAGTTAACAGTATTCTCTCATTGCAGAGCAAACGCAGGTATTTTCTGTACAGCAAAGAAAAGGGGGATTCATTATTGAGCTGGTTGGGTTCCAAGTCGAGCATTGCTTGTCCTAAGTGCTGCTCTAGATCTCAAATAAAAAACCTTCACTGGTAGTGGATAAGAAATCCGTGCTAGAACGGCATCTAATGCAATCCTACTAACACCGTATCCCCTGTAACAGGAATAGAGTTTATTCAGTTGCCCATTTCCCTCAGTTCAGCAGGAAGAATAGAATAGTCTGAAGTAGCCTGTGGGAACGGACCGTTGCTTTTGTGCTGATGTGAGGTGGCACCTGGGCTTGTGCAGTGCAGAGAAGCTGTACCCTTTGAGTTTTGAAAGAGGAAGCCGGTCTGGGCATATCCCACCCAATCTTTGTGTTTTCAGAGTTTAAGGGAACTGCTGCTTCTTCTCAGAAGTGTGGTTTGACTGACCCCTGGTGGAAGCTTCACTCAGGATTTTTAGGAGGTGGGTCCCAACATGAGGCTTCAGTTGGCCAACTGTAGGCACCCACATTTGAAAACTGACTGCTGATGGAGATGGGTTTGTATTCAGGTGGAACTGGGCTGGATCCGTCAGCAACCTACATTCCTTATGTTGCACCTTGTCTACTTACGTTCTTCATATCACAGAAGACAAGCCTCATGAGAGTGTGTACTCGCCCATGACTTCTCTCTGCTCTGTCTCTTACCTGCACATCCTAAGGTTAGGCTCACTAACCTCACCTGCTTTGTGCAGTAGCTACATGCTGTCCTGGCACTACTGAGTTATGATAAATATCAGCTAAGGTAAGGGGCTGTGTCATATGGTTTTAATGTTACGAGGATATTCCACCAGATTTCTCCAATGTGTATGCAGATCCCATCCACCATTTTCTGATGTGGGAACTGAATTTTAGTGCATACTTTTCAGATTTCCCCTGCTTGCTTGATGCACACTGATCTGCCTAAGGACCTTTGGATACTCCAATACTTTACAATCTTGGCTACACAAGACCTTTTTAGGTAATGGTGAAAAAAATATCACAACCGTCTATTGATAACCATCTATTTTTCTTGCCTTTTTTTCTTTTTGGCAGGCTGATTTGAACACCAATATTGAAGATGAATCCAGATCTTTCTATGGCGTTTCCAGCCAATATGAGAGCCCAGAAAATATGGTCATTACCTGTTCCACCAAAGTATGTTCCTTTGGAAAGCAGGTGGTGGAGAAAGTGGAGGTAGGGAGCAGACACCTGGGTGCAAGGTTCTCTCTGGCTGCTGTTTTGTCACTTCAAGTATTTGAATCCTGCGTATATCTCAAGGCAAACTATATCCCTTGCTTGTTGTCAGGGTGATGGATGCCATAGATTATTATCTCTGAGACGCACAAGTGTAAGACTGTTCTAGTCTGCAACATGAATTTGTGTCAGGACTTCCTTGAACTTCACTGCTAAAGGGTCTGCTGTGAAATGATAGAATCCAGCCCCAGCTTCTGTCCAAAGGAAGATGAAATATACAGAAGCTAAGATGTGAATGTGAACAAAAAAAAAATATCCCTCTAAAACATTGGCCAGACCCTCTTCTAAGGGAGAGCAGAGACACTATGGTCCATCTCACAGGTACCAGAAAGTACTAGAAGTCCTTTCTAGCTGTGAAACATCCTGAGCATACGACTACCATCATTACTAGAAGCTTCCTGGTCTTTCTAAAGTGGCAGTTTCTAACTTTTTCAGTTTATCCACACCTAATATTTTTCCCAGCAGCGATGCAGACCATAGTATAGCTGACAACTGGTCTGCTCCTCTTGGAGCAGCTCCTTGGCAGCTTGCTGTTCGTAAGCTGGAACCCACTGTTCTAAAGAAAAAAGAAATCAAGCCAAAGAAATTAGAGAGACTGACCTTGGTGTGAAGTACTGTAGAGGAATGATTAATCTGCTCATTACTGTTAGCAAAATGACATTGTAATTTTTTCTGAGTGCCTTTATGTGATAAATGCTATTAATGGAGCAACATCAGTCCTATATGCCCCTTTTATGTTTTACATTACAGACGGAGTATGCACGCTATGAAAATGGACACTACTCCTATCGCATTCACCGTTCCCCTCTCTGCGAATACATGATAAACTTCATTCATAAACTCAAGCACCTTCCTGAGAAGTATATGATGAACAGTGTGCTGGAGAACTTTACTATCTTACAGGTGGGACTTTCAACTGTTTTCATTGGCGCTTGGAAACATGTAAGACCCATGCAGAAGTTCACTGTTTTGAGTCAAGGCAACTTTCTTTTTACAGCTCAGCATCTAATTGAACTTAGTGTCTTTCACATGTATGGCACCTCAAGCTCTACGGAGCTCTAGAGATGATAGTAACTCATGCAGAGAAGCAGCAGAAGAATTTGAGAGACCTGACTAAGAGAGAGAAAAAATAAGAAAGATAAAGGGAGAACTCACAAGGCAGAGAAATAAAGGAAGGACAAAAATGCAAAAGTCTGAAGGAAATGTTAGATAAACATTGAGGTCTTTTCTGTGCCCTGGCCCTTTTTGCAAAGTGAAAAAAACAAACAGATGCACTGTTAAGGGGCTATATAATTTTGTCAAGGGAAGAATTCTCCACTGATGAGGTAGGAAAAAATAAAAAGTTGTTTCCTGAAGACCATCCTGAACCTGAAAAGAATATGGAGGCACATAAAAGGAGGGGCATGTTGGGGGAAACTCTGTGGCACCTTCATGAATCACTGCAAGCTCTAGGTAGGACAGTAATACAAGGCAACAGCAACTAGATTTGCATTAGTGTCTATGCCTTTCCAAGCTCTGATGCAGCCTTAATTTGGGAAGAGGGCAAAGACAGCTTAAAAGGTAGATTTTCCTAATGGACTGGGTTCTGTGCCCACCTCTACAAGAGGCGTCATAGATCTTTGCCCAGAGAACTTGAGGTTGGGTAAGTAGAAGAAATGCTAGAGGCTGCATGAAAGACTGGAAATCAAGTGGTCTTCATTCCATCCTCTAGAGATCTCGTGGGACTTCACGCAACTCATTTCACTGCTCTGTGGCTCAGGTACCTCAGCTATAGTTTAATAATGTATCTCATAGGGCTTTAGGAGGCTTTGCTCTTTCGTGTTTGTACTAAGATTTTTAGCATCTGGAAGAAAAGAGGAGTATAAATGCTAAGAGATTCTTAGCTGAGCAAAAGCATGAAGGGGACAGGGACTGAGAGATGGAAGGCCTGTGTGCTGTAATCCATACTGAGGAACACTCTAACTGCTTTCTGCATGTTTCATTCCTCAGTCAGGCCTGCACATGCTGTAAGTTTTATGAACAGAGTTGTCATATAGTTAGACTTCCTCTGAGGCTTTATGTTTGGAGTAGTCTCACGTCCATCCTTTCCTCCTGTCACAGAGAGGTATGTCTCATGTAGGTGCTGGCACAGGCTTTTCTATATTGCCTTGCAGTCCTACTCCCTGAGCAGCAGGCTGAGCATTTTCTACCCCTCCAGTCCTCGATGGGGACCTGAAAAGTGGTCATGCTTAATGCAAGGCACGCTGTCAGTCTTCAGTCCCCACTACCAACTTCTGAGAACAGTCTAATTATATTTTTCTAGACCCTTTCATGTAATCTCCCATGTATGATTTATCTTGCTCTGGTTCTAGCCCTCCAAGATTTCAGAGCCCATTTTTCAGAAAGGGCTCTGGTGCCTCACCACACCTGGATGTGTATAATTCACAACGGCCAGCAGAAGAAAGGAGAAGAGTTAGTTCAGCTACACACCCCTACGTGAAGTAAGAAAAGAAAAGAGATTAGACCAAAACCAGGCTGTTTAAATTAATAAGAAAGTTTGAAAACAGCTGTTTTCTTTTCTGTTTTCACACGAACAGTTGGCCTTTTGGTACAGTTTAAGATGGCATATATCTTCTGCAGTTGAGTTGGTGCTCCTGCTGATAAAAATATATCTCCTCCTGCAGGAGAGAACTGCTTGAAGCTTTAGTATGAACGCAGATGACAAGAATGTGCAAAGTTGTGCAGGGACAGAGAGAGGGAAGCTGAGCTAGGAGCTGCAAGCACAACATTTTGCTTGTCCCTGCCATGTAACGTAGGCAGTACGTGCTTCTGAAACTAGGAGAACGCTGTTGTAGCACCATGCTACTGGCACTGGGTCACATTGCAGAAAAGCTAAGGTTCCTGAGGGACCATACAAAAAGAAATGGAAAAAAAGGAGGCTTCTGTAAGAATTCATGACTGTAGCAGCCATCTTTCTCCTGACATCTACAGTGTATGGAATGGGAGGCATAACGGAGTCGAACCTGTAAGTCTCCTATAAAATGAGCTATACCCTGCAATCCTTGTGGTCTGTTGTCTACTACTGGCAAGTGGGAGCAGATGGAGGGCAAGAACCATTCATGGCTGTGATGTATCAACACAGACGTGGGCAGGAGTGGATGTCCCACAGCAGGTGGCCTCTCTATATCAGACAGAGCAAAAAGAGATCTGTGAAACGCCGTCTCTCTGCTGAAATCTGCAACACCAGGGGGTGGGAAGTAGAGGACCTAGTGGTCCTGCTTCCACTTATGTAGTCACTGCTTGGTCACAGCTTTCTTTTCTCCACAGTGGACTCGGCTCACCTCTCTGTCTCTTCAGGACATTGTAGTCCTGATGCTGTGAAAGTGTTTTGCTTGGGTGTGTGGGCACACAGACAGGGGGTTGTGGTGGCCAAGCTGTGTGTCATTTTTGTGCTTCTCTTTTCTTTGCCTATTACTGACTTTTTGCTCTACGTTAAATGTGTTGGAATATGTAAGCATCTCAGCTTCTCCTTTTCTGTCTAGGTTGTGACAAACAGGGACACACAGGAGACCTTGCTGTGCATAGCATATGTTTTTGAGGTGTCAGCTAGTGACCATGGTGCCCAGCATCACATCTACCGACTGGTGAAGGACTAGAGACTCTGCCCCGAGTCATCGTTGGGATGCATGTCTAAGAACAATGCCTGTGCTTGAGCAACGCCTGCCCCCTCATACCAAACTGACAAATAAACTGCAGATATTGTGTATTTTCAGAAAAGCACCTCTGAGCTGTTTTGTGATTGACCAGAGTCAAATAAGTTTTTATCTCCAGGTTTGCGCAAATGGGGAGAAGACTTGGAGTCAAAGAAATGACAGCTTAAGGGTTTCACCACAAACAGCATCCTCCGGAATGTGCCACAGAGCACACACAGGGTGTGATCAAACGCATAAAAGGAGTGCTATGCACCGGAGCGTACAGGTAGGGTGATGGCAGCAGCTTCCACAAGTCTGACCACATAGGAACAGGTTGAAAATATTCACGCCACATCTGGTCTTGAGTGCGTGCACTCACGTGTAGGTCAACACATGGACGGACATGATAATATATAGATGTCAGTTAGACAGGTGTGGGCACATGTACGTGTATAGAGATTGCATGTACAACCTACATATCTACATGTCTAGCTATCTGCCTTAGCGGGTGTGCCGTCACAGGCTCCTTCAGCCTTCCTCTTGTTAGAGACTGGATCCTGTTTCCCTCTCTTCTGTGCATGCTAGTTGACAGATCGACCTTTCTTTTGCCTTTTAAATGAAGTTACGCTTAGAAAATTGGGCGCGTTAAATCATGTTGTCTCGCCCAGCAGAGATTTCCTCCGTGTATCAGGTCTGCTGACTTGACTGACTAAAATAAACAGCTAGCGCTGCTCAGGGAGCTAGCCTCTGATCTTTTCTTGTACGCCAGCACAGAATTGTTTGCTGAGATGAAATTGTTCCACCTGTGAGTTGCAGACAGCGAGACGCACAAGTATTGCAAAGAATGCCATTGGGCCAGCAAACCAGAGGAAAAGGATGAGTGAATATAGTGGAAAGAGGGGAGCTTTCCGTGTTTCCCAGGCAATCAAACACAGTCTCTCTGCTTTACTTGCAAACTGAGGTTGTTTACGCAAGAGTCACTAACAGGCAATAATCTTGGTCCCCACAATGCTGCTGATGTAGGGGAAGATCCAGCCATTCATGTTACTTTTGAGGGAAGAGGTGAGTTGAGTTGCATGATGCTCCCTGGCAGCCACTGAACTGGCGATTATTGGGTGGCCAGGCACAGTCCCGGGGCACAGATTTGAATAAATAGTGTTACATTTCCTCTTTCCACAATGCAACACCTTAGGAAGCACCTCTCACACGTACTTCAGATGTTTCCAACCTTGCATTTTTGGTATAAAGAAAAGGACTGGCGGGTCTCTGAGGCATCTAAGATACCATCAGAAATCAAGGCTTTATTAGAATGCCAGAATGTAAGGGGTTCAGCCTCACAGAAAGGAATTATCACTTCTTTTAAGACCTCATGAGCTTATTGGTACTCCCTTTTACAGCTTTCAGGATGCCTATTAAAGGGCTCTGTGGGCTCCCTGAAGATACTGTACAACTCCTCCCACAGCATATGTACGTGCCTGCAGACTTACATAGCCCTTCCAGCTCCCTAACCATCTTCTTGTCCTTTAAAACATTTTATTGCTGTATTTGAAGTTGTACTAATTTACAAGGTATTCCAGGAGTCTTCTCACAGATTGATGGTTTTGTTTCCTGCACATCTAAATCTCGACTTCCTCCAAAGTTTAAATTTTCCACTCCTGGAGAATGTTCTTCCCATGTTTTATGGACTCAAATTAATCCTTTGAGTACTTGAAGGTGTAAGTTTCCACTGGGCTTTTTCACAAGTATTGTTGAATATTTCCCATCTCCTCACTGAAATTCATGAAAAATGCTCAGCCATCAGCATCACCTCTACTTGATATATTAGACTGGGGGTAGGCAGAGGAAAGGAATGAAGATTCCTTTCCTGGAACACATTGTTTTTAAAATATAATCTGGTATTATACTCCATTATCTCCTCCAAACTCTATTATGCTCAGAGAAAGCACCGGTATCTTTCCCATAAACTCTCAGCTCTTTCACTTCCCAGCTATTGTCAGGCCCCTTAGCTTTTCCCCACAAGGTGCTTTTGGCAATCTGCTGCTTTAGATACTTGTTTCAATAATCTAATTTTTCACTAGCTCCTCTTCTTCATTGTGCTCATGGGCTTCCTTGTGTGTTTCACTAGCTGTGCTTTCTCTTACCCAGCTTTAAACAAGTTCTGGTGAACACTGAACTTAGCTGAATAGTGGTAGCTTCAACCACTTCATGCAATGCTTCTGAGGAAGAATCTGCTGCTGTCTTGAAATCATCATGGGTTTATTTTGGAGCTGGTATTGAGAGCAACTGAGCTTGTCAGTGCAAAGAAACACACAGTGTTTTCCTCAATGACTTAAATCTTCAGTATTCCTCTGCCTCATTGCTGGCTTACAGTATGGAGTTTCTTACTCTGAACTGTTTCCTGAAGCCTATGCAAAACTTATTCAAGCCTATAACACTGCCTCTAGGTTTGTAATACTTAATATAATACTTAAAACCTTAGGATTCAACACAATCTTTTTCTGACTCTCTGTTGCAGCTAGGTGAGTTGATTCCTCACAAGGAATTCATATTCCGGCAACAGTGAAGAATGAACTATTAAAATTTAACTTATAAATCGAGTTAGTTAGACAAGTTTATTATGGTAAAATTTTGATATGGGATCCGCCAAAATTTTTTGTCTGAAATATGAGTTCACATTGCTGCTGCTGTCAGCAGTTAGATGGAAAGCAAACAACTAAAAGACCATTAACAAAGATGACAGATGACTGTGTTAACTGAGGGGAAGGTGTGCTGAAAAAGATCTTTCAACATAATCAGTAATCTGGAGGGAAAAGTAAGGTAAATTAATCTGCAGATAGCAATACAGGAGATTTTGCAGGCTGTATATTTAGAGAACTTGAGCAACTTGAACACCATTGAAACACTAGGCTTGAACTGGGAGAATACCAAAAGTGATTTGAAATACAATTTAAAAGGTTCTTAGAAGAACGAGAGAAAGATGGCAAATGAAAGGTAAATTACCAGAAAGATAATCAGTGCCTGAGCGGTACATAATCAGAACATGATTCAAAATTGGACAGCATGATGGAACTAATTGCACAAAAACCCATCAGTGACAGATAAATGTGAGAGTCAAATGAAAATCTCATGGTGCTACCCACTCCATAAAATGGAGACATACACTGGAGGATGAATATTTCACTACTGGTTGAAAAGGTGATGCCAGGCCCTACAAAGGGTGTTTTATTTGGCCTTGCATGTGACTGATCCTGAGAATTTTCCTCTCAACGGAGATTTCAATCAGAAGACCAGAATATAGGCTATTTGCAAAGTATTACTGAATGCTTCATATACAGGTGAAATTTTGGAATGGAATGGGAATAGAATAGTTCCAGTTGGAAGGGACATACAACAGTCTTTTAGTTCAACTGCCTGACCACTTCAGGGCTGACCAAAAGTTAAAGCAAATTATTAAGGGAATTTTCCAAATGCCTCCTAACCACTGAGAGGCATGGGGCATCGACCACCTCTCTAGGCAGCCTGTTCCAGTGTTTGACCACCCTCTCAGTAAAGAAATGCTTTCTAATGTCAAGTCTAAACCTCCCCTGATGCAACTCTGAACCGTTCCCATATATCCCGTTATTGGATACCAGGGAGAAGAGATGAGCACCTCCCTCTCCACTTCCCCTCCTCAGGAGGCCACAGAGAGGAATGAGGTTGCCACTCAGCCTCCTTTTCTCCAAATGAGGCAAACCTGGAGTCCTCAGCTGCTCCTCATAAGACATGCCTTCCAGCCCTTCCACCAGCTTTGTTGCTTTTCTCTGGATGCATTCATGGACCTGAACATCCTTCTTAAGTTGTGGCACCCAGAACTGCATGCAATACTCAAGGTGAGTCCTCACCAATGCTGTATACAGCGGGATAGTCACCTCTTTTGACTGGCTGTTTGTGCTGTCTTTGATGCACCCCAGGATACAGTTTGCCCTCGTGGCTACCAGGGCACGCTGCTGAGTGAGGTTGAGCCTGCTGTCAACCAGCAACTCCAGGTCCCTTTCTGCAGGGCTGCTCTCCAGCCCGTCCTCTCCCAGTATATACTTGTGCTCAGTGTTACTCCAGCCCAGGTGCAGAATCTTGCATTTGTTCTTCTTAACTTTCATCCCACTGATGATTGCTCAGTGCTCCAGTCTGTCTGGATTCCTCTGCAAGGCCACTTCTTCCTCCAGAGAGTCAGCAGCATCTCTCAGTTTGGCATCATTGGCAAATTTGCTAATGGTGCATTCGGCATCCAGATCACTGATAAAAATATTGAACTGGGCCTAGAATTGAACCCTGAGGAACACTGCTGGTGCCTGGTTGCCAGCCAGCCATAGCCCCATTCACTATAAACCTTTGAGCCCTGCCCTCTGTGAACCTATGTTGACCGTGCCTGATTATTGCCTTGTTCTTAAAATGCCTTTCAGTAGCCCCCAGTATGATCTTGTCCATAATTTTTCCAGGTATTGAGGTTAGACTAACAGGGCTGTAGTTTTCTAGGTCTTCAATGCCCTTCTTGTAGATTGGAATAACGTTGGCTAGCTTCCAGTCACTGGTGTCCACTGATTTTTGCACCCATTTAAGCACAAACTGCACTGGGACTAGCCTTACAGCACATAGCTCTGTTCCACTGGAGTCCCAGTGGGTCTGGACAATCAATTTAATGTTCGATGGGAACGAACTGATTTCCCATTATTGCATGCCATTTGATGGGTTGTAACTGTCCAAGTGCAGGTTTCTATCTGCCTGCAGGAGGTCCTCCACAGGGATGAGTCTTCACCAGACGTTACTGTGGAGCAGCTGACATGATACTGCCTCTGACGTGAACACTGCACTTTGCTGTTCATGGCCTCCATCTAAGTCATAACTTGTGATTTGAAGCCTGGGAAGAAAAGGATGTGGGTAAGGAGGATAGCAAAGATGATGTCAGGAAGTCAGAGCTGGAGGAAGAGGGTTCAGTTCTTGTTAAGGGAAAAGAGGTCCATTTATTTTTTATATATAATGAATATCATTCCAAAGACACACACCTCCCCCTGTTTTGCAGACTCTGCACTCTCAGAGGCTGCCATTAAGAACTGTGCAGGGCTAGTGTTAACCTATGTGCAGGAGCCAAAAGTGGCTAGTAAAGGACAGAAGCACTTTTTGCACCTAATAAGCAAAAATCTACATCTTCTTCCTGTGCACAAACAAATGCTTTGAAGAACTGACTTCCAAACAGCAACACAGAACACAGACGCCGTCATGAGATCTGTATGGCTGGTGATCAGAATCAGCGAAGCTTGGAGAAAGACAAGCCAACTACTTCAAACACCTAGAGAACAGAGCATCTTGAAATCCCTGCTCTGTGCTACAGAGCAGGTGCAAAAAAAAAAAAAGCCATGCAGGTGCAGTTGTGCTCTTCCCCATTGCTAGCCACAACAAGGTGACCAATCCACCTGGGACCCAATCAACCACTGCTCTGCAAACCAACCAGCCCCCACAGTCGGCTGTGTAGGTATGAATGGCACCAACTGGCTGCAGCCCATTACTGATGATATACCTGCCTGTTTCAGCCCTATCCAATTTCCTTCCTTATCTGTGAACCGTATGTGGAGCAGACAACAAACAAATAAAATCTCAGTAATGAGGAAAAAAAAAAAAAAAGAATGACTCTTGGGAAAAGTATTTTTGGCCAACATAGACAACAAATATGTTTTGAAATGGAAGCCTGTATGGAGCAAGGGGAGTGTTTAGTCCCCAGGGATGGAAAATTGCTTGTGATCTGTACTAGTACTCTTCTGCAAACACGAGCCTGGTGACTTGCATGCATCCACTGCAGGTTTACACCAGTAGAGAAGTACCCTTAAGGAATAGTTCCTAAAGGTCATGAGCCTTAGAAGTCTACTTGGTGCCTCAGCTGATCATGAATAAAACCACATTAGCTCAGTTTTAAGATGTTACCAAAGCAATAAATACAAGCCAACAGGCTGCAGAACAGATGGTATCTGTTCTTCAGATATCAAGGACGGTTGATTCAGGGACACTCATGTGGGTCTTTTTCTCACTTAGTAGCAATGAAAGCCTCTTCTCTGGCTCTGTTACTTTCTACTCTCATTCTTGGTGTTCACAGCTCCTTGGTGTCAATAACCAGGCTCAGCAAGAGACATCAACCTACCTTTCAAACTCAGTGGAGAAACAAACAGAAAATTCATGTGTTTGGGAGAGCTCACTTTTATGGAGGCTACCAGATGAAGAAGATTTAATAAAGCTGTGGGACAAAAGGAATACTGGAAATTTTGATTTGGAATAAAAGGCTTCTGTCCCCTTGCAAATGGGTGAGATCCATGCAAAAATACTTCAAAGACTGAAAGGACTGTAAATCTCTGTCCCCAAGGCTTCCTTTCTTGGAATTTCACCAGAAGAAACCAGACAGTACATCAGAACTAAGAGCCAGCTGCAGTTTTGCTGAAAATGAAGGAAAGCAAACACCAAAAAGCAGCATATGTTTAAAAAAGCTAGCCTATTTTTAAGAGGAAAGGCTAAATTGAACTCTAAACAACCCACAAGAAATGACTTCAGAGTGGAATTTTTGTTGGAGCAGAAATACTAAAAATATTAACTTTAGCCTATAAGAACTTGCTGTAAAATCAGAGGGCAAACCAGCAAAACCTGATTCGCCTGATCGCTTTACAGCCACAACACTGAAGCATTAGAAGGTAAAGTGACAAAACAGGGATCTAAATATCCATGCTTTCTTTAGAAAAAAAGCAGCTCACAAGTTTCCATTCAACTGTGTCTCCTTTCTTTTTGAAGCCACACGCTTCAGTTTATCAGCCCTCAATTGTGCAGCTACGTCTGCTTGTGGAATCATGTCAAACTCCATTATTGAAATGATTCCACTTAAAGATAGTCTTCTGAGATAAGACACAACAGACCACGGGTCTGAGCAAGACAGAACTAGGTAAGACAGGAGCCCTCCCTTCACTTCAAAGCCAAACGAAGCACTTCAGGTAAGACAAATTCATTTGAATTCATTCATTTACCTGTGATGAGGGGGTGGGAACTTCTTAAGCCAACAAAGACATTGCCAACAAAGGAAACATGTAGGTAGGCCCAGAGGCAGGCATTGAATTTAAATCTCTTTCTACTTCAATATCTATACCCAAGGATCATTATTTCCTTGAGTATTACACACCTGCTTTAGCCTTTGGTGCAATGGCTTCCCAATGACTTTTTCTTCCCCTTTATCCAGCTCGTTTTTCCTTGGTTCTTTGACACCTCGGACCAGATGGAGTTAAAAGAGCTTGAGTGGTGATAGGAAAGACTAAGAACTGGTTCAGACAGGTGAGAAAACCCTCAGACTCGCTCTAAAGGTGTAGCAGAGGCAGAGAGAACACATGCTGAGCCTCTAAGAAGCTGCCAGGGAGTCATGCTGCTTCATCAATTCTGCAAGCACGGTCTACATCAAAACCAAGTAGCGAGGCAGCGGACAACTGGCATGCTT
Organism: Gallinago jamesoni; assembly: GCA_025769975.1. Taxonomy (NCBI): domain Eukaryota; kingdom Metazoa; phylum Chordata; class Aves; order Charadriiformes; family Scolopacidae; genus Gallinago; species Gallinago jamesoni. Next base: position 72,876,711 of record JAOQGH010000001.1, on the reverse strand, counting down.
GTGACACAACAGCAAGAGCAGGGCTTCTCTACAAGGGAGGGCTAGCCAGAAGCTCAGGTTGGCCACAGCTCTGTCGGTAACCTCACAGACTGGGTATGGTCTCATAGCATCCAAGTGGGCGAGCAGAGCAAGGCTTGCAAAAGGTTCCATTGATAATCCAGTTGCCATCAGTCAAAGGCCACATCAAGGCTGAAGTCAGCCCAGGACTAGACACAGACAAACCTACAACGTACTTCAGACAGTGTCTGGAGCCCCCAGACCTGAGCACAGATTAAGCTCCTGGGCTAATGAGCAGTGGATACACAGCCAGGGCCCGAGGCCTGTTAGAGCATTCAAAGCCCCAAGAGCAGCTACTCCTCCCTTCATGGCGTGTCCCACACCTTGCAAATATCTGCTTTTTTGGACACCAGATCTAGATCTACTTCACTGGTAGCCATGTTTTGGCTGCATTTGGGTAATTTAACGTGCTGATTCAGCAACTAGTCAAGACTCCAGGTCTGTGATCCATACCACTTTTGGCCTCTTAAATGAGCCACAAAGTACTGGTGCTCCTTCTGAGGAAAATAAGCTGTGCATCATGAAAGAAAAGCACCCACCTCACCTCCTTCAAATGGGCAATATAGCAGTAATGATGGGAAGAAGGTGAATATAGCAAAGCTAGAGCATCTAGATGGATGATTTCTTTCTTCTTTTGGATTTTCAATCTCCCTGTTTCCCCACCGTACTCAGTACGTTGCCATGCTATTATTTCATCTGGAATTGGTGACCGGGACCCAAAGCAGTCTGTCTGTTACAGCAGAAGGGGTGTACCCAGTGCATCACACTGGAAAGCTGTGTGTCCATTTCGAGATGCCTGAAATGCAGCTACTCCAAGCTGTTTTCAAAAACTGTATGTAGCCTTTAGGTTTGCTGGCCAGATGCCGTAGGTTCAACTATACTGTTGATGAGGTGCAAACTCTTTGTGTTCCTCACTGTACGGACAACACCAGAATGCCCCCACATTACATTTGGTCACATACACAAGACATGAAGACATGTTGAAGTTGAAACAGAAGTCTAATGAGATTACTTTCCTAAGCTTACTGGTATAATGAGAAGAGATCTGCAACCTGGTGCAATCTCCTTGGTAGAAAGTGCATCTGCAGTATCAATCACTACAGTCCCCAGTTTCAGATTCTTCCCTAAGTGACTGTCAAGTGCATACAAAGCTCCCATATATTTTTTATCTTCTTTCCAAGCATTTTTTACCTTCTTTCCAAGACAGACTCCAAATGATGACTTGGTTTTACCTATTCACCTTTCACTTTGACTTGAACAACAGAAATCCCATATACCTGGGTATAAAGCTGCTTGTGCTTATGTCATTAGGTAAAGAACACAACATCATGTTGTCTCTGTTAAAACAACCAATGAACCAACAATAACACCAGTGCCAAAAGTGTCAAACTTGTCCTCATTGTCTACTGGCTGCCTGCACCACTCATCTTTGAGGAAGTAGTTCTTTATCTCCAAAGTTTGAGCCTGAGTTATTTAAACAATTCTGGAATGCAGACCCTTCAGTCCTCAGGTACAACAGGAGTTACTGCATTGGAGCTACAACATCCGGGAGCTACAGCATCTGGGAGCTACAGCACCTCCATCTATTTTGGACCCTAGAACCAAAGAACCAAATGAAATTCTCTCCACAGATCTCTATCTCCTGCTGCATTGCAAGACAGATTTCCTTCATTGCTTGCTTGAAGGTAAACACATAGCAACTTCTGTGTACTTTTGCACATAAATAAAGAACAGAAAGCTGCTGTACATGCTTCTCTTCTTGAGGAGAGAGGAACAAACATGCAGGTGACAGCTGCGTTGTTGGCAGCACTGCCACCAGGATGCTTAGAGTCTGTTGAACTGATCGGTTTTGAAAAATCTGCATAGGACAGAAGGGAAGGTATGAGAGAATGTATTTAATGTGAACAGGCCCTTGAATTGAGAAGCGAGACAAGAGCAGCAGCAGAGAAGGAAATGAGAATACACAGGGGACCTACGAATGTGAAACAGATCTTCCTTATGCAGAAATATTTACAGAAGAGCCTTGAGTTGTTCTTCATACACTGTAAAATACAGTTTTCCCCCGGGAGGTCCATGTCCATAACTGCACTTAGTCTGTTTCTGTTTCTTTCCCCTCACACACTTTGCTCAGTGGTCCACGCCAGAATCTTCTCCAACTGCGTTAAGACTCGAAAGACACCTCTGCTGGGACAGGGTTGGAAGTTCAGTAACTTTTTGTGGCACTTCCACTGAAGGAAGGCAGGAGCTGTGGGATCTCAGAGGATCTCCCTCACGGCCTTCTCTTGGGGAGCACCACAGATAACACGGCGTGGGGGACGGAGCAGGGAGCTTGGGTGAGCACTCGGACCCCACCTGCCCTGCGCGATACCTGGGCACCCCTGGGCTTGGGGCCAACCACCAGCTCAGCCTTGGGGTCACCATTTGCAGCAGCAGTCCTGGCACCGCTGGGGTGCTCTCACTCCTCACAGACTGCCGTGGCTCCTGCCCCTGCCCCCCCTGAACCCACCCAGGCCTCTCTGACCGCAGCCCCCTCACGGTAGGGGAGGGACGGAGGGAGGAATCACAGAATCTTCGTGGTTGGAAGGGACCTTTGAGATCATCGAGTCCAACACCAAAACCAAACCAAACCAAAACACACCCAACTGTCTCTTTGGGAGGACCAGAGATGAAACCAAACAATCTCGGGCACTAGAGCATGCCCTGAAGTGCCATGTCTACGTGTTTCTTAAATACCTTCAGGGATGGTGACTCCACCACGTCCCTGGGCAGGGCTGTTCCAGGGCCTGACCACCCTCTCAGTAAAGTAAGTCTTCCTAATATCTGATCTAAACCTCCCCTGGTGCAACTTCAGAC
>JAOQGH010000001.1:72856503-72872764 GCA_025769975.1 Gallinago jamesoni | reverse complement strand
CTCTCCGCTGGAGACCCCGCGTTGCCCCGTCTATCACGGGGAGCGGTTGGATTCCAACACCCCCCCCCCCCCGCCCCCAAACCTCCGCCACCGCGGGGAGATGCGGCTGCAACAGCGCTGATGGGGGGGTGGGGGGTGGTTGGGGGGGTTCCTTCATTCTCCCTTTGCACACATTTCACCCCCCCCGAGGCTTGGAGCGGGGTGCGGGGTCGCCGAGCCGAGCTTGGGATGGGTGGGAGCGCAGAGAAGACCCCTCGGGGGGCAGAGCATCCCCGGGGCTCTGGGGGGGGTGTGTGTGTGGGGTGTGTTCTGCCTTCCCCCCCCCTCCCCTTACATAAAACTCGACTCCAGCTTTGCTTTTACCTGTTGTTCAAGCTTTTTGGGAAACTTTTCTTGCTGAATCTGGGGTGTCAGGCCCAGAGAATCCGGAGACTTCGGGTGGGCTGAGGGGAAGACCTGTGATATGGGGATAGTGCTCGGTGGGAGAACTAGGTGACAAAGGTGAATGGAGCTGCATTTCTTTATTTAGTCCTTTTAGCAACTCTTCCGTTCGGTGCTTTTACTCTATGTAGTTTTGTGGTTTGGAAAACAGGGGCAGCTGATTTTCCTTCCTGATTGCACTGGAGACTTATTTTAAGGTTTTGGGGTAAGTCAGCTGGGATTTGAGTGGGAAAAAGTTGGATAATCTCCAGAACAGGCATGGGAGTCAAATTTTAAGGCTTGTTTGTGCTGTTATTCCTAGATACGCCTAAATTTTACCTGTGGATGCCAAAATTTAACATATTACTGTGGCAAAGTTCTTGGTTACAGGTGCCAAAGGTAGTTTCGATGGTTTGTTTAGGTTGATAGATGAAGTTCTTTGTAGCCAGCGTGTATAATGGCAAAGGATAACAACCACCGAAGAAACGCGTTCATATGAGTTACCACAGCAGAGAATACGAGGTCAAAGTTAGCACTCAATAATTTAAGAAATACCAAAAGATAAATTATCAATGTGATAACACCAAGGAAAAGAGTCAGTCCTCACAGCTCTATGGGTTTTGCTTCCATTTTGCTTTTTTTTTTCTGAGCTCCAAGAATAAAAACTGGTGGAGGTGATGTAGCTTCTGACTCTGTATCTTACCCTTTCACATACTTAGACCTGTGCTGTTCAAATTTCAAATCCTATAGACAAAGCCTTTTCTATAATGGGGCTGTAGAACTTAGGGCAAATTTGGTTTTGGGCATCTGTACTTCCTTGAAAACTAATTCTCATGAATAAAGCTGTTTGAGAAGACGTTGGGGTTGGAATATAAATAAAGCAGCATCATTTGCACTATCCAGACAAAGCTCTGAGGTTAGAATGATCCTGTTGATCTCTTTTGAGAAGGTTAGCAGGTTAACTGGGAATATCAGTGTTATCTTAGTTAGTGTGGCTATTACAGCCAGCAGAGATGCATGTCCCACAAGTCTTTGCTTTGCTTGCTTTTTTAAGTTAATTTCATCCAAAGCATGCCAAAACCTCAGCCTGTCCATGAGGATATTCCCAACACAGCTGTGGGTTATTTTTGTTTAACCCCTCCCTCCCTTCCTCCCTGAATGCACAAACTAAGACATTGCAATAAAGAAGTGAAAGGTGGGGCACGAAATGAAGTATCAAAACAGCACCGAGGCTGCAGCACTGCTCCGAGGTGTTACTTTCACATTCATTGCACATGTTAAACTAGCAAGTTTGCACTACAGAATTCAAGATTTTGTCTCTGTATCACTCTGTTGCTTGGGCCTCGATCAGAAGATTCTGCTTGTTTTAGAACGTTAACCTTCTTGTTGCGCTTGGGTTTGACAAATCAAAAACCCATCTCGGTTTTTCACTTTTGTCTGTTTCAGTGTTGTGCTGTTTGCAGGTGATTGATGCCCCATGAGTTTTCTACATTGTGAGGATGTCACTGTGTTTATTGACGCACACAAGGAGATGAGAAGGCTTTGGAGAAGGCTGGTTGTGAGCCAGCAGCGTGCCCTGGAAGCAAAGGCGGCCAACAGTATGCAGGGCCATATCAAAAAAGACTGCAGCCAGTATATTGAGGGAAGTGATTATCTCCCTGTACTTAGCATTTGTTAGAGTCTAGAATACTGCATCCAGTCCTCTGTGCTCAGACAAGGAATGGATGAACTGGAGCTAGTCCAGTGGAGGGCCACTAGGGACCGTCAGGGGGGCTGGAGTAAAGGAGACAAGTGTGGTAACCCAGTTGGTACCCCACCAGCCATGGTCCCATCCCATGGTACCGAGAGAGGCAGCCAGTGCCAACCCAGAGTCTAGACTGCCAGGCAGGTTTGTGGTGATAACTTGGGTCCAAGATCAAGTTGAGACATGAGTGATGAGGTCAGGATCAGGCCCAGTGATGGTAACTGGGATCAGACACAGTCCAGTTCTAATTGAGCAGGTTCATAGTGATGCAACGGGGCTGAGGTCAAGAGAGGAGGTCACACCATTAGCTGGGGCCTGGATCAGCAGTGTCCATGACCATGTACAGGTGTGGCTGGAGACAGGAACACCTACAACATAGCTTGTGTGGGGACTGAGGGCTGAAGACAGAGCCTAAATGGAGCCCCTGGGGCCATGGGCAGAGAGTGGGGGTGGAGACATCAGGTGAGGCTGATCAGAGCCTTTAAAGGCCTTTCACTACACTTGGGGTCTTGATATGGTGTGAGGGTTATACACTGAGGGGACTGAGCTTGTCAGCCTGGAGAAGAGAAGATTTTAATGGGATCTATAGTAACTTCCCAGTACTTAAGAGGAGGTTATCAAGAAGACAGAGCTAGCCTCTTTACATTGGTACATGGTGGTTGGATGAGGGACAACAAATATAAGTTGGAACAAGAAGTTCAAGCCAGATGTATTGAAAACCTTTTCTGCTAAGAGGACAGGCAAGTGCTGGAACAGATTGCCCCGAGGGGTTGTGCAATGTCAGTCCTCACAGGTGTTCAAGGCCAAAATGGATAAAGTCCTGTTGTACCCTCATAGCCAACCCTATGTGGAATAGAGCAAGAGTGGAACTAGATCACCTCATATTTAGTTAAGTGAATTAAAAAAAATTAAGTTAAAAATTTTTGTTACTATGTTTAGGGCTTATGCTGGAAAGGTGTGTGTGGCAGGGGGCTGAAGATACTTTCTATTTGGAAATTTGCTTTCCTTTAGTGATTCTTAATGTACAAAGTGCCTTTTTAGTGTAACAGCACTTAAAGATGCTTTCTGGAATAGATCAAGCCGCGTTCTTTCCAAATTCATGGAGGAAGTGTGATGACTACAAGATGAGTCTTTTCCCTTTTTCCCAAGGTGAGCTTGGGAAAAGACAGTGTATGATCAGGGAAGACTTCTTACCTGAGGGTTACCTTCTTTAAGTCTGTAGAAAATAGAATAAACATGTCAGGATTAGCAGAGCGCTTCCCCATTTGTGGCGTGGTTGTTAATGGACCTCTGGGTTGAGTCAAACCTTAGCAATACCCAGAGAATGTGAGTGGATCAGAAATAGGCCTTTGTCTTTTCCTTTCTACATGACAGTGAAATTGTGGTGAAGTAGGATGTGCTGAGAAACTGCCTTCTCTTCACTCAGCACAATGCATGCTAGGATTTAATTTTGAGAAGTGCTCATGGAAAGATACAAACTTTTGTATATTTTGCTGATGTGTAACAAGATGCTCTATTGGAGACAAGAGAGCCATCACTAGTGCACTCTGTCCTTCCTCTCCATCTCTCCTGGCCTCCTAAAGATGACTTCCAAAAACTGTTTCTGCTGCTCCCTGTAGGCTCTCTCAGATGAAACCCGCATTCCTGAATGTCAGTGCTGTTTCCTGTGAAAAAACCATCGGTTTGGTCTCATGAGTCACTTCCTCTGGATTGGGGACATGCCTTCCATGGTGTATTTGTAAGGAGGCAGGACGTTGTTCTCCAGTGAACGACGTTGGATGGTTTCCTCGTTGCACAGGTGTTTCTCGGAAAGTTATGTGTCTCTGTGAGTTGTCTGTTGCCACAGTTGGACAGCACTGTGCTTCAGCTCTCTTTCAACCCCTCCATCACCTTTCCTTCCAGGCCTGCTTTTGAAAGCCCTTCCTTTTCAGGATCTATTAAACTGTTTCTTCTTCTATTCCAAGCACTTGCGTTCGTTGCTGGTCAAAAATAAGCCTTTGAGGCTGGAGTTTGTAGGATGAGGAATGGTCCTTGGGCAGAGCCCTGCTCCTTTTGCCTTTTTGCCTGCTGTTTGTCTGCAGGCGTAGGAAAAGGGGAGGCATCTGACCGTTGTGCTTCGCACAGAAGAAAGAGCAGATAGGAAATGGGGGAATCCCCAGTAGGTAACAAACCGCATTTTGGTGGCGGTGAGATGTATCAGGCTGTTAAACTGCCCACTGGGGAGGGATGAGAAAAAATCCCGTTGTTAAAAAGCTTTTCAAATCAAGAGTATAAAACAGATAGGCATGTTCTGGGGATATCTCCGGGCAGATGAGGCAGACTAAATCATAAACATATGCTCCAATAAGCCTTTAAGTGAACAAAGGTATTAATTAAGCCTAGCGTTTTCTTTGCAGTGGCGTGACTATGATAACGCTGAAGTAATAACATCAGTTTAAAAGATTTGGTTTGCATTAAACTTTGTTTCAAGAGGCATAACAGGAATTTTTTTTTTCTTATTTAAGTTCTTCTGAAAGCACTTTTTCCTTTTGCTGTCAGTTCTCCTTTCTAAGGCCAACGCTGTCCTGCCAGTTTAATGCCTGATATTTCTGAAGGTGGAAGTGACTAATAGCTGCAAAAAAGGAAACAAACTGCCTTAAGTGGTAAAAAGCCATTTATATTTCTGAGGCCAAGTCACCACATCTCTCTAGAATCGGGGGAACTGTGTGACCTGAGCTTTGGTTTCTGCACTGATACTGTTAAAGTAGAACTGCCTTTGCTGTGGGACAGTATGTAGGGATTTACAATCTCTTGGGCTGACCCGTGTGTACTGATAATAAGGATGTGACGGGGTATATCAGCCTCGTGCAGGCGTAGGACCACGAGAGCTGTATTACCCTGAGGTGGCACGTCTGGGGAGGAGGCAGGGTTAGGCTGGAGAAGGAGCTCGGGGGGGGGGAAATAAGTGAAAATGCAGGAGTCTCGAGAACGCAGTCAGCTAAGGGAGAGGAAGTCTGCATCCCTCCCCTGGGAGGAAGGTCTGAAAAGGAAGGATGAGGTGGTACGCTGAACAGAGAGCTGGAACGTCACACCCAGCAGATTTGAAGGAAACTTGGCTCAAAAATCTCCTAACTGTCCTAGGGAACAGGGGTGACCTCAGATCCTACAGAGCAGGGGGCTCTGTGAGCTCTCCTGTGTTTGGTGTCCTTCAAGTTTGCTCCTAATCAAAGTGATTTGACCTGAAGGATTGAGGGAGGCAGGGCTTGAAGTTGAAAGAATTCTGTGTTGAGGACACTGATGGGAAGGACTCGTAGGAAAGAAAATGTGACAAAGCTAGATGTGTGGCACTTTCTGATTGGCAGTTTTATTTGTATTGAGGGGGTTGCACTGTTGTCTATAGCCTCTAGGTAATCATTACTCATATCAAAATGAATATGACTATAGAGGGGCAAAGCCTGAGAGTCAGCATTGCATACTCCAGTGTTACTAACTCCAGTCCCTAGTCTTTTGCGATTCTGTAGTGAATGTTGTCTCTTCAAGTGCTTTATCACAGTATATTGACAAGCAGTGTTTCATGGTGGCTGCAGCCATACTCAAAACTCATGCTGAGCACGGGCAAGGAGACTTTCCATTTGGATTTGCTCGTTTCTAAAGGTTAAATAATTCAAAAATGCTTTTGAAAGCATATTTTCCTTTCTCTGTGTCTGTTGCTGTTTTTTTTTTTTTTTTTTTACCTGTAACTCTGTTCAGCATGAAGTGGTTCTGCCCAGGATGCTCAATTAGCTTTATTTTGAACAGTTCTTTGATTTCTCAAAATCTCAAAATCAGTTTTGCATTTCGTGTTAAGACTGTAACCTTAATGCGAATGAAGATTGTCGATTTGCCTTGTTTGAAGAAAGTGCAGCTGAAGTCATGAAGGGCTGAAAGCAGTGTTCTAAGAATGTTTATCATGTTGTTTCCACTTGAGGACAGTGTGCACATTATTGTTTATATGTATTTATATACACGTGGACAAAATACCATCAAGGGAATGGGATAATGACTCTGGTAATAGACGGGATGTGTACTAACAAGCAGCCAGGAGCATGTCTCCTTGTAAAATAAATGTTAAATGGCTGGCTTAAAAGCCTGTAAAAGAATCCTTCCAAATATGAATAAAGTGACTCATACAGCATAACATTTGGATCTCTCTTGTGCTGATATGCTGTCTCACAAAGTTTTGCCAAGTAACAGTGACTTTGAGTATGAAAAATGCTCTTGCTGCTCTATTTCCCAGCAGTGGAGAAGGTGGCGGGACAGGCAAGACTTTTGCATTTCATAGCACTAGGGACACCATAGATAGCAGCAGAAGCATCTTTAAGGAGCTTATAAATTGCGTAGACACTTACTGCTGAGTTATTTGGTGCTGTAAATGATGCAGAGCAAGGGAGAAGAACTACAATTCTTGAAAAATTTCCAACTGACTCTCCTCACAACCACTCAGGATGGAAGAGGGGCTGTATCCTACACTGTGAAGATTCTCCTGTTCGGGGTGGGTAACGGGGAAGACCCAGGATGGTATTTCAGGTGAATGTGGTCTTAGATTAGAGTAAGAAATCCGTGGTAAAAGTAATTGCTGGGAATAGTGATCTGTAGAGGGATATGAAAGAGAGGAAGATAACTCATTGTGAACAGGAGCTTTATGGAAGTGTTCTCTATTCCAAATGTAGAAGGTGAAGTGAAAAGGACTGTGAAGCAGCGAAGGGGTCTTCTAGGGAGAATCAGAAGGAGGAAATGAGGACAGTCTTAAGTTCCCACATCAATGTGGGACATTCGTCTGTGTGGCTTTCAATTTTCCAGGTTCCATGTTGTCCCAGCCTTTCTTGGTGGGATGGTCACCACAAAATATCTCCCAAGAGTTTACAAGAAGCTCTCCACTTTTAATAAAATTTTTCTTAAAATAATTTCTCAAGACAACTTTTTTAAAGCAGTCAGTTTTCCCTGAAAAATCTATCTTCATTAGGTTCTTTCTCTTTTTTGCTCTTAGGCTTTCCTTTTCTTACTCCACCAGTTAAAGTTTCCTACTCTCAGCAGTCCCCCAGGCAATCTATTACATCTTGTTTTTATGAAAGCAAAAAAGACTTTGTTGTGTCTCATCCTGTCTTGAATTTCCCATATATGTAGTTTCTATCTTGAACTCTTCCTTCTCATTCTGCTCTCCATCAATTCCTCCTTGAGGAGCTAAGGAATTTCATTCTATGGTAAAAGACACATTCTCTTTTGCTGTCTGTAGTCAGTCTCTTCCTCGCTGTTTTTACATTAAACAACAACAGGGGAAATAAAACTGGTTTGAGTCATTTAGATATGCAGCTTTTTTTTTTTCTGAACTGCTTTTTAAAGAACTTTAAAGAGAAATGTTGCTTCTTGCAGTAATCTCTACCTTTCTTTGTGCTTTAGCAAATAGTATTTAATTCCTCTGATTTTCAAACTTGAAAGTCACTTCTCAAAATCTTCTTAAGGCACTTTTCTTTTTTGGACCTGCTAAGGCATCCCTCTCCTTCGCTCATAAGAGGTACTGAGAGGTTATGTTCTTTGTTCTGAAGTCAGAAGGAGATAGCTATTGGGCTGTTTCTGCTTAGATCACTAGACAGCCCTGTTACTGTTTCAAAGATCTGAAAATGACTAGTGATGTAGGTTTTCATTTTATTAATAAAATACACTTATCCCATGCTTCAGGGACAAAACATCCCCACGGCAAACTTGAAACTGTCTGTGAGAGCCGAAATAGATATTTACCTGGTGCTGATGGCGTTAGTCCAAGACATCTGTTTACAAAAGCAAAAAGACTTTGCTTGCCTTTGGGACACGATTTGAGGAACTGAAAGACAAGTACATTTTATTTCAGAGTACCATATGTGGCAATGTACCTAACGTTATCAGAAGGTAAGTGCCTACCAATCATTGAGCTTTCTAGAACATAAAACATCTATATTTTTTTTTTCTAGCTCTCATGTTTTTCCCTGCTCATTGCAGGGGGCTTGGACTAGATGACCTTTAAAGGTCCCTTCCAACCCAAACTATTTTGTGATTCTATATTATAGGACTTCTGATTTGGAAGGCAGCCCGGACTCCTGACCTCCTTCTGCTGTGAACAGTGGATTGGACAGATTGCCTATTTGTTAAGTACAGTTCCCCACTCATGTAGACAACATGGTGAAAGATGCAAGTTTCTGAGGGATTTGCAGGATGTCTGTTCCTTGCATCATCATCATTTGTTACAACAACCTTGTATGTACCTGAATCCTGTAGTGAGTCTTGGAAGGCATGAACTGACCTCTTCAGTTGCATCTGCTTGTGAACTTTTGTCTCACCAGTTCTGATCTGTCAAAAGATTCTTCTTTCTTTGAGTTTGTTATCAACATTTACCTTGGTCAACAGCAAGACCTTTTTCTTCTAACAGTTTTCTTGCAAGCATTTGATTTTCCTTTCTTAATTTTACTGTGTAGACCCGTCTTACATCAACCAGCCTACCTGTGATGTGGCGAGGACCACTACCTGGAACTGGATTACATGACTTGAAGGACTCTTCTGAGACTATTTCTGCCTTTGCTACAGATCATGCTGTGTTCATAGCAGGCTTACATCAGTGGTGAATGAAGTTAATTTTTAAACGTAGATGACAGCGTACTGTTTGTGGAGTCAGTTTGACTAAGTAGCCAACATCTATGCAGTGGAATCACAGGAAACTTGGATTATTTAATCCTTGAAATTATTTGTATATTTTTATATTAATATTTACTAAAGACACGTGCAACTTCAATATGATCAATTCAGTTACTGAAATAAAGTTGCCTCTCGTGTCCTTAGCTCCCAGCTCCAAACCTAGGGAGCTGGTTTGGTTGGTTGCCTGCATGTGCTTGACAGAGCAATGAGCCTAGTGTTCATGCAGTCTTAGTTCACTTCATGGAAGCTGTGTAGATATGTTGAGGTGGACGTGTGCTCCAGCAGGTGTAGTGAATAGACGGTGTGAACTGTGAAATCAATGAGATCTTCTCTTGGCAACACAGGCAGTGCTTAATTTGAGCTAAATTAATTCTTAAAACCGAATGTGATGATCATGAAGGCAACTAATTAGCTCATGTTTACTTTTCTGAAAGGGGCAGAGGTTAGTTTTGAAAACACCATTCTTGAAATCACGTTTTTGTATCCATCTTTAAAAAAATACCTTATGTTGGAAATCTGAAAACATTTAGAAATTAATTATTTTTTCATTGATAAGCTTGAGTACTTATTGTGGCTACTAGACTCCGGAAACAGAGTCTCTCTCTCTCTGTTTCAGAATCTGCAGTGAGGTAAGCTGAAAGAAAGCATTGATTTAAAACCCAACAACAACAATGGAATAATAGACACATTTCTGTTCACGAGGATTGGTGAATAATTACATTTTTAAAATAATCAATCAATACTTTTTGTATGCAGCTGCAATAACTTTATGGGGTTTTAAACATCGGAGATGGTACTGTTCTGTGTCTCTCCTCCACCTGGCTGGAGGAAGTCCTGGTCTCTCACTTGTCACCTTGCTATTTTTGCAGCACCCTTCTAACATTGGGGTGCTGCTGTTATAGCCCTGAGAGTGCCAGTATGAATTTGAGAAAGTGGGGTGCTTTATGTTGTTTGGTTTTGTGTGATATTCATTCCCTCAGTGGTTTGTTGTACTAGAAGCAAAGGTAAGACCGATAAGAAAGTGGGACTAGTGCAGGAGAGTTCAGCAGGAAAAGTCTTGCTTAATTTCTGTTCTTGCTGCTGTAAACAGGTCATCAGGTGTCTTGGTGATGATAGGGGACCTTAATGCAAAGGGGAAGAAGCATTGGATTTTTCTGACTAATATTTCTGATACAATTGACACACAGGTTTTGCTTTTCCCCTTAATCTCTGTTTCCCCTTTAGTTTCTCTGAGTCTGTTTTAAATATTTGCTTATGGTCATTATTAAATTTGAGTCCAGATAAAATCAATATATCATGTCCTTGAGACCAGTGTTTAGACTTATTCCATGTTCAGGAGCAGATGGGATTTGACAAAACTTTTCCTGATGTTGTGTTTTGTTTTTTTTTCCCCTCCCTCATTCTCTCCTTTCTGTCTGCGATGGGAGGCGAGTCCAAAAGGCAATGAAGTTGAATTTGGTCTTCTTAATTTCTCCAGACTTTGTCTGTGACTTTTCCATTGGTGTACATCCAGTTACTCAGGGATTTAGCCTTGGCTAAGAAGTGAGTGGGAAACGTAGCATTGCTTGCCTTTTCTTGTGTTTCTGACGTAGCGGAGGGAGCAAACTCTGGCCCTTCAGGGAAGGGAAAGATGAGAGCCACCTTTCTGTTGAGTGCCACATATCCTACGGAAGGCTGCAAGGAGTGCAGGTTGGTACCTCCTAGCCATGGGAGAAGCAAGAGAGCCAATAGTCCACTCATGCACTTAGCCTGCCCAGGACTGTTGCGTGCCTCTGTGCTGCTTGTGTAACACTTGTAAAGACAACTGTGGGCAAAGAACATCTATTGTTGTACTTATTGCTTCTGGATATTTCTGTTGCAAGGAAAAAAAAAAAAAAAGTTGATTCCTGTGTCCTAGGAAAGCTGGGTTCTGTTCTTGGGTGATGGGGTACACCAGGGAAAAGATAGCTGGGGAGCTTGAAATGGTTGTCACTTGTTCCAGAAGCTCATCCATGTGCCACTTGAAATGATTGCTGTGTTGTAAGCTCTTTCATCTTGTTTCCACCCTTCAAAACTTGATACTGCAGAAATTAATGTAGCATTATCTTTAAACATTATAATGTTTAAACTACCTCATGGTATGAAAGTGAGAATTCCCACAGCAGTTCTTAACACTTCCCCCAGAAGAGAAAGCACATCAAGTGAGTATCTTAAGTTACAGCTTTCTGTAGCACTGGGTGCTAGGATGTATTGTTTGGCAAATATTTACATTTCAAATCTGGTCCAAGTCCACGGCAGTGTTGAAATATCATAAGCTAATTATGCTAAATGATCATATTACACTGGTAGATGTGCATCAGCTTGATTCCCAGGATGCTAAACTGTGCATGACATCACCAAGGAGTACAAAAGAATCCACATCCCTCGGAGAGAGAAGATAAATGGGGTATTTCAAACATTTTTCTTGCATGCATGGTAATATGCAATTTTCTCTCCTTTCCATTATGTCACTGAAATCAATTTCACAGCAGACAGAGATGGGATACTAATTTTTCAAGTGGAGGTCTAAAAATTACCTCACTTTCTTTACCTTGCTGATCAGTGTTAGCTATGGGATTTCCGATACCCTTTACTGCAATTCAAGGATTTTCTTTTCAAAGGTGTCCATTTCTGCTGAGACTCTAGGACTTTGTCATGCTGAGCAGAATGGCAAACGTGTCCTTTTTGCTTTCTATGAAACATACTTGCGCATATTAAAAAGCTTGCCAGACTTGAATTTCTAGTATCTGAACAGTAAGTTTGTTGTTAAATAAAATGTTCGAATGCCTTGCTAACGTGTGGTATTGAAGTAGAGTGAAATACTCCTACTTACCATTAAAAATTAAATGCAGTGTATTGCAAAAGGTATTGTAGGAGACAGGTCAGTAGAGAAGTCAGACCCAGATGATTAGTGGACACAGTCTTCAGTTATATATTAAAACCACCACTTACTGTGATTTATTTTTTTTTAAAATGTCCGTAAAGCACTGTAAGCCCTAACTGTTCTCACTGTTGTATGATGGAATGAGAGAGAGCGTGTGAGATGGTTCGCGATGGCATGTTTTTGGTGTGCAGCCATTTTAAACCAGGTGGACATTTTAACATATAGAATGCGTTGAATATCCATGATTTTAAATGTTTGAGGTGCTGTTGTGTGGGGCAAATTGGCACTATGCCTTACCCGCGTGTGTGGTGGACTGTGGGATCTTGTAGGGTGACCCCGGATGCCTCATTGGGGCAATTCTGTTTTTCATTTGTCTCGTTTGTTTTGGACTGTGAGCAGGGTTATTGCCCCCAAGATCTTTCCACGGTGCCCAGCAGAGCGAGGTGCAGAGAGGACGGCCTGAGAGGTACTGCACAAATATAGGCAGTAAAGTTTAATCCAAGGTGAGATCAGAGAAGTATGAGAACAGATTTAGTTAACTTATCTGGCTGTCTTAAAGAAATAACTTGATGACACAGTTGTGTTCCACAGTTAGGCCGACACCTCATTCGTGTCTGATTTGAGTGACTTCGTGGCATCGGTCTCTGTTCTTTGTCACATGAGGACCTTATGCAATTAAATACATAAAGTTAGATCAGGTCTTCAGGAACGTTATTAGAAGTCCTGCTAAGGTAGTGTGAGGAAAAGAAGGTTCCTCTGGGCATGGTCTTGGGGTTGGCCTTTGGCCACGTCAGGGTAATTTTGTTTACAGGGGTCTCTGTTTTAAACTGGATTCTGAGGCCTTGAAGCAGAATTCTAAATGATCCTGTCCTGTAAGTTACTACGTAATATGATATAGCTAAGCTTTAATGTGCCATAAACTTAAATCTCCATATATGTGAGCACCCCACAGGCAAAAGATATATTACTTATGGGGAATGGAAAATTATTTATTCCGGAGATATTATTAAGTGTTACTGCTGGCTCTTCTCAGGTTGCTTGAACCTAAAATATTTTCCGCCATCATTAATTAACTTCAGAGGTTCTCTTTGGTGCCACACTGTCACCAGGAAAATGTGTTTTCTTATTACTTCTCCCTTGGAATATCAGATTTGTGGCCCTCTCCCACAGGTAGATTTTTAATTAAAGTTTTTAATATGGAGAAAAGATTTCCACTTGAGTCTTTAGTGACATGTATGACCAGATCTCCATATGAATGGTAGGGTGAGGCCTCTCTTACTCATTTGTCACTGGAGAAATGTGGTCACTGATGAAGCACCATTTTCTGCTCTTCCTTAGCTTGTTGTCCCTATTGCTTGTCACCAACCTCCAGAAGAGCTGTGGTCCCTGGCTGCCTTCCATACAGCAGTTCTTGAGCATGGCCGCCTCTGAAAGCGACTGGGGGATGCTTCTCCTGGTCTGAGCTGGCCCATGGTACGTGTTTTGTTGCATGCAGCATATTGTCTGCATCTCTCTGATGACATGGAAAGGCCTCATTTTTAATAGTGATACGTCCATGTTCATATGTTAGCCTATTGGATAGCTGTGAACTAAATTATATTTCTTAAAGCATTAGTTTTCAGTCTTTCTATTACCAGACCTTAAGCATCTTCTATTAGAGGCTCTATGTACAGTCAATTCAAGCCCACTTAGAACTCTGATTTTTTTGTCTGCTGTATTTAAATTCTTGACCCAGCTGTTCATGCCTGCTCTGCACATCACACTCCTGCAGATGTATGGTTAGCTATATTTGTCTTAAGAAACAAAGAAAATCACATAATCATAGAATGATTTGGATTGGAAGGGACCTTAAAGATCATCTAGTTCCAACCCCCCTGCCATGGGCAGGAACATCTCCCACTAGAGCAGGTTGCTCAAAGCCCCATCCAACTTGGTCTTAAAAACAATTCCAGGGATGGAGCATCTGCAACTTCTTTGGGCAACCTGTTCCAGTGCCTCACCACCCTCACAGTAAAGAATTTCTTCCGAGTATCTAGTCTAAATCTTCCCTCTTTCAGTTTGAAACCCTTACCCCTCATCCTATTTCTACATGCCCCAATAAAGAGTCCCTCGCCATATCTCCTGTAGGCCCACTTTAAGGACTGGAAGGCTGCTATAGTGTCTTCTCCAGGCTGAACGACCCAAACTCTCAGCCTGTCTTCATACGAGATGTACTCCAGCCCTCTGATCATCTTTGTGGCCCTCCTCGGGACCCATTCCAAGAGGTCCATGGCCTTATTGTGCTGAGAACTCCAGAGCTGGATACTCCAGGTGGGGTGTCACAAGAGGGGAGTAGAAGAGTAGAATCACCTCCCTTGACCCGCTGGCCATGCTTCTTTTGATGCCAGGATACTGTTGGCTTTCTGGACTGTAAGTGCACATTGTCAGTTCACATTAAGCTTCTCATTCACCAACACCCCCCAAATCTTTCTCCTCAGGGCCGCTCTTAATCCAGTCTCCACCCAGCCTGTATTTATGCTTGGGATTGGCCTGACCCAGCTGAAGGACTTGCACTTAGTCTGTTTGAACTTCGTGATGTTGGCATGTGCTGACCTCTCCAGCCTGTCGAGGTCCCTTCGGATGGCATCCCTTCCCTCCAGCGTGTCAACTGTGCCACACAGCTTAGTGTCGTTGGCAAACTTGCTGAGGGTGCGCTCAGTCCCACTGTCCATGTCGCCAACAAAGATGTCAAACGGTACTGGTCCCAGTACTGATTCCCTGAGGAACACCACTCATCACTGGTTTCTACTTGGATGTGGAGCTGTTGACCACAACTCTTTGAGTGCACCTATCCAGCCAGTTCTTTATGCATGGAGTGTTCCATCCATCAAATCCATGTCTCTCCAATTTAGAAACCAGGATGTCATGCGGGACAGTGTTAAACATTTTGCATTAAGTCCAGGTAGATGATGTCGGTTGCTCTCCACTGTAGGTGGCCACCAGTTTTGTCAGGCATGACTTGCCCTTGGTGAAGCCATGTTGGCTATCATCTATTAGCTCCTTGTTTTCTGTGTGCCTTAGCAAATTCTCCAGGAGGATCTGCTCCATGATCTTGCTGGGCACAGAGGTGAGACTGACCAGCCTGTAGTTTCCTGGGTCTTCCTTTTTCCCTTTTTTGAATATGGGTATTATGTTTCCACTCTTATAGTCTGTGGGAATTTCACCAAACTGCCATGACTTTTCAAATATAATGGAAGGCAGATGAGCAACTTCATCCGCCAGCTCCCTCAGGACCTATGGATGGATTTCATCAGGTCCCATGCGTTTGTGTACCTTCAGGTTCCTTAGATGGTCAGTGAACTTTGAGTGCCAAAATTTTTATTGTCAGTGGATTCTTTCTTTATTAATTTGCATAAAATTATTGCCCTTTTAATCTGCCCTGAACAATTTCCTTCAGTGTAGGAGAGAATTTAGGTCATGTATCTGTAGCTCCATGTGGACATAGGTGGAAATTTCAGGAGCTGCATGACTTTCCATGCTGGTAGCTCTGATCTCTTTCCCGTCGTTTTCAAAGGGCCTCTGTTACTCAGAAGAAGCATTTGTAGTATCCTAGTGGTTAGAGATGGCAGAGAGGGGAAAACATTAAACTTTCCTGCCCGCTTTAGAACCAATATCAAATATCAAACATTGTATTGACAAGTTTCCTGGCACTTTGGTTCGGTTGCTGCAGATTTTCAGGCAGCTGAGTGCCCCTCGTGCAGCTTGGTTTCTGCAGAGCAAGTCGGAATCCTTTTCCTTACATAGTCTAGACTTTTTGTATGTTGTATCCTTATGGATTGTAGAAGTCACTGCTATGGTTTTTGCCAAGCCCATTGTTTGGGCTGGCAGTTCAGTGCTTTTGAAAAAAAAGTTGGTAGGTAACAAGAATAGCCGTTAATCCTAGTTCTTTCTCTTCTATCGAGCTAATTAATCACTCTTCCCCTTTCTGTTCTTACCTCTGTGGTACTAGGAGGCTCTTGTTCTCAGCCCTGTGCTGCTCTTGACTATGCTACTCAGCTGTTTTATCTTTCCCATCCTGCCAGTTCTCTCACTGCCTGCCTCTCTCTTGTCCTCAGGCTGAAGATCGATTGACCTAGCATTGTAGAATTTTTCCTGTCCTCGCTCCGCAAGTGTTGAAGAAGGAAAACAGGGGAATTAGGAAACAAGTGGTCGGTTAGCTAGTATTTGGTGTCCAACATCTGAATGCAGAGAACCCAAAGCAGTACTAATAGTGGGAAAAATATGGCAGAGATTTGTTATTG
The DNA here is from genome assembly GCA_025769975.1 of Gallinago jamesoni. NCBI lineage: Eukaryota > Metazoa > Chordata > Aves > Charadriiformes > Scolopacidae > Gallinago > Gallinago jamesoni. Next base: position 72,856,737 of record JAOQGH010000001.1, on the reverse strand, counting down.
CTATACAGAGCTTAGGATGGGAGAGATGGAAAGACGGTTGTATTTTCTCTTATTTGCCCTCAGTAGTGGGTTTCAGAGGGTCATGGAGAGATTCCCCAAAGTAACTCAGGAAACTTCTTTTTTTATAGAATCATTTGAGTTGGAAGGGACCTTAAAAATCATCAAGTTCCAACCCCCCTGCCATGGGCAGGGACACCTCCCACCAGAGCAGGTTGCTCAAAGCCCCATCCAGCC
>JAOQGH010000001.1:72843480-72856403 GCA_025769975.1 Gallinago jamesoni | reverse complement strand
TGCCATGGGCAGGGACACCTCCCACCAGAGCAGGTTGCTCAAAGCCCCATCCAGCCTGGCCTTGAACACCTCCAGGGGATGGGGCATCCACGACTTCCCTGGGCAACCTGTTCCAGTGTCTCACCACCCTCACAGCAAAGAATTTCTTTCTGATGTCTAATCTAAATCTCCCCTCTTCCAACTTAAAACCGCTGCCCCTTTACATGGGCTCCATCAAGCAAGTCCCAGACCCTTATCTGATTCAATTATTTTGATTGAATTGAGGATTGATAAAACCTGTTTGGATTTTGGTGAGATACTCAGTAGCAAAGCCAGGCTCGACTGTACATTACTAGCAATGGTAAGAGTGGTGGGAGATGCTGTGAGCACGGAGAGCGACCTGTGCATGGCTGAGAACAGGATTTGGTGCTTTCTGAGCAGGACACAGGACAGATTCGTGGGCAGCAGTTGCAAAAGCAGCATCCTTACAGAGAAGGGAGTTTGAATTTGTGTAGAAAGTGAGCTTAAAGCCCAGTCAGACTCTGCAGGAGCTCTGTTTTTGACATGAGCGTTCATACAGAGTGTTGACACTGTAGTTATTTTGGATCGTTCTCAGCCTAAAGAAGCTGAAGGGTGATGGATTCGTCACACAGCACTACTGAAAACTACTGGACGAAACTGGTATGATGATGTATACATTTTTGTCATGTTAATTTTTGTAATCCTTTTAAAGCGTTCATGCAATTTAAGGTAAAACCAGAAAACTACATCGTTTCAGGTGTCATTTTTTAAAGTAGTTTTGATTTTATAATATATTTGCTTTTTTATAAACATACTTTAAAAAAGATAATGTCTAACAATTGATTTACATTGTCTCCACGAGGTTATTTGTAGCCTAAACAGTGTTTACGTATCTAATTAATGCTTAAGAGTTAATGTGCTTCTCTGACAGCATTTCCTGCTTTCTTCTTACGTGCCTTGTACATATTAATAATAGAAAGACAGGAAGAAGTTACGAAGGCTGCATGTTGTGACATGTACGTTTTGTTCACTATTTTGATGTTAATTTTTTAATGGTTGCTCTACAATTTAAACTTAAAGGATTGTGAGCCGTGTTGCTTAAAATACGCATTATTAAACCTGTTTTTCTTCTTGTGGCTCGTGATTCTACATCCTGTTCACCTACTAGAAAATAAAGATGTGCGAAGAGCTGATTTCTGTATGGGAGACCTCACACAGAAAAAGTGTCGAATATTTAGTGCTGTTTGGGTCATTCCAGAGACATGCACAATAGGAAGAGGACTCCAGGGGTGAATTGAATGTTGATATTTTACAGTTTTGAATAAGAAAATTGGCAAGCTAGCAAAACTTGTACCCTTCCTTGTAATTTATTATTATAATCTTATTAATTTAAAAAAAAAAAAGATAAAGTTTGTGGAAGGCCAGCAAGTATGACTGTATAAGAGTACTGTTTTTTACTTTTGCATTTACTGACTGTTTGTATATGACTGTCTCAAAGCTAATGGGTGAAATAAAAATATTGGGGGCAACATTGATCTTTGTTAAGATTTTTTTACAAGTCACAAGTATTTGCTGCCCTAATCTTCAGTCTGCTTGTTTGGTTTGGGTTTTTTGGGGTGTGTGGTTGGTTTGTCTGGATTTTGTTTTGGGTTTGTTTGGTTTTGCTGCTCACAGGGCATCATTTATTTATTGGTATGATGCACTGCGCCATGAAGACTTAAGCCGCCAAAGAGCTGGTGCCAAGGAATGTACTTTTTTAATGTTTCCTGCTTTTGTATTTTCATGCGAGTGCTTCCTTTGATAGCAGCACAGAACAATACATAGACTAAACTCCATGGTTTTTTTTTTTGTTTTTTCTAAACAATTGTTACTTGTTCAGGAACAGTGGTTTACAGTTGGCTAGTACCAGTCATCTGCAACTGGTGGATGAGGGTGCAGTTGAGGGAATATAGCCAAGCTCGGACAAATTCCTATTTGTTAAAACATCCAGAGCTACCCAATTTGAAATATATTAACGGAGGCTGTTGAACCTTAGATTGATGAAAAGATAGTAGTGGTATGTGGAAAGAAAAAGTTTGGGCATGGAAATTTTCTCTTTTAAGGGAGGGTGTGTGAAGAGAGAGAAAAAGACAAATCTTCAACATTTTTGTAGATTAAAATACTGAAACTGTTCAGCGAACAACTGTTCACTTGTTGTTCTCTGCACTCAGTTTACAGAAAGCAGTAAATATTTGTGTACCCTTGTTTCAAAATAACATCTGTTAATTCACCGTATGCATTTCTATTTGCATTATCATAATTCCATGGATACCCACTCAAAACAAACATATGAATTAAATACTTTAAATTGAAAATATATAGTATTATTATACATGCCGTCCTATCTTTTAATTTGGTAGTCTTCCAAGATTCTTAAAAGAAAGATATTTTTTTTTTTTTTTTTGCTTGCTTTCTGTCATGTACAAGAAGGGGAGGTTCACTGGAACTCGAAGATGGGAAAAATATGAAAGAAAATTGTGTACTTCTTTTCATACAACATATCATCATTATAGATTGTAGAAGTCATCCTCAAGGTTGGTGGTGGGGCTGTGAGTTCAGTGCATTGAAACCAGTTTAGGGGTACAGTTTAGTAATGAGTAACTAAATAGAATACTCAAGAAATCCTACTTGTAGAGGGGTATTAAATGTTTGTTTTCAGCTCTTGAGTCTATTCTCCACCTATTAAGTTCAATTAGGGATTTTCAAGGGGGAACAATTTCTCTCTTCACTGACTGCTGTGACATTCTTGTCCCTTCCTGTCAGAGTATAGCTCTTGGCATTTCAAGACTGCACGTGATGTACTATTTTAGGTGAAGCATCAACAGGTTCTCCATCATGGTGTATCTGCTCCGATGGGACCATGGTGCTCACAAACTTCCTCTCAAGGGACCAGTGAACTTCTGGTGCTGGAAGAACATGGCACATGGGCATGTCACCCTGTGATGGGAAGGTTGTTGCATGAGATTGGCTGCGTGTTTTATTATTCAGCAAAAATGGAGGCATTTTTCCTCCCATTTCAGTAACTTCTGTCATGCAATGGGAGAGCATTTTGGGAGTGTCAGGAAAAAGAGAGATAGGAAACAGGCTGCGGGCCCCTGGGGGATTAGTCTGCCCACAGCTGTGGGATGGTCAACAGAGATGATGGGGAAATAGGCTTTGGGGAGAGATGTTATAAATATGGATGGATGCCAGACTAGATGCTGTACTATCTCAGAGATTCCCAAAGGATGGTACATGTGCTGGTTTGGTATCTGAGCATGCCCATGCAGCAGAATTATGTTATCATGCTGAGAATGTGCATAAAGCGTTGTCATGTATGTATGTAGCTGAGCAAAGCGATTTTGGAACTTCTGTACTTGATGACCTCTGGTTTCCTATTGATATTCCCATGAAACACTTATAAGCATCATTCTCTCTTTTAAAATGGCATGTATCTTTTGTCTCCCTAAATATTTAAATGTGCTTCAGAGATCCAGCGTGCTAGCTGTGATGTAATGCTGACTGCTGATACTGGTGTGAACAGCGTGTAATTTTTTGACAGATTTTCCAAAACTGCTGAACAAAAGTAGCTGTGTAATGTGGGTGTATGTGTAACTGAGAGTCATGGGAGCGACTCGCAGCCAAGTATTACATCAGACTCTGCTGCCCAGGCAGTGATTTGGTTTGGCCCTGCTGGGTTATTGCTGCTCTCAGCGTTTGTGACAGCAGGTCTACTTGTGACCGACAAATTTTAATCTAGATTCATGACATGACACTAAATATGGGTCACGTTAACTGTTGTGGTCAGATACTTGACGCCGTTCTACAACTGGTAACCTTCACGCTTACGATGACTCTTACGGAGCAGATACAGTGAGGATAAAGGTACTATAGAGGTGATGCACAGGCCAAGGGTGACCATCTGTGTCACGGAAACTTTCAAAGGCTTACTTCCAGCCTGATAAAAAGCTTGTGTCTATATGACCTCATGCAGGGAGTGGGGATGCTGAGCTAAATTGTCTTGAAGCCAGTGCTGCTAACTAAGCACATAACCTGTAGGTGGGCAGCACAAACATCCCCCAGTGCTACAAATATGCCAGAACCCCTTGTGAATGCAGAATAGGAAACACTGGTACCGGCATATGCCAGAAATTAATGCCATTTCAAATACCATTTTAAAAACATTTATAAATGCTGCTTCAGAGTGGTGAGCACCCAAAAATAAATAAATATTGATGTTTGTGATGTTACTGTCAGAAAGGGTATTGAATCTATGATACCACTGGCTCCCTTATTGTTAGGGTTCTAAGGTGAGGTCACTTGCAGAATCATTCAGATTGGAAGGGTCCTCCAGGGATGACCTTGCACAGCTCCTGCTCAAAGCAGGATCAATGCTGACTTCAGACTAGGTTCTCAGACTTTGTCCTGTTGGGTTGTGAAAATCTACATGGATGTAGATTCCACAACCTCTCAGACACCTGTTCTAGTACTTCATAACAGTGATATTATTTTTTTTATGTCCTGTGGCATCTTCAATTTTTTTTATGTCCTGTGGCCTCTTGTTCTCCTGCTATATACCTTGGTAAAGAGCCTGGCACTGTGTTCTTGGGAACCTTCTTTTAGGAACTGAAAGTCTGCTATTATGTTCCTCCAAAGCCTTCACAGGCTAAACAAGCAGAGTTTCCTCAGCCTTTCCTCACAGGTCCAGTGCTCTAGCTCCCTGAGCATCTTGGTGGGCTTTGGTTGGATTTCCTCAAGTTGATCGAAACCTTTCTTGTACTGGAAGACCCAAAACCAGATACAGTGCAGTGTTGAGTAAAGGAGAATAATCACTTCCATTATCTACTGTGTATGTTCCTCTGGATGCAGTCCAATAAGCTTATAGCCTTCAGTGCTGTCACAGCCTAGTTCTGACTCCTGTTTAGCCTAGTGACCACCAGGACATGCAAATAATTTTCAACAGAAATCCTTTCCTCTGGCCTGTCTAGGTGCCTCAACATGGTAGCCCTGTCCTGGAGCATATTGAGTGCGTCCACTGGTTTGCTGCCTCCTGCAAACTTGATGAAAGGGTACTGTGTCACCTTCTCCAGGTCACTGATAAATATGTTAAACAGGAGAAACCTAAAGACAGACCTGTGCAATACTGTACTTGTTACTGGCTACCAGCATAGAGTATGATCTCTCAACCACTATTCTTTGAGCCCAACCTTCCAACTAGTTTTTTACCTGTCTGGTTGTCCTGTGGTGACTGTGATGACGTAACTTGCGTAACAAGACTACGTGAGAGATTGTTAAAAGTCTTGCTGAGGTAAATGATATCCAGTGCTCTCCCGTTGTCTACAAATCCAGTTGTTTTATCAGGTAAGGCAATCAAGTTGGTCAGACATGAATTATCACTGGTAAATTTGACTCTTCCTACTGACCAACAGCATCTGCTTATGCTCAGAAATGTGTTCCAAGAATACTCGTTCCATGCACCAGTACATGCTGTGGGCTGACGGGAAAGCAACTCTGCAGAGAAGGACCTCAAGGTCTCCTTGACAGCAAGCTGACCATGAGCCAGCAAAGTCAGCCGATAACATTCAAGGCTGCATTATGAGGACCAGTTACAGCAGGTCGAGGAAGGTGATCCTTCTCTGCTCAGCACTGGTAAGCCACATCTGGAGTACTGTGCCCAGGTGTGGGCTCCTCAGGAAAAGAAAAATATGGACATATCAAAGCTAGTCCAGTAAAAGTCCACAAAAATTATTAAGGGACTGGTGGATATTTCATATGAGGAGAGGCTATGAGAGCTGGGACTATAAAGCCTGAAGAAGAGAAGGCTCAAGAGGGAAAAAAGTCTTACCAATGTGTATAAAGACCTTATGGGGGGAAAATGAAGAAAAGGGAGATAGATTCCTCTCAGTACTGTCCACTGACAGGATTAGAGGCAATGGACACAAAACAAGACATGAAATTCCTTGTGAACATAAGAAAAAAATACTTCTTTTTCATGGGAAGCATGGTCAAACACAGGTTGCCCAGAGAGGTTGTGAAGTCTCCGTCTTGGGAGATACTCAAAACCCAACCGGACACACTCCCGGACAACCTGTTTTAGCTGACCCTGCTTGAGCAGGTGGCTGGACTAGTTAATCTCAAGAATCCCCTTCCAACCTCAATGATTCTGTGATTTTCTTGGGTATCAAAGTGAGGTTCACCAGCCTGTAGTTCCCTAGATTATCGTTTTTCCCTTCTTGAGGACAGGTTTGCCTTTTTGTAGGAGGCCTCTCATGACCTCTACAAACTTTCAAATATGATATTAAGCAGTCTCACTATTACATTGATTCTTTCAGCACCCTAGAATGCATCCTACCCAGTCTCAAGGACTTCTATGGGTTGAGATTTTTTTAAGAGATACCCTGACTCCATTATCTTCTGCTACTGATAGTCCTTATCTTTGAACCCTCTCTCTGAACACAGGGATCTTCCTCAGGAAGGCTGAGGCAAGGAAGATGTTAAGAGCCGTGGATTTATTTGTATCTGCTGACAGTTATCTGTCCCCCAGCAGGCCTGGTTTTTCCTCATTTACTCTTTTGCTGCTGATGTCGCTTTTCTTGTTGCCCTTGATGTTCCCTGCCAATTTTTTCAAATTTAGGAGGGCTTTGACTTTCCTAGCAGCACTGCGTGGCAGGCAGGGATTCTGTATTCCCGCTCTCTAACTCTCCCTCGCTTCTATTTTTTGTGGATGTCCCGTTGGCATTAGAACTCAGTCCTATGCTCTTAGTTCAGCCAAGCCCATCTCCTCCACCTATACTTAGATATCCCTAAGCAGTAGAACAAACTCTTACTGTGCCGTGAGGAGGTTGCCACCAGAGACCTGCCAGCCTCTCCTGCCCTGGTTTAAGAGCTAGAAGGTAACTCCTTCCAAACCAGGCTACTGATTTTCCTGAGATTGCAGGCTTGGACTAGGTGTGATGTAGGTTTTAGTGGCTGGCCTGCTGTTAGGTTATAGTTAATACACTCAGAGTATTTATAGTATATAAATATAGTGTGTGTATATATATATATATATATATAGTATATATAGTAAATACACTCTTGGAAAGGCAGCGATGCGCGTGTAATACCAGGCACCGTGCTCGGAAAATCCTTGGTTATTGCTTGGCTGAAGTATACCTATGGTTATCACACGGGGGTATTACCTGAGTCCTGAAAGGTGGAGTAGGTGTGTTGTTACAGTGTTACAAATGAGATAATCACTCCCATCTCTCAGCAGGACTAATTAGGTCAGGAGCGGAGCGGTCCCAAAGCAATTACGCCGTCACTGGTGCTGCAGTCAACTTGGGCAGTACTAGCCTAGAGTAAAAGCTCTATATTTCATACAACAGACCTACCTGTGACTAATGAATCTGCTGATTTCCATTGAACTATGTGCACTATATGTAGGTTTAGACTTCGCTCTAACTCCTCCAGTAGTAGCAATCCAGGTGTAGTGGTGACATTTTATTCCCTACTCATTAAATCCTTGATCTGTATTTTGTTTCTTAAGGCCCTTAGATAGCTTATTTGGAGAGCTCATCTGTTAGAACACTTATCTTTCCTCTATCAGTACCTATTATTCTTTCCTAATTTCTTAGGAAAGAGTATATTTTTGGCATATTAACTATATTAACTCTTTGGCATATTAAACTTTATTCTTTGTTTTATTATTGGTGCTCACGAGTTTGTTTAATTAGCTGGTAAAGGACTTTATGCCTTCAGAGAAGGTTTCTCTCTGAGCTTTCCTTGTTCCATGCTAGTTAAACTCAAGTTAAAATTCATATGTGGGACCTGAGGAGGAAAAGAGGAATTTTTCAGTTATGCTTATATATAAACAACTATACTTAAGGTGACTTATAAAAGCCAGTAGTCTCCTTTGATTTTAATGTTTGCTTATCTTACAGCTTGTACTGGGGAAATAGGTGATTGATTCTTTTCTCGTTTAAAATTCTAAACGTTTCCTTCTTTAGCATCAAGCATAACTTTTCCTTCCACACTGTTTTCAGTTTGTATAGAAATATAGGGCTGAAGTTGAGTAAAAAAACTCCGTGATTTCATGTAACCAGCTGCTGCGGGGCAGAATCACACCTTACAAAGATGTTTGAAAACCTCGGTCTTAAAGACAAAAGTAGCCCACCACTCTCTTAAAAATCTGTTGGTTTTTTTTTATTATTTTTTAGCTTTACAGTGTTTAACAAGACAGCATAATAATAAATTTCTTAAGTATCTTTTCAGTCTTCCTCTTGCCTAGCCTTTGCGTTGACTTTAACACTAGAGGGCGATTGAAACACTTCAGTTCTTCCAGAAAACCAGCTGGAGAACTGGAGAAAAAGCAACACAAAAACCCTGGAGAGCAGCACAGCTTTCGTTTTCCATTACCAGAAGAAAGAAGTTTTGTTAAACACCTATTATACGATGTTTATTTTTAGCAATCGATTTGTTTTGTTTCTTTCAGGCCTTTTAAAAACTAAAAATCTAGCTTTTAGCTTTCTAGCTTGCTTTGTGCAGTAGCTTTATTGTGCAGTTGGACTGATCAGCAGTCAAGGAGGGAGAATAGTTTCACATTTTATTATCTTTCCTGTATGATTAGATGGGTGTTTTGAATCACCTTGTTTCACATTTTAGTATCTTTCCTGTATGGTTAGATGGGTGTTTTGAACCACCTTGTTTCGAAACCAAGAGAGATGCTGGAGATGAGAACATATTCAAGATCTGTACTGTTAATTTTTCTCAAGAAAGTAAAAATATATTTTATAGCACTTCCAATTAATTTTGTAGTTGTTGTTATTATGTAATTTTAAAGTAAATTCCAAAACACTTGAGTTGATCTTTTCTTATTCTATGCTTCAAAGTCATCTTTTTTTCCCTAGCAGAGCTTCAAATTAGCTACTCCTGTTGTTCCAGATGTTATTCTACTCTCTCAGCGATCAGAAAGCATCATCCAATATGAAGACTTTTAGAAAGGAAAGGTCAAAACAGATAAAACTGATTATTTTCAGAGTTCCCCTGAAGATTGCCACAGGAGTTTTGCTTGGATTAAACCTGCAATTGGAAACATTACACTTTTTATTAGGAAAGTGTGGTGAAATACATAGTGAAACTCAGTGCTCTTCATAAGTTGCTTCAAGGGTGTATTATCAGAGACGTGATATTCATCTGTTCTGGCTGTAAAGTTAGAATCTATTCTGTCTTGTGAGTTGCTTGCTTGTGTATCTTTTTGGGTTTTATTTCCTCTTATGCTGTTTTGAATCCATTATGCTTACTGCAAGTGTTGAGCGGTATTTTTCAGCAGCTGAGTCATCAAATGTTTATTTGCACTTGAACTTTGAATGGTGTTTGGAACAGTAACAAAGTAGTGTCAGTGGGCCTTAAAGAAAGAAACTCTTTGTATCATGTGGTTAGTGTAAGAGATTAATCAGATTTTTCCTTGACTTGGTGTCAGATTTGTTGCCCTCTCTACAAATGATGTGGCCTGAAAAGTAACCCGTGCCTCTTAGGGACATATTGTGCCCTAGCAATTTTGTAGTGACAGTAAGGACATAGTGTTTTCTCTTTCAAGTTAAGCTTCTGGAATGGTGTATTTAGAAGAAAATCTTGTCTATTTCTATCAGAGCTGGAGAGAGGAATTAAAATACCTAAGCTATAGGCATAACCAATAAGAGAAAAAAAATGTATAATTTATTATTTTGGAGAAAAAAAGAAAAAGATTAAAAAAGACTGGTTTCAGACAGTGGACTGCATTGTTTGGCTTGTGATGCTCATATTGATGCAAAACTATGAATTGCAGTTTTCCCAGCTTTGAGGAGGGAAAAGCCTGAGATGGAGTCACTGAGAGTGGAATGCTGTTATCTCTTTTTGTTGTGATATCCTGAAAGTGCTGGGGTTTTTTGTGCCTTTGCTTGGTTTCTCCCATAATTTTAGTTTTATGTCACAGAAACTATCTGTTGTCTCTGACACTTCCTTGGCAGTTTTGGATATAACACGGGGAATCTCACTGTGCTGATGGATACGACAGATTTTGCAAATGGTGAATGCTTGCTTAATTTCTTCATATGGGGTTCTGCAAAGTGTGGGTGTGTTTGGCTTTTGTACGGTGCTACAGTACTACTTTAATAAGAGCTGGTTTTCCATAGAAATTATTCTTAAAAAATGTATATAGTAGGGCACTTTTCTTTTCTTTCTCTTACTGGTTCTGGGTCAAAAGTAGGAACCAATTAAAATGAGCAAATCTGTAGCATTTTTATTTTGTTCCTAACTGCCAGCCTTGCAAATTGAGGGATAACAGTGACTTTATTTATAACCAATAGAGAAGAAGTTGCTGAGGGCCAAATATTCTTCATGTGATACTTAATTGTTGAGTTGTGGTTATTCTCCAAACTGTCGTTATGCAATTTCATTGTTTGTAGATGTGTAGAAATTAAACCAGCTGTAAATTGTTTTGATGACTTACAGTCAAGGGTAAACTTCAGCTTCCTCTCTCTGAACTGCATTGTCTTTGTAGGACAAAAAGGAGCGATAACCCTTTATTGGCTATTTTTATCATTATATTTAATAGAGGAAACTGTGGCTGTATGTAGAGAATAAGCCTGATGGAAAGACACTGCTATTGAATTTGAGCAGATTGAATTTGAGATTACTGCTTAACAGGCCATCCTTCTTTATGTGGCTCTTGTAAAAGAAATCACTTTGCAGTAGGCACTTTCTATATTTTAATATTAAGGTTTCATATTTAAAAGTCCTGGTAGATAAATAAGGTTTGCTTTGTTGTTTTCCCCTTGCTCCCTCTTAAAATATGAACGATTGGGAGACTAGCCTCTTTCAGTAGCTTGCTTAATTTTTTTGCCTGGTTATGCGATGTCTTGGCAGTGGTTACTTTGTGTTCTCAGGAGAAAAGTCCTTACAGAAGTTTTAGATTTTGATAGCCCATTACAGCTTCTTTTAGTGTTTAAGAATTTAAAGGAAGCAGTCTTTTTCCAAAAAATCTAAAGCTTTGATGTTTTTGACCTAGAAAATTGTGCTACCATTCATTACCTTTTACCGGCGTCGGGTTTATTTTGATCTTTTTGAAGCTTTGCCTACCAGCACACCGCTGTGCCACGTGGCACAAAGCAGATCTAGATCGGGGTGGTCAGGAGGAGTGAAACATACTGAGCTGGTGAAAGAGTCCCGTGGCCAAGTCTTGTCCTTTTCTACCTCGAATCTCTTCTCTGTGCAGCGGGAGGAAAAGGTTGGCTATCTTCCTGTACTCCACTGCAGTCTGGGTGGGATGGGGACAAGGAACAATAGCCGTCTTTCCTCTGTTGTACAGCAGTTGTGTATAGGGAAGTCATGGGAGTGGAATATGTCAACTTCCCTCCATAATCCCACTCCCTCTGGAAGATGGGGAGTTGAGCAACACTCTCCCAGTGGAAGAGTTTTGCAGGAGCAACTAGCTGCTGCTTGTTTGTCCCTGTGCTCCTTCCAGTATAAGATGAATTGGACTGCTCTCTGTAACAGCAGTGCTACGTTGGTTTGGCTGGTGGGCTGAATAGCTTAAATTCCTCTTGTAAGTTAGTTAAGTCTGTGAGGAACTAATATAATGGTCCCTTCCTCCCTAAGGGTGTCAAGCTCCTGAGAACAAACATGGAAGCATTAACAGTAACAAAAGCCTCCTCTGTTTTGGTCCAGTTTCTCTTAGTTTTCAGATAAAGAAGCATCTGGTGCAGTTGTATTTTTACAGGCAATACATCCCGATACGTTGCCAAGTGGCATAATATTACATTTCATTTTTATAGAGGAGAGAAGGGAGAAGTGCACAATAGGTTTATTTGTTGCACAATAAGGTCATACTCTTAAGAATGAGACAAAGCTAGAAGCATTTTATTTTCAATCAGCTTTGACTTGTGATTAGTTACAGCTTCCCACAGCCAACCCCATCATAGTAATTTTTATTCTGGGTCTTATTCAATGATTGTAAACCATACTAAAAAACCCACAAACAACCACACAAATAACCCCAGAAGAAATGTGCTTGCAGGAAGACTTCTTTTTGACATGAGTCATACAGTGCATCAGCTTCTCACAGATGGACTCTGTTACGGTTCCTTAGTGTATTTCCCATATGTCATAATGTGGGAAATCACTAGTAGCAATGCTGGTTTCTAAACCACTCAGATATTACCTGCTTCTTGGTGACATAGGATGCTGTGGATCAGCACATCTGCACTACGTGACTATTTTCTTGAATAATCCCATAGCTACTTCCTTCTGTATGAAGCTAAATCTGCTTGTAATCTATCTATTCAGTTGCTTAAAATCTGACCTATTCGTTGTTGGAAATAACTTAGACTTCAAGAAATATCCGGGATATTTTATTAACTGCAGGTTGTAAAAGAAAAGGAAAACAGTGGCAAATGTTTCCAATGAGAATAAAATAATTCCGTATTTTAATAATGAAAACTGTTTTCAGTGGTTCCTAAAAAGATGGTATTAGAAGATTTGAGCGTAGAAGCATTTGAAGATATTTCAAGAAGTAGTTTATAGCATTTTGATAAATTAGTTGATTCTAGTGGAACGGAACAGGAATGGCAGTGGCACCTCTCTGTTTTAACTGCCCATGTAAACTATATTTTATGTTGAGAGGAGCCATCATGTTCTTACTTATAAACCAAGAGATACGTAGATGTGGTTGTAGGGATGGGTAGTGTGTGTTTGATATGCTGACGATTCCTTTAGTGATTTCATGAATTTCTGGTGGTTGTATTGGTTCAAAATGGATTTAAACATCCTTAACTGGAAAGTAGCTAAAGCAAAATTGACAAGTCTTTCCAAAAATCACAGAATCACCTAGGTTGGAAGGGACCTTTTAAGATCATCTAGTCCAACCAATGAAAAAAAACCAAACCAAA
>JAOQGH010000001.1:72831807-72843380 GCA_025769975.1 Gallinago jamesoni | reverse complement strand
GCAGCCCATTCCAATGCCTGACAACCCTTTCAGGAAAGAAATAGTTCCTAATATCTAACCTGAACCTCCCCTGGTGCCACTTGAAGAAATATCAGAGAGGATCTACTAAGTGGTATCCTGTGATCTCAGTTGTTTCAGTGGTCAGGTGAGGTGGTCAGAATATCTGTGTGGGTAAAGGGTTTTTGTTAAAAGGGATTTTTGCTTGGTTTGGGGGTTTAGTTTTTTTGGGTTTGTGTTTAATGAAAGTCTGTGAGAGCCTAATTTGTGGTATAGGTCTTTTATTGACAAATGAAATGAAAGCAAATGGACTATTTGTAAGTCAATCACCCCTAATCTCCAACCCATCCTTTTCCCAGAGTTTGGGAAAGGTTGGGAGGAGTAAGAAAGAATGTTCTTGGATGTCCAATTGAATTTAAACTGTGGTGAACTCTCAGTGGACATGAACAAATCAAATGAGGAACCTGTCTTTGAGAACCCCCATTGGTAATTTATTTTCAGTTATCTTCACAGAGAAGTTGTTACATCAGCAGTTGTCAGCAGGGCTCAGACTCTTAGATAATTCTCAGAATCATAGAATGGTTTGGGTTGGAAGGGATCTTAAAGATCATCTTGTTCCAACCTTTCTGCCATGGGCAGGAACACTACCCCCTAGACAGGGTTCCTCAAAGCCCTATCCAAGCTGGTCTTGAACACTTGCAGGGAAGGTGCATCCACAACTTCACTGGGCAACCTGTTTCAGCTGTGAGGTGATTCTGTTACCTGAAATAAAAGCTCTTGAAACCAGAGGCAGTTTAGAGAAGAGATACTGCTTTATTTGACATCGGGTGCTAGGTGGAAATTCACAAATCCAGCACACCTTACCAGGGATGTTAACCCATTATTTATACACAAAAGAGTCTCATTATTCCACCTACCTCGCACATAGCTCCACCCAGGCTTACATATTCACTAGGATGACCCAACAGGCCTTTTGCACATGCCTATTAAATTTTGCAGCATCAGCAAAACACTTCTGTGCAGGTGTGAGCTCCTCGGTGGCCATTTGGGCAGGGTTACCCTTCCCCGCATTGTCCTTGTAGGGTATTGAGTCATCTCAGGACAGTAAAAGTTTCCTGTAAGTTTGCCAGCTTCTCGAGGATGATAAGGATGTTTCTTACAAGGATGAACGTAATTGCACTATGTTTATTTTTCTGCTGTGGAGTGGAATCCCGTATTCCGTAACCTGAAGTCACTAGAACCTGCAGGCTGGGACGCATTTTATCTGTTGGCTACATCTCTGTAAGAGACCACGGACTAGTGCCCCGTCCCCATGTGAGGTAGGAGGGCTGTGGGACCAAGGTGAAGGGGTGCGGTGTTCCCCTTCCTTAATCCAGCTCCAGAAATGACAAAAGGCAATGTGCCATCTGGTACGTGTTCTGCACAGCAGTCCCAATCACAAGCGCCTGGCCGATTGCCAGCGAGGACCTGAGTAGGGCAGAGTTTCAGAATGTGCTTGTGGTGGTCGTGAATGTCAAGTTTCTGATCCTCTCTGCAATGAGATGTAGTAACAGCTGTGCATTCCTATCCCACCGCATAGCAGGAGGGGGGGATTCATGTTCTGATTCGTATTTATTTGCTAGAGTGAGCTTCTGATTGCCTTCCAGGTGGTGGTCAACTGGTTCTCACTTGAGTGTCTTGACAGTTACATCAGAAAACTCCAGGAACTGGGAGTGAAGGAAGAGGGAGAAGAATGGTCAGAAGTCCTCAAAGAGCATTTTACTAGGAACCTGGGATGACGAGGAGTGTGTTGGCTGCATAAGGCCATGGAAAGATATAATGAGTGGAGTGGAGGAATTCTGTTCCTGGTTCTTTTAACCTCTTCATTATGTTGGTTGGTTGGTTTTATCAGCCTCTGCTTCAATATCCCCATCTCCTAGATGGAATACTGCTTGTGAGATGTATTGAATTTGACAAAATGAAATTCACTTTCATGCAGCCAGTTATAAGGGATTGCATTTTTCTATTATAACTTTATGTAGCCAGTATGCAGAAAAGGGTATCCACGTGAAACAAAGAAGTAAATGATACTTTACTTCAGTAAAGTAACCTCAACATTTTCTACTTTTGTTTCATATAATACATCATCGCCACTTCTTGTTTAACAGCTTTTGAACGAGCCTTTTTCTTCACTAAGACGCTCACAGTCTTGCAAGAATTACTCCATTTTATTTCCCCCACCTCTAAAACTTGTAATAACCTGCTGATTGAGGGAGGACTTTCTCTCCCTTTACCTCGTGTTCTTTCACTGCTGTGAAGGGTCCTCAGCCCAGACTAATTACTATCAGTGCCACAGCTGCTGCCTCTGCGCTGCCGAAATCTCTGTGTCTGTCTGCTTCGATGAATTCCCCTCTCACATCCAGGCTCAAACGAGACCTACCCTCCCTCCGCCTCTGCCTCTCGCTTTTGTCTCCTCTTATCTAATGACATAAAGCCTTTTGGTGTACAGTTTGCATTAATAAGATGAAAGCACAAATTGCCCCACAAAAAAAAAAAAAACACCAAACAAGCACTGAACAAAACTGTATTGTGTGAGGCAGTGGCTCATTTGGAGCCTTATTTTGACAGCCTTACATTGGGGGAAAAAAAAAAAATCCCACTGTGCATCTTCATGTCTCGCTGAACTCTTTCTTCAGCTCCCTTTCCCGCCAGCTCATTGTTTGATCAGGAGCTTGCAAATGTCCAAGATGCAGAGCAACACAAAGGGAGGTTGTGTCTGTTCATGTAGCCATAAGTATATACATAGGACAGGACAGTATGGTCTGAAAATGTAATTAAATATAATAATTAAGGAGTAGCGGTGAAAAACATGTGTGCATTATCCTAATCCTGGTCCTCTCAGAACAAAGAACAAATGTGGATGTTGCTCTTCCAGTTGCAGACTGTTATTTCTTGGTCTATAAGCATTCATGAGAAGAATAAATTAATGAGAGAGGAAACATAAAATTAGAAAATAATTGCCAGTAATGTGTTTAAGGATGGCCTGCTGAGACCTTGCTTGCTTTGCTCTTTCTTGGTCTGCTCTAAAGCTCATACGGTAAGTTTAGTAAAAAACCAAACCAATTTATTTTTTTGCTTTTTTACCATGTGAAGAATGCCTTTAAAGGGGTTAGTTTCTTTTATATATATTTTTTACTTTGGTTATTTGACCCTCTACACTGGAAATTCAGATGCACCAGCTGTATGACAACAGCAAGATTAGTACGAAGTTATTATGAAGTAAGGGAAACAGATGGGAAATAAGGGGATAAAGGAGGCACGTTAAAGCTTTGTCCCTTCTCTCTGCCAATTGTCCCTTTTTTATTCTAAAGCTATTTTGCATTTATTTTATTTGCTGGTAAAGTTTACTCTTTCAAGCTCGTTTTTCACAGTCTGGGAGACCAGAACCCAAATCTCCACTCCCTTCCCACTGTTCCCTGAATCAAAAGCTCTTGAAACCAGAAGTGGTTTAGAGAGGAGATACTGCTTTATTTGACGTCAGGTGGAAATCCACAAATCCATGCCTCACCAGGGATGTTAATCCGTTATTTATACAGATTCTGGGACACAGAGGAAGACCATTTGGGGATTGCACAAGTATCATTCCGAGATGTTTAGGGTACAAAACAAAGGCAAAACTACTTGCTAGCTAAGCAAGTAGTTAAGCTTGGCAGACAGGTATGTGTGTGTCTCTGGGAGCGAGGCAACTGGTGGAACTGGCTTCTGGAGAGATCAGGGTGCTCCTGGTCAACTTTTGGAGAGACTCAGATCTGAAAGTCAACTGGAGGACCTGCTACTGGGTGGACTCTATGTCCAAGGCTCCACATGTACTGGGGGCTCCACATATGGAGGGCACAGGAATGGGGGGCTGGTTCTGTGTGTCTGAGTGAGGGACTCCATACCAAAACCAGGAGTGGGGCTACAGCCTTGGGGGCTCATATGTTGAGGTGCCAGCAATGGGGGAGACCGGGATCCAGAGCCCAGCTACTGAACGGTGTCTAAACCCAGGGACTAGAGGGATCCATGCTGCGTGTTTGTACAGATTTTCCACTTAACAAACCCATTCTGCTCAGCCAGAGCCATTTCTGCTGTTTGTAGTTGTGTGAGTGCTCAATGTTTTTCTGCTGACCAACGGTGCGTGTATATATATATATATAAAAAACTATATATATCTGTATTTGTCTCCATGCCCGTTTGTGCGTGCCCCCACTAGGAATACACGTCCAGCCTCGCTAGCAGTTACACCTGGAGACACAGAGCTGCAGCAACCACCCCTCTACCAGGTTACAGATCCATCAGTCTCCTAATAATGGCCAGGTTTCCTAGATTTCCATATACAGAAAGGAGAAAGAAACCCAAACGCATGCACTGCACAGCAAGCAGTGACCATTATGGGGTTCACAGACTTTGTGCTGTTCTGACAGGGCCGTCAAGAAATCACAGACAAATGGTTTCTCTTTTTCTGCCTTGTGAAAACAAAAGCCAGAAAACAGCTCTTAGCTTGACAAAGAGATAATTCAAATGCTTGTGTCACCTACAAATTACAATGTGTTTCTATTATGCCAATTTGACAACATATTTAAGTAGGAACAGAGGAAACCATCATCTACTGGTTGGTGGAGGGTAGGAATGGGTAGAAAACAGAAGAGTCAGCTGCACGGCGATTTCCATAAGATCAATACTGGGTAGTGTCAGCGAAGGACCACGATTCCTCAGATGCACCAGTATGTATTCTTGTTAGTAGCAAAGGTAGAGGGGCAGTGTTGCCAAAGACAGGCTTCTGCTTCGTTTCTACCCATATGCTAACTAAAATGGTGTTTGCTTCCTACTGACCTTCGGACTGTATGAGAAAATAGTGAATTACTGAGCTTCTTAATGTGTGAGAAAACAGTTGGTCACCGAGCTGACGGTGGTAAGGGTGGAGTAACAAGGTTAATCACCTCGAGGTTCTCTCACGTGTCAAAGTGTGCACTCCTACAGTGATTAGGACAGAGCTGGGGCTACTCCAAGGAACATCCTTAACATCCTCGAGAAGCTGGCAAATTTACAGGAAACTTTTACTGTCCTGAGATGACTCAATACCCTACAAGGACAATGTGGGGAAGGGTAACCCTGCCCAAACGGCCACCGAGGAGCTCACGCCTGTGCAGAAGTGTTTTGCTGACACTGCAAAATGTAATAGGCATGTGCAAAAGGGCTGTTGGGTCATCCCAATGAATATGTAAGCCTGGGTGGAGTTATGTACGAGGTAGGTGGAATAATGAGACTCTTTTGTGTATAAATAATGGGTTAACATCCCTGGTAAGGTGTGCTGGATTTGTGAATTTCCACCTAGCACCCGATGTCAAATAAAGCAGTATCTCTTCTCTAAACTGCTTCTGTTTTTGAGAGTTTTTGTTTCAAGTAACAGTGGGAAGGGAGTGGAGATTCTGATTCTGGTCTCCAAGACTGTGAAAAATGAGTTTGAAAGAGTGAACTTTACCATCATGGTCAGTAACCTCCCTTAGACCATAAGGTGAACCTGAGAGACTTTCCAGTTGACTCATCCATTGGGCATCACACCTGGGCAACGGGCCTGATGGCTCTCCTGGGACAGCCTTAGTGGGCAACTGGGGCTCTGTTTTCCTGACTGAGTTTTTGGGAGTCTCCATATCTTCGGGCTCATATATGCGTGTATTTGTACATGAAGGCCTTTCAGGGGTTGATCATTCTCCTGAGGACCCTGGGAATAGCTGCACAAAGTGTTACTGGGGTTCCCCCACCTGCCATTTCCTCTCTGTGCTCCCTCCGTGTGTACTTGGCCATCACATAACTGAGCCATCGCCATCTACAGGAAGGTAAATAAGTAGGCACCAGCCTTTGGGTACCAGCCATTCCCACACAGAGCAGATTCCTTCCCATCCCTTCCCACCTTCCCCCCACCCTCCCTTTTCTTTTTTTGTGTGACTCTTACTCAAGAATTCTTAACTAATAGGTTGCTGCAAAACCCTTTTGTGTCAGATGTGACAGTGATTGATGATTTGCTTTCTGGTCATCTTTGCATTTATTTTTCTGCTAAGGGGTTTTCTGTAGTGCTCGTCATCAGTGTGGTTACATGCTTAAGTAAAGAAGATTCACAATGTGATGAATGATGACCTGACAGGGTTGATGACTACAATGCTAGGTAAATTATTTATGCACTACTACATTTTTCCCTGTAACTGATAAAATACAAGAAGGATGAAAAGGGTGTGGGAACTCAAAAGATACCTCTTGTCTGAAGCTGTTTTGATCCAGCTGTTAGTTTGGCTCCAGTATCCCTGCTCCATATCCCCTTTCTCTTTTTTTTTCTCTCTCAACCCTCCAATCTGCCACAGCTATTAGTATTTTATTGTCTCCAAATACCACATATCCCATTAGCACCACAGATGCTTCTGTGCTAAGGACAATATGACTTGTGTCCTTTTGCATGTGTATTACTGTTATGTGACGCACAGCTGAAGCAGTACTTGCACCGTTGGCTGCTGGAAACCTGAATTCCTTGGTAAGAGGCACACACAAGATGCAGAAGTATCATGGGGTAAGATTTGCAGACTTGCTGGCAGAAAATGGTTAAGCCTTTTTGTTCCCTTGCTCTACTTTTCAAACGCCTTAGCACTGTAGTGAGCTGTATCAGGGTTTGGTTTAACACTGGATGCCAGCATATTTGTTCCTGTTGGCAGTTTTATTGCCATGTCACTCATTGATTGTCACAGTTCTATCATATACTAGAAAAAAAAACAATTTGCAGGTATGAAGCCACCACCCATTTTAATATTCATTATCTATTGGATTGTTTGGTTTTTGTTTTTGTTTTTGTTTTTTTTTAGATGATTTTTAAGTTTGTGTGTGTGTTTTGAATCAAGTGCTTTTGTTACGTTCTTTCTGCACACTGTCTTCATTTCTGCCTTATATCTACTTTGCACTTACTGGCTTCCCAACAAAACCCTGGCAGTGCCTTTGCTCTTTCCTTGCAATCTCTGCTGGATGACTCCTGCAAGCCTGGCAGGGCATCTCAATTTGGACCTCAGGATAGCCTTGGAGTTGTAACTTATTTGTGCCTTGCTCTCTTACCCTTCATACCTACGTAATTCTTACTGAATCATCTGTGGGTAGAAGAGACCTTGAGCAAGCCATTAGATTTTTCACATGTGCTGTAGGAATTGCAGATCACATTAAATGGTATAAAATAAATGTTAATTACAGTGCTCCTTTACCTCATTTGTGATCCAAATGACTTGTTCCCTCTGGTTCTCTTTAACCCAGGTCTTATTTACTTCCTCAGACATGGTGTTTAGATTTTTTTTTTTTTTTTAACATCTATAATACCTGGGTGGAGGGAGTATCTGCAACATAAATCAAAAGTCCTAGAATGCCTGTAGATTTAACTTACTAAGCCACTGGGGAGGGGAACCTTATTCTGGGGGACAGAACAGACCTTTCAGTCATAATTGTTAGGGGGCACATTGGTATATACCTGCACGTATAGCCTACACATCTGTATCTGCGTGCCAAAAGAAACTGTCACCTCGGATGTATAAAATGAAGTCACGGGGCATCTCTAATCTCTGGTGCAGAGTTTCTGTGCTCTTTGCATTGAAAGTATCCATGTTAAGTGTTACCTGCCACTGTATGTTGGCTCATTTCTACGCTGGATGCATATTGTGAATTCTGTTGTGCAAACACGACCATACTTTGTGCTATCTAAGACAGTTTAAAGCAAAATACTTCTGACTGGGTTTGTCACCTTATATTCTTCCTTCTTGAAAAGTAGTAAGGGTGCACAACACTTTGACATTTCCAGATGTTTTTCTCTCTTCTGACATGTTTGTTTCATTAAATCATTTGCACAACCATCTGATGCATCAGCCACTCTTCTTGGTTTTGTATCATCTACAAACTTGTCAAGAGGAGAAAGCGGTAGTGGCAAATCATGAAGTTATCATTTAGTTTGGTATCTCAGAGTGAGTTCAGACTGAAAGCAGTATCTTGCCAGGTGACCTAGGGAGAAAGAGGGATTGTTGGATGCAATATGGCTTCACTGTGTAAAGTTTGAGTGTTCCCCTACTTCAGGGCTCTTGCAATTCCCCACCGATGAGGACCGTGTGAGTCCTTTCTGTGTTTTAATTATTCAGGAAGGATGTCCTACACTACAGAATGTTGGCTGACGTAGAGGCTGAAATGAACACTTCAAATGACTGCTTTTGATGCTTACCTTTGATCCTGGGCGAGTCAAAGAGATCCTAAATGGAAATCCTTATGGGATTCTAGGAAGCCCTGAGGACTGCGGGGGTTGTTTCCCAGTACATGAGTAATGCTCAGCACATCTTAAGTTGAGGGAAATGCAATTTTTTGTAAATAAATATGGCTTTGTGACTATCTTGGATGGACCTTTCTGTTTCTTACTTTTACTAAGAAACCGGGAATGACCTTCCTAAGTCAAGAGGGACCTGCTTTCTTCAGCAGTCTGTGACTTGTTGACTATGTGATTTTGATATGCCCTGTTCAGGACAGAATGTTCAGCCCTCTTTTACCGGGTGTTGAATGCTGTTGGTTGAAAATTGCATCTGGTATGGCTAATGTTCACAATAAGCAATCATGAAAGTGCATTTTTCCCTTGTATTTCTTGACCTAGAGGTTGTGGGGAGATCACTTTAACAATGCACTTAAACTCTACGAGCACTGGTCTGAAAACAGGTGTTGAAAACCGGTCGGCAACTTGTTTCGGGGCTGTGGATTTAACTGGTTCATTCCGTTAATGATGTTTTTTATGGACTTGCCTCTTACAAGTCTTATCAAGTCCCGTCAGCTTTCTCCTGCCAAATAAATATTCCCTAATAATGCCCCAATCTGTTCCTTTGCTTTTATTATTTATTTGCTTTGTTTAATAAATAAACTATCTCTTTTTTTCTCTTTTTTCTCCAAGAAGCCTGAACTGATTTATACGTGAGCTGCTCCTTGGCTGAACCACACAGTAGCTTCTGTGTAGTGTGGTGGTCTTGTCAGTGTTCTTGGAGGAATCACTGGTACTCTGGAAAATCAGCGCTACACAGTGATGTTCCTGATGGCTGTGGAAGTGTCTTGGGAATATGAAGAATATGAAATAGTTCTTGCTATACTAACGCAACAGGGAAGTAGCTATTTCTGGGCTTCCTGCATTGTACTGAACTTTTCATTTCTAAAGCTGACAATTACATTCTTGGCTATTTTCAGGATATTAACGGTATGTCCATAGAACCCCACTGCACGTGCCTTCCTACTTCACAGTAGCTGTTGCCTAAACATTCTGAATAATTGTTTCATAAACAATCTGAATAAGCATTTTGAATAATCTTCTTTCAAAATTCAGTTGTTCTAATTCCTTTTCCGTGTGTGTATCTTTAGAATAGGCTAGGCTATTTCAGTTGGAAATTTATTTCAGTTTAACTTCTACGTTGTCAACGTCCTAACAGAACTGCACATGCGACCTGCAGCACCATTCCCAAGGGAAAAAAAAAGGAAGGAAATGCAGAGATGCAGATTTTGTTCATGCCACTCACCTCTGAATAGATCTCAGCAGAATAATAAAGAGCTTCAGTGTCATTGATGCTTTTTTTTGGTTTGTTAGCTAAATAATCATAGCCTTCGCATACACAGTATAAGATCCTTATAGCTGGGTACCTTTTTAGGAGAGTTCTGTATTATATTACATGCCTCTAGCTGCTGGTTCAAATTTCTAAAGTAGGATTTTTCCGATTACAAGCTAAAGTTTGAATTTCCAGCCCCACTGTATCCCCCTCCAAACCTGCTGACTATACCAGACAGACCAATATTCTAGTGGATTTGTAAATGTTCAAGCTGCATTCTTAGCATTCTTTTCTCACAGGAAAATATCTGTAAATAACTCTGTCTAAAATTTCTTACTCTGCTGGGTTTCCTGTCACCCTCAGGAACTTTAGTGCCTTCTTTATTTTGAGCATTAGTATACCTCCAAGAATAACCAACTAAGGGTGTGATGATGGATCAGTACCATTTGGCTAAAGGAGCATATGTTGAAATATGCCTTTCCTGCCTTGTTTTAAAGGCACACAGTGCCACTTTATCTTTGCATGTATTATGGGAAATTTTTATTTCCAGGTTTTAATCTTAAAGTAGGATTATTGCAGTACGTGTTTCTTGCTTTGTTTCCCCCAAGAGTCTCTGGTTCTATTAAGGTCTAGTGCTTGAATCTCACCCAGAATCTTTTTTTTCCCAATTCTAAAGTTTTCATGCACGAAAGTAGATGTCAAAAGTTCTGTTACATTTAGTGGATCGAGAAAAAAGATAAAAGTCCGGTTTAACTAGAAAAAAATGCAGAATTGTTACTGAGTATACAAGCTAGTTGTAAACAAGATGAATTTGAAAGTTTCTTCTCCTTCAAGACGATCGAGCAAATCCATTTAGTCTCACTTCTGCTTTTTTGTCTCATTCTCAAAGTTACCCCTCATAGTTTCTTCTGATTCAAAATAGTTGAGATAATGAATTCTGTCAGAGCTATGTTTAGGCCAACATTTTCAAGCATTTGCACTTAAAAAATACAGACCTGGATATATTTCCATTTTTTTTTAATGGTAAAAGATTTTTTTTTAACAAGATTGTGGAGAATTGACAGTTTTACAAATTGACCTTAAATATGAATTTCAGAACTTTAAGCAAGCAAATTTCAAAAGTTAGTCAGTATTCTTAGTTTGGACCACCACCAGTCCTCATATATGCTTGGGATGTGAGGTTTCTGTGTTTATCTGAGGAGTTCCTGATTGACATTTTTACTGGTTAGCTTCTCTCAAAAACTCCAAATCATCTATTTATTATCTAGTTTCAAAAACTTGATAGAACATCTGAGAAATGGTAGGTAGTTCACATACATCATGGATATTACGTTGAATCTCTCATGTCTTTTTGTGACCTTTTCAATCCCCTTAAGGATGAGTCAGTCAGCAAGCTAGTCAAGACCTTCTACAGCACCGTTCTGGGGCAAGAACAAATGGATTATGGCTTGGTTTGAGAGATTTCTGTTGATGTGTCAGCTTTTCGCTGTGGTGTAGGAGCTTTCTGGCTTGTCTCGGGAGTGTAGTTGGAGTGCGAGTGTAGAAAAATGTGCGTTATCTCTACTCTGACCATATGAAGATTTTGCTTTTTCTCCATAGTGGAGTGCCTGAGTTGGATGAAAGCCTTATCACATGCCTCAGCTGTTGAGAGTGGAACTTTCTTCATTGAAAGTCTGAGAAGCAACATGGATTTACCAAGGGGAAGTCATATCAGACTAACCTGATAGCTTTCTATGATGGCATGACTGGTTGGATAGATGAGAAGAGGGCAGTGGATGTTGTCATCCTTGACTTCAGCAAGGCTTTTGACACTGTTTCCCACAGCATCCTCATAGCTAAGCTTAGGAAGTGTGGGTTAGATGAATGAACAATTAAGTGGACTGAAAACTGGCTAAAAGATAGGACCCAGAGGGTTGTGATTATGGGCACAGAATCCAGCTGGAAGTCTGTAACAAGTGGTGTTCCCCAGGGGTC
>JAOQGH010000001.1:72799345-72812156 GCA_025769975.1 Gallinago jamesoni | reverse complement strand
GGACCTGCTTTGGCAGGGGGTTGGACTAGATGATCTCCAGAGGTCCCTTCCAACCCCATGTGATTCTGTGATTCTGTAATTTTCTGCATGTTCATCCCCTTGACTCTTTTAACAGCTTTAAGTGTGCACTTACCTGTACTGACATGCTGAAATGAGACTTAAAACTCTCAGGGTGGCCTGATCTTGTTAAGAGCAGAAGAATTGCTTATTATTTTTTAAATCTATAGGATCTATGCCATGGTTTTTATTTTGGACTGTGAGTTGGTTTTCCTCTGATTGCTAGTTTATGCTATTTTAATATAGAATATGGTCAGTTGCTCTGGGAAGGAACTCTGTTGTCAACCTGCAAGGCTATCAAGATTAGCCTTGAAAAGATAAATCACGTAAAGGTATGAAAATCCATTTGGTTCTGTACGAATGAAAGGAATGTACAGCACTTCGAATGTAATTACATACGATTCTTTAACTTGATCTTCCAAATTAATTGTTTTTTATAGTCACAGGAGTACTGGAAGCTGGGAAGTTAAAAAGATTTAAATTCTTGCAGCAGTTCCCTCAAAATAGCTCTTTAGCATTTTTAGCATCCAAGAACAGCCCCATGTTTGTTTGTTTTCTTCATATTTTAGGTTCCTTGTAAAGACACAGCAAACACTGCAGAGGAGTGTTTCCATATGCTAATGCTTGCTGTGACAAAGAGGTTAGAGACAATGTGACTAATAATCCTTCAAAATCCTAAAGAAAATAACAGGCCATATATATCTGCTGCAGAATTTAGGTGGGCTCATCCCAGTGACAAGACTGTTGTTAGTAACTGTTAAAGGCTCTAACAATAAAGCAATTATTTGGGAACGTGGCCAGATGTAGCACCGGTTTTCTTGGTAAATTGCCTTTTTCCTTTGAAAGACTTGTCCTTTACTCGGTATTTTGATGAAAAGCTTTAATAATCAGGACAATATGCATTATTCATATGCTGAGTCTGGTATCTCTCCTAGTACTTAAAAGGAACAACAGTTGCTAAAATCAAATTCTTGTCCAAAAAGTTTTCTTCGCTCTTATTGCAGTAGCATCTGAGATGCCCTGAACTAAGGTGTTTTGTGTGAGCAAAAGGATTTTTCTCCTTCCTTCTTCTACTCCCATCCTTTTCCTTATTCTCCCTCCCATCTTTGCCACTGATTGTTTTTGAGCAAAGCTCCGTGGACTCTCCTTTCTTCCTCAATGGGAATACAAGAAGAGAGCAGTGTGACTGGAAAGCTGTAGGGAGAGACTTGCAACCCAAGATGTAGCTGAAACAACTTTCTAGACTGTTTGTAAAACTGACATTGTTTTATGGTGGTACTGCCCAGTTAAGGAGATGGGTGCATCTAAAACTGTATCAGTTTGTCAGATCAAAGTCCTTAAACACCTTTCACCTGTCATGACATAGCGGCAACACCAAAAGAAATTTCAGCATCTTTGTGCTCAAGGATTGAGATTTCTTCTTCCGTATAAATAACTTTAATTTGGGATCTTTCAGAAGTATACTCTTGAGGAAATTAAACCAGCCCTTCATCTGTGCAGCTGGTACATCTCTAGGGGCAGATGAGTTGCCTTTAATTACTAACCCCTGTTTTTTCAAATAGATTGCATTCCTTTCCTTGGGGAAGGTCCTGCATTCTGAGAAATACACCCCTGTATGGGATTCACACTCCAGGAGAAAAAAAAAAAAAAGGCAAAAAAAAGCAGAACATGATGATGGGTAAGACTGGAATTTGTTTCATCGTTTCTTCTGTTAAACATGTTTTTCAAGAAGACTGTAGTTAACAGATTAGAAAGGATAGCTACCAAATTAATACACACAAATGAGACAAGCTTTATGATCTTCAGATACTCAATTGGTAGGATAAGGATCTTCCTAATTTGTCAAATGTAGCAACTGATAAAACCCATATTTTTTCCTCCTCATTATCAGAGTGATGGCAATTTCAATTTGCCAGTTTTTCAGTGTTTGCAATTGTACTTGTGAGCAAGTCACTACTACTCTGTCCTCGGAAAGCTCTGCACCATGAGTTTAGTGTCAGTCTTTCGCACTCCCAGGACGAGTTAAGCTGTAATAGAGAATGACACAGTTTATCTTTGGGATCACTGACTCAAGTTTTGGATATTGAGACAAAATGTTAGAATCACAGCAAAATCTAGGTTGAAAGGAAGTGCTGGAGACCATGTGCTCCAACCTTCTGTGGAAAGCAGGGCTCCAGTTTAGGTTATCCAGGCCCCTGTCAAGATGAATCTTGAATATTTCCAGTGAGGGAGATTCTACCATTTGTCTAGGTAATCTATTCCAGTGTTTAATTTTTCTCTCACTGAGGGAATTTTTCCCCTTATCCAGACCAAATTTTCCTCTGAGCAACTTATTTCTTGTTCTGCCAACATGCATCCTTATGGACAAAGTACCACCATCTTCTGTAACTGCCTTTTAGTTCTTGGAAGACATTGATTAGCCTTCTGGAAAGTGAGTCTTTTAGGTGTTGGGCAGCACATCTGTCTTGACCTTAGTGTCTGCCTAAATCCCTAGTATTAATATTTTATGAACTGAAAGATTTATTTCAAAATAGTTTGTAACATCTCTTGAGGTTATCTTCATTTGGAATTCTGTCCCTCAGTGTATAACTTTCCTCTTCCATAATAGAAGTCAATGCTTTAAGATTTCCTAGTATTGAGAAATGCGTGTCAATAATACGTATCTGGCTTTTCATTTCAAAGGGTCCATGGATACTTTAAAAATGTGGTTTACAGATTGTGCATTAAGAGCTACTGGTGACCAGTCCGTGAAATCTGAGCGGCAATGTGGTTGAGAGAACTTTGCAGGAATAACGTAGCAGTGTACCATGCCAGGCTTTAAATTGTCTGGGATTTTTTTCCACCGCTTGAGAATGTAGGACACTGTGTAGGATTCTGGTTTAGATTCTTTGGCTTTTAAGTATTTGTTCTTTTTATTATAATAAAAATAACCAGATCTTTAAATATGAAGGATGTTTAAAATGTATGAAGATGGCTCTGTGATAGACATTTTGAAGGCTCGGGTGCCTGGGAACAATTCACTAGGGAACAATTCATAAGGAAGAATTCATTATTCCCCCCTCTCTGCTTCCCGCCTACAGCTTGACACTGATGTAGTCTTTCAGTCTCAGTTAGAGACCATCGATACTTGAGAGAGACTATATAAACATAGTGAATGTATTAGATAGGGACAAAATTGAGACATCTGTATAAATGGAGCTAAAAGCGCGACAGAATAGCAGTAGGCACTCTTTGGGAGGCCCTGATCTGGAATAAGGTTTCTTTGAAAGGATCAGACACTCTCTTAGTTTTTTTTTTTTTTGCAGCATAATACATAAACCTGACCTCAAATTACAGGACAGGTGCAAAGCATCGTTGTGTTTGGAAAAATGCCCTGTGTAGAAAGAGAAACTGCACCTTCCAATTCATCAGCTCTGTTCCCTTTTTATGTTCAGAGATCCGTAACTCCTGATTCTATTGATTAAGCTTTTATTGCTTTTTGTTTCCTTTAACCCTACAGAGTTCCAGTGGTACAGCTGTCAGGGAGTGAGGAGAGGTTTTTTCCCTCTTTATTTTCAATCTCAGGCCAAATTACTTTACTGTAGTTAACATTTCTGAACCTTTGCTTTTAATGTGTGGGGCAGAAATCATTCGAGTTGGTTTAGAAGAAAAAGGGCAGGGAGCAGAGCGGTTTTGATTTAGCAATCCTTAGAATACAGGCAGCAGGGTATTTAAGAGGTCAGTTTATGCAATCAGGTTTTGCTTAGAATCATGTTTAAAGCTTGTGTGTTTGAGTATAGTATTTCTTCGAAAAAAGCCAAACGTACAGAATCTTGTCATGATTTTAGCTGCCAAATTACCTTGCTTTGGCTTGCAATAGAAGGGAGCAACCCCATTACGGATAAATAATTAATAAAAGTTTCCATGCTATTGGAATAGAAACACTAAGTGCTACACAAGCGTGTCCTGTAATAAAACCAACGGCGCAGAAGGAGGTGGGGGAGGGGAAGACTGAGATGTGGTCACTTTACAGAAGTTGAGCTTCAGATATGGGATAGGATGATGAGCTCATAAAACACTTCTGGAAAGCGTCTGGGTGGCCTGAGAGAATTCCGTGTTTCTTCTGGCCAGGTGCTTTGCAGGAAAGGGACTCATGCGACACACTAAATGAGCATCTGAGAAAAATAATACAGAAGGAGAACCCACGGGCTGGATGAAATCCAGGGAGCAAAGTATCTCGCATGGTAGGAGTATTGATGTCCAAACCTGTAGAGATTTGTTTTATAGACACTGAGATTATAGGGTTCGAACAACAGCAAAAGCAAGCAAAACATTACCATGTGGATTCTCTTATTGCAGATTTACTTTATAAATGCCTGAAAGCCTGTTCAGTAAATTACGTTAGGTTTGAAGTTAGCCTAGACTTGGGCATTTAGGAGGGAAGAGAGACAGCTCATACATGTATTGTTGCGATGACCATCAAATTTAATGTCTACAAGGCGTAGCCGGACCAAAACCAGCACTGTCTACCCTCATGTGGGATTGCATTTTGGAAGCCTTTAGTTTAGTTCATGTTGCTTAAAAACCCGTCTGGATACACACCATTTACTCCAGCATTGATGGCCGTGGATTTGATAGATTCCTCCGAACCAGTCTGCAGAGCGTAGCATGAAGCGTTGTGTTGGTTGCTTCTGAAACAAAATGCCAGCATCCCAATTAATTTGTAAATGGAAAATGTCTGCCTGTGATGAATTAACAAAGTGCTGCTTCTAAAGGCCAGTTGATATTTCATTCCATAACTGTGCTTATGTAGATCAGAGCAGACTGAATGACACAAATAGTTTTCCCCTCCAAAAACCACTTTATTTTTTTGTGGTTTTTTCAGTTGCCACTATGAGGATTTTTTGCGAGGTTCTTAGCTTCTGGCTGCAGATCAAGGGTATCTTAGTTTTCTTATGGCTGCGAGACACTGATGTAGCAACTAAACTTTTTCGAAACTCAAGTGAATGTGGGCTTGGCTTTTGGGAAGGACTCAAACACGCTTGGATCCATTTGCACCCCATATTAGGCTCTGAATGCCTGGTATTGCAGCTAGCACACAGCACGCTCACCAAGAGCAAGCGAGTCCTTCTTAATGTGGAGAAGGTCATAAAACTCCGGTTTGCCATTATGCTTCTGCCTTTACAAAAGCTCATGAATTGAAAAGTAAAAAGTTAAGTACCTCCTATTGTAAATCAGGTGACTGGATTGCTGCGTGGGGTTTTTTTTCGTGGCTTGACACAGGGTCAAGTCAAACCGTACTCTTTCCTTTCCTCATCTTTTTTAAATTTCTCACGCCCTTTTACTAAGAGCTGGCACCGATTGCAAAGCTCACGTTCCACGTGCAGCACCGGTGCATAAACCTGCTGGGTTCAAGGGATAGCTTTACCTTGGTTTCCTTTTTACACCATTTCTTGTAGCTCATGCAGAATAGATGAGAAGCATTTAGCCTCATTCTTGCGAGATGAGTAAGTTGGCTAAAGTATCTGCCTCCCCTCGGGATTTAAATCTGACTGCTGTCGTTGGCAAAGCAAAAAGCATTAATTGCATGACTGTTATGTTATAGACACATGCTATAAAAATAGCATCTTAAAGTTGACCATACCCCACAGTGTGACCACACCACATGCAAGAAGCTTTACCGTGAGAATAGATAAGCTTTATCGCAAGGGCAGATGGAAATGATCAGATAGGGTTGTTTTTATAAATCTATAGAACTTCAAGGGAGGAAAGAGTTCATGCATGGGCTTTGCTCTCGTGTCTTGGCTTGAGGTAAAACAAAACTAATTTTCTGTTTGGGAATTTTACTTTTTTAGCTGGCCCTTTTCTAGCTAGCTAAACTCTGAAATTCATACCGTATTATTCAGAAACCGTTCACTCTCACAGTGATAAGACCCGATTATCCCAAGGAATGGTAGGCAGAGAGCCCCCTTGCTTATACTTACTGCTGTAACAACCAAGGTCAGGCACCTTCATTATTTGCCCCACCAGAGGGTTGGGAAGCGGAAAAGCGTCGAGGGGTCCCACCTGCAGGGAGGAGCGGACAGGAGAGGTGACCCAAACCTGACCAACATGGTGTTCCATCCCATCCGCATCATGTTCAGTATAAAAGCTGAGGGATCAAAGGGTCAGCTCTTTTTCTTCAATGGCCAATGTCCAAGGAAGACCCTGTCTGTTCATCTGCCTTTGATCCCAATCCGAGCGTTCCTGACTCCAGGAATGGAGAAATGTTTCCAACATTTCTGGGTCACATTAGGGGCCCAGGGAGGAGGGAACCTTGTACCACGGCTTGAACTCAGCCTACTCTGCTGATAACCATCAGCTGTGATGCTACTGTTTCTGGGCAGTACTTCATTAATTTTGCAGTTTGACTCCTTTAATGAAAGCTGTGTCTCTTTGACCTGAAGTTGGAAGCTGGGATCAGGTTTTGCTTGGAAATGCTGCTAGTAAACAGCCTTATGGTAACTCACGCACCTCTGAGGTGATGGCTCTCCAGAAAGGCAGTCATCTGTCACTTCCAGTGATGTCTTAAATTGGAGACTGGGGCTGCTGATGAGTTAAGAGGGAAAGGGAGCCTAAAATAATGGTGTAAGTTTGCTGCCCATTGTAGACATCTGGGTCTCTGCCAGCCCTTACGCTGTGGTTTTAAATGTCCCCATTCATGGAATCGCACCTGTTTATGCTTAACTGCCAAAAAATGAATATTTTAGCAGTGAAGGAATTCACTCAATTGTGAAAAGAATGTGTGTAGAAATGTTCCTTCACAGCATAATTGAGCAGGTTTCAGAGATGTGTGCTGCCTTTTAAAAATGAACGCTCACGTCATTCTCATGGCTCTGTCTTCAGATTGAGCCATACGTATGAGGGCTTTTTAAAAAAAGTTTTGTTTGTTTTAAAGTTTAATAGTTCTGCTAAAACATAAACACCAGCTATCAGTTAATTCAGAAGAGCACACCGCTGGTGTAAGATAGCCTCTTTAAAACAGAGGTTATAGAATATCCACCTGATTTTCTTCAAAGAACTTGTACATATTGGACAGGGTTAGAAGATTTCCTGTATTAATGAAGTCCCCCTACGCTGTCCAAGAGGAAAAAGGGACACCTTCTCTTATAATAGGCAAAAGTCTTCTGCTATTTGTTAACTTTCTTTAATCCGTAGTCAATCGGGAAGACGTAAAAATCTAAACTGTCATTTGAAGTGGGACTGGGAGAGAAGCACTCAGATCATGGACCTTACCTCTGCAAAAAATATGTTGTAAATAAGAAGAACCCCTCTCACTTCCTCTTCCCTGCTTTCTTTTCTTGGCCTTTAATCTTTAAAGCATGGTTTTAGAGATCTGACTTGTGATGTTTCATCCCATGGGGATATCAGGGGTATGATGGTGCTGCTGTCCTGCCTGTGGTTGACAGCTTCCAGCTCCCTTGATCTTGATTTCTCTGTCTGCACTAAAAAGCACTTGTCTACATATGCTTTTTTGGGTACTGGGAGGGGACAGCACATTTATTTGCACCATTGATGGCCAAGGCTCGGTTCGCCTTACATTAGCTTCTTTACAATTAGTCCCTGACTTTAACAATGGGCTTATTGATGAATTTACAAGTAACTGGTATTACACTAATGCAGTTGTGAGAAAAGCCCCTTTCCTCCTACAGGTAGGATGTAGAATTTAAACTAAAAGGGTTCTCCTGTTAGGCTCTGAAATATTGAGCTTTTCAGAGACCAAATTTTGAATCTGGAATAGAAAAGCAGAATAGGAATGATGAGGAAAGGTCTGTTGAATCTGAATGACTTCACTTTCATAAAGGTGAAAGGTTGATAGAAACAGAATTTATTAAGTTAATTTTTAATTTGGATATTAACTCTTGCCCTTTAAAAAGAAGGTCCTTTCGCCAGCAGATTGAAAAAGAGTATGGTATAAACATAGCTCAATTAGAAAGAAGTCCTGAGATGGTTAATTGAATTTATTAGGGAGTCAGAGATTTTTCAGTAACAGGAGACACTGAACAGATTTAAGTGCTTAGATTGATGAGGGACAAATGATATGGGATGTAACAGAAGATTACAAAATAATGAATTATGGGTTAAATTGGGGTGCTAGAACAGAGGGAGCTGGAAGGCTTAATGCTGACAGTGAATAAGAGGAAGATGTTCTTTTTCTTCACTTAATGCATAACTGTGGAACTCACTGCTGTAAGATTGAGGCCAAATTCTCAGCAGAATTTAAGAAGGATTAGCTGGAGGTGGAACAATGTATTCATTGCAATAGAAGAGGACATAAACGCCCTGTAATTAAAAGGGATGCAGATTCTTATGCTAAAAGACATAGATGGACTGTTCCAAGACACCTGGTACCCTCTGCTGCCCAGCAGGATAGGTCTATCTGCTTGGGGATGTGCTGTTCACTTGCCCCTCATATTTTCTATTTTCTCCCACCTGCCAGTGGGAGAATTGGTAAGATAATTTTGGGACTTTAAAAAAAAATGTCAAATATAGCTGGCTTTGAATATAATCACTATTAATGTCTTGCCTTGTTTTCTGCCTGGATTATAGATTGTCTGTTGTATAGGTTGACTTGATCTCTGTATCAAGCCAAGCCCATAAAGACTCTGAATTCCAGGGCTTCTCAGAATCAAACAATAAGTAAACTTTCTAGATTTGAGTTCTTAAAGGTGAAAATAGCAATGGGGAATTGCATTCCAACGTGATCTTTAGAGGGCTTCTTTCAGATTTAGCATAGTTCATGATGTTGTTTATAAAGCGAAAACAAAACCCCAAAAGACCCTTGTGCTAGTGTGAATGTTTTGATTTAAAAGTTTAAACGTAGGTCACAGGATTTATATTTTTGATAAAGTTAACTTTTCTGTTGCTTTGGAAACTCTGGCATTCTTCTCTAAACACTTAGTAGTGATTCTTTTTAGCATTTGTAACAAGCTGTTTGTATATGCTCTAAATGACGTGGGAAGCTTATGATCAGTGATTGGAGACTCCAAAACTGAAGTTACAATTCTTCTGTCTGTTAGAAAATAAAAGCCTGTCAAAGCTAAAATAAAATATAGCTTGGGATATTTGGTTCTGAAAAGCACAGGCAGGTTACCAAACTTGTCTACCAGACAGGGTTGTCCTTGAAACCTACCTTGTTTGTACCCAGTCCCATGATGGGATTTACAACGTGCAAGCCTGGAGCTCGGCAGGCCCCAGGATGTGCGATATAACCCTCAGAGCATCCAGGTTTTTGGTTTTAAAAAACCTGCAGCCTTAGGAGCCCTGGGAACTCCGGGTATTTTGACTTGCCAGAGTCTGTAAGGTCTTTGTTGTGGAACCAGGAACGTGGAAGTCCTGAGAACTTGATGTTTTTGTATCTCGTGTGATAGTAATTTCAGTTAGATTTTTTTGGACATTGTTTTCCCTTTAAGTTTATTCCAAAATAAATTGTGTGGGGTTTTTAATGTGCGCTTTCATCTGCATACAACTGTATGCCAGAGTCATATGCATAATAAGCGTAAGTCATATGCCAGAGTAATTTCCAACCCTTGTTCCATATCTCATTCTCATGGCTTTCCAGGATTCGGAGCAGTGACTGGAAGGATGTAGTCGCTGAATTTATACTCAGCAATCTCCGTTCTTTGTCTACCTAGTGTACCCTGAGGAAGGCTTGTATAATTGAGTTCTTGGCCGTATCATTCAAAAGAAAAGAATAAATTTCAGAACCATATTCCTCAAACACTTGATAGTATATGCATTTGTGTGTCTCTCTGCAGGGTTACTAAAACTCATGATTTCTAAAAAGAATTAATTTGAGAATGCTGCAATGGCTAGTGTATAGGCTGAGGCCATGTGAAGCACAGATTCAGTTTGCTTCTCTGCCAGCAAATGTCTTGGTTCTCAAGTTCCCCATGTTGAAAGTTGTGATGATACAGAATCACAGAATGGTAGGGGTTGGAAGGAACTTTTGGAGATCATCAAGTCCAACCCTCCTGCCAAAGCAGGTCCACCTAGAGTAGGTTGGAAAAGAACCCATTCAGGCAGGTTTTTATTATCTTCAGAGGAGAGTCCACAACCTCTTTGGGCAGTCTGTTCCTGTGCTCTATGACCCTTGCAGTAAAGAAGTTTTTCCTCATGTTGAGGTGGAATTTCCTGTGTTCCAGTTTGTGCCTGTTGCCTCTTGTCCTGTCTCTGGGCATCACTGAAAGGAGTCTGGCCCCATCCTCATGATATACACCCTTTATATATTTATAAGGATTGATGAGATCCCCTCTCATTCTTCTCTTCTCCAGGCTAAAAAGACCCAAGTCCCTCAGCCTTTCCTCATAAGAAAGATGCTCCAGTCCCTTGATCATCTTTGTAACCCTCTGCTGGACTTTCTCTAGTAGTTCTTCCTTGTCTTTCTTGAGCTGGGGAGCCCGGAACTGGACACAGTGCTCCAGATGGGACCTCACCAGGGCAGAGCAGAGGGGAAGGATGACCTCCCTCAACCAGTTGGCCATGCTGTTTCTAAAGCACTCCAGGAGACCATTGGCCTTCTTGGCCGCAGAGGGGGCACGTTGCTGGCTCATGGTCATCCTACTGTCCACCAGGACTCCCAGGTCTTTCTCCTCAGAGGTGCTCTCCAGCAGGTCAGCCCCCAACCTGTACTGGTGCAGGGGGTTATTTCTCCCCAGGTGCAGCACCCTACACTTGCCCTTGTTGAAGTTCATCAGGTTTCTCTCTGCCCAACTCCCTGGCCTGTCCAGGTCTCGCTGGATGACAGCACAGCCTTCTGGGGTGTCAGCTACTCCTCTTGGTTTTGTGTCACCAGCAAACGTGCTGAAGGTACACTCTGTCCCCTCACCTATGTCACTGATAAATATGTTGAACAAGACTGGACGAGTAGCACTATCCTACATAATAGAAATTGCAAGGTGAAATGTATGATAAGTTGTAAAATGGCTCGAATATCATGGTGACCGGATAATTTTTTTATTTTCCCTTTTAAAAAAAATGCTAGAGTTTCATATTTTCAAGTCGGTGATCATGGGGGACCATAAAAAAGCTTAAGATGGTTTTGCTCAGCCTTCAGTGTTTGTTCCTGCTCTTGCCTACTGTAGTCCCTCTTCCTCTCACTAGATCACTAAGATCATTACAGGGGAATGTCTTGTAAAACAGATTTGTAACTTATGCAAGGGAAAAAACACACACCATTTTTGTATATTACTGAGATATATTTTATATCTGTATTATGTCTTCATAGAAATATGGTCA
The DNA here is from genome assembly GCA_025769975.1 of Gallinago jamesoni. Taxonomy (NCBI): domain Eukaryota; kingdom Metazoa; phylum Chordata; class Aves; order Charadriiformes; family Scolopacidae; genus Gallinago; species Gallinago jamesoni. Next base: position 72,800,843 of record JAOQGH010000001.1, on the reverse strand, counting down.
TAAATATGTGTATAGACTTGTTTAGATTTTGCTCTGGTTTGCAGCATGGTTCCACAAACCAGGTGTGCAAAAACAGCTGAAGAGGGCAGAAAAACCAGAGGGTTTCGGGAGCACTGCAGCTGGGTGTAATTGGCACTCAAGTTCTGGTGAGATGAAACTATGGCCTGAGAAAAAAATACTGTGACTTTCAGTAAAAACTGAAGTTGTTGGGGTCTGTACTTTGAGGACTACGGTGGAGTGTTCTGAGGAGGGAACCAAGTAAATCAGTGTCAGTAGGAGAACCAGCCTATGTTGTTTGGGCGTTATTAATTATACCCTTCCTTTCCATTTTTCTGTTTACAACCATTGTGACATCTGTTTTCAAACATAGTATCTGAAAGTGCCCTAAATTCTTACCCTTGATACTTGGCTGAGCCATTTGGATGCGGTGGACTGATGGTCATCGCCCTGTCCCAGACGTCCCTGTGTGGGACTTGAAATGATTTTCTTAATGCGGAGACATCTCTCAGCAACAAAATCCTGTGGTTCGGTCATCAAAGATTAATGAAGTATGGAGTGAACGTCTTCCATGCCCTAATTGCTTAACGGAGGTGAGATGTGTAGTGAAGCAAAGCGTGTTTGTTCCCATGCTGAGGTTGCAGGGCCAGGTGGGATCGCTGTCGGGTGGCACGGAATGGCCTCCCAGCATCACCCATCACTGAAGTCTCAGTTGGGGGCAGAGTTAAGTGCAATGGCTTAGTCAAAATAACTAGATGAACTAGTTACAGCTTTTTCCTTGCTTATTTTTTTCCATAAATAGGCAGTTCTGTGGGATATATTAACCAAGCTGCATAAATACTGTTGGAGTTCAAGCAGGAGGAAGAGGCATTTAATCCATAAAGCTGCTCTGTGGTGTCAAATTCTGGTGGTGGAAGGTTACTGAAGCTTATGAAGTCTCCCTGGTGGCACCAGCACAAGTGTGAGAGGGTCCTATATTTCCTCCTGTGGGAGGGGAGGCTGATGCTGAACTGTGTTTGCCATAGTGCTGGTTGCTCAGGCTTGGATTTTGAAGCTGGCTGTTGGCTGTACAGAATCACAGAATCTTCATGGTTGGAAGGGACCTTTGAGATCATCAAGTCTAACCAAAAAATAACCCAAACCAAACCAAACAAAGAAAACAAACCAGAGCAAAACAAAACCACACACCACCACAAACCAACACACACACCCCCCACACCCCCACAGACAGACAAACCCCAACAATCTTGGGCACTAGAGCATGCCCTGAAGTGCCATGTCTACACGTTTCTTAAATACCTCCAGGGATGGTGACTCCACCACCTTCCTGGGCAGGCTGTTCCAGGGCCTGACCACTCTCGAATCTAATTCCTAAATATCTAATCTAAACCTCCCCAGCCGCAACTTCAGACCATTTCCTCTGGTCCTGTCATTATTCCCTTGGGAGAAGAGGCCAACCCCCACCTCTCTGCACCCTCCTTTCAGGGAGTTGTAGAGGGCA
>JAOQGH010000001.1:72786049-72799025 GCA_025769975.1 Gallinago jamesoni | reverse complement strand
CACACAATTCCCTTATCTACATCATCAATAAAAATATTAAACCGTTTGTTCTGAAGTATAAACTGTGATGTAGATCAGTCGTGGAGAACTCTTAATGGAAGATTGACGCAGGTAATGGTAAGGAAAATGTAATCTTTTGTAGTATTTGGCGGCAAAAATAGAAAATTGGAAAACTTCAATAGGGTCAAATAATGAAAACTTGAAAAAAAATAAGCTTGAAGGGAGAGTTATATTGCCTTTTTTTTTTTTGTACCCACTGATGTTTCCACTATTTACAAACTCAGACTGGATTTGTGGAGATGTGTTGTTTATGACAAAATACTAGTTTTTTAACCTTGAGGAGGGCTGATTAATTATTACTGTCACGTGACTTCATGTGAACAGCTAAGACAAATATTTATATGGCTTTAGTTTTCACAAAGTGCACAGCACTTTTTTCCTTTCCTCTGTGTCAGTGTACATTTTACGGCAAGCGAAGGGGCGCAACAGGAAAAAAATGCTTGTGCACTCCCATAATGTGAAGTATTTTATGGTGGCAGGATATTTGCTCCGAAAAAGCCTGTCAAGAAAGGTACAGCGTTGCTTTAGGGGTGTCGATTCTGATCTTGTTACATAAAAATTACAGAATTTTGAGGGGCTTTTGGGAATAGATATCTGAGATTGAATAAATGTTATATTATCCTTCCTCAAAGGTACCTGATAAAATAATGACAGGGCATTGTAATGTGGGCGTTAAAGCGTCAGTTGAAAATTGGGCATAATTTTTACTTTTCCTAGCAGCTCTATTACGTTCGTAGCGGCCTCCTGATATGGTTTCTTTCTGCACACAAAAAAAGAAAAGTATAACCTGTGTTTTAAATCTGCTGTATCACTTTGCACCGTCGGCGTGCTGCTTTTGTGCCTGTGACAAAATGACGGATTTGGAAGCACCAGGCGTGATCCCAAGTATTTTTCTTCCTCCCCTCCAGGCTCTTAACCACCTGCACAGTTATGCCCTCTCTGCACCAGAGTCCCAGCAGGAATGTTGTGCTCCTGTCTGGAAAAGAGATGTAGCATTTGGGTCAGTATTTCTAGTTCTGGGACTACCTGTGATTAAGGTGGCCTGTTGCCATCCGCAAGAACAATCTCTGACGCGCTAATTATAATTAAATAGAATGTTAAGTAGCTGCAGGTTCAGATAGCCTTACATTTCAAGGGTTTTAAGAATGGATTGATGGTCCTGTGAGATGGTTATGGTTAAACTCTGCCATGTATATGGTTATAACCCCGGTTATGGTTAATTATATGGCAGGTGATGGCGTCATGCTATGTGCACGTAGAACTGAGACGTGCCTATTCATTGCACGCTGGGTGCTCCTCTCTTCGAGTTCCTCGTCCTGTGGCATTTGTTTAAGTCAAAAAAATAAAGAAAAAAAAAAGAAAGTCACTCTTTAATTTAATGAGCAGGGAGAGGGGTTAGCTCCGGTCTGTCTAATCCATATTTTTCCAGTATTTTATTGCATTAGAGGCGTACCGTTACCTCGCAGTTCTAGCTCATAATCAGCTAAGCAGTACTTGACATTTAAAGAGACTTTCTGTTGAGCACTTGTATAGTCAGGAGTCACGCTTAATCCTGTGTCACGGAGGCGTGCCCTGCCGGGAGAAGGCTCCCGCTCACTGGCCCGGTGGCAAGCGGAGAGGAGGGCCGAGCCGGAGGGGTGGATTTATGGCTCCATAGTTAGGTCAGGGATTTCTGTGGGAAATGCCCGGTGGTTGCAGTTGCTGATGATTTCACGGCGAAACGGCAGCGGAACGCGGAGTGCGCTCCGGTGGCCGGGGACCGAGTGAGATGCTGCGAACGGGAAAGAAAAAGGGCAGCGTGTGAGAGAGAGAGGGAGTCAGAGGAGCGGAGCGGGAAGCCGGGAGCGAGGGAAAGGCTCTGGCTGGAGCCGGAGTCTCCCAGGTGTACTGCAGAAGCTTTTTTGGAAATGGATGCGAGGACCATCTGCTGCCTGTAGATTAGAGGGGGCTGTAGACACAGGAGCAGGGAGAAAGAGCTTACGGCTCTTTTGAATAAAAAAAAAACCCCGAAGTTCTGCATAACCGATTCATCGAGATAAATCATGAGTAGGATATTGCATGGGATATTAATGTGTAAATCCGTGCTGCAGATAGACAGAGTACAGCCTACGCTGCTATAAAAAATAAAACCAGCAACAATGCAGTTAATAAATTCTGCAGTGATTATCTGATTCCTGTACGAAGAAAAAGCGAAGCAAAACACAGACAGCCCTTATTGCGCTGTGGCATTTGCAAGGCACCGCGTTTAACACTGAGAGATGCTATACATTAAATCTGACAACTGTGAAAAGAGAGATCATGGAGAAGTCAAGTAGTGAGGATTCTTCAATTCACCGGAGTCCATCTTTGGATAGCAAAGACTCAGATTTTGCTAAACCTTCTACCTCAGGGAGGCAATTTGGTCGAGGTTTTACTGCTGGAGCTTTCTATGGTACAACTGGATCACGCACACAGAGCCACAGCGGGGTCGGAACTGGGACCGGCATCGGGACTGGGACTGGTGTAAAAAGTGACAAATACAGTGCTCCCAAAGGCAGCAAATACGTGGTCTTTTACCTGGATCTATCCTTTGTTTTCCTTTTAGAATTTAAGAAGTGCAACATGGCAAGAGGCTGCCTGTGTTGTTTGAAATACATGATGTTCCTTTTCAATTTAATATTTTGGGTGAGTATACTGCCTTTTCATTTGTTAGCGTACCCTGTACTGCTGCAGTATGTGCACAGTGCAGCTCTGAAGCTCTACAGTAAGTTCCCCCCTCCCCTTCCCCTTTCGCATACCTGCTTGGAATATTTTCAGCGTTAAATTTGTGCCTAGTGAGAAAATGTACACGCTTTCTATGTCTTTATTACCACCTGGTTACTGTAGTTTGGCTGCTGATTCCTCAAGCTTGCTCTTCTAATATGTGTTTTGAACTGGGTTATCTAAGAAAGGGCAGAACTGGTGCCCTTTAAGGAAAAGCAGAATTACTGTAGCATTAAAATCCTGCAGTGGCAGGGTTTTTGCATTCTGTTGTGATACCTCATTTTGCATTAAGTGGCAGGTTAATTTAGATTTGAAGTACATTCTCATTGTCACCATAAATCTCATTTGCCTTTTGTAAACTTCATTTGACAAACTGCTTTTTCATTTGAAGGAAGTTCTGTCCCATTTCTCCAATTAAAAGCAATAAAACCCCGTATGTTCTGATCTAAGTTATCTGCATAAATATGAAACGACTGAAACGGTGAATTCATCTGGATTCAGCTTCAGCTGCAGTTGCTCACATTGACATGTGAAGTTGGAGACTTGCACTTGCTTCTGAAGGATCAAAATTGATTTTCCTCCCATCAGCCAAGGGGCATGAGGATTTGTAACAATGCCTCAGCAAGCAAGCTCAAAGCGTGAGAGCTACTTTGAGCAAAGTAGAGTCACGTACAAGAGAGGGAGGATAACTTAAGTCATCTGGCAGCTTGGCATTCTTGAGGGAAGAGCATTGTTGAGGAAATCACAGGCTGATTGAAGCGTATGGATATAGCCAAATATGAAATGGTTTGCTTAGTTTGAAATCAAAGGTCACCGCCTTCCTGATGATTCCAAAGCTTGGCAGCATGAACAAAATAATTCATGGTTGCGATCCAGAAATATACAGTATGCCTCATAAATAAATTTAAAAACCCACCACCCCTGGATTTATTTTGGAAAAAGAGGCATTAAGAGTCTAGCTCAGATAGCTGCTTCTGGTGTGAAGATATCATTGTTCAAATTAGGAGTCTTACTAGCAGCTTCTCTGTTTATCTTGACCCACTTACTAAAATAACCTTTAAGAGCAAGAGTTAATGGGAGATTTGGTACAGTGTTGAACCCCTCGCACAGCAGTGAGCTTTAATCAGTAATAGACTGAAATGCTGTGATAACTGAACTTGTGGGAGTCTTACTTAAAGAGAAAGTAGAACTGGCCACTGAATAACAGCTGATCAAAGTTCACTTATGATTTTTATTTATTTTTTTTCTTTTCTGTACAAAAACCCTTCCAGAAAGTTGCCTTAACTATTTCTGGAATAAATCACTTTGAACACAACAGATCTATATCAAACTGGCTATTTGACACCTTGGAAGTATTTTTTTTCCATATGCTATATGTTTTGATTAGTTATGGAACGGCTTTTTTCTGGTATCATTACTCATGTCCTCTGTGATCAGTCATTAGATCTCTCTTACTCCTCACCTCCTTAGATGCAATATCTTTCTTTGCTTTTATCTCCATCCCAAGCAGAAATTTTCTTGACTCTGCATCAGACCTTCAGAGTCCATTTTTCCATTCCTTGAATTTGCAAAATTACTTCAAACCTGCGCGCTCATCTCTATCTGCTCAGCTCCCACTGGAATTACACAAACACTTTGCTTCTTAGGTTAAAACCAGCTTACCATCTGGAACAGGTCTCCAGAACCCTGTGCTTCTTCAGCTCTTACCTCTTAATCCCCTTTACGCCCTCCCCACTATGTCTTTTGTTGTGAGGCTTATACCACTTTTCTTTCTGTTATTAAACTTGGTCACCACATCTCTGTTTAATATTTTAAAAGTGGGGTTTTGTTTTATTGAACCAGGCCATACAGAATTAAAGTGGTACTCTAGAATCTGAGACGTTACAGAAAAATGCTAAATGCAAGATGTCAGGTACTTTTCAAAGTAGTTTACAACAGAAATTTGACCCACCAGCTTAGTTTAAATTGCTCAGAAGTCCCCCTTTCTTCACTTTAGTTGCCTTATACTCGATTAGAATCATAGAATCATAGAATTGTCTGGGTTGGAAGGGACCTTAAAGATCATCTAGTCCAACCATCAACCTAACCCTGACAAAAATCACTAAACCATATTCCTAAGGACTATGTCAACCTGTCTTTTGAACACCTCCAGGGATGGTGCCTCAACCACTTCCCTGGGCGGCCGGTCTTGGTGTTCCCATGCATCCTTCCAGAGGACTGCAGTCTTGCTAAATTCTTGCTTTTTTTTTTTTAACCAGGCTATTTTATCGTCTCGAGCCATTCAAATGAATAACCTTATCATCTCTTTTTACTCAGAGAAACGCAAGCTAGAATGAAGCATACCAGAGGCAGGTGTTCTGTAGTTTGCTGCCTCTGGCGTTGTACCCGGAGCCTCCGTTGGTTCTGCTATGGCTGGCTGACAGGTTTGGGATGCTCCGTGCTGTGTGTGCTCCATGGGGACACGCTGCCCTTGCAGTATCTCTCACTCCTGCTACCCCAGCACTGAGCTCCACACAGCTTTGCCACTTCATTCCTACCCTCTCCTGGGGCACTCCCCACAATTTCAATCCCGTCTTTCTTCTCAACACATTTATTCCATTGCCAGGTTTGCCTGTTCTCATGGCTTCCTTCTGAATTTCTGTTAAGAAACCCAAGTCCAAAAACACGGAGTTGTGGCCTGCTCTTGAGCAGTGACTGTCATCTTCTGTAATGCAAGGTGCTTTCTTTTTAAAAAGAGAAGACTAATTTTTAAGCATGAAATTTTCCAAACCTGTAATTCAAAGACTCCTCGTCTTCAGGAGTCTTTGGTACTCCTGAAGACTTCATGAGAACTCCTGGTCTTCAGAGGTGAGGAGACCACTTCCACGCTGGTATCTTCTGACAAAAGCAAGAAGCGTTTTGTTTTGTTTTGTTTTATACAGGAACTGATTTAGGCAACTGGAAGCAGAGGTGGGAAACCAGTGGTTCAGGGAGTCTTTAAACACGTGCCAGTCTAGCAGCCGTAGAGCTGCCATGGGCAATCTGGCGGGCCAGCTTGCTGGCCACAAAGCCATGTTGTCCTGAATGATGCTCAGTGTTGGCCCAGAGAAGGCTGTTTTATAGTAAAAAAAAAAAAATAAAAATAATCTTTTTACATTATTTGCTTCTTCACACAGACAAAAAGGCTGGGACCTAATCTGTCCCTCACGTGGCAGAGACTCCTTTAGCCTGGCAGCCAGCTCATTTATATTTGAAGGCCAATTATATATGTATGTTATATAGTATACACATTATTTTATATATATATAATACACTATATATATATTTTAATATATGTATGTATATGCCTGTATACGTTTGAAGTGCAGTGATTAGTGGATTCTCTCTGTCGTTATGAAGCAAACATACTGTCGATATGATCGCTATGATAAAGAGTTGGTGGTGTATTTTTTCTACCTAGCAAGAATTCAGTGGTTTTGAATCAGATTGGTGACAACGAAATGCAGATTTTGAAAATTAGTAGCACGTGTGTTAGTTAGCATGGAAGGATCCCAAATGAGCTCTGCAAAGCAAATTGATCCAAATGGGGCCCAGCAGTAAGTTGAAACAGAAGGTGTTTCTCCACCGTATCACTAAGAGCTTCAGGTATTTCTCTGATTCTTAGCAGTTGTTCTTGGCCATCTGGCATTGCTTTCTTTTAGAGATTAGGAAAGTCTGAGCTGAGGGTTAAGGAAGCTTATAGTATTTAATTGTGTGGCTAGGATGATGATTTACACTGAATTAATCCTAAGTGCATAATATGTTTTGCAAAGGGACTGGGTAACTACAACTGATAGTTGACTTAGTTTCCCTTCAAGAATACTTATGTGCAAACATATGGAGATTGCAAAGTAGCAAATACAGCCCTGCAGAAGAAATAAAATACTGATTTTTTTTGCTTCTAGAGGTAGCAGCCTAATTGTAAAGAAAGGTAATTACCAAATATAAACATTAGGGTGTGTGTCTTTCTAGGGTAGACTTCACTTCATTGTTTTATTAGAGAAAAGGATTATGTTAATTATTTTCACAAAATGTGTCAGAAGATCTTGCTGGCTATAAAATGGAAATCCTATAAAAATAATTCTTTTAAAGAAATTTTAATTGTGAAATGAGAATTTCATAGGGAACTAAAAAGAAAATTTTGAAGTGACAAGAATAAGTTGTCGAAACTTCACAAGAGAACTTAGCAAGTAAATGTTGATCGTGTTTAAATTTTGGGTTGTTCTGTTCATTTAACTAAGGTTAGTGAGTCCACATACAGTGAAGTATTCATAATACACATCTTGTTAAGTTTTAGCATTGCTTAATTTTAATTTAAAATGCACTTTATTAAGGAGAGCATATGGCAAGATTATTAAATCTCTGATCTCAGTTTCAGGAAGAGCTAAGGAAAATCTAAGTATAGTCAAGAAAATCCTTAATATGTTTTATTTGCTAAATTCTTTATATTTAAACTACTACAAAAATATCAGATATAAATAATGTTTATTAATGGAATAATTATAAGCTGAGGTTATCATTTATCTAAGTTAAAAGAAGTAAAATTTAGAAATTCGGATATTTACTTTGAAACTGAATGTTAAATTTTATAATAGGTTGGGAAGATTCCTTCCAAACATAAGACTAAAAAAGAAAAAGATGAGCTGGAAGCTTGCTGGTCTAGAAGTAGCAGGAAAAAGTCAAATATAGCAGATTTTTCACTGATACTCTGTTACCAAAAAAACAGATAAAGACTGCTGCTGCTCCTGAATAGTCTGAGTAATTAATTTTTTTTTTCCCCTGTAGATTAGAAACAACATTGTGTGGTTGATGAGACTAAGAGAAAGGGAGCGTGTCATTCTCTGAGCCTGGCTGCTGCCAGAGCTGTTTGTCCTGTAAAGCAGCTAAGAATTTTAGAATGCTTTATATAATATATATATAGAGAGAGATGGTTTAACTCATTTATTACAAGTAATGCATACTTATTTATACCAAAGGAGGACATACACTATAGTGCACTGTTTAATTTGAAGTACAAAGCTCTAACACTTACCTGAGCCTGTTAACAGACAGTTAAATCTTTGAAGAGACTTTGTCCCTGCCCATAACTGAAAGTTAACCTCTGAGGTTTAAGCAGGTTGTACTAATTGTCCTTGAAATGAGAACAAAATTGCTAACCACAGGGCAGCTTAGGACAGGAAACGCATTCAAATTCTCTCTTTTTTTTTTTGTTGCCTGCATTATCTGATATTCCCTGTTTTCTGACACAGGGAATAATGTCAGGGAGAGGCAGTGAGTGACCCTGGGATGCTTGTGTCTTGACATAATAACAGTATTTACTTCTGTCCTATTTTGGCTTTGATGACCTAAGACAGCAGTGCGGTGACAATTGCGGTACAATCCCATGGAAGTAAAACTACTGAAAACCAATCAACAAAAAACAACCAAAAAACCCTCCACACATCCCCCGAAAAACCCAAAAAAAACCCCAAAACCAAAACAAGCAAAGCAATGAAATCTGCAAAAAGCTAATGTTTTCATTCACGTTAGCAGGAAGAATTCCTTTTTTAGTAGGGATTCGATAAGCTGCGAAAAGATTTCACCTTTTAATTGTAGTGTCCCCTCCAAATGGTACAGCACTGTTGGTGTGCCCACGCAAACGTGTACCTCAGTGGGAGAGAACAGTCAGATAAATGTCATGTCAGCATTTTGGCTGGGAGGAAAAGGAATTTATGTATTTACATTAGGATATTTACGTCATATCCTAATGAATGTGATGTAACTAAAGTCCATGTAAAAACGTGCACTATGACGTTACGGAATAATATTCAAACATTACTGGAGGCCAGAGACTAGTTTTAATTTAAAATAGCAAGGTGGGATTCAAGAGCTGAGTTAGACTGGTTAATTGAGACCTTAACTTGATGTTAAGGTCTAAGCTGTTTCAACTTTATAGGGAAGACATCTGATATACCATTTTTCACAGTGTTCCTCTCACTAACTTCTCTTCGCTAACACCATATTCTATTCAAGTTGTTTTAATTTTTGGTGTTTTTTATTTTTAATTCTTTCTCTTGTCCTTCAGTGCGGAGGTGATTTTACTCTAGCTGTAGGGAGGTGCGAGAGCCATTTGTGTCTGTTGTTTTGGATAAACGATGAGTTGATTCATGACTCAAAAAGCAGATTTGCTCTATACAGCTGTTACGAGGTAGCCTGCTGGACATTGTTTAATCATTTGTATATGGTGAGGTTTATAGACATCGAAAGTGAGAAGCAGAACAAAGAATTTCAAATTGGAAAACAAATTAATACCCTCTGACCCTCTCTGTCCTACCGTACTCCCAGAATTAAGTCTTTAAGTCTATGATTTAGGTTCTGTTCCTCATATCCTCCAGCTGCGTAACCTTAAGCAAACTTCTTCAGCTTTCTGTGTCTCCAAAATTCCCCAAACTTCGAAAAATAATGATATCAACTTATATGAAGCGCTGGTTAGAGTAACGGGGTACAATTCTTATTAACTTGGAATAAACTTAATAACTGTAATGTTTCTTACCTCTGGACTCCTAGACTCATGCAGAACGTTTCGGTAAGCTGCTTGAAGTTAGCAATGCTGGCTTTTTGTCTGTTCCTGCTGCCTTCTAGGTAAGTAAGCCTGCCCCTGCTGCTCTAGGTACAGCTTGTAGGTCAGCAGTAGGAAATGATTACGCTGCTGTTCATTCTTAAAAAGTGTACCACACACGTTGAGAATCGCCACAAGGAATTAAAACCAGCAGAAACTGGTATGCTAACCCTTTGTTATTTACACAATTATTAATTTCTACCGCTGTGAGGAGTTTGATAAGTATTTTTTTTAAACTAAAAAGTGAGTTTTAAGGGTTTTTAATTTTTTGTGTGTGTGGTGAGGAAGACTGAAGCCAGACAATCATAAGATTATGAACAGATGACTATAAGCTGTAGGGGTTCATCAGCTTAACAAATTACTAGTCATTAGCAGAGATGCACAGGTTGCTTGTGTACACGTTTCTATCATGCTGCATGTGTGATGTAAAGCATGTGAACTTAAACCGAGCGGTTTACTCCAAAATAACGTGTGTAACAGTTGACAGTGGCAGCAGTTAACTTGGAGTAATGCTGTCATACGAAATCATCTCTTCGCATCGCGACGTACGATCGCTGATACTGAGATGATGCAAAAAATGAAACAGGGGGGGAAAGAATTGGCACTCTACTCTTCAAACAAGTTTTCTTGCTTAATTTGCTGTCTTAGAGAACTGAAAGTTAGTAGAAGGGCCACTCCCAAATCAGAGGATTCTTCTCTTAGGCATCTCTTTTAAGCACGCTTTTCTTTACGTGATACTGCTGAATACCTACGTTTTCTTAGTAGCTGTGTCACTGCTGAGCAGCGTGGGCTCTTCACAGGACTCATTTCTTCCTCTGTATTGTCTTGGAGAGTTTCCAATCAGTTATGATCCTAAGCTGGTAAGAGAGCTGCCTGCCAATGGGTTCTAGTTCAGAAATGTAAATATCTCATTTTGTCGCATTTCATAGTACTTTTAAACTAAATCGGTGGTTAAGAATCTTACTGTCCTACACTTCCGTGCACCCCTGCCCCTTTTTCTAGCCATTGCTGTGTCCCAAAGAGTGCCTTTTCTTCTGCAGTGTCCTCTAGATGCAAAGACAGAGTTAAATTAGAAAAAATAAACTTTATGTTCTCAATTGCTCTTTCGTTAGAGTTTTGATTGCCCCGTCATCTCCATTTTCACTGTCTTAGAGAATTGACATTACATCTGTTGCTAGAATCCCGGAGTGCCTTAGAACCACTTGATATATTTATCCTCTTGACACTTTGTGAGTATGGGCCAGGCTTTTATCCTCCTGCTACAGATGGAAAGCTGAGCCACCAAAACAAAGAGCATGTTTGCAGTGGAGCACAGGGGAGAGGGCTCAGAGCTGTTGGGGACAAGAACAAGCAAGTCATAGAATCATAGAATCGGTTGAGGTGGAAGGGACCTTAACGATCATCTAGTTCCAACCCCCCTGCCATGGGCAGGGACACCTCCTACCAGACCACGTTGCTCAAAGCCCCATCCAGCCTGGTCTTCAACACCTCCAGGGATGGGGCATCCACAGCTTCCCTGGGCAACCTGTTCCAGTGTCTCACCACCCTCACTGGAAAGAAGTTTCTTCTTAATATCTAATCTAAATCTCCCCTCTTCCAATTTAAAACCGTTGCCCCTTGTCCTGTCACTGCACTTCCTGACAAAGAGTCCCTCCCCAGCTCTCCTGTAGCTCCCTTCAGATATTGAAAGGCTGCTATGAGGTCTCCCCGGAGCCTTCTCTTCTCCAGGCTGAACAACCCCAGCTCCCTCAGCCTGTCCTCATAGGAGAAGTGCTCCATCCCTCTGGTCATCCTCGTGGCCCTCCGCTGGACCCATCCACACACTTGTAGTGCAGTCCAGCATGGGTAGGGTTGGGTGTGTTTGTGTGTGCCTGGCGTGGTCCGTGAGCTCAGAAGTCCTGCTGAGCCCTTCTCTCGAGCTTGGGTGGCTTTACAGCGGTCTTCCCTGCACTTTCATTTCCAGATTAGCTTGGGCAGAGGCAGCTTAAATCTGTCTATATCCATGGTGTAGATGCGTCCTACTAAGAGACTTGTACAAAGTTAGACTGAAATTGAAGCTGGATCTCTAAAGTCCTTGGTAAGTGTCTTAAGCAACAGGCCATCTGTTCCGTGCCCTGCCTCGTGAGAGACTTGATGCAGGCGTCTTGGTAGCATGTCCACAGGCACAAAAATCCTTTCAGATTTAGGACCCATACAGCATCCTTTTATTTGGCTGCGTACTCCAGAGGTCTAGCATGTCACTGACTTCCAAAACTACCTAGAAGGGTGACAGTTTTCCCATGACATACACCGTAAATCCGAAACCTCCCAACACCTGCAAAGTGTCACTAAGAAAACCGAAGTTCTCTCTTGAGGTTGTCGTCCAGTAGATGACAGCCAAGGTGAAGACGTTGCTATGGGATGTTTCTCTTTATGGTGTCCAGTGTAATATTTTTTTTTATGATGCCAGACCTTCCGGCTAATAAAATAATTTCATAAATGCTAAATAAATAAACCAACATTGTATTTAAGACTTACAGAAGGTAGAGCGAAGACAACAAAAAAGTTTCCTGTTGCGTATCTGGCAGTTAATAATTCTTCCTACTTTCCATAACCCCTCAAGCCATATATTTGTCTTCTACTGTCAGAGCAATGTTTGCTCTAATAGCTTCTTCAGCAGGTGGGACGTGAAAAGAACTCTCTGGTGGGATCTGTTTTCCCAGTGTCAGCATCTGGGGTGACGCTGGGTTTGTGTCTTTCAGTGCAACATCGGGTTTGTGTCTTATGGGATGTACTTTAAAATGCAGTTATCTTTGATCCTGTTTTGTTATTTTTGTGTTTATTTAAGCTTTTTTCAAATGTTATCTACCCTGATCACAGAAGTGACCTATGGAGGTGTCTGTGATGGATGACCTTGGTGTGATAGTGCCATCTGTTACTTTGGCATGTTAGAATCCCATTTTCTTGGGTATTTTAACTCTTTTCTTTATGCCTCTAGGTAGAAATGGAAGCTGGCACTATTGTTGAGTTTTCTTCTTGTTTTGTTTCTTAGCCTGTTCTTCCATTTAATTGGAATAAATATTTCTTGTGCTTTATGATTTATTAGATGTTAGTGGTAAGGTTTCTGTCATTCTGTTGTGAGTATTTAAATTGATGATCCAAATAACCTGTAGTGGGGTTACAAGTTAAGGCAGTTAAGAATACTATGTTTGACTTCCAGTGGGTTTGATTTGTTTCCCATTCATGAGACTCAAATATAAAACTGGGTATATTGGATCAGACCAAAAGTTTGCATATCATGTCTTTAAAAGTAGGTGATAAAGAATGCTTAAAGGAATTGAAAAAATTCAGGGAACTCCTTTGAGACATTTATCCTATGGCCTTCCTAAATTCTCTGGCAGTAAGTTTACTTGTTTAATAATGCCTTCTGTGTAAGAGCACTGCATTTTAAGCCTACTGCTTGTTAATTTCAATAGATGCTGACAGATATTCTGAAAAACTGAACTTTCCTCCTTTCTGCTTGTCTATTTTATTTTATTTTATTTTATTTTATTTTATTTTATTTTATTTTATTTTATT
>JAOQGH010000001.1:72736552-72755258 GCA_025769975.1 Gallinago jamesoni | reverse complement strand
CACCCTCACAGCAAAGAATTTCTTTCTGGTGTCTAATCTAAATCTCCCCTCTTCCAATTTAAACCTGTTGCCCCTTGCCCTGTCGCTGCACTTCCTCGTAAACAGTCCCTCTCTGGCTCTTCTGTAGCTCCCTTCAGATATTGATAGGCTGCTATGAGGTCTCCCAGGAGCCTTCTCTCATGCCTTTAGGTTCCATTTTCTGACTGGAAACATCAAACACGCATAATTCCCCACTCCCGCACCCCCCATAAAACTTAATAAGAAAACAAAGCCCACCATGCACTATAGCCTCATCCAGCACCCTCACTGCTGGACTCGTTGGTTTGATGGTGTAAATACACTGACTGTTTTTATTTCAGACTTTTTTTTTTCTGAATGGAAAGTTGGGAGGGGAGGGGTGGTTGCTGGGCTGTGCCCGAGGTTAACTTCAAAATTCTGGTGTCTCCCTCCGAGGTCCCAAACTCCACCACCGTTTTGTCAGCTCGTTCTCCTTTTCACGTGCTGTGCTCCTGGCACTTCTGAAGGCTGTGTGGTTTTCAGTCATCTCTTTCCTTGTACCATCTGTAGTTGACCATTCAGTTCACAGCTCGGTATCCTTGCTGTCGGGATGTGGCCAGACTTGGTCGTTCTCTTCTTGTGTCCAGAGCCCACAGCAGCCTGAGAGAAGAGCTTCATCTCTTCCTGGTCTTTCCTTTAGCTGCTCTCTCCTTTCTCCCTGCTTCAGTTTTTAACTCCGTGCACATCTTTTTACAGTCCTGTAGGGTTGGATGTGGTATTTCAGTGTAATTGCTAAACCCCGTGCCAGTGCTATTGATGTACGTGCAGATCAAGGCAGCGTTTCTGCCTCAGTCCGAGTCAGACCCACAAACAGACAGACAGTATACCTCACTTCTATTTCTCTTTCAAAGTGGCCCGTAAATTTATTCCTTATCACATTGTTAGTACCACCTTCTTATTCAAAACGAGTGGAAAAAGGACCGGGTAGAAAATCAAATGTAGAACTCCCTCGTGGTTTTTTTTGTTTTTTTTTTTAAGAAAGGCAGGTTGTTTGCATAGAAGAATTGGATTTGTGCAGAGACACTATGTGTTCATATCTCTAGCGTGATTTTAAGTGTAGAATTATTAATACAAGCCTGTGTATAAATTCTGCTTTATGCACAAAGTACATTCTGTATTGCAGGGAAGCTCCGAACGCTTCCGATGGGGACAGCAGTACTGGTCTTGCTCTGCACTTTCTTCTTGGCTGGGCTCTGCTGTAATTCCAGTTCCTTGTGGGAATGATTCTCAATTTCTTGCTGATAACCCACATCTTGTGCAATCTAATGGTTGGATGTGTACCTAAACATCTGAGAGGAGCATTAATAATTCACAGGAATTTAGCTGGGAAACCTCTCTTTATTTAAAGTACGCCCCTTTTACTCCTTGAAAGAAAAAAGGCTTTGAAAAGCCTGCTGTGCTTTCTCATATGTAACTTTAACCTTATAGTTCGCGAAAAGAAATAAATTGGACTAAATTTTTACAAAGTGGATGACGATGTTGTGGCCTCTACAGCTGTTGAAAAGGTTTAAGCGCGGTCAGCGGGTCTATCTACCTACGCTGCTTGGCCAAACCGTGGAGCAGTCTCTGGTTGCTGGGCAGCCTTTGAACCCTGGGAAGACAGGGGACTTCAGCAAAGTGTTTTCCACCGTGGCTGTTAAATGGGGCAGCTGTCCAGGTGGCCGTGCTCCAACAGCGGAGACGGAGGAGAAGCCGAAATGTCAGAGTCGGCTGGTGGCTTTTCACACGTGACAGCAGAGCCACAGACCCAGTAGAACATCAGCACTGAACCCGGGACCACCAGGAAGGGGCTTTGGGAAGTCAAAGACAATCCTGTGACAAAGTTGAAAGGAATGGCTCGTACAGGCTGTTTATAGAAAGGTTGAAAGCTGGTTTTTTTCTCTTTCCTCCCCCTTTTTTGAATTAACAGTGCCCACCAATGCTGGGATAAGGGTGAGGCACCTGTCAGGTAAGGAGATAGGAGAATCTGGTATGGAGTCCTCTATCATTGTGTCTTTCTCCCTCTTTCTCCTTCCTGGTGAGGATTAGTGAAGAGTTTGGCTACTTGCTTGGGAAGATGTGTTGGGTGAGCACTTGAATTTTGGCTAAAAGGTAACTGCATGCTGTGAAACACAGGATTTACAAGGAAGATATAGTATGGCCAAAAAGCCACCAGCTCCCAGTCCTTCTCCTAATACTTTGGGAGGCTTTGCATCCTGAGTTCTTAGGTTAGGGTTTAGTTGGTAGGGGTGGTTTTTCTGTCAGTCATCAATGGAAAATTACCACTATACTTTCTTACTACTAAGAAAAAGCTGATGTTTCAAGATGTGCCCAGCATCAGTTATTAACTGATGATCCTCAATTCCTCCCCCCATTTTGCAGAATGACAGATTTTCTTTGCCTTTAGGTCACCAACGTCCTCGTGGCTCTGCATGAGGCAGCACTCATGTTCCAGCACTCATTGTCTACCAAGCCTCTAATAGTAATTCCTGCTATTTCCATTTTCTTTACGTGCACAGGAAAAATATATCTTAAATGTAAGCTCTCCGCAGCAGCCTGATCAAACTCAATTCCTAATTCTGTTTCTATTGACTAGTAGATAAATGAGAGTTTCCTTTCTGTTTTTTTCAGTAAGCCTTCCACATTCTGAGTAGACCTTTCAGCTGTGCATATATCATCTCTCCTTCTTCTATATCATCTCTCCTTCTTCTATATCATCTCTCCTTCTTCTCCATATATCATCTCTCCTTCGACAGTTTGTTGTGCTATTGTAACCCCACCTTCACTGGCATACCGTAACCCCACATTCACTCTGCATCACAAAGCATAGAGTTAGCTTCATTTAAAGAAAGAGAGAATTGTTTAAGGAAAAAAAAGTAGCACGAATTTCTTAATGCAGGCCTTTTGCCACATTTCATTAAGAAAGGCAAAGATGAAGACTAGAAAGTGAATAGTATAAATGGTTAGGAAAGGTCAGGGGAAAAAGCGATGTAGACTCATAGAATAAGTAAATGTAGGTTTAGTTGCACTACTGAATTGGTTTTCATGTCTAGGAATTTTTCAAGTGAAATATTGGCTGAGATTTCTGGGCATGAGTGCCTAGAGGGACACCTCAGCCAGATTTGGGAAGCCGAGCTGCCAGCCTACAGCCTCAGCTCGTGTTAGCTAGTGAGCCGTTTGTCAGAACAAGAAGCTGCCTACCTTTTGGTGGCTAAAGAGGAAACGAAAAACAATTTGCCTTAAGCTTTAAAAATAAAATGAAATAGTCCAGCCCGATACATTGCTATCTGTTTAAATAAATAAATAAATACATAAATTCTCCATGTCTGTGTTGTCAGCTGAGATTTCTGTGCTGTGCTGCCATTTTCCACTTTGGGAAGATTATCATCTTGGCATTCAGATTCAGTATTCAATTTACTATCTGGTCTGACCAGCAAGATCTGTTCATGTCGAACAGCTGCCAAGCCAGTTAACCCCTGTTCTGTATTAATGCATAAGGAATAATCACTGGGAATTGCTTCCCATTTGTCTTTATTGTAGTTCACTTTAATTCATTTCTGTCCTCTCCTTCCATTTGTCAGTTTTATTACTAAATTGAACGTTAAGCTTAAGCTCCTTGGCAATATCCCAATTTTAAAGCTATGTTTTTAGGACATGGGTGTAATTTTTTAAATAAATGATGAAAAAACCCAAGCCCTCTCTTTTCCTTGGAAAAAAAAAAAAATCAGCTCTGAGATTGAGTGAGTGTACACTGCTCCCAGCAGAGAGTTTTGTCTTGTTCTTTCTGCAGCATAATTTTTCTGATTTTTTTTTTTTTCCATCTCTGGCTTATACCTGTTTTGAATTGAGAAGGAAATCAGTTTTAATCTTGTTAAAGTTTGCAGCTCTTAATTCTGTTTGAATTCTTAATCAGCAGCGTTCAGTATGTTAGCACAGATTAGTGATTTTGAGCGCAGCATTTTGAAATATGCCTTGCTAGACGATTATTTCTCACTTGGGTTGGCTCAGCCTTGCCCAAGTTGCCACGAACGTAATTTATGCGTCCCTGCTTTTAATTATTAATCAATCTCAGCCCAGCCTTTCCTTACTGGAGCAAAGGACCAAGAAAGATAGAATGCTTGTTCAGCATACGCTTCCCTGGCATGGGGCAGGTTTCGCTTTGCTGGCATTTCGCTTCTGAGTGCAGTGCAGGGCTGGGGGGGGGAGAAAGAGAGACTCAGCTTCCAGGCTTCGTTGCTGGGCTTTATGTCACTCACTGAATATAGAACAGAATTCTGCCAAGCGACACAATAATTCCTGGGTGAAAATAGATGCTGTTCCTCTGCTCTCAGCCTCGCAGCTGCCTGCTTTGATGCATGGGGTTCAGCGGGGAGGCAATCACGTGGCCTCGATAAAAAACTCCAAGTTCCCTGTAAAAGTGCTCTGTATTTTCAGAGAGCGTCAGCAAATGAAGCCGAGCAGGTTTACTTCACGAAAAGAGCAGGAAGCAATCTGTGATACTATTTTGGTTTGGATTAACTTAATAATTGGCTTTCTGATTTTGTTTTTAAGCTGCTGGCCTTTAGAAACTGTTAGTATCCCTTGCCAATGCTCAAAACAAATATATTGTCTTTGAGTCTTTTGGAGTGGTGAATTGCAGAGGTTATTGGTGCTGCAGTTGTAACTGCTCATGGTTGACCAAGAATGTGTCATAGCAAGGTGATATGGTGGTCTTTGTGCTGTGCTGTCTAATGTTGGAGCTTTATCCACACTGGGTACAGAATGGATAAAAGACTCTTTCTAGAAGAAGGGAGGATCCTACTTCTTTCCAAAGATGCTTCTGGCATTGAAGGAGAAAGCTTACTCTGTTCTTTGCTTCAAAGAGATGTAATAAGTGTAAAGAGCCTGAGAGGACTGCTACTATTTGTCTTAGAAATAAGTTGAATAACGAAATGACACAAGTTGAATAACAGTGTTATTTTGGAATAGAATGCAAAATAATGAAACTCAATGGAGAAGGGAATATGTAGTTTCTATTCATCTTGTCCCACAGCATGTGGCCAATCAATATGCAAAACACTTGAAACCCCAAATGTTCCCAAATGATGCTCTCGTGGTGCATGCTTTGGCTGTGGAACTCACTGCTACATGATGATATAAACACCAGAGGATTCCAAGACAATTTGGGCTTCAAAGACTACCTGCTGGTCAAATGTCTGAGGAAAATAACATCTCACTTGCTTTGTGACTTAATCTGATCTTTGCCTCTTGGGAGCCAGTTGACGTTGACGTTCTTAAATTAACTTTCACGGGTATGTTTTGCATATTAGGCTTCCTTTGGATGCCTCTGGTTTTCACACATGGTCAAAGGCAAGCTACTAGAGTGGTGGGGACGTAACATTTCATCTAGTATAGCGGTTCTTCTGTAGTAGAGTCCTATAGATTCTATATGGTACTGAACTTGGAATAAGAAATACGATTTACGCCACGCTTTCATGTTGATAGTAATAGGGGGAACACTCTTGTTTTCTTAGGTACCAGCAATTGCTGTTGGGGGCAATCTAGCCTAAGCCCGTTTTCATTTACCTTCTTACAAGTGGTGGTAGTGCAGTTTCGGTGGCGTAGAATTACCTAACACAGGAAGAATGCCATGGCTGACTAAAGTACTGTCATGCTACAACATCGCTGTTCCTTAATCGGGGAGAAATGAAGGTGACATTTGGAGCAGAGTTCTCGTAGCAGCTATGAAGCAATGCTTTCACGGTATCATGCGCTTGCCTCATGATGTCCTCTTGGATTTATAAAGTGGCCCTTTGTATATATTTTAAAATAACATTAATTAAGAGGGATCTTAATAGAATATGAGGGAATACGTATCATTTGAATACCCTTGCAAGCAAGCACGGCCCAGAGGTTTCACTACTGAAGTGCAGTGGAGAAGAATACTGAATAGAATATAGTCATCTTGAGGATATCTCTTGTTCTTCTCCCTATTGAAATGCAGGGAGTACAAGCTCAATCATCCTTCTTGTTCTTGCTCTTCATTTCCTTTGGTATTTTTATGTGCTACCTTTTCTTTATTAAAAAGGGAAAAAAAAGTAGTCATTTCTATGTTTGTGCTTCATAATTTCTAGCTCTGTTAGGTTCTTATTTAGTCTCTTTTTTTCTGACCTGAATGCTGCTAGCTACGCAGGACCCTACGAAAGTTGCAAATTATAGTTACAGTTATCAAAAATATATTTCTTCATAATTGCTGGAGTGGTTAGTTAACAGAGGTTGGGCTCCCAAGTCTCACTAAATAATTCGGAGCCTTTGTCTCTCTTACAGGACTCTCTCGTTGGACATGAATGCCAGGGAGCAGTAAAAATGGGTTGCTCCATCGAGGGAGGTGAGCTAGGAACTTTAGTCTTAATGGCAGGACTAGTGCAAACTAACCATTTGAGAAACAGAACTAAAATACTAGCAAAATATCAAGTGAGCTGCAGATGCAGATACTGAAACTATTGTGAACCCACTTGGGATTGTAAGGATTGTAACTTCACAGAAGAGCCAGCAATTAATCATTTCATAAGAGTGACGCTAAGGTGACTAAGAAAAAAAATCCTTGCATTCTTGCATTAAGCCTTCAGTTTTGTGGGCTCTTTAAAGCTAGTGGGCATCATTTCCATCACATAACTTACTTTTAATCAATAAGTGTATATATAGAATATAGTATAAGCAGCTTTAGCTGCAAGAATTCTGGGAGGCTGACAAAGGTAAAAAAAAAAACCAAAACCTTTTTTGTTCTTGTCTTCCATTCCTTGTTTTAAGGTAGAAAGTGAAAAATTTGGATTACGTTTCCTTGTTAAAAAGAAATGTTTTGATAGTGACTTTAGACGAACTAAGACTCTGGTGAGTCTGATGTTGCTTGCTTGTTGGTTGTCTTTGAAGATGCTCAAATCTTCTGATTTTCTCCTTGGCTGTGGAGAAAATGTGGAGTTATTTAAAAATGGAACTTTTTCTTAGCCCATTTACAATGAATGAATTAAGCAGATGTTAAAAAAAGTAAATAATGGTTAGACATTGAAATGTTCTTAGCTCTATGGCTGAGAATTTCATTGACCTTTGCAATGGCAATCTCCTGTCATCTACTGAAATAGAAAGTGTAATCTCACTTTTTAATTATGTGCACACACATTGCTTGCTCGTGAACAAAACAGGCATAGGGATAGAGTAATTTTTTTGTTGTTGTTTTTGCCAAAGCATGTGGCGTACTCATTGTGTATGCATATGCCTCTGTGGACAGAGGGATGAAAGAGGAGACCCAAAAAGGACACCCGTTGGTTGGTTTTTCTTGACCTGTGTTTGGATTATCTGCTGCAGTAATGTTTCTGTTCTAACCCACAGACATTTCTGCACTTCCCTAAGTTTTATGGAGAAGATTGAAGGTGTTCACTTCAATCCTCTGTCGTTGCAAGAAGACTGAAAACATAAGTTGCTTATTATTGTACAGGAATAGCTGGTGGATGAAATAAAGAAGCTTTAAAGCAAGGGTAAACATCTGCTTCATTTAGATGCAGCACTTGACCAGGTCTAGAACTGAGAAAGTTAGCAAATTACATTATTGAATCTAGTCCTTGATATTTAGTCTAAGTTCACTCTGAAGAATGTCCCTTAGTCTGGCTGTGTACAGCATTTTCCAGAAAGTACATGTAACGCTAAACTTCATTGAAAATTGAGTAGATTTGGTCCTGAATTTTAATTTTTAATTTCCAAAAATTCTCTGGAACCACCTTCTTGCATTTTCTAGGAAATACCCCAATTTGTCACGAGGGGATTTGTGTTCTGGTGTGTGGGGGTAGTGACTTGCTCTGACTGTTTTTTTGGTTTGTCATCTCCTAAACAGTAAGGATTCATTTATGTATAGTTGTATATATGTTGTAAGGGCGTGCAGCATCTGCCTCCTATAGTGCCTTCTAAGGGCTTTTCATCCAGTAATGCAAAACAAAGACCAGTAATAAGCCAACAGGGCAGTTTGCTAGTCTTCTACTAGTATTTAGAGACTTAAAAGCATCCACATACTACTTAGTTGTGGGTTTTACCCTTCAATATGATCTGATTATGCTCATAGAAAGCATCCATTATCAATATGTGTCTTGGCTAGATGCTGTCTCCAGAGCATTTTTATAGAGACAGCCATGTGGCTGAGGGCAATGTATGTCTACATAATGAGGGAAGATTCAAGAAGAAAAATATTACCGTGCAGGAACACCACCATAATACTTCCTTTTACATTTGAGACACAGGAAGAAGGGAACTGCTCATCTGACTGAGATATAAAGCATTGTGCAGTAGGTTATAGTTTTAAATCCAGCCCAGGTTGTTAGCAACAGCTCTGTTCCCATCTAATATAGATCTGCCTCTGTGTAAAGAGGCGTCAGCCCAGTTCCCATTGAAAAACAAGGCATTGAAAACTTCACTTCCATTGCATGGAGCAACTAAGCAGGTTTGGACATGATGGCTGTGAGGATGACATCACCTAGAAGAACTTCGCTTCTGTAAGAAGGGGGTGGATTAATTCTGTACAGAGCATGTTTCACTTTTAGTACTCTAACATAAGGTAAAACTACATAGGGACGAGTAGATTTCAGATGGTTGAGGTTTGGTTTTGGATGATAAAGTAGTAATGACTGTCCTGATTAAATCTCCTCCTGGTGATTACTGTCATCATACTTACTTTGGTTTTCATTGGTGTAGAACTCTTGAGACTAGTTAGGTTCTTATTGTGTAAATACAGGAACAGGAGATGAACAGGACTGATTTTCTTGTGATGGTTTTCATCAGCAGATCAAAAAGTGCTTTTCAAAAGAGCTAAGTACTGTTAGGCAAATTTTATTATTGGAGAAACCAAGTCAAAGGCAGTGAAATCACTGTTTCCCATCATGTTGAGGATATAATCCAGGTCTTGAGAGTGATGTAATTCCTATTGTAAACTTTAGAAAGACATAGAATCATAGAATCATAGAGTCATTTGGGTTGGAAGGGACATTGTGAGAAGTGGTGAAGATTCTGGATCCCTTGACCAGAAATGAGGTGATCTAGTTCTCATCAAATCCATACTGTGAAATTAAATCTTATAATAGGTACGGTATTAGTATTATGTATGAGTTGTGATTTAGAGAGAACATGGAAATCTCAGATGGTACATATACTACCTCTGTTTTCTTGTTGTATATATGAGTAATTGATTAAGTGAGAAAAAAGTTCATGTAATTTGTCTGGAAGCAATCTTAACGCTTACTAAGCGGGCAAAAGGCTGTTCTTTCTGGTTTCACTTCACTGATTGATGCTTCACGTAGATATTGGGTTGTTATTAAAAATTCATTTGGGACTAGAAACAACTTGGGAAGTTTTTATAAGTAGCTGTATACAACATCTTCATTCTCCTAGCTAGCTGTTAGAAAAAAGAAAAAAAAAAAGAGAATTTGCTTTTAAAGTCTTTCTGGGGCTGCTTTGCACAACTTTTCCCATGTGAAAAAGCCATAGGTTTGGTTCACTTGGAAATTCAGGCCACATAGTGCATGGCCAAAGACAGTCTACCTCTCTTTTGGCTACAGGGAAGATTTGCAAGGATTTGCAATCCTCTTTCTTGGTGCACAGGAATGATCTAAAATAGGGAAACTGTAAATAATGTATTCTCAGGTCTCATACAATTTTAGCATCTCTAGACAGGACCAAGCATTTAGGGCTAGAAAATCCAAACTGTTAATGTGAGTATCTATTTTAATTTGATTCCCTGAATATTTTAAAGAGCCACATTGGGCATGGGAGGGTATCAGCTGCCCTAAGAGGAGGTTACACAAGTGAACTTGGCTTTGAGGGGGGGGAGGGACTTGATGGGATGGGGTGAAGAAATAAAGTAGGACATACGCACAGCAGTTAGAGAATGGGTTGAAAGTCTGTGCTTTTAGCTCTTTGTTCTTGGATTAGTCTCAAACAGTTGTGTAACTCAGGTCAGTTAATTTTTCTGGCTGAATTCTGCTATTGTAATTACTCTTCACCCCAGTGGAACGTATGAAAGGTACATCAGATCACTTGAGGACAGAACATTGTGTATTAACTCTCTTTGAAAAAATGGGGTAGATATCTAAAACTTATTGGGTTTTGGGAATGCCTGAGTTCCTGTAATAGGGCAGCAGTATCTTCTACTTAATAGGCTCATTGGCCTGTTGAGGCCAATAGGTTCATGCCTTCATACCTAGAAACCGTCAGATGACTGGCTGGTATGGGTAAGGCTCTGCTAACTAGTGCTAAAGTCAGACTGCTCCTTCATAAAGTGATACATGAAAATTTCCAATTTCCTTTCATTTTAATCAGGTGACTTTGTATATTTATTTCTGGGTTGTTAGCATGCTGAAATGAGAAAGTCGTTTTGTGCATGGTTCCCCAGTTTGCTGCCACGTACAAGAAGGAGTCTCTTCCCAGGAAGATGTATCTGTGATCTACTTGAATTTGATTGGTTTGTTATTCTTTTTCTTAATCTGCACATCAGTAACTTCCAAGGTCTTACATGTTCTCTGAGTAATAACACTTCTGTAGCAGTCTTGATATATTTTCCTTCTCACCAAGGAAGCAAGCATTTAGGGTTTACACTTTCAATGGGGACATGGGTCCATTACCAGTAGAACTTTACAGGTGATCACCTAAGTAAAGTCTTCCTGAGGTAGTGGGGTTTTGTTTGGGGTTTTTTTGTTTGTTTGTTTGT
This sequence comes from Gallinago jamesoni, assembly GCA_025769975.1. NCBI lineage: Eukaryota > Metazoa > Chordata > Aves > Charadriiformes > Scolopacidae > Gallinago > Gallinago jamesoni. The sequence continues at coordinate 72,744,499 of JAOQGH010000001.1, read as the reverse complement.
TTTTGCCAAGACTAAGCAACCACAGGAAAGGACCTATGCTGAACCTGCAAGTGAACATACATACCCACCAGCAAAATACTACCGTATTTTGTTGCACTAAAAAGGTAACGTGTAACTTTTCCCTTTTGGTAGGTGTCAGGATCATGCTAAGTGGAGATTAGGTTCCATTTCCAAATTGATCTTCGTGGCCAAAAAATCTTCCCAGGGGAAAGGTCCTTCAGCTCACTAGTCTCTAAAATGTGAAGAAAATAGCTTGCTACATTTTTGAAGCTGGGTGCACAACAGAGATTTTCTGTATCTTTTTTTATGGCTCCAAAAAATATTTTCCCAAAAATGGTGAGCTGCAGTTAATCTATTTCTTGAAAACCAGCAGTGTGGCTAATGTGGTGAGAACTGGAATTCACACCTGACTCTGTGTTCAGCAATGGAGCAATGGGATTGTTTGGATTCTGCTGCCAGTGGTAAGCTAGGATCCTTGCCCCTCTTACTGTCTCCTGATTTCTTTGACTTTTGTGTTATGTATCTTTGCATTAATAAAAATGTAGTTTGAAGAGCATCAGGAAGGCTGACCTCCTTCCTCCCTTTCTGTGACCCTGTTCAAATCAGCACAAGCTATGCTATTGATTTCACCACAGCCAGAATTTTATCTTTTCTATTTAAGAAAACGGTTTATGCTCAGACTCTTTTATCACTTAATTTTCCCATTATATTTACAACTAAATGTCCTACATGTAGTTTGTCACTATTCAGGAAACAATGGGTCAGTTTCTTTTTTTTATGAAATTAAGATAGATATGAATAGATAGTATTTTGAAGTCTTTGTCATCTGTGTAGCTTATTTTTCAGGCCTAGACATTTCATGGACATATGACAGATTTTCACACGCATGCATATATGGCAATGACAATGGGATCAAAAAGACTGGTTCAGAAATAAGTTTAGAATAGTGGAGTTGAAGCCTTCCTAAAATGAACTTCTGCCAGCTTCCCCTGTACAAAACACATCTGATCTCTGAATTAGGTGAACCGAGCCTGAATTTAATCTGAAAGTTTAACCTAAAAACTTTTGGAATGTGATTTACCATCTGTATTTACTAAGGACCCTTGTCCTTGCCTAACAAAAATATACCTTAAGGCTTTTTTGACAATCTCAAAATCAGTGAAATGACTGCATTAATGTTAAGTGGGAACCACTGCCACCTTTATCGAAGAGATATTTAGGCTTCCTCAAACATTTCACGTTCTTACAAGGACTATTAGAAAATAAACTAAGGAGCCATCCTGCCCTAGAGACTTCTCTTGAATTTATGGAGGAAATAGCCTTTAAAAATTTTTGCTTGTCACCAAGAAAGGATTCATTTAGCCAGGAATGAATCCTGAGCTGCCTCCTTATAGATGTACTTGGACAGATCTAATTCTTGTTAGGCAAAAAGCAAGTGATGCATAAACAAAGAGTCACAGCACATTTCATTTACGCTCACTAGCCTTGCCTCATTTCTGACCTCCATGTTCCTTCAATGTTTTATGTAGTGTCAGCTGTTCAATTCGAACTCTTAATGGCCATTTTTAGTTTGTACCTTTTTTGCAGAGGTTACAGAAAAAACGGGAGAGCTGTCTCTGGTGGGTCAGTTTAAAGTTGGCTGTACATCTGCTGGCAATGTTTAGTAAGTGCACCAAAAAATCTGCATGGGCTGAGGATGAATGGAGAAATCTTTAAAATGGTTTTGGAAATCAGCATAGAAAATATTCCATTCAGATTACCAAGGCAGAAAAATTATTACTGCACAGAAATGCAGCTCTGTGTTTAGCAAGTTGTCCTTCTTAAGGATTTTTCAACAGCAGGCTGGCTACCCTGGTCAGTTAAGCAAAACCAAAGACCTTTGAGTTGGTGTTAGTCTGAGCCACTAGGTCCACTTATAAGACAGCACAGCCCTCTTGGCTCATGTCTAGAGTCAGTCTAGATTTTCAACTGCCTCTTCTGAATGGAGGACGTAGGTCCCCCACGCTCCCAGTTCCAGAGTTAGCTTGCCTAGACTGTGCTCTCATTGTACAACCAGTGTGTGTGTGCCGAAAAGTACTTTGAACTTTCTTCTCACGTGGGGTGAGGGGAAGGTAACGAGGAGTAAAGCAAAGGTGACTGTACTTGATGGAATAGTCTGCCACGTGTGTGCCAATCCACACCCATACTTTGGTTTTGTACAGATTCGGGGCAGTAGATTGAATGTTTGAGGAAGTTAACATGCTTATAGAGTGACAATGAAGACACTTTGCTAGTTCAAAGGTCTTCTAACTTTGCAGGTCAAAGAAGGCAATACGTTTAGCTCAGATCGTGAACTGACTAGTCTGAGGTCATATGACATGTCAGGGGACAAATTACCAGTTGAGTCTAAAAATGACCTGTGCCTGACGTAGTTGTTATATAGCCTCTACCATGACATTTGCGTTGCATATCTTTGCAGCAATTATGTTGTTCTTTTTGTGTTGCTTAAAAGCACTCAGAGCAAGAATGACGACATGACTAAGAAAGACCTCAGGTTCGGGTTGAATATGAGTCATATATGAATATGAACCCAACTCAGTTGTGCCTTGGCAGCTAAAAGGGCCAACTGTGTCCTGGGGAGCATCAAGCACAGCATAGCAAGCCCGTTGAAGGAGGTGATTGTCTCACTCTACACAGCACTGCTGTAGCCCCTCTGCCGGTACTGTGGGCGATTTTGGGCACCTCAGTATAAGAAGGACAACAGACTACTAGAGTGTGTCCAGAGGAGAGCAACCATGATGGTGAAATGCCTCAAGAGCAAGACTTAAGAGGAGCAGCTGAAGTCACTTAGTTAGTTCGGCTTGGAGAAGAGAAGGCTGAGGGGTGACCTCATTGCAGTCTAGAACTTCCTCAAGGCGAGCAGCAGAGGGGGAGATGATGATCTCCTCTCTCTGGTAACTAGTGATGGAACACAAGGAAATGTCAGGGGAAGTTCAGATTGGACATTAGAAAAAGGTTCTTCACTGAGAGGGTGGTTAGTCATTGTAACAGGCTCCCCAGGGCCGTGGTCTTAGCAGCAAGCCTGTAAGAGTTCAAGGAACATCTGGATCATGCTCTTTAGTTGTATGGTTTAGTTTTAGGTAGTCCCGCAATGAGCAGGGACTTGATGATCCTTATGGGTCTCTTTGAACCTGATATTATTCTAAGAGGATGCAGAGAGGGCTAAAAACTCTTTTCAAGACAGCATGAGACCCTCTAGAGTTGTGCAGCAATGGACTCTGTACAATAGGACACATTCCAAGGCACTGCCTGGAGTAACAACCCTGACATACTGGAGCCTTCAGAACAGAGCCCCTGAAAGCAGATACAATCCAAGCCTTGGACAGCAGAGCGCCTGGGTGCAACATGGTGTTGCATGTCAGGATTGCAGTCATCGAGTCACTAAGTCACCAGAAAAGGAGTTGTGAGGGGTATGCACAAACTGCCACGTGAGCAGACAATCAAGAGATTGACAGGATCTTTGCAGAGCTCCTACACAGGCAAGAGCCTAAGACCTGCAGTGCAAGACAGGAGGAACAACTGCAAAACTGCATTTGAATGATGAATGGATGTATACTCCCATACAAGCTGAAGGGATGCATCATAGCCAGGTGAACCTAAACCACACCTGAACGAGTGCCAAGAGGAAGTGGTGTGTGAGACTGTTTGGAGATTTCCTTCTACAGGGTATAGACTCACCTGTCTACTCATCTTACTTGTTACCTCATGTGATCTGTTACTGGAACAGAAGTTGGACTGGGGCTGTTGCAGAAAGCACAAACGTACGTCTGGAACTTGGCCTGCTACCCCTGGCCTGCTTATCCACGTGCGTACCAATGATACTGTCAAGGGAGACAGTAAGGTTTGTCTTTTCAAGTATAATAGAAAGCAGCTTAGCAACTACATCTGCCAGCTGATGGATATCATTAGGTCCCATCAGGTACCTTCAGGTTCCTGAGATGGTCTCGAACCTGATCTTCTCCTACAGTGGGCAGTTCTTCTTTGTCATAGCTCCTGTTTTTGCCTTCTGCAACTTGAACGGTGTGGTTAGAGCCCTTGCCGGTGAAGACCAAGGTGAAAAAGTCATTCAGTACCTCAGCCTCCTCCGTATCCTGGCTGACCAGGTCTCCTGTTTCCTTCTGGAGAGGGCCCACATCCTCCCTAGTCTTACTTTTATCTCTGACTTAAAACAAAAAAACAAACAAACAAAAAATCCCAAACCACACCCAAAACAACACCAACCCAACACTAATCCATATCCCCAAGCACTATGTCAACTCACCTCTTGAATACCTCCAGGGATGGTGCCTCAACCGCCTCCTTGGGCGGCCCATTCCAATGCCTGACAACCCTTTCAGTAAAGAAATAGTTCCTAATATCTAACCTGAACCTCCCCTGGCGCAACTTGAAGCCATTACCCCTTGTCCTGTCGTCTGTGACCTGGGAGAAGAGATCGACCTCCGCCTCTCTACAGCCTCCTTTCAGGGAATTGTAGAGAGCGAGAAGGTCTCCCCTCAGCCTCCTCTTCTCCAGACTGAACACCCCAGCTCCCTCAGCCTCTCCTCATAAGACTTTTGCTCTTTTGGGTTGCCTAGTGGAAGAAAGACATGGGCGTACTCACGATCTCTTACGATCACTTGCGAGACAGGGATGGGTGACACACAAGAAGAGAGAGCTGGATTAGTTAGAAGAAGAGAGTTTGGGAGGGTGCCATCTTCAGCCACTTCATGTTAGGGTGTAGAGGAGATGGAACGAGTGTCTTTTTGGAGATGTTAAGTAATAGCTCAAGAGGCAGTAGATTCAAAGTGGAACAAGGGAAATTATGAGTAGTTATTAGGGAAAGAATTTTCAGTTTGAGGGAAGTTAAACTTTCCAGTGGGTGTCTAGAAACGTTCGTACTCTCCATCCTTGGACTTATTTGTAACATGACAAAGACATCAGTTACTTGGTTTATGCTGACTTTGCTTTGAGCAGGAGATGGATCCAAAATGTCACCAAAATTTATTTCTGAGGTACAGCTTTGGATCCAGAGTAGCATAAGTATTATGCCTACTGCAGTAGTTTCCACTATTGAGTGCAGCCATGTCTGCAAAATAAGTGAGTTAAAAATTTGGGTTCCTTAGTTGCACGTTGTATTATTATTATTATTATTAGTCAGGAATATTAAAGAATATTGAGACCTTGAGAAGAAAAAAGGTTTCAGAAAGAAAATGTTAAGTTTTTTGTTTGCAGTTTTGATGAAAACCAGCAGGCTGTGCTATCAGATTTTTTTTTCCAGGAAGAAACACACAATATTGTCATTTTCACTGTTTATATGAGCAAGGAAAAGGAACTGCAGCACAGATCGTGCTGTTTTTATTGGTGACTTAAATTTTCATGTGGATGATACAAAGAGGCTGCTAAAGCAGTTGTTAACATGCTGTCTTCAGATGTATTCAAGGATTTTTTTAGTGACTCTCTTTTTCTTGAGATTTGAAAACAGAGACTTCTATGTAATACTGTAATGATTAATACCAAGTTTATGTTAATGCTTTCCCTCTACACACCCATGCACCCCCCACCCCCCCCCAGGGTTTTGTAGGTCTGGTACAGCATTCTTATTTTAGGACTATTTTGTGTTGTATAAAAATGATACAACATTAGCAGGATTAAATATTGTCTGGCTCTTCTTTTTCCCCCATACAACTGGAATCAGTGTTCCTTTAGGTTTGGTTTCTAAAATATTCCCAGAGAGAAACAAAACAGGGGACAGCTTTAGCTAAGACTAAAACCCTTTTTTTATATTTTTTTTTGCGACGGGGTGCGGGGGGAGGTTTAACAGCAACATTGTGTTTTCATTCATTCATTCTGGGGTTACTCCTTTTCACCTTTCTAAATTGAATCTGTAATTCAGTAATTGCAGAAGTGAAGCCGCACATTTGCAAGGACCCAAGCAATAAGAATGCTGTTTATAACTATCCTGCTTTCCTTCAGCATTTTTTAACGCCATTTACAACCACAGGTGAATATAATTTCCAAATAGCAAATCAAAACCATAACGCTAACACAGCAGAACCATTGTCACTACTAGTCTTCCTCCATACAAAGAGGAATCCTGATGATAAAGTTTATCATCATGATAATAAAGTACCCAGTTTCTATAGTTAGGGCAATGTAACTTTTCTAGGCAAATCCTTTGAACGTAGGAAGATCATGCTGAACTCTGAAGTGGAGTTAAGAGATATAGTTAGCCCTTGATGTAGTGTCTTAATTCTGCCTAAGTTCTATCAATTCAGCCTCTGGAAGAGTGTTGCTCATTTCACAGAGATTTCTTCTCAGAAATGAACAGTTTAACAGCTTCCATATCATCCATTATTTATACCTTTTACATATCTGGAGGGAAATTCCAGTTTCAAAAGTGAGGGTCTGTTGGACAAACTCCACACAGCAAGTACTGTTTTAGCACTCCTTCTCACTTACGTGGCCTGGATTGTTACTTCACAATATTACAGTTTCCAATTTTTCACCTTTACATTAAAAAAACCCACAAAGAAAAAAAACAACAAGTCACTAAAGTCATTGTGCATTCTTTTCACCCTTTTTCTGGTGCTTTCTGCTATGTGGATGGTCTTTTTTATTCAGAGAGCCACGCGCGGAGTGGCTCTAAAGTCTTGATCACAACGTATGGTGGTCATTTCTTGCTGTTTTGGTCAATGCCGGTGTTCTGGCAAAGAACTGGCATCTCCTGAGTATCTGTGCATCCCCACTGTATTTGTGCATCTTACTGTTCCGTCTTCTCTGGAAATAGTGGATAGATCCTTCTTTGTGGTGCAATTTCTTTTTGTGAAGATACAAGAGCAATAACGACTGGCTTATCAGCGGCAGAAATCTGTGTCTACTGTGCCCTCCTATTGTGCAAGATACTGCTCTAATTTTCTGTTTAGTATTGGTTCCTAATGCAGCTTGAACATTATGATGATGGGGTTAAAGCTGCCATATAGTACTGAGATTGACCCATCAAAAACATGGGATAGAGAGCTTGTGAACTCAAATACACTGTATGTTCGAGTATATTCAAGTGTATATACTCGAAGTACATTCAAGTATATGATACTTGAATATAATTATAGACAAAGAAAGAAAGCCATTGATGAAGCAGGATAGACGTTCAGAGTGAAAGGAAGATGAGTGACCCCATGGTGGCAGTCAACACTTTGCTGAATATTCAAAACAGGTTCTATCTGGAGCTTTGGAAAGTGAGAACAATACAATGTATTTTGCATGGTTAAGTATAGAAATGGCAGCAACGATACTTTGTGGCATTCTTCTTACCCCTACGTTATCATTCATCTAAATATGCTTGCTTCTGGTCTACTCAAAAGCAAATTGCAGTGTCTTTTTGCTGACTTCAGGGGCCTATGAAGGTTGTGTCAATCCAATTCTATTAATTTGTCTCTTCCAGTAAGCTACTGTCAAAATTAGTCAAGTCTATGGAGCTTTGGAGCTGCTCACAAAGTTCAACATGTAATTGAATGTGCTAGATCTTGTCACACTAGGACGTGTGATGGAGGACAGCAAAAATCCCACTGTGGTTATGTATCACCTGCAGGTTCTCAAGGCAAATGGCTGGCTAGAAACTTCTGCTGCCTGAGGAGAAATCAAGTCTGCAATACCTCTCACCTGTTTTTTTTACTACCCAGTAAGGAATTAGTATATAAGTGAAGGGAGACGATCAGATTCAAGTCAAAATATGAAGGACAGCCCCCAGGAATTTCTCTGTGAACAGAGGACAGTTCCTGTCAAACATGCTGAGTTCCAGAAGTCAGCACAACTGCTGAGAGCTTGGCTGAGTGAAAGAGGGTGTCCTGGGTTAAGAGACACAGGACTAACTTTTCTTCTAATGCTGGGGAAAATTGCACTTCCAGAAGACTCTAGTGTCTGAATTTGTGA
>JAOQGH010000001.1:72681267-72728423 GCA_025769975.1 Gallinago jamesoni | reverse complement strand
GGCTATCAGGTTAGTCAGACATGATTTCCCCTTGGTGAATCCATGTTGACTACTTCTGATAGCTTTCTTTTCCTCCATATGCTTTGAGATGATGCCCACAACGAGCTGTTCCATCACCTTTCCAGGGATGGAGATGAGGCTGACTGCCCCGTAGTCTCCTAGGTCCTCCTTCTTGCCCTTTTTGAACACTGGAGTGACACTGGCTTTCCTCCAGTCCTCAGCCACTCCTTGCACTTTTCCCTTGGCATCAGGGACATCAGGTGTCATTGTCATACATTCTGCTTGCAGGGTGCCTTCATGTGAGTGTTTCAAGTCATTTAATCAGCTGTGAAGCCTTAATCCAATCCTTGGATTGTTCTTTGATGACCCAATTCTTCCTCAGTCTGTCTTGTGAGAAAAAGAGATACATGACCTTACTTTCCACTTCTCATATGGCCTTGTTTGTCCTCCTGTTCTAGTAGCTTTCTCTCATCTTTTCTAGGGGTGCCCCTTTTAGGTTTTCTTCTTTCTATTCTTCTGAAATCACTGCATCACAAACTGTGTTGTCTGTTTTATTAGCAGTGCCTGTCTGAAGACTAAATGTATACACAGCATGAATACTCACTTGTTAATTACAGTAATTGCCAGAGCTGTTAATTGTTGCTGAGATTTAGAGTTGGTTGCTAGACATTCTTTTGTCCCGATCTATTTTTTCCCAACATTTCAGATACCCACATAACATAACAGCTCTTATCTCACAACAGTGACTTCCTGCCTGGCTTTTCCGATATAAAGATTGTTTTATCATGATATAAGAAAAAAATAGCATAATGGTGATGAAGCAGTCCCAAGTCTTTCTCATCCTTTTTGCAACTCTTAGTTCTTTATTTCAGTTCTGCCTACTTTAATGTGGCTGAATTGGAATGTGAAGAATGTTCCATGACACAGTTCTCTTTTATAAGATAATTCCTAAATATTTTAAGGTTCGTCTCTGCTGATACTTCTTTCCATATGAAGGCTCTGAGAATGAAAGCTCCAGGAATACTAAGGAGTATCTTTAAACATATAGGCAGATATAATGGGAAGCTACGTTTGCTCTGATGGTAGCTAGACCATGGAAGTTAATCAACACTGAGCAGGATCAGACCTGACCTCACTTCTCCCTTAACTAAACCATTCCGGCATCTGTTTCTCTCCGGGTTCCTTCTTATAATGGGTTTGGCAGGAGCATGTTGTTAAATCATTCTAGATAAGAATTGGAGTCCTCTGTCTCCTTTCAGACAAGTCAGTGAAAACTTTTAAAATGTTTTTTCTTGGAAGTAAAGCTGGCCTCAGAGACACTTTGCAGCATGCATCTGTATTTATTAAGTGGTCCAATGCCTCTGTCCTGTGTTTGCTTTGGGATAGCAAGGGTATTTGTTCACCTGTAACTGGCTGAATTGTCTTACCGAATTTTCATGTTTCTTCCTTACCTAGTGTGATTGCCTGTTTTTCATTTACCTAACAGCTCTCTGAACAGAAGGGATAAGTGAGATTCAATTAGCTGACAAGTCATCTGCATATTCTCTGATGCTTATAAGTCTCCTCACTGTAGCACACGGCTGCTTTCCTACCCCTTTTTATTTATCTGGCTGCTTTATAACATCAGTCCTTGTTAGCAACTTCCCTGAAAAGAATCAGGTTCAGCCTTGTAGTGTTTCCAGCAAGCTGCAGGTGGAAGGTTTCACTTGCCTCAGCTTTTTTAAGTCTTTGAAACTAATGAGATGCAGATTATCCAGGCAATGGATGGATAACACATAACATCTTTTTAACTGAGGACATCTTGCCAGAATATTTAAGAATATGTAGAAAATGTTACCAGTCCACCTGGAGATGGTATTTGTCAGGCAGTAGCTTCAAAATAGAGCATACTAACAGAAAGAGGTAGGATAGCTTTGAATACTACCCAAGAAAAAGTGAAAGTGAATTAGTCAGTTGTAATACAATTTTTCCCTCAGTAGATCTAATATAGTTAGTGATTATTTTTTTTTCCTACTAAATGCTGTGCAAAACCATGCGTCCGTTTGTCGTCATTGCTACTTTTTATCGCAAAATTGTACTTCAATACCGAGAAGAGCTGACAGTGCTGAGGGCAAACAACGTGTTCTCCTGCCTTCATGCCTGTTGTCTGTTGTAGTTCAGTACTGGCGTGCTTGTTCTACTGCAGGCTTGAACAATACAAGGCCATTGGGAACTGGAAGCTGTGACATAAAATAAGTAAAACTGGAAGTCAGTTTTAGTCCTTACTCGGATATAAGCGATGCCAGAAGATGCCATGAATTAGAGAGGGGAGTGAATCCCCTATAGTTTTGTGCTGGTTTAACATACAAATTGACCAAGAGGAAAATGCTCATGGTGGTCCAACTTATTCAGCACAAGACTTACTTCCCACATATACAGTCACTGGTTCACAAGTAACTCCTGGAGGTAGTTTATTCCCACTGATTCCTTGCACCTTTTCTCAGAATTGCCTCCAACAGCTGGGTACAAGTGGATCTGCAGAATGTATTTTAAGCCCCTGTTGGTGTCTTTTGAGCTGATGGAGAACACTACACGTTTGAGACACTGTTCTTCGTTGTGCCCTGTACTATATTTTCAAGAGAGTATCTTAAGTCATGGTAACTTCTTTGAGGCTGGAAAGATCCTCAGTCCTTATAGACAAATTTCAATGAGGGTTGCTGACTGTTGCTTCCCCCCAGGTGCTCGAAATATCTGATTTATTCTTTTTGTTACTACTGCTTTTATTTGGTATTAAGAGATAGAGCAGAACTAGGCAGCTGTGATTAAAATAAACAAAGAGGATAAAGAGGTTTCAGGAGAACTGGCTCAGGAAAAAAGAGACAGATTACCACCATGTGACTATCAGAGGTACCTTGATTTTATGGAGTTATGCCAGCGAATGCTGAATATTGTAAATGTCTGTTTGACAGTGGACCGTGATCCTTGTGGGGCAGGAAGTGTCCATGAATAAACAGGTGGGGACAGACACCCTGTCATTACAAAGGCCTGCAGGGACAGGACGAGGGGCAATGGGTTGAAACTGAAGAAAAGCAGATTTAGATTGGAGATGAGGAATAAGTTCTTTCCAATGAGGGTGGTGGAGCACTGGAAGAGGTTGCCCAGGGAGATGGTTGAGGCCCCTTCCCTGGAGACATTCAAGGTGAGGCTGGACGAGGCTAGACCTGGGCAGCCTGGTCTAGTTGGGGGTGTCCCTGTGACTGCAGGGGGTTGGACTAGATGGCCTTTGGAGGTCCCTTCCAGCCCAGATGATTCTATGATTCTATCTCAGACGAAAATGCCGCAGATACATGACCCTGCATTTCTGCAAATATATAACAAATGAATTCAGCATATAGTTTTAAATAGACATACAGTTCTGTTTTCAAAAGGCTTTAATGCAGCTGCTCTAAAATTAGAGCAGTGGGGGAACCCCATGATCATGACTTCATTTGTTTTTCTCTCTACTGTCAATGGAATAAAATAGGATTTCCTGTTTTATCTGATACATTTCTCTCGGGACTTATATATACTGGAACTTGGACTGTTATTTAGATGTGCTGTTTGCTCTTCCTTGTTACTCTAAAAACTGTTTTCATAAAATTGTCTCTTCCTGCTGATATCGATGAAAGTAGTTGAGAAGTCTCCTTCCAGCTTCCAAAGCCTTGATTGCTGGTTTTGAGTCTGTGAATCAAATGTTTTTGGAAGGAGGTTTTAATAATGGGACAAATCAAAATATTTTTATTAGCCAGATCATGGTTGCTGATGTACATGTACATGTACATGCTGATGTACAAAGCTCGTACTTTTTTATGCTTACATAGGGATTAGGGATTGAAGTAAAATATTTTTTTAATTATTCCAAGAGCTGGAAGAACAAAATTCAGTTCCATTTCTGTTCTGCGGGTCTAATGGGATTATTTGCTTTTGCTATCAAACTCAGATCTGAATGGTTTTATGGAGAATTCAGGAGATCTTTCTGTCTAGTTCTTTTTCAGATTGGATTCTCATTTCAAGTGAAATTAACTTTATGGAAATAGTTAGGAAAACAAAATAAAAGCATTTTAAAATCATGGCAGATTACCATTTTGCAATTAATGATATTACAAAGGGAAAAGCGCTAAGCCTACATCTTCTGACAAGGAGCTTCAAAAAGTGGTGCGTTAAAAGACAGCATTGCAATTTGCTGCCTGTTTTCAGTTTGAAGTCTGTGTAGGTAGGCTCATTTGCAAGAATTAAAGATAGACTCAATTTAATCCCCAAACTTTGCCTTTCAGAAAAATATCTTTACAGTTATGTGTGGTTTGAAAATAGGGCTTAATGATCAGAACCGCTTTGTGAGGCTGATGTTTTCTCATTCATTATGATGAATTGCTTAGAGAATTGTTCTGCTCCTATCCCCCTGCTTACTTATGAGAACATGGTTTAATACGAAGATTATGTATAATGTTTAGTTACTGTATTTTAAATGAACTGTTGTTGTCAAGTCTATTATCAAGGACAGCTTAACTGCACAATCTAAGATATGCATAAGGCTAGTGTTTCTGGGGGAACAACAAGTCCTTTATGGGCGTTATGAACGATATAGCCTTTATGTTTTTTATATGTTATATACTTATCCGGTCAGGGCTCCTACATAATCCTTCCTTCTGTATTAGTTCTTCTCTGGATTTTATATGTTATTTTGAACTCTATTTGATCTATGTGTGTTTTTTCCATCCAGCAAATGAATGACTAGGGTCCTGCCAGTCCTTCTGATTTCAGGAGGCTCTGTAGTTGATCTATAATTTTTAACCTTTTGTTTTCTTTGAGACCTAATACTGTTTCCAAGTTCTGCCCTCATTCACCTCCCTACCCTCGGAGGTAACTATCTCTTAGCTATGTTGTACACATTTTAATCTTTATTATTAATCATCTCTGCATCCCCTTCAAATGTTCAATCTTCTTTCTTAGCTGCTGCACTTTGGGCACTGTGTGTTATATACAAAAAGATGATGATGCTGACACTGACACAACTAAATTTGACCTTTCACAGCTGCAGGTGGGGATAGGTTCTGCTCCCCACCTGTACAGACCAGTATCTCAGCTATAAGGAGTAAGAGATACAGGGGTACATACCATGAGGCACCCTGTGGTGCTGCCTGCATGACCACAGAGAGGACATGAGGAAGTGAGATGAAAATACAACCTTGATCCTAGAGGCATGGGTACATGAGTTGCAAGGAAGAACAAAAGGGGATCTCTCCAGGAAAAAGTGCTGCCCCAGTTTCCAGCGGGCAGTTCCCCAGGCAGAGTAGAAGCCCTGATCTTACTTCTTGAAGGAACTCTTGAACTTACTCTTGAAGGAACGTCCAAGTAATTTCTGCAAGAAGTGAGTAAGGAATACTATGACCAGGGTTAGAGGGACCCTGCCTCCAGTCAGGTGGAGGAGAAGGACACAAGGGTTAATTGGACTGTGTGGATTAGATGGCCTGGCTCGTCAAATCCACGGGAGTATAAGGCTGTAGTGGACACAGGTGCACAGTGTACTCTAACAGCATCAAGCTATAAAGGGGTAAAACCCATGTGTATTTCTAGCGTGACAGGAAGATCCCAACAGCTAACTGTATTGGAGGCTGAAGTGAGCCTAACTGGGAATGAGTGGCAAAAGCACCCACCCTATTGTGACTGGCCCAGAGGCTCCATGCATCCTTGGCACAGACTACCTCAGGAGAGGGTATTTCAAGGTACCAGTGGGCTTTTGGGATAGATGTCTTGGAAACAGAGGAAGTTAAACAGCTGTCTACCTTGCCTGATCTCTTGGAGAACTCTTCTGTTGTGGGTTTGCCTAGGACTGAAGAAGAACAGGTGCCGATGGCTACCACAACGGTGCTTTGGTGACAGTATTGCACAAACTCCCTGATTCCCATCCATAAGCTGATTCATCAACTGGACAGCCAAGGAGTGATCAGTAAGACCTGCTTACCCTTTAATAGTCCCATATAGCCAGTGCCAAAATCTCACGGGGAGTGTAGGCTCACAGTAGGCTACTGTGGCCTGAATGAAGTCACGCCACTGCTGACCAGTGCCATGCCTGGCATGCTAGAACTCCAATATGAACTGGAGTCGAAGGCAGCCAAGTGGTGTGCCACAACTCATGGAGCTAATGTGTTTTTTTAAATCCCTCTGGCAGCAGAGTGCAGGCCACAGTTTGCTTTCACTTGGAGGGGCATCCAGTAGGCTTGGAATCAACTGCCCCAGGGGTGGAAACACAGCCCTACCATTTGCCTGTGTGTAGCCATGGTCAAACTCCTCCCTGCCAGCCAGTAGGGAATGGTCCTTCATATGGCTGCCACTCATCTGAACGACCTGCATGTCTTCTCTCACCAGATGCCAATCTCAAAATCAGGCTGCAGTGGTTTCACTGGCATTTGTTTGGCATCCACAAACAGGCACCAAAATTTTGTCTCACGAAGTTCAATGTTGAAAGGGTTCTTAGCATAATTGCTGCTAAAAGTATCAATAGCTATGAATCCAATAACAAGCTTGGGAGGCTGTCTCAGAAACAAACTTTCCCCGTTGCTGACGTGATTGCTGGGTAGCATGCTGAACACTTTCATGCCCTCCTGGTCCACTGGCTATTTAGTGCTGGCCGTTAATTAATGCCAAACCATGCACCAAATGTGCTTGGGGCATCACCTGCACCTTCTTCACAAACAGCTAGGCACACGTAATAAAAGCAGGATCCTGCTGCCGGGAAGCTCATCAAACAAAAGCTGTCTTTGCTGCACGTCAGCTTCATTTTTACATCCACAGCAGTTACCAAAAGTTTGTCTTGAAAGAACAGACCACTGTGGAAGGGTCCCGATAGTTCATACTGTGGATCAGAACTGAGCGTTGCCTGAAATCCGTAACTGTTGATGTCATCCAGCCTGACTCCTCGCCGCTGTCCGGCTGTGTCTTCCTAGAACGGCCCTGTGGAGAAGTGCTTGGAAAGCAAGTGAGCTGTAATTGAGAAGCAACTCAATGAAAGCACCGTAGGGGTAGCGATTGTTGCTCTGGTTTATCAGTTGATCCCCAGTGTAATGTCCAGCTGGTTGAAAATAAAAGTCAGTGAGTTTTTCCTGAAAAGCAGGGCCTTATCTGCTCTGAGGTTGGACCTATCAGCTTTTACAATCTTGCAGCAAGGTTGTAGTAGCGTGTTGTTCAGATCTATGTGATCTTCTTCGTTCCCAGCTGTAGAAGTGCAGACTCCACAATAGCGGAAAGCGAAGGCACCTCAATAAATGTGCTTTTCGCAATGGTCTTTTCCTGGTCTGTGTTTGCGACACTTCAGACAAATTCAGCTTGGATTTGGTGCATTGTTCTGACCAGCCATGAAGGAAAGCCATCCCTTTTAAAATAGATTTCCTTTTCTAGTGGTACATCAGGACCACTTTCTCTGGGTTTTCTGTTTCTTTTGCACCATTTGGTGTTTGCTTGTTCCTTTGTCTTTCTCTCCTGGTCAGGTTGTTGTCTAGCACCCCTTCCTTTTTCTTTTAAAGGGCTGGGGTTGACTTTCCCTTTGAGGGTGTGACTTCACTATGTTTCTTTTAAGGCTTTTTCTTTTAATATAAACAAGTCCCAAGCACTCTTGATTTGAAGGAGTATCCAGCTTGCCCTTGGAAACATCTCCAAACACTTTTTTTTCAATTTCTTTAGCAGCGCTTTTAACATGTGGCTTAATGATTTCTAAACGCCTTTTCAAAAGCCCTTCGAAACAGGCTATGGAATATACTTCCAAAACCTGCACCATACACCACAGGAACATCTTGAAAACCAGGAAGACCACTGCCAGCCTGAGCTCTGGAATAATTAATGTACAAGATGGGTCCCTGTAATATTTTACAGCTGCCTTTCTGGCATGGTTTCTGAAAATACTAAAGGTTTCTGGGGCTGAAGAGGCAGGTTCACAATCACCTTCTCAAAGCAAAATGCTTGCTCTGGTCAGTCTTTATTTCAATGCTGATCGTGTAGATGTGCTGGTGGTGCTGGTGCTGTGTGGCTTATCACTGTCACAATCATCTTATTAACACCACTTATAAAGGAACTGCAAAGTCCATGACAAGCTGGTGCTCTACAAGATCTGTGTAGAGGTAGAGTGAATTAAAGTCTCCCACTTTGTCAGCCATAAAAGGAAATTTCTTAGGAGCAACACGTGGAGAAGCTCCCAAAATATGTACCAGACCCCTGTTGTAGAAAAAGTGCAAGACTTTTCATCCATTTTGAGCTTTGTTTTCACTGTGGCAGGGTCACAGACCAGGCTCACTGCTGGAGTGAGGCACCACACCAGGCTCAACATCCAAGTCGTTGTTGTAGGAGTTAATGAGATAGCTCATATGTTCCATCAACCTGGAGAAGTACAGATAATAGCCTTTCTGCAAATTGTACTGCCATGCTTTACACTGCAGTACGTGTTGACGCTGATGTTATTCCAGCTGCGTGGTATTTCCACTTCACGGAGAGATCTGGAGGCCTCCCCAGCTGTACAGTAAAGTTCAGGTGGGTGTTTTGTGGGATGATGGAGGGGCCTCTCAGTCCCACTCAAAGGATTTGGCTTTTCAGGTGTAAGAGGCTTTGCACTGAGGGCCCTCTGGTGGCCTCTGAGAGGGCATCTGTAACCCCTGGGCATGTTTCAACTTGTCTGTGCCCATCATCTTTCTGGTGCCCTTCCATCTTCTCGAAGCCTCCCCCCAACTCAGACATGTCCAGGCTAGTTCTGCAGTCTGCTAAAGTGGGAGACCACAACCCAGCCTTTTGGTTTTTTCTATAGTTAAACTTTAATTATTCATTTCATTAGCCCTTCTTGAAGAATGCTTTATCCATTTTATACCTGTTTTTATGGGTATATGTATTTAATTTCTATAAATGTTTAGTTATCTACATAAATTCATACGCATATACACATATATAGAAGTACGATATATAAAATGTGTCGCTGTGTATAAATAAATATATATTTATACATATTTGCACAGTCCTTAAGGGTTTTTTATATATGTTGCATTGGATCTATATGTACTACTTTTCTATATAATAGATATAGAATATATGTATTTATATATGTTGTATTCGAATGTAAGTATTGTACATAAATATTTGTGCAAAATATTGTTGTATCTGGGCTCTTGCTGGTGCAAAGGAAGAAGGCACCCAGTGCCCGATCAGTTGATGGCCATCAGCCGAAGGTGCCAAGAAAATGTCACCTTCCTGACATAAAATGGTGGTGCCCCATCAGAACACCATCCCAACAGTACTGGTGGGGGATGACTCTAGGAAGAGGATAACTGCTTTCTCTGGCAGATGAATTAAGGAGCACTAGACTCAAAGGAGACAACAAAATAATTCCTTTGTCTTGCATCAATGTCCAGTTCATAGGAACACTGTAGAGGAGTTTAAACCTTTCCCATATTGTTATGGCAGTAGCACTAAGTAGGTATTATTAAGTATATTTACCCACTTCCATATTGCATTCTCATTTTCTAGTATATGGCTGAAGAACTTCTCAGATTTTGGTGTCCTTGCTGTATTTTGGATCATATTTAGAAGATGATCCCAGTTTTGACTAATTCTGTGGATTATCAAGACAGAGCAGGAATATTTATCTGGGTTTACCTTTAAGCACCAGCCCTTTCCAGAGATGGTTGAAGCATCTAAATCCAGAGGTGGCAAGTGGCATCCAATAACTTTATTTGCAGAAAGTATATCTCTGTTTTGAAGTGGTAGAAACCATCGTTGCACCCTTGCAGAACAATCATTCTGACCTGTAACTCCGGGAAGAATGCCGCAAAAGCAAAAAATGATCACCTCTGTCTGACAGTAAAGGAATGGAATGGCTCTACTGCTGAGCTCTGAGTACCCTTTCCCCTTGAAATCACCTTGATAATGGTTGTGCCCTCACCAGAGCGGTTAATGCTTTGTGGTATTTTGAAAAATCCTGTTATTTGTGGTGATAATCTTTCTGGACAATCAAGCTCGTATCTTCCAAAAACTTAGGTTAATGTACATTGAAACAAGAACCGGGACTGCTGCGGCTGTTGAGACAGGAATACAGGGTGTTGGTTTTTTAAATAGCGTTTCTTCGTGTTTTGAATCTCCCCACCAAACTGCTTCCAAACGAAGCACCATATCCAAAATGCACAGAAGATGTGAACTCTTCCTACTCATCAGAAAAGTCTTTGAATCACGTTTCCAGCTCCTAAAGAAGATGCTGTCCATCTTTATATCTCATGGAATTTTTCTTTAAAAATTCCTGCATAGTTGGAAAGAACAGCCTTTCAAACTATTTTCCAAGATGTGCAGCTTCTTGATTCCATAGGAAACCCATGAGCTCTTTAAGATACCATAAATGGAGGAGAGGGGAAATGAGACAAAAAACCCACAAAACCCCCCAAAACTCAACAGCAACAACAAGAAAAAAAAACTAAAAATGCCAACCCAAGGACAGAGTGAAAAGACTCTGCTGCTTTATAAGGGCCATTCTCTTCCTCATCTCCTCTGCACTCAGACTGGTCTGAGAGTCCATTGGAGAAATGATGGAAAATCTTTCTATCTTGAAAAGAAGAGCAACGATAGGTAGCCTTTTTCTTGTAGAACTTGCCAAACAGAAGGAAAATATTACTGGCAGTTTTTCCAAAGTGTTGCTGACCCCAGTGGAAGGGAGGGTTTGAAGAGCCTCCTGGACACTGAAGAACCTTTCTGTGCTAGGCTTTGGTAGAGCGTTCTTCTTGTCCACATGGCTTCTTCTTGCTTGTCCTTCTGGTGCAGGTCATCTCAGTGTTGACCTACTGCTTAAATAGAGGACTGTCGAAGCCTAATTCAGAATGTCTTTTTGTCACTGCAGTTCTCTTGAAATCAGTTCCCAGACTGACACTTATTTTTTGCAGTCATGCTCTTAGTAATTCCTCGTAACACACCTCCTGTGCTTTTGACTGTTTTCATGGGTGCCATATTTAAGCTGTTTCATGTATTTTCCATTGTATCATCTCTGCTTCAAGTAAGATTGCCTGTTTTAACACAGCACAGAGAGAGGCTTTCTGTTTTCTGTAGCTGGGCCACAGATGGCCCAGGGCACGTTATTCAAAGTGGAGATACAAACTGAGACTGCTGCTTCTTTTTGTTTCTAGGAGTCTCTCAGTATTTGGTTTCTATATATCTCTGTTCTATTTCAAGTCTCTTAAGAGCTCCCTCGGTGTTTAACCAGCAGTAGAATGTCTGGTAGAAGTCTGATGTCAAGAATAAATTTCCACTATTTCTCACACACCTGGTTGAGCAGCTTTTCCATCACACATTGTTTGCATGGAATGGAGTAATGGCAAAAGCCAACAAGAGTATGGCCTCATCCTTTTTCCTCTCGGTAGCACCATCCTTATCAGTTTCCTGATGCTGTACAATCACTTTTTTCAAGGGTGAGTCTATCAATATTATTCTATTGATAAACTTTACCAGAACGGCATATTCTACACCTTCTTTACCCCAACTTGTTTGCTGCTTGGTACTTTTCCTGGATTCTGCATGCATTGCCTTACTCTGAGAAGCATGAAATGCCATTATTTATGTATATACCAATAAACTACAAATGCTGTTACCAGCAAATAAAATTATCTAGCCCTTAGTGACCACAGTACTTGATTCTTGTAATCACCTATGGCATAATTTATTAGTTTACTTCTCAGCAAAGTGAAGCAAAATTTATTACATACTGCTTGCTTGTATTCCCCTTGTTCCTATTATTGCAAAGGATTAAAGGCCGTTTGGTTTACACACTGACTTCCAGAGTTGTGAATCACATTCACACCCTGTCTAATCATCCCTCCCAGGTTAGATAATCTTGTGCACGGTCTCATTCTGTAAAATATATCAGTCTTGGCATACTTCTGACCATCTGTGTTGTTCTTCCGTAGGTCTTGTAATCTCTTACTGTATCTTCTTTAGATTAAGGCAACTACACCTGGATATGATGCTCCGTTGTCAAAGTTTGTGCTGTTGTATTAGTGCACAAAATGTTCAAAAATTCAGAATGACATAAAAGAGTCCCTTTGCTACTCCGCATTTCTCAGGGAAAGACTTGCTTTGGGGGTTCTCTCTGGGTTTCTCTGAAGTTCAACTTGTTCTTGAGTTGAGACTCTTTAATTTCCCCTAGAATGCTGTATGGTTTTTGGGCACAGTGATGATGACGGACAGGTGTTGAGGTACTAAAGAGGATTCAGGCTTTGATGGCGAAATAGCAAAGTGAGGGAGAAACTGAGGAAAGTTGGAGTTTTTTTTGTTTGCTTTTAAGCTCAAAGTATGTGTGCCATAGCTTGACTAAACTACCCTATATGTAAGACTGTCTGCCTCCATGTGTGTGACTGACTTTATGATAGTTTTCTGCAGTAACCTGCATGACATAAACGCTTGGGAGAGGAGAAATCTGATGGTTGCCCAGAGGACAATAGTTTCTAGTTATGAGAGGGAAATGAGACAACATTTTTTGAGAAGAAAAGTCTAGTGAAATGTGTTATGCTCTTGAACCATTTCCCCAGAGAAGGAACGTCAGTGTCATCATTCTCACACAATTAAATACCAAGAAGCATATATTGTTTAATTATATGGTGAAAAAGGAATTAATAATATGACTTGAAGTATTTTTGCTGCTTTTACCCTACAGGATTCAATTCTACCAAAGAAAGAGGTAGCTCCTCTGAGAATAAATTTCTGTGAGAGCATTTTTACATTGTTCACATTGTATAAAAAATGAGATTGGTAGAGAATAAAGTGTCATAGAAAGCTATTTTATTGCTAGAATTCCAGCTAGCTTTGGTTGGTACTGTTGTGTGCAATTAAGTCCCAAGTCAGTGGAATTATTTGGAATTTTTTTAAGAAGCATGAGTGAAAAAAAGCATTTTTCTGGGACCTAAGG
The DNA here is from genome assembly GCA_025769975.1 of Gallinago jamesoni. Lineage (NCBI taxonomy): Eukaryota > Metazoa > Chordata > Aves > Charadriiformes > Scolopacidae > Gallinago > Gallinago jamesoni. The sequence continues at coordinate 72,715,489 of JAOQGH010000001.1, read as the reverse complement.
TTTAAAGCTGCTACAGTACTGCTACTTAGCAGAATGACAGAGATAAAAACAGAAGAAAGCACAAAAATTGAGCTCTGGAGAGGAGAAAAATAAAATTTTACTTAAACTGTTAGTACTTTTAGGTATGGGGTGCCACCTTGTGGAAGTTTTTTGCATGTCATATCTTTTATCAAATCTCTTGCAAATCCTCCTGACAATCTTGTCACTGTAGAGAATACTGTTTGCGTAGACCTGCCTTGGTCTTTAATAGCCCCTCCATCACCTGATTTTTTAAAGTAATCTGAACTTTCAATGTAATTTAGGGATGAAGAAATCTCACGTTGGGAGGTTTAAAGTCTGTGACAAGGAGAATTTTCCTTAGCTTGCCCAGTGGGCGTGGAAATCAGCCATGGTGAGGGCAGGATCAGTGCAGATGCTGTGGGATAATAATGTGTGTTGTCAGAAAGCTCTGAAGGGAACTGTAATCACATTGTGCACTCTGTTATGTTAACACAATCACTACAGCAGCTGGAAAGGAGCTATTCCGTGATATTCTTCAGGAGGACATTAGAATTGCAGGGAAAAAGAGCAACTGAGGACGTGCCTGCTGTCTCAGCTGACATACCACTTCATTTTGCATTATAAAGGATTCTTCTCCCAACATGTTCAGATGTCTGGCATTCAGGTTGTGTCTCCATAGTGGTGTGTGGCTAATCCACAGGACCTTTGTTGCAAATGTTTCACATCAGGCATCGGATGCTTCTTCCCTGCTTAGAGGCATAGTGGAAAGGTGAAGGTGCAGTAGATGACTGGTCTTCTGCCAAAATACTAGAGTGGCTACCACAAGCAAGTGAAGTAATCATCTCTCCTGTATGGTAGTATATATAGAGGGTCTCCTGAGCTCAGACAAACAGAGTCCATCTGTCTGGTTTTCTGCTCTCCAGCTTTGATTCTTCTTCTGCTCTTGGTCCTTATCTGTCTTTATGTCCATCCCACGGAGCACCAGTGGGCTTGTCACTTTCCTGATTTCCTACACTTGAAGGTAGCAACCTTCCTTCAAATAAGCAATTATCTGCTTCTAACTTTGTCTAAAAAATACGAACATGAGCCCTCTGGGGTGAGAACCTTTCTCTTCTACACTTGATCTATTTCAAGGATTCTGCTGGGGTTTTTTGAATGTAAAGAGATGCTGGTAAGGGTTTCTTTCTTCTACTTCTATCCTCATATTTGGAGTTGGATACTGAGATATCACTGTGAGTAATGACTAGGAGCTGTTTTATTTTTCCCATGCAGGGGTCCGAGTAAATTGGAGCAAAATACTCTGAGTTGAGGGAGTGGGGAGTTTAACTCTGACCCCCTCTCAGTGAAGGTGACGTGAATTCCACCTCTGACGTTGGCAAAGGCTAGATTTGGGAGGAAACTAATAGTACTGTTTAGTTGTTAACAGATTTAATGAAGGTGCAACTAACTCCTACTTCTGATTTCAGTGCACAAAGATCACAGATCAGATGGGAAGTTGTGTAACTGCCACTTTGAGCAAGTAGTAAAAGATGGCCAGCTTTTAGGCCCCCTATAGTGCAATACTTTTCCATTGTTCTGAAGTCCTGCCCTGTGACTTAGGGTGGGAAACCTTATTTCCTTAACCAGACATGGTTAAGAATGAGAAGCAAGATGAAATTAATTTTATGTCTTATTAGCAGCTTTGCATTTCATTCAGGTTCCTTCACTGGCACAGGGTAGCAGAAGTTGAGCTTCCTGTAGATAATAAACCTAGAAATGTGAGTTTTGTGACATTGAACCCTGGCAAGCAACAGTGAATCTATGAACTCACACTACAACCCAACTTGGCTAATGGGACTGGGAATTTTATGACAAGTATATATCGAATGATGGTAATTGATTGTAATTATTGTAATTATCTCCATGACTTCCTTGTCTGCTTTAGGGTAAGGAAATACGGGGCTGGATATGCTGACTGCAGAAATAAGTTCATAAGTACAGAAAAATTTCATTGGGTTGTGCTGTTGCGAGATCAATGGTTATCCATAGTTTCATGTGCTGAGTCATTAAAAAGCCAATTCTGTCATCCAGTGCCTTTTGAGTAGATTTATAAGTATTTATAAGTGACATGACCAAGTCTAGATAAGAACATTTAGTTTCACTTAATTTCAGCACAAAGCCCATAAGAGCATTACTGCAGAACCTGAAAATTTGCTTGAGAAACTCTTTCCTTTCAGAGAAGGGAAGGAGCCAAGTGCCATTTATTTTAACTGTGAAACCTTTTTTTTTGTTTATCCCTTTGCAGTTATGTGGCTGTGGTCTGCTGGGTGTGGGCATCTGGCTGTCAGTGTCGCAAGGAAACTTCGCCACGTTTTCTCCTAGCTTCCCGTCGCTCTCAGCTGCCAACCTAGTCATTGCCATTGGCACAGTCATCATGGTGACGGGCTTTCTGGGCTGCCTAGGTGCTATCAAGGAAAACAAGTGCCTCCTGTTAAGTGTAAGACATAATACTTCTTTTCACTAAAACCAGTGACTGGTTTCTTTTGTTATTATTTTATTTAAATGACCAGTGCAAAATAGTCTTGTAACGTTGCCCTTGACTTTCAATCTTCTGTATGCTTGCAGTATGACATCCCACAGATTTGGTCAAGTGGGACCATTGGTGTATTATTGTATTGGTGTATTGTTACTTGTACCCAAATGTATTAGAGAGCAAAGCAAATTACTTTCAGTTATCTCTGCATGGTTAAACATAAACTGGATAGCCCTTCTGGAAATGTGTGTTAGAAGAAGTGACTAAAGTTCTTAAACGCAACTGCTATTGCATGCTATTCAAGGTCTCTCATGACTGTTTTCTACTTTGCTCTTATGATGGCCTTTGTCTCAGGTTGGTGGAAACCATCTGACCCAAGTTAAGAAGTCATAGGTTTCTGCCAGGTCTTACCAATTAAAAAAAAAAAATTAATATGATCCTTGGCAGTCTTTGTCCAGCATTGAAGCACAGAGGTTGGGAACCCCATTTAGAAAGCACAGCATGGGTCACTCCTCTTGCATAAATCCAGGAGGCTTCATTGTGCTTCTCTTAATAGAATCATAGAATGCTTAGAGTCAGAAGGGACCTTAAAGATCATCTGGTTTCAACCCCCCTGCCATGGTTAGCTTCCAGCTATTGGAGCTCACATTTGGGATGCCCTGCAGAGGGAAATTTCAGGTACAGAGTTGGGAATAGAAGTGCTGAGTAATATAATAACTATTCCAACAGGCAGTTCAGATGTGGTTCAGAGGTGGGTTAAAGCCCACCTGCTAGGGACTCCTGAGGCACATCACATTGTGATAATGGGTTTAGCATCTGTTCTGTAGTCCGGATGAAGGAAAGAGACTACTGGGACTGCATGCTGTGACAGCGGTCGAAAAAAGCATTGCTGAAACTACAAACTGGTAGAAGGGCAAGCCTTAAGATTTAGAGAATGGTAGCCAATGAGATTCCTCATTGATGGTGAGACCTACAGGGGCTTTAGTGGCAATATAGTATCAATAAGCTTAAATAGTTTGAAATCAAACTTGCATGTTTTGGGGCAGTAGAGGAAAGATTTAGAGGACAAGATCTATAGTCTTAGAGTTTCTAGCAGCTCCAGGTTTGCCTCAGGTTGGCAAGTGTGTATACACTGTCTGTTTTTCCTTTGTTCTAGTTTTTCATCGTTTTGCTGATAATTCTCCTGGCAGAGCTGATATTACTCATATTGTTCTTCGTTTATATGGACAAGGTAAGCAAATATGCCATATGGATTAATGATCTGTACTAGCATGTAAACACGGTTCAGTTTGCTTTTGTTTGATGGAGGTATGTGGGTTCTCCTTGCTCTTCACTTTGGTGAAGGTTTAACCTTGAGATCTTGGATATTTTCTGTAAGCTGCTCCTGCAGGGGACGGAGGAAGGCAAACAGGAGAGAAGAATCCACTGAGCTTTACAGTTCCCTCCCTGAAATAAAACCATGGTCGAGGGCCTCCCTTTTAGTCTTCTAAAAGCTAAGGTAGCCTTCAACATAGCTGTTTGATGTCTCTGCAAGAAGGTTATCATCTTGTGGATCATCTTGTGGGAGGTCCTACTTAAGACCTGGTTAGTTTCTTAGGGCCAACCCTTGAACAGGACTGGAGGAGAAGGGCCTGGGATGTTCACAGGTTATTCAGGTACCACCAGCTGTCTCACTTGACTGGGCAGTCCCAGAGAGTTTGACAAGGATGCATAGCAGATCGAGAGGCAGCTTCTCATAAAGCCCTTCTGTAGCTCTATCTCATACTAGAGACCAAGTGAAGTAGGCACAACTGGCTGTCCTGTCAGATAAGACTGGAAAAATCCTTGAGGAACTAGAGAACTCTTCTAAATGCACGACAGAGCCTTACAGTGTGATCATGTCCAGACATATGGAAACTTAGCTCCTACAAGATTTTTATCTCTTCCCATGTTGTCATTATGATGCCTGCCACTTTCAGGGAGATGTGGTGAACTTCTGATTTTGAACGGGATGTCAAAGAAGGATGAAACAGATCTCATAATATAGTTGGCCTCTATGTTAAGACCCATAGGTTAATTCTTTCCCTGCTGCCAGCTCACTGATGTTAAAGCCAAGGTACAATCCCACCTGCATCAAGGACTCCAAGCTCAGACTGAAATTTATACAAGAAGTGGGACATCTTAGATGTCCCGTTAAGCATTCCAACTTTCTCCTCTAAAGAAAGAAGGGCAGATTTGTAAATCATAAACCCTACAAGCCTGTCCCCACAAGGAGCACAATAATAATGCCCTTTTTCAATTCATTTTTTTATTGGCCATTAGCCTGCCTGAACCTGTGCAACGGATAACTGTATTAAGGTTGGGAGGCTCAGACTCTGGTTTTATGATATTAGCAAATTAAAGTAGGCCATACGTTACAGGCAGGAGAGGCTGCTCTGGGGTATTGCCAACAGCTATCTCTGGCACGGTTAAAGTAAGCTCAACAGATTGCTGCTGATCACTCTTCAGTTAGTTTGGATCAGGTGGTGACTGTATGATGGACTCTTAGTAGAGGGGAAGCTGTTTGGTCTTCTATCTTACGAGAATTAATCCAGTATTTTGCAATCTGAGGGAGAGACTGGGCCTTGGCAGGTGCTGAAAGGTCCCACTGACTTGGCATAGTCTTGAAGCTATGATGGACCTTTTCTACCCACGTTAAGTTTGTGGTGAGAGAAAGTAAGAGATATGTTCTAGACGCAAGTCTATACCGTGTGGTCCTTTCCTCTAAACAGCGGTGGATTGACTTTTTGTACTTTTTTACATGGCGCAGGTCAGTGAGAGCGCAAAGAATGATTTGAAGGAAGGTATGAAGCTATACAATTCAGAAAACAATGTTGGACTGAAAAATGCATGGAATATCATTCAAGCAGAGGTAACGTATTTTCTCAATAGAGGAAAATTAACCATTTGGCCATAAAGGCTGCTGCAGTCTGTTAACTGTTGCATCCATACCAAGTCTAAAAGATGCCTAATGCAGACTTTGGTGTCTGATTGTGTGCTCTTGAACGTTCAGGTTGTAGTCTGAAACAAGATCAAAGTGTACTCTAAAGTGTAAGGTGTAAAGTGAAAGTGTAAAGTGTAAGGTGAAAGATACCTCTCTCTGAGATTCTCTGTGCCTACCACAGGCACAGAGATAGTCTGAAAAAAGAGGAGAAGCAGCAAAACCTGCATAGGCAGAACTGCAGCTTTGGCAGCTAAGCTTTTGCTGTTTGGCAGTTGTGGGCAGATTACAGCATCTTTTGGTGTCTATGCTTTTGTCTCTTTGACAAGAAGACTAACATATCTGGGCATGGGACCATTTATTTTTTTTTTTTAAAAGGTTGTTAAGTATTTGCTTTTAATGATCACTGAGTGCAAAGCACTTTAAAAATACAAAAGCGTTGTGGCAGCCCTTTTGAAAATATGCAATGGTTTAGTGGAAGTTTGTGGTGGTGCATGATTCACAAATTGTGCAATTAGCACAATTAGTTAATTTATTAATTCTTTATTGTTGCCATAGATGAAATGCTGTGGTGTGAATGACTTTACGGATTGGTACCCAGTGCTGGGAGAAAACACTGTCCCAGACCGATGTTGTACGGAAAACTCCCAAGACTGTGGACGGAACTCCACCGAATTAGTGTGGAAAACGGTATGGCTCACTTTTGGCTCACGGAAAATGGTGAAGGCTTAGGGAGGAATGGGAAGGAAGAAAATAGACAGAATGCAAATGAAAGAAAATGTGACCTTGGGATTTTAATTTTCATCTTTCACCATTTCAGGGATGTTATGAGAGGGTTATGACCTGGTTCGATGAGAATAAGCATGTCCTTGGTTCGATTGGGATGTGCATCCTCATAATGCAGGTAATATTGCTGTGATGTTTCTCAACATGGCTTTGGCTTGCTGTCAGCATTTTTGATTCTGTTGTGTGAAAAGTGGTGCTTAATTGCTTTCAGTTTGATCATGATCTCAAAAATCAGACTTGTTTTATGAGTTCATTTAAGGAAGCAAGTCTGTAATCAGTCCCACAAAAAGATATGCTTACAGTGGGGTTTTGCTTATCTGCATTTTGACTTCAGAGCACCACTTTGGAGTTCCCATGTTTAGCCAAATGTTATGCTGTCCCTTAGGGAATTGTTTTTTTAAGTTTTGGAAGCAAGTTCTAGAAATTGCCAAAATGAGTCAAATAATGGCCACTGAACTGAGTAGGTTAATGTGTTTTAAAAAAGAAATGCAGAAGTGTCATCATAATCTGTTAAGGTTTTGGGGTTGCTGTATCACTGCTGTACTTTTGAGGGATGATAACTGAAATCTGATGTTTTCAGTCACATTTACCTGGCTGAAAAAGTAAAAAGGAAGAGGGAATCATATGCATCAATTCTGAAAAATTGTTGCACGTATGACAAAGAGCCCTGAGAGCTTTTTGCCTCCATTTATTTTCTGACAGATACATCTTCAGATGTGTGCCTGAACAACATACATCCAAGTTTACTGATCTGTGTTGAAGCTTGAGAAATATGACTAGTGTAGAATGACTTCTAAAACTACCGCAGGACAGCAGGGCAGTTTAGGCAGCCTCCCCGTACTGAAGCTTTTACTGTTTGTTTTCTTTCAGATTCTTGGCATGGCCTTCTCCATGACACTCTTCCAGCAGATTCACAGGACTGGCAAAAAATATGATGCCTAAAGCCTCTGAAACATTATCACATCAACCTTTCTGTCTCGTCATAAAAATGAACAAAAGGAATGACCGCAGAGTATCAAGCCTAGCCCTGCTGAGGGAATCCGTCCCATTGACCGATCTACTTTGTTGTTACTTGTCCAGTTATTATCACAACTTGTTATTTGACTCTTTTTTTTTTCTTTTTGGTCTGTTTCACATTTGTCATTTATTTGCCAAAGAGGGGGGAAAACCCCCCAAACAAATGGATTTTCTACACAAAATCATAGATCTGCTCTAAGAATGTTTCTTAACTTAAGAAAATGTTTTGCTCTACTAATCCATGCTTTTTGTGCAAAAATTATGTGTGTTCAACTTCAAGGGAGAATTCTTCAAAGTCTTCCATTAAGTTTTCAACCCTCATGTCCAATTTACTGGAAGACTCAGAAAAGCCACTCTAACTGAGAGTCCTAGAAATTGGAGCTGCTTTGCTTTGCAGCTTCTTGTACCTTATGGTGTATACTTTTTTATTATGGTATTGATGATGATGATGATGATTATGATGGATATAGCTTAGAATTTAGTTGCCTGACTTAAAACTTCTTACTGGTTTTGGTTTTTCACATTTATTGTACATTAATTTGGGAACCACTGTGCGATCTCCAGAGGACATATTTTTCAAAGTTGATAGTTTGTGCAGGCAAATAAAGACGTAACTTTTCTCAAGCCCGTGGGGAGGCATTGTCTGCCTTTATCAGGGCCTCGATGCCCGTACTGTAACAAAGGTGGTACCTTCTAAGTCAGAGGCTCTTCTCCTCAGATGGAATGCAATGCCTTCCCATTGGACCAGATGGTGAGCTTTCTACTCCCGTGAGGCAAAGTTCCAATGCCTTTAACTCACCCAAAGCAGTGTCCGGGTGCTTTGATGTCATGCTACTTTAAAAGCTAAAAATATACTCACGAAGCAAGTTGGTGCTCCCTGGCACAAAGGAGAGAGATTGCAGTCTGCCCTACCGGGCAGTTGGCAGCAGACTTTCACAGATTGTGTTCTCTGTTTCAAAAAGTTTGCCCCAAGGCATGGCATGAGGGAAGGGGATGGCGACGTGGTCATGCCGCGTGATATGTCATGTCATCTCCTCAGGCAGATGAGAGCTCTCTCCCTGAGCTGGAAAAGGTGGTTTGATAGAAGGTGACCATGTGGTGCAGGAAAGGGGCAATTTCCAGAGTGACACTCGGAGACAGTGTGTGCCACGTCTTACGTACGGAATTGGTTCTTGCGGATGGATTGCCAAGTGCATCCAGTGGCATAGTTCAGAGTTCACTGCAATGTATATTTTTAACAACATTCCTGTTAGAAAACTTGAACAATCTTGAACATGTATTTCTTTAGTTTGAGTGCCGCTTCATTGCAAGCAGCCCCTCTTTATCCTTTGTTCCGGGTTTTTGCTGTTTTGTGAAGGAAGAAGGAAAAGCTCAGATATTGGAGGATGTTCTGGTTTAACTCCAGTCAGGGCTCAACTCAGCTCTGAAAGAAACACTGCTTTTTTTTATTAGCAGCAGTCAGAAGTGACCTGTAGAGGTTACTTCATCCAATATCACTCTCAAAGGGGTACTGTTGTAGAATCATAGAACGGTTTGAGTTTGGAAGATCATCTAGTTCCAATCCACCTGCCATGGGCAGGGATACCTTCCACTATACCAGGTTACCAGACCAGCCAACCTGGCCTGTCCTGTGTGCTGGTGTGCGTGCAGTACCCCTTGGAAAAGTCCAGCCCAAATCACAACACTATATTAATTGGGATATTATTGAGTTGAGTTTCAGAAACTGTTGAGGATGGAGATTTTGTGCATTTCAGAGCCATGCTATGTCAAACTACTCCCCTGGTGAACACATTTCTCTTAATGTCCAGTCTCAATATTTATACTTTAAACCCTTAATATACGCCATTTTCATTGTATCATTCAGTCTACCTTTTCCTTGTGGGCTGAAATAGCTGTTGAGCCACTTCATCTCTGGGAGTTCTTAGTCCCCTCTTTATCTTCCTAATATGTCCTGCATGCATCTGGCAGCAACAGTGCTTTGTGTGGCCTATGTGTCACTTTTTTGAGTTCCTATGGAATCAGGGTGACAGTGAGGAATGTGAATGTGTGGGATATAGAGACGAATTCGGGTGTGGTAGTGAAGAAGGAGGTTACTGTTCTTAGAGCACAGCCCTTGCCCGTATGAGCACAATACCCAAAGTTTCAAAGGGCACTTCTTTCCCACTGAAGCAGACAATGCCATATGGGTTCAGTTATTTCACTTACATTTATCACACTTACACTTTGAAAGAGTCAGGGAAGAAGCAGAGGGAAGCCACAGGACTGAATCCAGTTTTACTTCCATTTCTAACAAAAATTGGGACCAGGAGCATCTGAGCCCCACTGGAGATGGATGTTCCACGTTGGAGAAAGGGCTCTGATGCCCAGTGTACTTGCTGCTACATGTAAGACTGTATCCGAAGTTGCTAAGATGCGTTCCTATTTTCACAAGAAAAGACAAGATGATTTTTATCGGATGGCTCCACTGCATTCTCCCTTTGGCAGAGGTGCTTAGCATTCTCTAGCTTTCTCTGATGTTCAAAAAGAGCAGGGTGCAGGGCTAAGCAGGAGCATCATTTCTGTCCTTTTGGGTCGCACAGTCGTACCTGCCGCATCTTAAATTTTAATCTGCAGTCAGTTTTTGTACAAAAAATGGTAAAATATATTAGTGAAAGTAATAAGGAAATAAAAAATGTTTATGAGTAACTCAGAAATGAAATGTATAGTTGCAAACTCAGCTACTTTGCCTTCCATCCAAACTTATTTTTCTAGAATGCTTCATTCCATTTCACGATCTAGCAGCGTAGATCCTGAAATCTTTTTTTAATGACTACTTTTGGCATTTTAAGCACAGTATTAAATGAGATAGTTACACAAGCTTCACATATTCATCTCTATGATGCCACCTGCAAGAAAGGAGTCAAAGCAGGGCTGATCTGTGTCTCTTAGCTGACTCTCTGATGTGGGAGGTGATGACAGACATCTTGAAAGGAGCAGAAAAATAATGCCATTTTCCAGGTAACAAAAAACAGCCCTGGAAAGTGTGAGGCTGCATCAGTCAGCTTGTCAGAGATGACACTAACTGTCCTGTAAGTTGGTCAAGGGGAGCTTTGGCTCATGTATGTATGCACTTTTTTTGCTTATGCTGGTGGGTGGGTGGCTGTGTGTTTTCCCTAAATGTCACTCTGATTATTTAACTATAAGTTTTTAGCATGTTTTTAAATAAAAGGTGATACTGAGTAAAAGTATCTCTAATATACACAAATACTGATTTGTATAAATGCATACCTCTCTGTACCTCTAATTCATGAAAGCACAGTTCAAGTGTGTGAAAGTGCTGTTTCTCTGAGTGTTCCCTCATACTGTAGCATACCTGCTGTCTCACTATGCTTCATGCTTGAAAGCTGCAGCAGAACTTAAGCAGAGGCATAACAGAACTGCTTGAAGAACCTCTACGTGAAGGCTGTTGAAGCGATGGCAGTGAATTCTGTTCCCTCCTGGTGGTACCAAGGCTGATAAGTTACAGGAAGCCCAGGCGGAGAGCACTTAGAAGAATTGCCCATGGCAAAGAAGCATGTGAGATGATAAAAACAATGGCGCAAACGTCTCCAGGATGACAGAAGATGCCTTGTAATTTCATGCATTGAGTTCCTGGACTGTGGTTGTGTTAGGCCAACTTTCATATCCTGTGTCCACTCCGTATTCGTGTGCATGAAATACAAACTCATACACAAGAAGAGTGCAAGCAAAGGATAGCTGAACTGATCCTCATGGTCTTTCTTGGGCAATGTATTGGCCAGGGATAGAAAAGGCATGGAGGAAAAGGGTGTTTTCCCAGCAGATAGTTCTTGGGAGCAGCATGGAAAGGGCACACGTAATTCTGATGTAACTTCTTTCCACAGAGTTGAGCAACTTCATGCTCTAGCTGGCATGGGGAAACCTGAAGATGTTTGCCTATGGGCTAGCCATCTATTGTGCAGTAGATAGTAGACACTAAGAAACAACATGCCATTCCCACCAGGTGATGTTTGCACCAGTGTTTCTTCTATGCAATACCTACTTTCGCCTTTATATAAGAGATTTTTACTAGGATGATATAAAAATAAAGGATTTTTTAAAAGGTGCCTCTTTGAGCTCATTTGTCTCCTAACCCCAACTACTACCAAAACCGAAACAGGACAAAAAAAAAAAACTAAAAAGCGACTCACAAAAATCTGTTCCAGCTCCACTACAGTTGAAGTTCAGAGGTCCTGAAGCTGTTGCATCTCTGAAAAGATTCCCCCACCCCATCCTCTCTCATCCTCCTTCAAAACAATACTCTAATTAAACAGAAATAGGTGTGAAAGATCCCCAAAGAAAAGCAAAGTGTTTTTGAGAGCCTGATAATATAGGAAAGAGTTTGCAAGTGTCCCAGAGCATATAGAATAGTCAAAGAGAGGAAATAGTATTAGGGAATTTGAAAGACATTCAGAGGACACTGAGAAATCTCAGAGAAACTGTGAAAATTGATTAAACACTGAGAAAGATCACAGAATAGCCCACCACATGCCAGGAAAGCAGATCATCTGAAGGATCCCCAGATGAAACAGTGGAGCCAAACAGAAGCCAACAAAGCAACAGAGTCTCCAAAAGATTCAGAGAACATGAGTAGCCTCAAGGAAGGGAATAAAGCCTGTAAGTGCCTAAGGAAACAAAATGTAGTGGTGTCAAGGAGGCCAAGAAAGAACTAGACCCGGCAAAGGACCCCCTCAAAGAATACCAAGGAGACTCAGCGATAACAGGAAAGTGTCAGAGATAGTAAAGGACCTCCAGAATACCCACGAAGGGTGGCCTTGGAGAACACCAAAAAAATCCCACAAAACCTAAGGCAGAAAGCTTGAAAGTGCCATCAAGATGAACATTAAAGAAGGAAAAGTGACCCAAAAATCTGTAAAAGATGCAGAGAACACAGTAGCTTGAAAGAGGCAAAGGAACGAGCTAGAAAGCATGGAAGAACCATGATGAACACGCCAGAGACAGTAACAAGAAAGCAGCAGACATTCTGAAGGAGCACTAGAAGAGTATGCCTGCAGCTGCTAAGAAAGGGGAGAAGCTAAAAGAGCCCCTTGGAGAAGGGAAGAAACAAGCAGGGAGGCTGAAAAAGTCCCAGGAGAAAAATGACTAGCAGCTGGAATGCCACAAACCTTGAAGAAAGAGTCAAACAGCCCCAGAAAGCCCAGTTTATCTTCAGAAAAGAGGCAGGGTATGGGGGGGGTGGGGGGGGGTGGGCTACACAGCAGAAGGACTGAAAGTGCTCCAAAGACACCTCAGTGACAGGAAGGAACAGACCAAAAGCCTTGAAAGGCAGCCACAGCAGCTTTGGAGAAGCTAGGGAAGAAGTAGAGAGGTTGAGAGAGTCCCAGAGAGCAGAGAAGCCTTACACAGCCTGAGAGAGTAGAAAAGAGCCTGAAAGAACCTCAGAGAAGACAGTAGTCTCAGAGATGGTAAGAAAATAGCATAAAGTCTGCAAATGAGGGTAACAAAGACTAGCCTCAGGAAGGTGGAAAAAAGTAGTCAAGAAGGAGACGCAGAGAGCATAGGGTAGCCTTGAAGAAGTGACAGAATATAGCAGAAAGACTGAAAGAATGCTCAGAAAGCAGAGGGTAACCTCACAGAGACCAAGAAAGCAGCAGGAGATGTTAAGAGTCCAAGGAGAACACATGGTACCGCTGGAAGACCACAAAAGTAGAAGACGAACTAGAAGAGCCCGACTGCATGCAGAGTATGCTTTGGGCACTGAAGAAACAAACAGATAGCCTCAAACAGCCTCTGAAAGCGTGCAGAGCAGCTCTTTGAGTGAGAGAGCCCAACGGTGATGAGCTTGAGGTGGGCTGAGAGGAGAGGAGAGCAGAAGTAGCCTTTGGCAGGGCATGGCTCGGCCCTATCTCTTGACCTGTGGTATGTAAAAAAAAAAAAAAAGGCACCATGTGTGTCCTTTGCCACCAGGTCCCCTGCTCCATTTGGCAGAAGGGTCCCTGTTGTTGTTGAGACGGACATGACGCACACAGAATTCCGTGAGCAAAAGCCCCAAAGACCCAACTTTATTGTTTTAACAAGCCTTTTTATATCTTTCTTAGGAACGTGTGTTCATACATAATTGGTTCAGTCAAAGATCAGCAGTTGATAGTAGGCTAACTTGTTCCTTCTTTGTTCTCCGTTGTAACTTCGGTAACTTTCTTCTGTTGGCAGGCTGACAGCTCCTAAATCATGTTGACTTCCTTCTTCTCAGGACTCTCAGGCCTCTTCAAGGCTACACTGGTATCTGCTCAAGGCCGATGTTAAGCTCACATTCTGATCCCTCGGACCAGCCGAGGTTTCCCACAGGTCCCTCCTGTCCTCAATGTCTTCATAAGTCCTGCGTGTTGCTTTCCGCTTTCCTTACAAGTTTCAACTTCAGCTGAGCTTTGGGCTGTCCAGATTCTACCCCACCACCCTCGGGCAATGGCTCTATTCCTCCAGAGCAGCCGGGAGGCCCCGCTTCTGCCTTCCCCGCGCTTTCTTTGTGCTGCCAGCCTCAGCCAGGAGTTCTCTGTTCACCCTTGCTGGTCTTCTGCCAGGCCTGATAGACTTCCCACACATCAAAATGGACCCTTGTGCTTTGAGGAGGTTGTATCTGAATCCTGACCCACTCTCCTGGACACCTTTGCCCTCCAGGTTGACTCTGCCAGGTTCCCTCAACAAGCCAAAGCCACCTTTTTCAGGCCCAGGTCACACTCACAGCTGCGTGGACCTTGGACCTCCAATTGGAGCCTTTCCAGCAGTCCTCTTTCTGTGTCAGTGAGACTGCTGTGGGGGTGCGCAAGCAAGACTAGGGAAGATGTGGGTCCTCTCCAGAATGAAACAGGAGACCTGGTCAGCCAGGATATGGAGGAGACTGAGCTACTGAATGACTTTTTCACCTTGGTCTTCACTGGCAAGGGCTCTAACCACACCGCTCAAGCTGCAGAAGGCAAAACCAGGAGCTATGACAACAAAGAACTGCCCATGAGTCCTAGAGCTGCTGCTGCTTCTAGGTCTCAGAATCACAGAATCACCTAGGTTGGAAGGGACCTTTTAAGATCATCTAGTCCAACCGATGAAAAAACCCCAACAAAAAAAAAACCAACCCGCAAACGAACAAAAAAACCCCACACGAACTCCACCCCACACCCAAACCACCACCCACCCAACACTAATCCCTGTCCCCCAGCGCCATGTCAACTCCTCTCAGGAACCCCTCCACCGGTCCGAGCCACCCGCGCTCCCGCCAATCAGAGCCCCGCTCACCCCCGCTCCATATTTGCATGCAGGCCCCGCCCCCCTTGTGTGTGACGAACCTATCGGGCGCGACCTATAACAGCTGTTGCCCCGGCCCTTTCTCCTGCTGCCGGTAACGGAAGCGCCGGGAGGCCCGGCAGCGACGCGCCCCCCTCCCCTCCCCTCCCGCACACCGGCGGGCGGCATGTGGGGTGCGAGCCCGGGGGGGGCGGCGGCGGCCGATGCGGTGAGTGCGGGCGGGAGGCAGGGGGACGCGGCAAACGGCTGCTCTTTCCGTCCTTCTCCCCCGCAGGCCGCTGCCCCTCCCGCTCCGCCCCGGGGTGGGAAAGGCGGCGGGGGGGGGGCGGGGGGACCCGTAGGCCGCCGGCTGTGTGTGAGGCCTGCGGCCCAGGCGGAGAGGAGCCGGCCGCGCTGTGCTGAGGCGGGCCGTGAGCTCTGACAGGATCAGCTCTGGGGGAAGGGGTGCGGGGGGGGGTGGTGGTGTCGGTAACGGGGGTGACCGCGGCGGTGCTCCCGGGCAGCACAAAGGGGGTGAGCGGTGGTACCGCTGTGGAGGGGGGGGGGGGGGGTGTTACCTTCTCTTGTGGTCCGGTACCGGTGCTAATGCTGCTGGTCTCCTCCCTTCCCCTCCCCAGCCCTGCGCTCCGGCCTCTGCCAGGTCTCCTGCTCAGGTGCCTTCCTCTCTCAGCCTGCTCAGGTGCCCCCTCAGCCCTGCTGGTGTGCCTGGGGGGGGGGGGGCGCTAGGCAAAGTTTATTTTTGTAGGCAAAATAGTCTTAGGCCAAAAACCACAACCGGCCAAAGGGAGGCAGACAGCACACCAAAAAAAAAAAAAAAAAAAAGGTAGATAGAATAGACACTGGAATAGGCTGCCCAGAACTGCCCCATCCCTGGAGCGTCCATTCAAAAGACATTGAGGGACTGGAGCGGGTCCAGAGAAGGGCAACGAAGCTGGTGAGGGGTCTGGAGCACAAGTCTTATGAGGAGAGGCTGAGGGAGCTGGGGGTGTTCAGTCAGGAGAAGAGGAGGCTGAGGGGAGACCTTCTCACGCTCTATAACTACCTGAAGGGGGTTGTAGAAAGGCGGGGGTCGGTCTCTTCTCCCAGGTCACAGGAAATAGGACAAGGGGAAATGGCCTCAAGTTGCGCCAGGGGAGGTTTAGATTGGATATTAGGAAACATTTCTTCACTGAAAGGGTTATCAAGCATTGGATTGGGCTGCCCAGGGAAGCGGTTGAGGCGCCATCCCTAGAGGCATTCAAAAGACGGGTTGACATGGTCCTCAGGAATATGGTTTAGTGATTTTTATTTCTTATTTATTATTTTGTCAGAGTTAGGTTGATGGTTGGACTAGATGATCTTTAAGGTCCCTTCCAACCTAGACGATTCTATGATTCTCTTTAGGGGGATGCTTTTGCTGTCAAGAGTAATTGTGTTTAGTTTGAGCTGTTCTGGTAACTCCTGGAATGGTAGGAATGGCATTAATAATGGGAGCTGAGAGACTGTTCAAGGCTCCATGGCTTGGAGCAACCTGCTCTGGTGGGAGGTGTCCCTGCCCAGGGCAGGGCGGGGATGAACTAGTTGATAAACTTTAAGATCCCTTCCAACCCAAAATACTGTGTGATTCTACATGCTGTAAAACATTTATTTTGCAAATTCAAAAGTACTTCTGGAAAAATGAGGCGATCTGTTACCAGCAGTAGTAAAGCCATTCAGTCACCGCAGAACGTACAAAGAGCATTAATTCTCTTTAGGGGGATGTTTTTGCTGTCAAGAGTAATTGTGTTTAATTTGAGCTGTTCTGGTAACTCCTGGAATGGTAGGGACAACATTAATAATGGGAGCTGAGAGACTGTCTGTTAGCAACAACAAAAAAATTGTTAATAAAATTTTCATTGCTGCATCTTTGATAGTTGGCATCCTGTCATCCAGAAACCCCTCCTGGATTTTTTTGTTTTGCTTTAGGATAAAAAGCTGCCTGCATATTTCTTATAAATGCTGTGCTCATGATTCAGTATTGACCAGTGATCAGTAATTTGAGCAATTTCCTTCAAGCATTTTGGATTTTTGTCTCCTTTGAGAACAACTGTCTTGTTTTTATGACTTTACATGTATGTGACTTTGGGTCATTCCTCCGTACTTCTAAGTATCCTGGAATCTTCCTGCTTAGCCTAGGTTTTATGACCAGAGTACTACATGCTGACTGAATGCAACATTTTTGAAAGCTTTGGGAATAACTGTCTCCTTAGTAAACGGTTTATTCTTGAGGCTATGTTGCTCTCAGAAGAGCCTAAGTGTGTTTACAGGGCACAGATGAACACGCTTTCTCTGTTTGTAACTTGTTCAAAAGGCTTTACTGATTTTATTGATCAGATTCAACACCCTGAACTAACATTGGGATGGAGCTGAGAGTTGGCGGTTTTAGTAGGAAAGTGAGGAAACTAAATGTTACCAAAAAGCCTGAATTGCTTTCCTCTGAGCTTTAAAAAAGTGTAAACTACCTCTGCCTTCTCTCTGTAGGAGAGAACATAACCAAATACCCATCTGAGAAGAAGAATCAAGTTGAATGTGAAATATTACCATCAATAACAGCCAGTTGTGCTTTAACACCAAACAAATGTAGGCTCTGTGACTTTGTGAAGAACAGATGTTGGCAGATGCCCTCCGAATTATACAACAGTTTTCTTACCTCTTTCAAAATATTTTTCCATGCATCTGATGTACCTTTAGTGTAATTCTGCTTCACCTTGAGGCAGCTATCCTTGTATGTAGACTTGTAGGCTTCCATTTGTAATAAAGTAGGTTTCCCTTCAGATTCTGCAGTTCAGAGGAGTTGTGGAGGTCCACTTATAATTTCCCTGGTAAGCAGCTAAATTTTTGGAGCCCTTTGGAGCTTTTGATGAATCAGTCTCAAGCTATTACCGCAAAGAGGTTCCTGGGATTGTTTTTCTAACAACTACAGAGGGCATTGCTTGTGTGGAAGCCACTCTGGCTTTTGGTGTGAATCTTCTCTAAAATTACAGGTACAGAGTACCAGTAATTTTACTGTATCATTTTTAAGTGGGTGCACTGGGGGGAAACAAACCTTAGTGCAGCGTTGTGGAATAATGCACTGTGGGCTTGCGCAGTTAAATAATTATATTCTTTGTTGGTTTTTTTAATTTTTTTTTCTATCAACTTCTGATACCCAGTCTAATTTGTTCTCCTAGATACTCACCAAAAGTACTTTTGGTGAGTACCTAGTAGATGCTTTCATCAAGACGTAACCCCAGCACCTCATTCCTGAGTGGTATTTAACTCGGAGCCTGTTGTATGGATGAATGACCTTGCTCATATCACCATCACTATGAAATTTGTCACCTCTCTTTGATCTAATATGTAGCTCTTGCCATTCCTGGTGTGCTTACAGACATTTGAGAGAGCTTTGAAAAAGTTTAATTTAAAGGTTAATACTGGATAAGTAGCAAATTGAGAATTTTTCAATTTGAGAGAAAGAGAAAACAAAATCTACCCTTTACCTGCCAGGGTTTGTTTGGGTTTTGGGTGGGTTTTTGGGGGTTTGAGTGTTGCAAATTCACCTAATTTTGCTTTTTTTATGAATTTATCAAATAATACATTTTTGCGAATAGTATCAAAACTTTTTGTGAATGTTTCAGGAAATGCTTCAAAGACCACCGGAAGATTTTTTTCCAAAGATGGAAAGTCCAGTTGAAGATATGGATACTTCTGATACCCAGTGGGGCTGGTTTTATTTGGCTGAGTGTGGTAAATGGCACATGTTTCAGGTAAGTACATATGAAGTTTTATTACCTATGATGGATTTCATACATCAAACTGCCTCTTGCTGAATTTGTCTAAATGTGTTTTTTTCATTTATTTTGAAGTCTGATTCAAACAGTCATTGCTCTGTTAGCAGTGAAGATATTGAAAGGAGCTTCCGAACAAACCCACACGGTTCTGTTTCTTTTACTACTGCAAAATTTAACTACATGCTAGACTTTTCAGGTATGTATCTTTTCATAGAATAAATTTAAATAATAGAAGGTGCCAGTACGTTTGTTAATTTAGCAAATTCTTGTCCTCACATAGTGCAAAAACTTGTGATTATAACTGTCTTCTTTACTGGAAAGTACATGGGAGTTTTTAGAAGCAGCTGCCCTATTACATTTTCTAGTATAGTTTATTAATAATTAGCATGTCTTGTTTAGTAGCAGTCCATCATGTTACTGCCACGTACCTCAGCTCTAAGTGGTGTGTAGCGTACATCTATGGGACTTGGAATTTTGAACCTTTTTTCTTTTACGTGCAACTGCTTGTAAGCTTGAAATACTCTTTCCTTCAGAGTCTGTGTAAGAAACATTGATATGAAGGAAGCTTTCTGCAAAATACTGGCAACAAAGTGATTTTATAATTCAGCAGGAAGTCAAAGCCAATTCTGTTGTCTGAATAACAAGGAGATAAGCGAAAGAATTATGACTGGTTTTTTATTTTATCTTTATAAAAAGTAGGGAATGAGTAAAACAGTGATGTACTGGGACTAAAGTAGTATGTAACAATATAAGGACTTGTATGTTTACTTGTGTTGAAATATCTGTTTAAAAACATCTTTGGTTTGCATCCAGAATAAAATGCTCAATAACTAAATGCAAACGCTAAACAACTATTTTTGAACTATTTTTGTGCTACTGTCATGATGTCTTGTGTTAAGGATAGCAGTAACATGCTTTGTTACCCTAGTTGTATTAAAGGCAGTGGAAGTTTTGCCAGTGATTTAGTGGGGTTGAATGTTAGGTGGGTATTTTAACGATAAACGTTTTGTTTGTGTAATATTTGTGCCTTTTGCCAACTCGCATAAATGATCATGATTCTGAGGCCAATATTTAGAAACAGTTATTGGAAATGCTGATTTGTTAATTGTTGAAATAGAAATTCCTGTCAGGCAACTTTGAGTGTAGTAATGTTATTTTTAAAAATGACACTTAAATGTTTCATATACTGTAGATGAATTCCAGAAACTTTCATCCTAACTCTTGTTTTATGCTCAGCGATGAAACAAACCAACCTAACTACCCTTAAGCAACGTCCAATAAAGCGAGCTCCCTTTTCTATCAGTGCTTTCAGGTAAGGAAATGAAAGGAAGACGACTCTTTTTATTATTATTATTTTATTTCCAGTTTCTTGAAACAAAAAATATTTTATTTTTTGTTTTTGTTTTTTGTATCAAACAATTTGAGCGGTGAATCATGATTGTGGGGCAGCTAGTCAAATGAGAAGAAAGACAGTTCAGAGGAGATGAATGATGATAGAATTTTTAGTTTGAGTAAGGAACTTGTAGTGGGAGGGGCAATATCCTGAATACTGATGGCCTTTGGCAGGGCTCCTAAAGCTGTGCCTGACTTGAGCCATTGGAGTCCCTTGCTCTAAATCCTTGTTGATTCAGAATTGCTGTGGAGAAGCAAAACGGGCTAATTTGTTCCATTGTAATAATGACTTCATCATTTTAGAAGTATTATTATAACAGCAAAAAAGATTGAGTTATGTTTCCTTGCTTGTGTGTTTTAGTAATTTACTCTAAAATTATTTGAAATAACAAGAAGTTGCATCAAAACATTGCAGATTGCTTTATGACTCTAATTGCTTTAGATTGTAAGTTTCTTACCATTGGATCAGTCATTCGATGTAAAGCTGTGCTGGTGTTAATCTGATACTCAATAAACAATAAGCTGATCTATGCAGTGATACTTACACACGTAAAGTTGACTATATGTGAGTTTTTTTCCCCAAATAGCTTCATAAAAATAATTTTAGTTCTGAGTTGTAGTTTGATGATACTTTCAAAAGTAAATTTGGCATTTGTAACAAGTGTAGTAGCAATCTTTTCAAATTTGGCATTTGTAATAAGAAGTGTAGTAGCAATCTTCTTTCAGTAGCAATCTTTCAACAATCAAGGAGCACTATTTTTTTTTTTTGAACCATCAGCTGTTTTTTTGGTGGATACTTATTGAAGAGTGCATGCAATAACATGGCAATTCATTTTTGTGGGGTTTTTTTGTTTGTTTCTTGAATCACTGCATTCAGTACTGTCTTTCCATGTGATGACACCATTCCTTACTTACAGGAGATTGCTTCTTTTAGTCATGGTTTTTAGGTTTGAAAGTTGCTATGCGTGTGGTATATATGCTTAGAACATTTTTTGGAGGTTTGTTTTTTTAAAAAAAACAAATTCAGCTATGATTTTCGAGTGCGTATTTCTAACGTGATGCTTTTAAATACTTCAAATGAGGGCTCAGTCTCGGACACTTAGGCTAGTTGTAATTCTTCCTGATAGTTTGGAATGCTCAGGCTATATCTATGCTCTCATGATTTTACATTATCGTTACTCTCCTTATGTTGTGGACCTTTCTGACCATCTCTTCTGATTTATCTTCCTATCTGTTTTTTTTGGGGAGATGCTGTATTAGAACTGTTCATTACTGTAGTTTATTTATAATAAGCGAAGTTAGAATTTGAATACAAAATAACACTTCTTGCTTACCTGCTGACAACAGCTTTTGTTTGAATTAAAACCCTAAGTAGTTTTGTATAAGTTGTGATTTTTTGCATACTGTATTGTTCAAAGCAGGAGTTTGACAGGAAGAAAATGCCACGTCTTTGATGTGATGTGTTTTACCTTTTTGTTTGTTTGTTTGTTTGAAGTTTCATCTGTGAAAATGAGGCTATCCCTATGCCTTCACATTGGGAGAATGTAAATACTGAGGAGCCATATCAGGTAAGAGTCAGTGTGCAAGTTGGTCAAAAAACACATGATAATGAAATATTGCATTGAATTGAAATCGTACTAACCTCTTTTCTTCCAGCTTATTCCATTGCAAAAGAAAACAAATGAATATAATGAAGTTTCTAGTCTCTTTGGAAAAACAATGGATAGCCACCGAATTAAAAGAATTAAGAGAATACAAAATCTAGACTTGTGGGAGTTTTTTTGCAGGTGAGATTATTTCTAAAACCAACAGTCTTAGGATTGTTAACAGAGCAAATCTTGAAGGCATGCAGCAGAAATATGTTTAATTTATCATTAATGAAAATGTGTTACTTCTTATCTTTACTTAATTTTCGTATTGGTCATTCTTCTGTATTAAAAATTCCATTTTCAAGACTCTAGCTTCTACAGGTGCAGAAATGTAATACTTGTAGAAATGCATTAGATGTCGATGTAGCACAGATAAGACTGATGCATTAAAGATGTTCCTGATGTCCATGGGGTAGATAACCATGATACCTACAGTGAAGCAAGGAAACACAAATAAGCTTTTTGTAAAATAATTCCGTGACAGGTTTGTATTATTTTAATTTTTAGGGAACAAATAAAATTAATATCTGTGCCTTGTTTAATTTTTCAACTTTATGAAACCTAGGACAGAATTAAGTGTCCAATTAGCACATATGCACGTAATTTCTTTAAGATAAATGTGCTAGAAAAGCTTTTTCTAAGTTCTCCGCTTTTCCCTCTTCATAATGTGCTGTCCTGAAAGAAGCAGGAAATGCTGAGTTCTGTTTCCACTTATTTCATAGTATTAATCCTAAAGCAGTTTTATTTGATGAAAGTTATTTATTGTAGCCCCTAAGAAGGAGAATCAATTTTGGGAATGAGTTACACTATAGAACCCAACTAAACTAAGTTAAATAGTGAGAAAATAACTAAGCAGATGTATATAAAAAATTGGCATGTTATATGATCTTTTAAAAAATATGTAATTTACTGTTAATTTAAGTCTGTATCGTGAATATGCATAAGGAAATGAATTCAAGTTCTTGGTTAAGAGAGTTAGCCTTCTCTTAATTGCAAATCTATTTGGTTATATATACCTCTTTAAGTAATAAGGCTTCTTTGCTTGGCCTTGTGTTTCAACATCTACCTTTCTATAAATAAGTTCCTGTAGAGGTGTATTTATGCCATCTTAATACCAATTTTTGAGAATAGGAGTAGCAAGCAGACTTCAAAGTAAGTCCGCTTTGGTCTCCAGTGTAGATGCAGGGGAAGACCTTTGTCACTTCGTTTAGGAACAGATGTCATTTGGAGAATGTACTAGTTTTCCTCGCTGGTCAGTCAGTGGAATTCATGGTTGAAGAACTCTGAATCTATGAACACTGTGCTAGAACATTCTCAAGGTATGAAACTGAGAATGGGCATTAGAATTTCATACATCAGGAGTATTACAGTATTGCTGTATCACTGACTACAAGGTACTTTTTTTTTTTAAGTACCTGTACAGTATGAAAGTATATGGAGAACAGTCATTTCAGTTTTAAAACTTTTTTTTCCTGTATCAAAAAATACAAGTAACAATGAAAATTGCTAGAATAAGTGTATGCAATTGAGGCTTAGCTGCTTTTCTGCTGAGGGTAAAATACACCCTTGTTGTAGATAGGCTTACACGCACTGCTGAAGAAATTATTGCCCGGTAGAACAAAGAAGTTACAAAGAAGGTATTCTGGTATTTCAAATTCACTAAAAGTTCTTTTGATATCCCACGCAGGAAAATAAAAGAAGGTGAATCTTAGTCTAGTATATTTTGGTTCATGCATTTCAGTTTGGAGTTGCAGAGAGCTACAGCAAGTAGAAAACAGTGTTTGGTCAGTGAGATTGCTGACCATCTTTAGAAACAGCTCACGTGCTTGCCTATGTACAAAGCACCTGTGGCTGGGTGTTTAACTTTGCTTTAGGTTTCTCCTTTATTGAGTGAACTAGCTGTATGAGAGCCTTCAGAGTGATGCATGAACTTAATTTTGTCTTACTGGATTAGCTCGTCACTGCTGGTGGAATGTGCTAAGACAAGGTGTTTTAGAATACTCAGACTCCTCGATTCTGTTCCAAAGCAACAGAAGTCCTGCTGTGGCATTTCTGCATTCTGCAGAACCAACTTCCCAGTGTGTTTAGGATATTCCACTACTGATGAGGAACAACTGCTACTTAAGCTTTTGTGGTTCTGAGCAAGTGTTTTGTTCCAGAGATTAAATTTGAGCATTACTTGAATGATTATTTGCATCACTGTAATAGTTGAAACATGTTTGCCTTGTATGATAGTTCCCATATTAATGACAATTTTGAATTGGTTTTATGAAATCAACTGTTTTTCTGACTGTTAGAGACCACTTTTGGACAATTGATTATTCGCCTTTTCTATAAATCTGTTCTGTTCCCCTGTTTCAAGAGAAGTTGCTCCAGGCCATTTTTACACATTGTCAGAGCTCAGCAGCCAACAACAGAGGGCTGCTGATTGAAAAATTTCGGATGTTCAGCATTACTAGCCCCGAGCTCAAAGGTGTTGCTTCACACAGGTAGTTTTGTCAAGATGCAGGGAATCTTGGCTCCTCGGTTTTGTTGAATTGCTAATAGAGTGGAACATGAGTGCATGGAGCTTCTCTTCCTCTGACACAAACGAGATTATTAGTGAAACCTCCCAGATGCCCTTGAGATTCAATTGATGTTCTTCTGATTTGGAAAGCAGTTGTGGGGGGGGGGGGGAAGACCCAAAAAAACCCCTAAATTGCTGAGATGTAGTTATTTTAGTTTGCACTAAATAGAGGGGGGGAAAAAAAGACCTCAACAATAAAACAGAATAAACATATCTTTAAGCTAAGTACTGCAAGATTTTTCACTCCTATGGAATGTACTTATAAATAATTAATGCATAAATGCAATGTAATGCCACTAATATGATGAAGAATATTTGCTGCCTCTCTTTCCCTGGACCTGGTTAATTGTACTTTCTCAGACTACATCTAAACTGTAGGCCCTGAGAACGCTTTCCCAATTCAAGTGTGCACTCAGTTATAAGCAGATTGCTTAATTTGATAACCTTAATTTGATATGGTCTGATAAACCTAACCATGTAGCACAGTGCCCCATGGACTGTGGCTTTTATAGGAAGAAAATTCAGATACGTAAACAGGAACAAAGGTATGATGCATTCCAACCTTTTTTTTTTTTTGTCTGGACAGCCAAGGGATCATAACTCTGAACAGCTTGGTGGTTTAGGCACTGCTCCACTGCTTCGTGGATCTCACGAAAACCCAGCTGTCAGAAATTCACTTAAAAAAGACTGATGGAAAATGTATCTGTTCTTTAATTGAAGGCGTGCCACGGCCTTCTGTCCGTACTATAGGTTCACCCTTTAGTATAAGGGTTATTTTTAGCATTCTAGGCTGATGTAACCTTGTCAGTGCATGACTTGGCTGTTTTAGAAAGTATGTGAGCCATAATTTGAGAGAACCATTATGAGATGATAATATTGAAGTGGTTTTACCTAAGAATATAGGTAATTTTTTTTTTTACTGGTTTACTTGGGTAATCTACTTTATAATCCACTAAATTTATTATATCTCCCACCTTGCTATTTAAGTAGGTGGAGGGAACAAAATGGGAGAAAAATGCCTTTCTTTTAAACTGTGTCTGCAGAATATGACCATGCTGAAACTAATGTCAAATGAACACTATTGATAAAATTGGTATAAAGGACCTTTTTTCCTAATCTTTGGTTACGTCTGACAATAGTCTACAGCATCCAGAAGTGTGTGATTTCTAAACACGTACCTTAAGAATTCTGATCTGTTTTAAAAACTAGAATCATCTAGACTCTTGTGAGAGTGGAATGTGTGAAGTGTTTTGGGTCTGTCGCCTCTGCAGTGTTTTCATAGTAACTTTAATTTGATTACACAGGATGTTTGCAATGCTATATTGTGTGTTCTCTGTAGGAAGAAAGCTCAACTCAAGAAGAAGAGAGGTGTCCCAACTATTAATGAACAGATGTTATTTCATGGAACGAGTAATGAATTTGTAGAAGCAATATGTATTCATAACTTTGACTGGAGAATAAATGGGATGCATGCTGCCGTATATGGAAAAGGTAAGTATTTTTGTCACATACAACATTTTGGTAATCTTAACAGTTCAACGTTGTTAAGCGTTCCCTATAGTATGTTCTTTGTGATGTGCTCCCTGTGTTTATCTAAGAGCTCTTTACTATAGCTCTGCTTATACATCAAGTATAATTAAGAAAGTTTGGATGCAGTAAGTAATGTAACTGTCACAACTGGCTGATAGGACCAGGGAACGTGGGGAAGGGCTGCCCAGCAAAGCAGTGTTTATCAGAAGACAATCTCCCTACTGAAAATATTTGATTATGTTGCTATAATCTAACAATTTAGAGGGGGGGGGGGGAATAAAAATTGGATTTCTACTGAACATAACAGAACAGACATCTTTCATCATCCTGATACCTATGTTCATGCTCTAGTAGTTAAGCTGTCGTGATAACAATGTCATCAAATTATTCTTTCTTTTTTTTTTGTATTTGAAAGGGACCTATTTTGCAAGAGATGCATCATATTCCAGTCGTTTCTGCAAAGATGACATGAAGCATGGAGACACTTTTCAAATTCATGGTGTGAATCTGCAGCCTCATCTGCATAGACCAGATAAAGTCATGTTTCTTGCCCGTGTATTAACTGGTGACTATATCAACGGTGATTCAAAATACATGAGGCCTCCTTCGAAAGATGGAAGTTTTGTGAACTTATATGACAGCTGTGTGGATAATACCTGGAACCCAAAGATCTTTGTTATCTTTGATGCTAACCAAATCTACCCTGAGTACTTAATAGAATTTTGTTAAGTTTGAAAGGAGCTGAACTGAATAGTGTTTGTGTCTTTTTGATACTTTTGTTCCTTTTGTAAAGACAACAATATAAAACCAAGAAGTGTGAAATGAGAGGGGTGAAAGAAAAGCTAGCGTATGTTTATGGAGGAGGAAAGCTATTAAACATTTAAGAGAGATTGTCAAACTGTTTTTAAAAAATCTGTAGACTTTACTAATGCATTTTTCAAATTTAGAGACTATTACAAATTTGAAATTCCTTAATGAGCCTTAAATACATTGGTCACTGGTAAGTTTTCAAAGGCAAGATGTATGTTCCGTTTTGGGTTTTTTTTATATATATTACATGTATTTATTCATGTGGTAGAAATATGCCTGTAGCATACTATTCATATGATGAAACTAATCTTTTATAAAGATTGTCTGTAGAACATAAAAATAACAAAAACAACAGCAAAACCCCAGGCTACATATCTGTGTGCGTGTCTGTGTTCTGTAGCGTGTCATTGCTTTGTGGTTGGAGATCTCTAAGTTTGAGTTCTAAACCTACAAAAAAAAACAAACCCCACATCTGGAGAAAGCTGATGAAGGAGCTATAAACTTCACTAAAGCTGTTCTGTTTAACTTCAGCTACGTTTTACTGTGAGCTTCAATTATATACTTGCAAAGATTTAATCCTCTACTTACAAGATTAGAGAACTCTTGCACTAGGATTTCAACTCTGGTTTTGATGGAAATGATGCTCTTGTGGTTTTTAACTGTTCAGTATGTAACTGTTGAGCTCGCTGCTCATCTGAGTGACATAGACCTTTCCGAGTTCTTATTCTGTAGGGTGTTGGCCCTATTGTTGTTATGGTAGGTGTGTGCACACACTGATGTTCCTGCAGCTGCGCCGCTGTTGTTCTTGCCTGGTCAGGGTTGAATAAGCAGCACTCAGTGCTCGTGTACTGGCTGTTACTGGAGACAATGTTCAGATTATCTTCACTGGAAATAATACAGTTAAACCAAGAATGAAAATTTCAAAAGGTGGCATCTATTACTTCTTAAGCACTTTAAGCACAGGTTTTCATAACTGGTATAGTTGTAATGTTAGAGAGTATTTTTCACAGGTAGAAAGAGCAAAAGAGACAATGGAATCATAGAATCATGGGGTTGGAAGGGACCTCTGGAGATCATCCCCAGATGTTCACCCAGAGCAGGTTCTACAGGACCTTGTCCAGGTGGGTTTTGAATGTCTCCAGAGAAGGAGACTCCACCACCTCCCTGGGCAGCTTGTTCCAGTGTCCTACCATTCTCAAAGGAAAGAAGTTCCTCCTCATGTTTAGGTGGAACTTCTTATACTCAAGTTTGTGCCTGTTTCCTATTGTCCTGTCACTGGGCACTACTACCACCCTCCTTTTAAGTATTTATAAAGCATTGATCAGATTCCCCCCTCAGCCTTCTCTTCTCCAGCCTGAAAAGACCCAAGTCCCTCAGCCTCTCCTTATAAGGGAGATGCTGCAGGCCCCTCATCATCTTTGTAACCTTCTGCTGTACCCTCTCCAGCAGTTCCCTGTCCTTCTGGATCTAGGGAGCCCAGAACTGGACACAGTGCTCCAGATGGGGCCTCTCCAGGGTAGAGCAGAGGGTCAGGATGACCTCCGTCAACCTGCAGGTCACACTCTTCCTGATGCACCCCAGGATTCCATTGGCCTTCTTGGCTACAAGGGCTCATTGCTGGCTCATGGTCAACTTGTCCACTAGGATTCCCAACTCTCTCTGCAGAGCTGTTCTCCAGCAGGTCAGCCCCAACCTGTCCTGGTGCAGGAGGTTATTCCTCCCCAGGTGCAGTACCCTACTCTTGCCCTTCTTGAAGTTCATCAGGTTCCTCTCTGCCCGACTTTCTTAACCTGTCCAGGTCTTGCTGGGTGGCAGCACAGCCTTCTGGTGTGTCAGCCACCCCTCCCAGTTTTGTGTCACCAGCAAACTTGCTGAGGGTACATTCCATCCCTTCATCCAGGTCCTTGATGAGTATGTTGAACAAGACCAGACCCAGCAATGACCCTTGGGGAAAACCACTAGTTACAGGCCTCCAACTAGGCTCTGCACTGCTGCTCGCAACCCTCTGAGCTCTGCCTACCTCCCTGTCCTCTCCTTGAAGCCGTGCTTCCTGAGCTCACCTACAAGGACGTTAGGGGAGACGGTGTCAAAAGCCTCGCTGAAGTCCAGGTGGACAACCCCCTCTGCTCTCCCCTCATCCACACAGCCAGGATGGTCAGTGTGATTAGTCAAGTGTGATTTTTCCCTTGGGGAATCCCTGATGAGATGACCTTTTTTTTTTTGTTTATTTTTTTTTCTACATGCTGAGAGGTGACATCCAGGACGTTTGTGTTTGTTGCTCCCCTGCTTGTCTTCCTCTTCTCTGGTGACACCAGCCTGCAGAGGGAGTGAGGGAGTTTCAAGCAGCCAAAATAAGAATGTGGTTGCTTGGCTACAACTTTTTTGGGTGTGTTTTTGTTTAACAGAGACACATTGCTGTCGAATTCGCTGACTTGATTTCTGTCTTTTACAGAGGAGAACAACCTACGTCAGAAAGCCATGCTAGAGGTCAAGTAGCCTAGCAAATGGGCTGCCTGGGGACCCTGGTCTGGACCTTAGGCCATCCCTTGTCACTGGCCAATCTGACTTAAAAGTTTGCTGGTGAGTATGCCCCACACACCCCCGGTGCACCAGAACTGGTGAAGATGTGGGTTCTCCCCCTGGCAGCCAGCCCCAGGCCCAGGGGTGGTGGCGCATGATCCCATCCCAGCAGTGCTGAGCTCCTCGTGCTGGTTTTTGGGAACTCCAGTGGTTGGGAGTTCAGGACCCCTCGCTAGCTCCAGGAGCTGACATGGAGACCCCACTCGCTCCATGCGCTGGCACCACAGGCCAGGGGGTGCCCACCCCTGCTCTGACCCCAGCAGCTGCCACCAAATTCCCCCTGTGCATGCACAGGTCTCACCAGTAGCTGGCACCAGGTCCATGTGGGACAGAGAGTGAGCAAACGCAGAGAGATGCTTAAGACAAGACTTAATTAGGAGATACAAGCAAGTCTAGGCTGCGGTGATCAGACCCAGGTCTCAGCCAGACCAGCGTATTGACCAGCCCTGATTTACAGCCAACCAGCCCCTCTTGCACCCCTTTCTGGCTACACCCCTCTGTTGCCTTCTGCTCCCCCTCCCCCTGTGCATCCCCCACGCAAAGTCACCAGTTGCCAAGTCCAGGCTGATCTTCCTGGAGGTGGCACCTGTGGTTTCTCGCTAGCCCATCAGTCAGTGCCAGGGGTGAGGTTTGTTTCTTGCCATCGTCTCCACATTTCTTCTGTCAGGCCTCTGGCTCCATCTGTGGTGCTTCTGATTTCCCCCTTTTCCCCTGTGGGACAGGATCCCAGTCAGATAACCTCCCCGGAATAAACTTTCTAACTCTCATATGCCCTTATCAATTGACATGACCAACCAGGTTTGGTTCTCACCACTGTCCCCCTTATCGTGTCGGTCAGGATAAAAAAGGGTAAGTGTATCAGCATCTGGGGAAGCTTCTTGGTCCGTGTGCTGTGAGCGTGTCCATCAGGAAGGCAGAGCATGGAAACAACATTATGTTTCCTACCTGAAACCAGGAACAGTTAAATGAATTTCCTGTTTCGGTCTCCTAGCCAAGAAATGCCAAATTTTTTACGTAAAGGAAATTAAATCATTGACACCAAAAGGAACACCCATAAATGCTTCTTCTCTTTACTCAGGTTCTCCACTGATAAGGTTTTCTTCCCATTGACTAATAAAGCAATGTAATACATAAACCAGTTACAGGTGGGACGTATCTGACTCGTGTCCTGGTTTCATGAACAATATAAGGCCTTAGCCTGCTCTCCTCCCTCTTTCTGCTCCCATGCTCTGCTTGCATTCATGTTGTGATGAAGTCAACCAGACAAAAGATCTGGATCTTTGTTAAAAACTAAATTGGAGGGGGAAAGATAGTTCAGCTTAGCTACGGTGCCATTTGGCTTTCTTTTCTGGCCTATGTGCTGCTGCATAATTAATATATGGCTCCAGGATAGCTAGCTACTGTTGGCAAGACATCATGAAAAATGGGAGAAGAATGTCAGGAAAAATTGTAACAGGAATGACAGACCTGTGTCGTTGGGAGAAGCTCCAGTTTATGGTGTATTTTGCATGAAACAATGCCAGCTGTAAGGAAACTCTGCCCCCTTAAACGTTGTGAGGAGGCTATCAGGCTCCAGCAGGCAGAAAAGACTTGAAGGGCAACAACGGTACCCACCTGTGAGTACATGACTACTGTTGTAGTCACATTAGGGTTTGTTTTATATATATTTTTTTTTAATTTAAAGAAGTCCTTAAGAGAAGAATCACCTAATTACCTAAAACATACATAGAGAAAGACAAGACCACATTCGTTGCAATAGCCTTGTATAGGGCTTAGGGCATAGGAACGGGAGCAGTAGTTACAAAATATGCTTTGTTCTTCAACCTACTTATTCACCTTTTGGTGCCTCACTTCCCATTTCATCTTTTATGTTTACAACACGCAGGGAGGACAGCTTAGAGCTGTCCCAGATGCCCTTTGTAATATGCTAAGGCAGTTTATTGGTATTAAATGATCTGTTTAGGTAACAGACGTGGTGGTGACTAAGTAGCCAGTACGCGTACATTTTTTTTTTTCCAGTCAATATCTACCTTTGAGACGGTGAAGGTTGTTCAAGAAAGTTATCCCCACTGAGAAGAGCTGATGAAAGTTAAGCTTTCAAAGGTTGATTGGATATTGGAGGCACTGTGCTGTTATCTCTGCATTAACCGGTGGGATTACTTCTCAAAAAACTTGTTTCTCTAAAAGGGCTGGCTGACACAAATACTTTCATTACAGATTTTGGGTTAGCACAACTGTTGAGAATACTGTATTCTTGACAAAGCACTGTCAACTGCTTGCTGGATGTATATGAGAGTGACTTAAATAGCAGCTCCAGAATGATTTTATTTTTTTTTTTAATATAAGAAATATGACAAAAGCATTGGGATAAGGACAAGAGAGAGAAAACCTGGGAAAAAAAAAAAAGATAAATGGGAAAAAAACGGGTTACATAGTGCAATAGTATGCTGGGTCTGGGGAGTGGAAGAAATAACGGGAGAGAATATCAAAATATTACTGCTTTAAATCTGTGTTTTAAAATCTTTAAATTAAATTTTCATGCTTATTATCTTCTTGATAATGTTCAGCAACCTTGTGTATTCCCAGTAGGATAGAGTATTGTATGGAGAGTCATGGGACCTGTAGTCAAATTTTCTTCTCTTCTGGCACTTTGTGATGAGGGTGGACTTACAGAAGTGGTACATAAATGACACAGAAGTGTCAGAGATGAGAGAGGTAGCTACAACAGCTCTTCTAAGCACTGTTGTGGGAAAGCAAAGGGGTTGTTGCTGGCTGTAACCATAACTGGCTTCTCCTGGAGCCAATATGCTTCCTGGAATATCCCTACACCAGTGACATCTCATATAAGGCTTATGAGGAGAGGCTGAGGAAGCTATGGTTGTTCAGTCTGGGGAAGAGGAGGCTGAGAGGAGACCTTCTCACTCTCTACAACTCCCTGAAAGGAGGGTGTAGAGAGGGGTGGGTCGGTCTCTTCTCCCAGGTCACAGATGACAGGACAAGGGGGAATGGCTTCAAGTTGCACCAGGTGTTAGATATTAGGAACTATTTCTTTCCTGGAAGGGTTGTCAGGCATTGGGATGGGCTGCCCAGGGAGGTGGTGGAGGCACCATCCCTGGAGGTATTCAAGAGATGAGTTGACATGGTGCTCGGGAATATGGATTAGTGTTGTGTTGGTGTTGTTTTGGGTGTGGTGTGGGGTTTTTTTTGTTCATTTGTGGTTTGGTGTTTTTTTTATTGTTTGGGTTTTTTGTTTTGGTTTTGTTTTGGTTTTCTTTTTCATTGATTGGACTAGATGATCTTAAAAGGTTCCTTCCAACCTAGGTGATTCTGTGATTCTGTCTTTGCATCTCTTCCACGACAAGCGTGTGGGGTTGATTTTACTTATTTGATGGCTCTCACATGACAAAAGACACAAAGATGTTTTGTGTTAGTGAATCAGTGGAAATTGTGTTATGACTCTAAATTTTCCTTCTTTATGAAGCAATTGACTTCTGGCCTGGAACTGTCTTCTGTTGTGTGCATACACTAATTGCCGAAATAGATTTCCATTTTTCTTGGCCTTTAACTGCTATGGTGGTGAATATGACTGATTTCCAATTTCACAATATGAACTTTGTCTCTTCGTAAAAACCAGGTTTCTATCAAGCATGCTCATAAGGCGGTGAGTTTCTAAAAGTTTTCCTTTGATGCACAAAGTCCTTCACTGAACAGTATTCTTTACTCTGCTTATGTGAGGTGCCTTAGGGAAGGCAATATAGTTCTCTTTATAATAGCTATTCATTTAAACTGAAAAGCCCTGACCAGCAGAGATGTGGCTCACAGAGCTTTTATCTGTCGGTGCACTTCAGCTGTTTCTGGGCTGAAATCTATGCAACGCTTCGTCACAGATTGCCAGGTTGTGGACAAAAATACACTTTTTTACCTTCTCAGCATAACTACAGGGGCCATTGGTAAGGCAGTATATAATTAATGTTGGATTTGATCCAAGACACCATTCCGTTAGGAGAGTAGATGAAGATTTTTAATGGCCGTATGTTTTAAAGACTGGTTTATGGTTCAGCAAACTGTGGGATGCTGAGTAAAATTGGAACTCTATCATGGCACAGACTGAAAGAGGAGAAGTCCATCTACAGCACAGCTGGCTCCACATCCTCGCAGCAAAACTTTCCAAAATGGTGCTTTTCTTTTAAAACAAAAATGAAATTCCAATCCTTTTCAGTTTGAGAAATACGGAGAGTGTGGCTGTAAAATGCGATAGAAAAAAAATCAACATGAAGAACTGATTTGAATGTTCCCCTGGGAACGTTGTGGTTTTTAATATTTCAGAAATGGGTTTGCTTAGTCCTGAGGGAAAGGAATTGGAAGAACATGATAGACATGAGCATGCACAAAGACTGTACTTTCAGCATTAAGGGGAAAGAAATAGGTCACTGTAGATTAAATAGCTAATTTGGTTTCCTTTAAAGCCACGAGAGGCAGAAAGTGCTGAGCCGCAATCAGGAAGAATGGATATCATCTCCCCTCAGGAGACAGGACAAATAAACAATGTAGATCTTAAGTCTTCTTGCTTTGTAAACTCTTGATTTACACAAATACACCTATTGATTCATGCTTAACTACTGAGCTGATGTTGCCATACTGGAAATAGTGCCACCTAAACATAAGAAAAAATGTTTTTACTGTGTGCATGGTCAAACACTTAGAACAAGTTTCCCAGAGAGGTTGTGGAGTCTCCATCTTCGGAGATTTTCAAAATCCAATTGGACAAGGCCCTGGGCAACTGTGAGGTTGGAATAGATGACAGGTTAATTCCATGCTTAAAGTTTGATTTTTAGAAAAGTCTTACACATTATCTTTAAGTGTAGCACGACCAGTCTTTTACTGCTCCAGGTGATATGATCGTGAAGTCAAACATGTATTTCCTTTACTCTGGCAAGTGAGATGTCTCTAGAGCAGGTCAAGCTGGAAGACCACCAGTTTCCCAGCTCTCAGTTATTACAATTTCAATTTTATAGCTAATCTGTAAATTTCTTTCACTGTGACTTCAGTTTCTGTAACAACTTCTCTGATCTTCTTTCTATCCTGAGCATCCTGAGAAAAAGAAAACATGATTTTGAATGTTACCATAAAGTTCCCTCAGGGGGACGCAATTTCGTAGGCAATTAAAAGCTGCATGAGCATGGAAAGCCTTTTAGTAACAGCCTAAACATAGAAGAAAACGACCCCTTACATCCCAACAGTATGATGGGTCCCCACCCTGAGATAATCACACATCACCATAAATAAACTGTGAAATGCAGCCTGTTTTATTTAAAGGGGGGGGGGGGGGGTTATTTTTGT
>JAOQGH010000001.1:72649551-72666351 GCA_025769975.1 Gallinago jamesoni | reverse complement strand
ACCCCCTGAGCATTTTTGTGGCCCTCCTCTGGACCCACTCCATCAGGTCCATGTCCTTCTTCTCTTGAGGGCTCCAGACCTGTGCACAGTGCTCCAGGTGAGGTCTCACCAGAGCAAAGTGGCAGAATCACTTCTCTGTAAATAAAGTCTTTTACTTTGGTTTCATCTGCCAAAAATGGTGAACTCTCGGTTGGATCACATATATTTTTAGGAAGTGTAAAGGAACTGTATCTTAGCACTATTCAGTGCTCACAATCATCTTACCAAATTGTTCTTAAATTGTTTGAGAGGCCAAAATCAGAGATGCTGAAAATCTCAATGAAAACAAAAAATTATATAACCAAGTCTTTGAAAAATGGAATTGGGTGCATATTGCAGAAATTATTATTTGAACCAGTATGTAGCAGAAAACAAGAGTACTCTTGCTTGACATGCAAAGCATAACTTCATAGTGTTAATCCATTTCTACTTCAGTACTTATGGATAAAATAGAACTGAGGAGCAGTATAGCAAAATAAATTCAGCGTAAGCTACTACCAATGGAAGCATCTAATATGAAATTTAGAAAACTTCCAAATCCTCAGAAACAAAGAAGTATCTGCAAAAATGGATTTGGTACCCATTAATGTTGTGGGTAATGTGTAGCATTGGGGAAACATTGATGAACTGGGGCCACACTTACCATTGTTTCTAAGATTAAGTCAATAAATTATCGTCAGGGAAATATAATGGAGCAAAATATTGGTACGTTCTTCAAAATCTCCTATTTTCATGTGGTTTTTTTTCAAGAAAATGCAAATAATTGTGGTGCTTTCTACTGCAAAATTAGTATAATTCAGTCTAGAATTTGAACCCTGGAACCCTGCTGGAGGGCACTCCAGCTGTAGTTGGTGAAGCCTGTATTTATGAGTCAGGTTTGCAGCAAGACCTACAAGCATTGGTACTGGAATAGCAGATGGGTCTGTGTTTATGACTTGGTCAGATGAGGACAGCCAACTCTCAAGAAGCACTCCTTCAGCAGGTCCCAAAGAACAGACATTTGGAGTACAGGTTCTGTTTTTCAAAGAGTAATTTGTCTGAAGCACCTCCTCCCTCATCAGTGCCGTGTAGGATGTAATAATTTTACAAGTGAAGCTAATTTTTAAAAGTGTCCCTTTAGAGCTAAGAGATTAAAATCAAAAGTTGTGGGAAGATGGGTGTGTTTAAATGAGAAACTGATAATAAGGCAGGTGAGTAACTCATGAATACCTTACTTAGACTGGATGTGCATCAAGTTTTCTTAGCTTTTTGGAAGAAAGCAGCAATGCATAATTAATCCTGCTCAGAAATCCCTTTGGGACTATTCCAGATAATTCTGTCCTTTAGAAGTTCTGTTACTTTCCCTTCTCAAGATCACCGTGTAATTCCTTTCCTTAAACTCATACAGGTTTCTTCCCTTCAACTCAGCCAGGTTTCTAATGCAGCCAGGGAAATTCTGGTAAATGCACTCAGCCAGTTCTTACCTTGGTTATATGGCCTGGTGATCAGAGAATGGTGGTTTCTATTGTTCTTGGTTTGCAGAAGAGACTCTCTTCAGTACTAAATCCCTTCCCCACAGTGGAACAGATTATGTTCTGATTAACTTTATCAACCTATTAGCTTGCAATTTTAATATGTTATATATATATAATAGGAGTTCAGGGAAGAAATTGAAATACTAATAAACTAATAAAGCAGAAGACCTCACCAGAGTATATTTATGTTGTGTCCCAAGCTGAGGAAAGGTTTTACTCTTTCTAGTGATGTCTCCCAGTAGAAATTGTGCTATTGTAGTTCTTTGTCACTCAAGTTTCCTCCTATTTCTGGCAATCTGTCTATGCTGTTAAACGAATTACAGTAAAGTTGTTAGGACCCGACTCAAAGAAAATGTTTTGGTTTGCTTATTTTTTTTCTTTTGTGCCATCTTTAGATTCTCTGGAAAAAAATAATGATTTTGTGGAGCTGGTTTAATGAAATTTGGTTGTCTTTTGGTGTGAGCATGCTGCATTTCTTAAGTCAGGAATTATATTTTAGTCATTACAGGAGCATCAGATTTGCTCCTTGGATCGTGCAGCTTTCTTACATTTATTTATTTATTTATTTACACATTTTTAAGCAGCTTTAATTAGGACAGTATACCCTCTATAATGGTCTTGCTTAAACAGTCTCTTGCTTGACCTCATGACATGGTAGGAACGAGGCATGCAGTTCTTCTAGCAAGTTTGTTCAGCTGCACGGTAACGAAGGCATTTCCCCAAGATAATCAAGCCATTTCAGCAGGTTGCTGAGACTCCACCTCAAGTTTCACTTCTTCCCTGTGTGATTGGAGTCTGTGTTACAAGGAGATTGTTCTCACTGATTTGCCGTGAAGGATTCCTAAAGGCAAATAATGAAGTCATAAAAGCAAATCTCCCTCAGCTGATGCTTGTTTACTCTCTGATGAATTTGAATTTGCACTCTGGGAAACAAAAGGACCTATCCTTCTGTATTATGGATGTTCTGTAGAATCTGGTCTTCCTCTCATCCTGTAGTGCTGGGTAAAGTTGCTGCATATTTTGTCATTCCAGAGGCTGCATCCTGAGTTACCACTTAGCCTGGAAGAGCTTGAAAAAGTTTTTGTTACATTGGATGCTGATGGCAATGGCTCGCTTACCCTAAAGGAGTTCACCACAGGATTCAGTGAGTTTGGAAAGCATGTCTACTTTCTACAGAACATTATTTATATTCTGTACCCTTCACATCAATAAAGAAGTGTTTTATCTTAACAGTACACTTAACAGTGCATGCAGGGAGCCCGACTGTTTCCTAGATACAGCAGATGTATGTAGCAGATGAAGAAGTGGTCAAATGAAATTGTCTATAGACAAAGGGCTCCAGGGTCTTTGTCTCCTGTGTAAGCTGTCAGGTCATGGCACAACATGAGACATATGATGTAACCATCTGAATTACACCTGTTTCAAGCCATGGACTAGATCTATGAACAAGTTTGGGAAAATCTCCCTTGAGGGAAAAGAAAATCTTGTGGTTTATTTCCTCATAAGACCTGAGAGATAATTAAGATTATCTCTAAAATTAATGTAAGACAATTTTGAAAACGTGTTAATACCACCTGTGGGAATGCTTTCTTCAACAAATTAATTCTTAAGTGATGTTACTTCATTTCAAAATGAAGCAGGATGAAGCAATTATTATTAGTATATGACTGGGGCTGGTATGTTCTTTGTAGTAAACTTCTTTGCGAGGGCACCGTTACTGTCATGTTCTCTGTTTGTGAAAGAGTTGTTTTCTCCCCAACTGTGAGGTTCCAGATAAGAGGACAATGTTTGTTAGTTAGCCTGTGCTTGGTTGTTTACACAGAATCAATTTTGTACTTCAATTTTAGCTCTGTTGCCTATAAGCATCAGCTTTAAGCATTTTCTCTAGAAAACTGAATCTCTTCTATGTGTGAATTGTAATGTAATATGTACATTAAAATGCTATGTATAGGCCCAGAAAGTAGGACCTTCATTTTTGTTTGCAAATCTTCAGTCATTTGAAACTTTAATTCTCTCATGTTCCATTTTAGAGCTAGATCAAGTATATTAATGAGTATGCTTTAATCAGCAAATTGCTATTATTTAAAAATCATATAATCACAGAATGATTTAGGTTGGAAGGGACCTTAAAGACATCTAATTCCAACCATTTCCCTCTTGCAGGGAAATATCCACTAGACCATATTATTAAATGAAAGAATATGACAGTGCTTTACTTTTAATAAGTAAATTGTACATATTTCTTAAGATTATTTTCATAAGTACTCCTTGCAAAACCAAAATTTTCTGTTAAGGGAAGCTGTAAGTGGCTGCCAGCTCCAGCAGCTGCAGAGACTGGGGATTCCTTCTGCCCAGCTGCTGGACCCCGGTCCAGAGACCCAGCTGGAAGTGGCTGCTGCTTTCCTGTTTGCAGGTTCAACTGACAGTGACATGAAATATGTATCCCAGAGCCACCCACCCACGCACGCACAGACACACAAAGGGCATGGACACAGACAAGGCGCTGCCTTCAACAGTGCCTCTGTATAGAAGTCACATAAAACGTAAGGATGGACACGTAAAGCATGCTACATTTTAATGTGCCACAGGTCTGACAGGTATTTTCTAGGGATCCAAGACAGGTAGTCGTACATGTGGCTAGGTGATGATGTTGGTGTTCCTAGTAGAAGCAGAAGCTGTACTAGGTAAGGGCTGCTTTAGAAAACTCAAAGATGGAAAAAGCAGAGTAGTGTCTGGATAAAACTCGTACTGTACCAATTAGTATAGGAGAATATCATTTATATTTTGAAATGGTGGCAAATCTGAAATTTGCTCCCTCAGCACTCTTTGGTGCATCCCATCAAGGCCCATAGACTCATATATGCTTAGTTTACTTAAGGATTCCCTGACCTGATTCTCTTCCCCCAAGTGTACATCTTCCTTCCTCCAACCTTTCTGATCTTGGGGACCTGGGATTCCTGAAGGCCAGTCTTGCTAGTAAGACTGAGGCAAAGAAGGCATTTGGTACCTCCCCCTTTTCCATGTTCTGTGTAACCAAGTCCTTCCTTTTGGTCTCCTATATGCTTATAGAAGCCCTTCTTTTTTATTATTATTATTTAAATTTTTTAAAATTTATTTTATTTAACATCCCTGTCCAAATGCAATTCCATTTGGTCTTTAGCTTACCTAACCTCATCTCTGCAAGGTCAGACAATGTTTCTGTATTCCTCCCACGTTACCCATCTTTGCTTCCGCCCTCTGTGTGCTTTCATTTTGTGTTTGAATTTGGCCAGGAACTCCTTGTTCATCCATGCAGGCATCTTGGGACTTTTGCCTAGCTTGTGCTTTGTGATGGAGCTCTCTTGAGAGGAGGTGATCCTTCAAAATTAATGAGCTTTCTTGGGCCCTTCTTCCCTATAGGGCCTTATCCCAAGGAGCTCTTCCAAGCAGATATTTGAAGAAGCCAGAGTTTGCTCTCCTGAAGTCTATGGTTATGAACTTTCTTCTCCCTGCCCTCTAGATCCTGAACTCCAGCATCTCATGGTCACTGCAACCCAGGCTTTCTTTTGACTTTCACATCCCCAATGAGACCCTCTTTGTTGGTGGGTATGAGGTCCAGCAGAGCACCTCTTCTTATTGGCTTCTCTATGACTTGAGGAAGTTATTATCAGTACCTGCAGGAATCTCCTGGTTTGCTTATGTCCTACTGCGTTGTCTCTGCAACAGATATCGGAGTGCCTCTTTGCCTGTCTTTTCTTTAATCCTAATGTGTACGCTCTACATCAGCTCCTCTTCTGTCCCCAGACAGAGCTCCATACGTTCCAGCTTCTCTCTCACAAAGAGGTCAACTCCCCCTCCTCGTCTTCCCTTCCTGTCCTTCCTTAAGAGCTTGTATCCCTCCATTCCAATGCTCCAGTCATGGGAGGCATCCCACCACAACTCCATGATGCAGTCTTTCTGTTATTAATAGAAACATCCAAAACAGTTGGAAGAAACTTTTGTAAGGGTCCAGTTTAGAGGAATTTAAATGCATGTGAGTCAAATAGAGCGAAATAAGTGTTTATAAAATGTAGCTTTCTATATGCAGTTTGTACAGGAATTTGAGGTATGCCCTTGGTCGTGCACTAAAAAGAATGTTAAAAATAGGAGGTACATTTTATCAATAGCAATGCTGAGGTTATTTTAGATTCCTAACTTCTATTGAGGCATATCAAGAAATTAGGCCACAACTTTTATAAAGCGTTTGTTGCTACAACTTTTGTCTTTTACTTATGGAGGTCTGATTTTTTTTTCAGTAGGTTGTGAATTTTGAGGTGAGTGATTTACTGAGAGTTAGACTAAACTGGGCATAAAGTCAGGCATAGAACTGAGAGATTGTTTTGGGCAATTGCCATGCATTGCCATGCCTCATCCTTTTGTTGTTTCATTGTAGTCCCTTTTCTTGTAAACAAGTGTAGGTCTTCCCCTCACAAATTATATTTAATGTAAAATTTGATCTTTAGTATGTTGCTCTTTAATGACATTGCTTCTAGTAAGTTCTGAAAATGCTAACATGTGTGATCTCTAATTCTTAGGCCAGTTTCTTTTGGGGCAGATTGCTTTGAATAATGAGATGATGCACCAATCAGAAGGGGAAACAGCCTGCCCGCTTAAATGCAAAGAGTCCGTGAGTGATGATGAGGATGAAGAATTCCAGTTCTCAAATCTGATGAATCGGCTTGGAGCTGAAAAAGTTTTGGATGAGTGAGTCTTCACAGAAATAATAATAGATTGTATGATCTTTTATGATTCAGCTCTGGGTTTGATTTTAATATAATCCAAGATGAATGATGAGAACCAAGGCTGATCAGTAACGCAGTGATTCTTTAAAAATGAATTTTCTTCATTGTCAGAGTTGATAAAATGCCATTCAACAAAAATTTCCACGAGCAGAGCCATTGTACTCTAAGCATATGAAATGTGTGTTTGTGCCCTATGAAAGCTATACTGTGAACACACTGACATACCATGGGTTTGAACATAGATAATTACTAGCATGTAATCCACAGATGCCACTGATTTTCAGTCAAACAATGCATTTTTTTGTTTGGCAAGGCTGTGTTTAAAGCGCACCATTTAACTGTAATTAAGAATTTTTTCTCCCTTTTTTTTTTTTTCTTTTTTTTTTTTTTTTTTCCCCTCCATGCATAATTGCATGCTGTGATTACTCTGATAACACTACCTCTTCCAGGACCGGGATGGCTTACTCTGAAACACAGAACCCAAAAACTGCTCTAACAGCTTCTTGTGTGATGGCCTGACATTCATTGGTCAATCACAATGAATGTTCTGGATCAAAAAAGCATGAGGCAAAAATGGGAGAGACTCTGGACAGATAGTAGGAATGTTTAAGAAATAGGTCAGTGGTCCTTACCATGAAATAGAAGTCCTCATCAGTGCTTCCCTTCCCCTGACTGCCTGTTACAGGAAAGAGTTGAATGTCAATTGATAGATCATCCTGAAAGGCTTTCATTAGAAAGAGATTTTTATCACCCACTTCTTCTAGCCTTATCCTCATTTTGTCCTATAAACATAGCACTCTTTGCTGGTTAAATTCAGGCTTACAATGCACATGGAAGAGAATGAGTCAGGAAGAAACAAACAAAATAAGTTGTTTAGGAGAATTTTGGCACAAAGTATTAAAAAAACCATTATCATTCACAGTAGAACATCTGTTTTCCAGTATCTGCTGAAGAGATTTGGAAACAAACCATTCTCTTGGTAAATCTTTAAATCAAAATTTTCAAGATGTCATGTTCTGATTTTTGTAGCAGTCCCACCGTGGAATTAAAATGGGTTGAAAATTAAAGAAGATGGTACAAATGCTATTTGTTAACTAGTCTAAGTAACTTAGGAGACTGAGTCTCATTTATTTCTCATGAGGAACTGTTTTTGATTAGCTTTCCTACTGCCCTCTCCCCACGAGATTGTGGCAACTTCTTTACTTGTAAGAGAAGTGACAGGATGGTACAGTGTATCCCGTCTGTCTCCTTTCTTACCCATTCCTGTTTAGATGAAGTGTCTGGCAAGCCACTCACTAAACAAGAAGTTCCTGTGATTCTCTGCGACCATGCATGGCCAAACTTTATGATGCTTTTTTTTTTTTTTTTTTCCAATTTCCCTCATTTCCCACCCACCTGATTGTTTCCAAATCTGGTGCTGCCTAAGCAGCCCTTGTTTTTAATAAGCCACGTGTCCTGACTTGTGGTGCCCTGAAGCCTGCATCCACTGGCATGCTGTGAACATTTATTGCAGCCTGAGAAAGATTCTCTCTTAATGAATCCTTCATCACCTCTTCTTTCAGTGAGAGTGGTGTGAAGCAACTTTGGTTGCAGCTGAGA
The DNA here is from genome assembly GCA_025769975.1 of Gallinago jamesoni. NCBI lineage: Eukaryota > Metazoa > Chordata > Aves > Charadriiformes > Scolopacidae > Gallinago > Gallinago jamesoni. Next base: position 72,658,439 of record JAOQGH010000001.1, on the reverse strand, counting down.
AAAGATGAACCTCATTTACTTGCCAATTTTGAAGAGTTCCTGGTCAGAATTTTTTCCCAGCTCCAAGAAGCAGATAATGAAAAGAACGAGTTGGAATGTGCTCTAAAAAAGTAAGTACTTCTCTTTTTTGGACTGTTCATGTAAATTTACAACTATCTGAGTTTGCTTACTTCAAAGGTTCAAATAGTAGGTATTTTGGTGGAGGACTGAGTATTACAATCACTAGAGTTCCCATAACATGAAATTTTTGTTAGTCGTGAAGATTACCAGTAAAATTATTTATACTGCAAAACTGACTGAAATTCCCTTTTCCAGTTAACAGATTTTGCTGACTGAGAGTCTTTTGCAGATGTCTATTACCGCACTGCAGTTTTAAGACCATATCAAGCAATTCACTTCTAGTTAATCTGTTTGATTCCAGAGGACAGTCAGATTTACCAGTAAATCTGGTATATTGTCCATGTGCTTTGTAAACAGCGTATGCACAAAAGCTATAAATCTGGATATCTCAGCCTTTTCCTCGTCCTTGGTTGCAATGTTCCCCCCAGTATCCAGTAGGAGATGAAGATTCTCCCTGGCTCTCTTTTTATTGTTAATGTATTTATGAACACTTTTTTTGTCATCCCTTATGTCAGTGGCCAAGTTGAGCTCCAGATGGGCTTTTGCCTTCCTAATTTTCTCTCTGTATAACCTAACGAGGTCTCTCTACTCCTTCTGAGTTGCCTGTCCCTTCTTCCAAAGGTGGTAAACCCTCCTTTTTTCCCCCTAAGTCCCATCAAAAGCTCCTTGTTCAACCAGGCTGGCCATTTTCCCTGGCCTTTAATCTTGTGACACATGGGGACAGCCTGTTCCCAGGCCTTTAAGATTTCCTTCTTGAAGAGCATACCACCTTCCTGGACCTCTTTGCCCTTCAGGACTATCTCCCAAGGGACTCTTTCAACTCTAGTTCTGAACAGTCTAAAGTCTGCCCTCTGGAAGTCCAAGGTGGAGGTTTTGCTACCCCTCCCCCCCACCTTACATCACTAAGAATTGAAAACTTGACCAGTTCATGATCACTAAGCCCAAGACAGCCCGACCACCCCATCTCCCACTAATCCTTCTCTGTTTGTGAACAGTAGTTCTAGGTCTAGCGAGGCACTTCCCCTGGTGGGCTCACCTACCAGTTGTGTCAGGAAGTTATCCTCCATACACTCGAGGAACTTCCTAGCCTGGCTGCTGTCTGCTGTGTTATATTTCCAGCAGATGTGTGGTAAGTTGAAGTCCCCAACCAGAACAAAGGCTGGGGATTGCCAGACTTCAGCCAGCTTCTTATAGAATACTTCATCTGCCTCCTCATCCTGATTGGTTGGTCTATAGCAGACTCCCAGCACAAAATCTCCCTTAGTTGTCTTCCCCTACATCCTTTCCCGTAAACACTCAACTTTATCATCACTGGAATCAAGCTCTATACAATTGAAACACTCCCTAATGTACAGAGCCATGAATGAAGAAAGGTACAGAGAATGGTAACTCAGTGATTAAAGGAATGGAATAGCTATTCTGAAAGAAGTTGGTTTTTTTTAAAGGTAAGATCTCTTGAGTGAGGATGTGAAGGCTGGAGTGGGATATGATAGGCCTTCACAAAACCACGAGACCACTGACTAGGCTGAGTGAGGAACTGTTAGTCAAATCCCTAGCAGCAGAAAGAAAAGACATTTAATAAGGAAGCAAGCTTAGAACAGATGAGAGAGAACTTTTTCTTCTAATAGTAGATGAAATCTTCAACTGCCATTAGCTCTCAATGCTGCTGTGTTTGCATTTGAAAGACAAATCTAGGAAAAAGGAAGACTATGTTTCAGACAATGAAGTTCTAAACAGAGAAGATGATAAATATAAGGGTAAGTGGGAAGGATGAACTGATTTCTCCTTGGGCTTAGCATGGGACAGTGTCAGAGTCCATCTTCAGTGAAAGAAGAGGAGAACCAGCATCTCAGAAGATTAATGCAGAAATTGTGCAAATCACTTTTTTAGGGGGAAAGAATCATAGAATGGTCAGAGTTGGAAGGGACCTTAAAGATCATCTAGTTCCAACCCCCTGCCACAGGCTTTATTTGTAACATGCATTCTGCAGATTGCTCAAGGAACAGCTCTGGCAAGAGGAATGTGGAGGAATATACAGTAGTGTCATATAAAGGCCCTACTTATCTCAAAAAAAAAAAATCTTTCTAGAATGTCCTCTGAGTTGGATGCAAAGTGATTTTTGCTTTTCAGTTTCCGGATTAATGAAAATCAGAATAGATTAGAAGCAGAACAAAGCATCTATCTTGTTCCCTTTCAACAGTTAAATATTTTCTGCCCAACCTAAAGCATCTGCTCAATGTAATCCTCCAGGTATCAAACTGCAGTGATATTAATTGCAATATTCTATTGGAAAAAGTGAGCTTTGTAAGTCCTTTTTTCCTACAGTCAGATACAATTGCGCATAACATTTGTTTCTGTTTCTCAGCTGGGCTTTTCAAATTTGTTTCAGGAAAGGTGTTAGAGAGGCTGTAAGGCAGCTTTTAGGAAGGACTTTCAAAAAGTTCATTTGAAGTATCCCATTCAGTCCTCTTGAATAGTTAACAATGCAGTCCAAGAGTAAAAAAATGCAGTTGCCATGAAAATACTTATATCTGGTAAACTTAGGCTCTGGTATTTGTAGTATTGTCACTAGAAAGCTCTGTTTCTTAAACCTAAGTCATAAGAACTGCTTAATGAACAGCTGCTTTATATGGATCAAATGTGTGACTTTATTAGTCTTTGAGAAGTTGAAGCTTTCCTTCCATGAGAAAAAAAATAGGAATTTAATCTGTGACCTTTCCTGCACAAAAATTCCCATTTTCTTAACCCTACAACAGTCTCTAGAGTCTTGTGTTAAAGGCAAAAATGTGGGGCTTAACTTATAATGTGAACCATGACTTGAAGTAATGCTACAAAGACCCATTCAGTATACTTCTATCTCTTCTTAGGAAAATTGCTGCTTATGATGAAGAAATTCAACATCTTTATGAAGAAATGGAACAGCAAATCAAAAAGGAGAAAGAGCAGTTTCTTCTGAAAGTGAGTGTCTCTGTTATTGTAGCCATGGATTCTGCTCCCACTTCCAGTGATTTTGTACTCATTCTGAGTGTGAAATGAAAGCCCACAAAATGTGTTTCACAACAGAGTAAGAAAAAACATCATTTGCCTCACTGCTACTTTTGTACTGGTGCAGGCTCTGCAGCTTCAAACTAAGTGACTTGTTGGCTGAGAGGAGTATTGACTGTTCTCTTTGTACCAAGCTGAGAGCAGTTTTTAGTGGTGGGTGAGATGAACCCTTTATATAAAGCATGCATATCAGCTGAAGGATAAAAAAATATTTGCAACTTTGCCTGACAGCTGTTGTGTGTGGAAGAAATGGTTTATATGCTCTTAATAGCCCACAACTGAAGTTGTATTGAAAATCCTAAACCAACAAGGACTTTTCCATAAGCAATGATTGTTGGATCTCCAAATTAATTGTAGATTTGAGGTACAGCCGTTTCTTTCAAGTGTTTTCATTAAAGCTTCCCGATGAAGCTTTTTACAGTTAAGTTGTCATTCATGCTAATGCTTGTCAGACACTCAAGATGTATTGTTTCTTGGGGTGACTAGTTTGGGATTCGGGCAGATCTACCTGTTAAATTCTTTCCTGAATGCGAAGTCTCACTAAGACTTTACAGCCTGGAGAGATGCATTGATCCCATATAAAAGGAGAATTATTATGGCTGGAATGAAGAGTAACTCTTGACGAATACATTTAAAGAAATTGCTAAGGTGCAGATAAGTACAAATTGTAGCTATTTACAATACCTAATGCCCTGCTGGCTGAAAGTTGTATAAAAAGGGCAGTTAGTCTGTTTTTCACTTGGATATATATTCTTCCTCATAAGAAGCCAGTTAACACATATTTGAGTACCCTGTTACATGTTCTGCTGAAGGGGAAAAGCATATATAAACCACTACCGTCTTGAAGGAGTTTTTTTTTTTTGTTCAGAGACATTTTCCTGGGGAGCTTGGAGAGTAGAAGGCTGTTGTGGAGGAATAGGACAGATACTCAGCTGATATGAACTGCTGGACCTATTTTGCCCAGGGAAGGCCTGACTGTTTCAGATGATGTGTGTCTGAAGGAGTGATCCCAAGTAGGGCTGGGAGTTCCCGGTGATTGCAGGGTGCTTAAGCAGTGGACAGATTGATATAATTACTAAGTGAATGTCAGAGCCTGAAGCCCAGATCACTTGCTTATCCCAGAGGAACATCTGTGACGAATTGTTGTTAGTGATGGATTTTAAAGGTTGCAGGTATTGTTTCTTTTACTTCAACCTGAGTTGCTAGGCTGTGTGTCAGTAACTTGTACTTCCCATGTCAGTCCTGATAGCTTGTATGTGAGTTACAGTGTGCCTCCATAATAATTTAAATTTGTCCAGGTTGTTTCCATCAGTGCATTCTCATCACTTGTATGCGTCAGCCATTGTTGGCTTCAGGAAACCAAAAGTGGAGAAAGCTATTCACTTTTTTCCTGTTTTTTTGTTGTTGGTTTTTTTTTTTCCTGCTTGCTTAGCTGTCTTAAACACCTCACTGCTGCAACAGATGAATACTAGTGTATAAGAGGATGAAGGTATGTGTAGCTGGAAATGGGAGAATGCTTCATTGATTTAGGTTGGCTAAGCTCCTAAGGCTCACGCGTAAGACTTCTGCCTCCACTTTGTAGACTTGATGCCTACTTATGTGCAGTCAGCACATCCTGTAGCAATTGCAGTCATTGAAGTTGCTGGACTACACCAGTTTACAGAAGTTGAGAGTCTGGGTTCATGTGTGATACCATCCCTAAATTGAGTTCTATCAGTAGCTTGTTATGTTTGCAGTGGAAAAGCCTACTGTTTTCATGCCTTATTCTTTATGTCTCCTCCTGCTGAAAAACCTTTGCTGTTCTATTAGTCCATTTCTATAGCGTATGAAGGCGTGGACCCCAGTCGGAGGTGCAACCAGAATCATTTATTACAACAAACACCCAGCTTATATAGTCTTTCAGATCACGAAGTCCATCAGGGCTATCTTCTTTCCCAATTGGCACCCCCTTGCAGCCCCCAACTGCCGGTTGGGTGGATTTCCCCCCAATCAGTAGGGTCATTAGTCGCTGCTCATGGGCTGTCCCCTGCCAGTATTCCTGCTTATTCTACTCCTTCTTCTGGTCTTTGCTTCCTCCACAATCCTGTTAACCCACACACTTCTGTTAACAGAAACATAACTGCTGGAGAGGGTCAGCAGAGGGCCACAAAGAGGGGCCTGGAGCATCTCCCTTATGAGGAGAGGCTGAGGGACTTGGGTCTTTTTTGACTGGAGAAGAGAAAGCTGATGGGGGATCTGATCAATGCTTATAAATACTTAAAGGGAGGGTGTCAGGAGGACGGGGCTGGTCTTTTTTCAGTGGTGTCCAGTGACAGGACAAGAGGTAATGGGCACAAACTTGAGTATAAGAAGTTCCACCTAAACATGAGGAGGAACTTCTTTCCTGTGAGAGTGGTAGAGCACTGGAAGAGGCTGCCCAGAGCGGTGGTGGAGTCTCCTTCCCCGGAGACATTCAGAACCCACCTGGACACATTCCTGTGCAACCTGCTCTGGGTGGACCCGCTTTGGTGAGGGGGTTGGACTAGATGATCTCCAGAGGTCCCTTCCAGCCCCATGTGATTCTATGATTTCCTCTTTGAATTTTACAGGACACAGAGAGGTTTCAGTCCTACAGTCAAGAGTTGAAGTGCAAACTCCTGTCAAAAGAACAAGAACTGGAACAACTGGTGCAGAAGCAGAAAAGGGTATTAACCTATATCCTTCAGAGTTAAAAAATAGATAATTTTTATTTGTTCATATTATTTTCTTTGGGTACTATTTTAGGTCCCAAAAGTGGAAGTTTGTGTGATGTGGTTCTGCCAAATTGTGGTCTTGCTTTTGTGTCATGAGTGTAGATACCTGAATGCATTTAAAAGTGAAGTTATGACTGCTAGACTTCTATGCACATGCTTAGGAAAAATGTTATAAATGTTACCCTCTATTTCTAAATCAGTTTTCCTTGTATATGATAAAATGAAAGAAAAAAAAAAAAAGCTACAGGTATTCTTCCCAGGTACTGGGTTATTTTTATGAAAATGTAGCAGAATTCCACTGCCTTCAATGTGCTAGGAACTGCCTTAATGCCCCAACAGCTCAAAAGCAGAGAACAGTGATTTGGGTCTTACAACCTACACCTTTGTTCAAAGCTTGTGCCAACTACTCATTTACTTGCCTGGGACAATGCAGCACTATGATCTTGAAATTCTCCCTCCTGAACATCCTGCTCCTGATACATCTCCGTGATACCAGTTTCATAGCAGTGCGTGGTTCTCTTGCATGCTAACAGCTTGTCAAGTTCCCATATTAAAGCCTGAAGTGTTTTACTTCTTAAAATGCATGGCCTGCTTGGGGAAGCAGAGTATTTCTGCATATGTAAGTTTGCTGGAAAGTGTCTCCAAGGTCAGTGCAGGGAAGACTAGATATAGGAAAAGGGGGTAGCACTGGAATTTAATAAACAGAAATGGAATGCTGTGAAAGCAACACCCTCTGTAAAAGATGAATATGAAAGACATGTAAATTTTCTTTTCATGGTAGCAGGGCTTGGGAGTGCCAGTCCTGGGAAGCAGGGCAGAAGTAAGAGGGGAAGGCAAGGAAGAGGAAAAAGAAGTTTGGGGGCAGTTTCCTAGTTGTGTGTAGTTTTTAGATCCTCTTCCGATGAATGAATCCAGGTGCTGCTGAAGCTGATGAGAATTGTAGGATTGTACTTCAGTAAGAGCGGAAACAAGCCTCTGGAGTACTATAGTTACACAACTCTAGCTGATGAGGATATAGGATTGAACAAAAGGCCATTACATAATTGAAATCAACTGTCTGATGTTAATTATTTCTTCAGTACCACTGTGAATCAGAATAGGTGTCTTTTTATGCAGGCTGTTTACCACATTGCAGCACGATTGTGGTAAAAAGCACTATAAAAGCACTGTTTGAAGATATCTGTAGGGGCGCAGAAATCAGGCGTTTTTATTCTGAAGCTAACTAAAAATATATGAAATTATTTATCCTAATTTTGTAATGTTTGTATTTTAATATTCTTCTTTTTTGGTTGTTTGGGTTTTTTTGTCTTTTTTTTTTTGCTTTAAAGCTATGTTTAAAACTTTGTTATTTACCAGTAGTCCTGTAAAACCCTTTTCCTGTGGTTCTCTAAAATATACGTGTTCTAAATTTGGTATAAAAACCACAGAAGCTATTGAAAGGCTTATGCTCAATTTTAAATGTGGTCTAATAAAGTAATACAGGCAGAAGTATCATGAAGTTTTATTTTAAGATTATTGTGTACATTTCCTATTGTCTACTATTGCCTATCTTGGAGAACAAAATGTCTGTGGTATTTTTTTTTAGTATTTTTTTTTTTTATCTAATGATATGTTTTCCTTTTCTATTCATTGCATTTTTTATTATTAATAGTATTTCTGTGTTTTCCCTTACCTTTTCATCCTTTCCCTTCTCAAAATTCCTGTGTTGGAAATTATTATAAAAATGTGAAAGGAAACTTCCAGACAAGCAGAGCTCAAGTATTGTTTCTGCTGATTTAGCCAGAGGGAGTCTCCCTGCTGAAGGTCTTCTTCCTGCTGTCATTAAAATACTGATTTCATGTTGGCTAGCCTTCTGTAGGCCAAGATTCATTTGGCTAAGTCTTTTTCCTGGCTGCCACGATCTTCAATTGTCAAATTGCTCTATGTGAGCTTGTTCTAAAGCACAAGATTTTCTCAATAGTGTTCCTCAAGGAAGGTTTCTCAGAAGGAGGCACTGGGGGCAGAGGATGCCCAGCATGACATCTGGGGCACAGAGTCTTGTATTAGGGGAAGAAAGTAGATTTGGACCAGGTAAAATGCAGGAGAGTTACTGGGCTTATCACATAAAATGATGGGTTCTGTGTTGATGACAGCCACTGAAGAGCATGATCTCGGGATTCTGAGTGAGAGATCTGTAAGAACATGGATCAGTAGCACTCAAAAATTCAAATCAAGTGATAGGATTTTTAAAAAAGGCATAAAGCAAAATAATCCTAAGCTTTACCACGCTGTACAAGTGTTTCATCTTTCACCGACGCTTGGAATTAACAGGGAAAAAAAACCAAGAGAAATAGTACAGATAGAATGCTGAGCTAAGACCAAGGGAACGTATGGAGAGTGCTTAATGTGTATGTGTCTTTGAGAGACAGCAATAGCTGCCCTCAGCAACAGTTTGTTTGTATTGGACAATCCCAGTTCTTTACTCAATGTTAAACTTCTGAGTTTTTCCCCCCAATTTTGTCACCATCGGAATATACACCATTTGGCTTTGTTTCTCTGCTTGACCTGTGGTAATTGGTTAATTCTCTCTGCTTTTTAGATTTTCTTAAACAGGACTGTGGGCCATGAGTTTTTCCCGATCAATTTTCATCTGCTTGATGACTGAGTGTTATGGTTTGAAAAACCCCATAACAATCTATTGTTGTTTAGACAATTATTCTATCACCCAATGACCCCTCCCCACCCAGAAAGGGAAATTGGGGAACACAAAGAAACACAAGGGTTGAAATAGATATAATAGACTAAGACTAAATAATTAACAATGATACTAAAGAACCAGTGTTTATCCCGATACTGATATAAAATGTACAAGAATTATACTCAGCCAGTTCTACCAGTAGAAGCTGTGCACTCCCAGCAGGGACAGCAAATGGCGGACACTGCCAGCACAATGGCCTCAGGAGGAAGGGAAGGCCTCAGGGCTCCGGCACCGGGGCAAGGAGTTGTCTGGAC
>JAOQGH010000001.1:72577777-72649451 GCA_025769975.1 Gallinago jamesoni | reverse complement strand
TCACAAATTCAGACACTAGAGTCTTCTGGAAGTGCAATTTTCCCCAGCATTAGAAGAAAAGTTAGTCCTGTGTCTCTCAACCCAGGGCACAATGGTAGCCAATTGGCAGCTCCAATACACAGTTAGAGCCTGTAGGATCTATGCCATTCTATACCAGCTGAGCATCCACCTAATGAGTTATTCCACTGTATTGGGATTTGTTTAAATGAATGCTTTGAAAGTACTGTTTGGCATGACTTAAAGGATTTTATAGATACAATGAAAGGAAGGAGCTCTGTATTGCTGTGAAATAACCCTTTTTTTTTCTTGTTGTGTCTTGGGGTTTAAATATTATAAGCATCTGCTATTGAGCATAGTTTCAACATAATTGTTCTTCTCACAAAAGTAAGCACCAGGATTTTGTAGCAATTATTTCTAACATCAGTATCTATGATTCTGGGAGCTGCTGATGGCTACATCATGGTTACGTTTCCAGGTCAGTCTCTGTAAGTTTTCAGATGGCCATAATACTATTTAAGTCATATTTCTACCTGCAATTTGTTGCTCTTAAGCTTTTTGAAAGTTCATACTTGTGTGATCACTTTTTGCGTCTGCTGGAATGGAAGCAATACTCAGGAACTGAAGTGTTGCCGGAGGTGTTCAAGACCAGGCTGGATGGGGCTTTGAGTGAGCAACCTGGTCTGGTGGGAGGTCTCCCTGCTCAGGGCAGGGGCGTTGGAATTAGATGATCTTTAAGGTCCCTTCCAACTCTTAACCATTCTATGACTCTAATGTGACCAACAGTGCTCAGCCCAGCTAGTCAGTGTTCCATGTGAGCTGTCAACCTGCTGAGGCTACAGGTCAGCAAATATGTTAAGATGGTGTTGCCGCTGAAGTAAGTGTTCCCACTCTGCTCTTCCTCCTGACCTTTCACAGTCCCAGCTAGAAACTATTTTCTGCCTTTGTTTTGAACCTGGGTCTTAAGATTGCATTCAAAACCAAGACTAGAACACCAGCAGTGCTGTGGAACATGAACAGACTGGCAGAGCTGGATAAGGACAGATTTTGGTTTGGGTGGGCTCTGCTTGTTGGGATGTGCAAAATGACACTTCTAAGAAAGTCCTCTGTTGTGTCTCAGATCTGGAGGATTGAACTGGTAACATTGGAATGCTTCTGGTACATTTCACATCCCTTAAAACGCATACTGAAAAAAAAAAAAAAAAAAAAGCTTTAATATTTTTAGGTCAGCAGTGCCTTCCCTAATATGAAGTGGGCTAATTTTAGTCTACTTAACTTTTGCTGTGTCATCTTAATTTGCTCAGTTAGCCAGGGAGAAGCAGGTGGAACTTATTTACATACCAGAAGCCACTGTCATCTGCTGTTACCTGTTTCATGGGGAAGACGTATTTTTCCTTTCTATATACTTTGCAAAGTGAATAAAAAAGCCCTGATTCACACTTCTTGGCAGATTTAGCTGAGATGGCAGAAAGGTTGCTGTTTGTTGATATTATTGGGGTTGGAAGGCTTATCAGCTACCAGATCTAAATATAACAGTTTTTGGGCAGAACTATGAATTGCTCTGTGTAGGCCTTGTCATTGTGGGAAATTGTCTAAGATGTGAGTTGTGAATATCAACTAAGTACTACTAATCTGCTCTGTAAACACTTTTTTTGTGGTTTGTTGGTGCATTTTTGAACTGGATGAAATTCAGTCATAGAGTGGAATGGATTTTCTTTTGTGTAACATAATTCTGTCTGTACACAGAGCAGTGGAAGAGTGTTTTATTCATATGTTGGCTTTGATAGAAATAGCTTCCCTATTCAACTTAGCTCTATGACTTGAAAACCTCAAAAGCAAGGTTGCCATCATACTTACTGTTCTCATTTCTTCCATCCCAGTTAGAGCAGCAATGTACAGAACTTCTCAGTGGCAAAGAAGAAACCAAAGCAGAGAACACCAAGCTGAAGCTGACTAACAAGGAGCTGCAGAGAGACCTGGAGAGAACTTCTCATGAACTAAGTCAGGCTCAACAACAGTTACAGGTGCTTCAGGAGGAGGCATCACAACTACAGGAGGAAAAGGAAATGTAAGTCTCTAGTTGCAGTGGTTCTAGTGCATTTGCCTAGCGTGGCAGTGAGCCTTCCTCTCAGGGTACTCAGTGCTGGGATTTAAGTTTGTGTCATGAGCAGAGACCACCAGCAAAGCTGTCATGGTGGTTTAGCCTCAGACGGCAATAAAGAACTATGTGGCCACTCTCTCAACACCCCCACAGCCAAAGGCAGTTTAACAGAACAGCAAAGGGAACAGGAAACCAACATCAATAACACTGATAAAGAAATGTACAAACACAATTACTGTACCACCACTCACCAACTGGACCCAGGATGTTCCAGCCTGCTTCAAGGGGTAACTTCCTGCCCCCTGCCCTGACCAGCTCCCGGCTGTAGACTGAGCATGGTGTCACATGGTATGGAATACCTGTGTTCCCTGCCAGATCCTGGGGAAAATGAACCCTATTCCCACCAGAACTAGGACAAAAGCCAAGTGCAGGTCTATTCATTTCCCCCCAGGTCATTCCGCATGTTTTCTGTAGCATATCTGGCTTCTACAGAATCTTTTGCTACTTCTTAAAAAATATCTGTCTTCTCCCACCCCCATTTGTTGAAGGTGTTTGGAATTAAAAACCAGTTTAATGGGTTAAAAAGTATGTATTAGTTTTGAAATACCAGTGGGATTCCTTGCATAAATTATATTTGTGGCACGTGATGTTCCATCTTCCTCAAAGCTAACTCTATATGCTTCTTGCAATGTACTCTGGCTGTGACATGACTAGGATGTTGCTTCTTTTCTTCCTGAAAAGCAAGTCTAGTACATCATTTCTGATCATGGAGCCTGGCTCACAACATAAAATGTAGCTTCTGCAGCTCAATCACAATTCATACAAGGATTTACGGCAATCCAGAAACATCAATTTGGAATTTCCAGTTCAAATGTTTTGGATTTCAGATTCTGAATCTGAATTAAAAATATTTTTTGAGAAGAAATGTTTACAATTCATTTTTTGAGGGGTAGAAATGGCCTTTAAGTGATGCATCAATCTATCTATCTTGCTCTAGCCTTCTGTACAAAGCAAAAGTTAACAGTACTCTGAAGCTGTAATTGGTAGAAATATTCACTGGAGTCCATGTAATGAAATACAGGTTTAAAAAAAAGCTGAGGGATGTGTAAAACCCTCTTGTTGCCAATGGAGAGCACGTGGACTATGGTGCAGATCTTGCTAGACTCTGTACATTTCAGCCGTGAGCTGCCTAACTCAGAGCTGTGGCTATTTGGCTTATTTCAGGATAGATCAAATGACATATTCTCTTTCTGTTAAGCTTTGTGCAAAACTCTACTTAGTTACTAAAAATTTAATTTTTCTTGAGGGTATAAATAATGAACTTTGTTGATAAATGATTGTTAAAGAACAGCCACTGTGTTTAAGAATGCTATTTTTAGATTTGCATGTTTGATATGTGTTTTGGAAGTAGACGGTAGAAATATTCCTCCTCAAGGTTCTTTTTTTCCCCTTTGAGGCCTCTCTTTTCAGATCCAGAGCAAAGACTGTGGAATGATCTGAATTTAAAGCTACAGAGGAAAACTGCCCAGCAGTTCAGACTGCTGAATAATACTACTGCATTTACAAAGCACTTTGGATTCAATAGTGTTTTATGGAATTAGAGCTCAGCCCTACTCAACTGCACCTGCAGTGTTGCTTTAAACATCTTTGTCAGTCTGGTAAGACCTGAATTGTTGAAGCAGGTGTCATGTTCAGACTGTGCATGTTGTCCCAAATCAGGGTTGTTTACCTCGTGTGCAAGATGCCAATATGCACACAGAGTAGAGGTATTTAAATGATTTCTGCAGAGATGGGTGGTAGGTGGTAATCCACAAAGCCCACACACTGGCCTGCAAACTCCTTGGAATATTTATACAGTTCAAAACACAGAAGTGCACACCCTTAATTATAATTATTAGTTAGTACCTTATCTTAACAGTTTCTATTGCTTAGTGCAGTCTCTTGCTTTAATATAAAGTTACAATGTCCTTTAATTCATATGCTCATGCTCCAGTACGGTGGCGGTGGGGTAGTTCTGTTCAGTCTCCAGTTGAGTCAGTGGTCATGGTCTCCCACTGCCACCTTTAGCATTCCCCAGTTACTGCAGATCTTTGTTGACTTTATGCTGCTTCTAGTGGCTGTCTGGTTTTCCACCAGTTTTGGTGCCTTCTGCGGAGGGATGTTCCCTTGTTATCAGCCTCCTGTTCTTCTTCAAGGGTATATTCATTAGCAAGGCATGTATTAAAGTGCCCTGTTTCACAAGGCCTTGTAACCTTTATAGGTCTTGGTGTTTACTTAGTGAGAGATTCTACCTTTTAAAATACATTTTACCTTTTAAAATACATCATGCACAGGAAGAACTTGAGGCTTCCCCGAAAGGGAAAAAAACATTTAAGGTCAGATACCGATTTGCGTTAAATCTAGTGTAAATCCTAGTGTAGAAGTCTGAGATGCTATGTCCAATGTTTAAGGCAGAATAACCATTAAAGTCAGGAATGGAAAAGAAATTGTAGGGAATGTAGATATTGGAGCCTGGCATGTGGTTGCAGCAGCAAGATAAACTCTAATTCTGGATTAAATGTTTCATGGTCTTCAGTGGCCATGAGTGAGAAGGATTTCAGCAGTATGTGTTCTCTGATGCAACTGCTGGTATCAGTGTATATCAAGCTCTCTGGATGAAGGAATTATAAAGCTATAGGGTTTTTTTTAAAGAACCTCTGCTCCTTCAAAATACTGTGGTACTGTGGACCTTATACTGAATAAACTTTTTAAAAATTAGTAAATATTCATGCACAATAAAGTCTACAGGTGTGGAGAAGATGAAGTCTCAAATGTGGATACTCCTAGGGGGAAGCATTTGAGCAGTGTTGTTACCGTGGTTAGAACAATTTTATCTATTTCTTTTCATTACAGGGAGGTGTACCGAGTGACAGAAACCTTACAGAGAGAGAAGTCAGGACTTCTGAAGCAGCTGGATTTTTTAAGGTAATGCAAACCTGACGTTCAAAAACTTCTTGTGTCATTCTAAAGAGGTACATTAAAGGACGAAATTATGTTGGGGTATGTACTGGGTGTAGGTTTCCAGGTGTTGGCCACAGGGACAGCCTCTGTGCCAAAGCGGAGTGGCCGGTTCTTCCTGGCTCCAACAGACCCACTGCAGGGCACAGCTGAGCTCCTTGGCAAAAGTGGTGGCACCTCTGAGAAAGCACGTGTAAGAAAGGGCAGAAGAAACTGTGCAGCAGCTGAGAGAGAGGAGTGAGAAAAAGATGTGTGAGAAACGGCCCTACAGACACCAAGGCCAGTCCAGGCGTTGGAGCAAAGATTCCTGCACAGAGCAGGCCCATGGAGAGGAGCCCATGCAGGAGCAGGTTTTCTGGCAGGGGACCCTCACTGGACCAGTCTGTTTCTGAAGGACTGGTCACCGTGGAAATGATCCATGCTAGAACAGTTTGTAAACTGTAACCTGTGAGAGGGAACCCATGCTGGAGCAAAGGAAAAGTGTGAGGAGGCAGGATTAGCAGAGAGGAGGTGTTACGGACTGACCAAACACCTCTACTGCCCCCCACCCCCATCACCCTGCACCACTCTTTTCCAAATAGTCGGAACTCCACCAGACTGCCATGACTTCTCAAATATCATGGATAGTGGCTTGGCAACTTCATCCGCCAGTTTCCTCAGGTTCTGCGGATGAATCCCATCAGGTCCCATGGACTTGTGCACTTTCAGGCTCCTCAGCTGGTCTCAATCCTGGTCTTCTCCTACAGTACCTCATTCTTCCAGTCTCTGGGAGAGAAACAGCAAAACACGTATTGATATAAACCAGGGATTTAACAAGTTTGATGGTAAATGCAATGGTGTTTTACAAGATTCCATGGCAAGGTACACTTGGTTATTTACTGCAGAGAGGACAGAGTCAGACAGAGGTGTCAGGGAGACCCTCCCGTTGAGTCACGATGTTCAGAAAGGACCCCCTTGCTTTCTACTCCTTCTCATAGAGGAGAGTTGGATACAATCCTAGACCCAGACTTGGTCAGCAGTTTATGTCTAAAGGATTATGTATGTGCAATCAATCCTTTATATCACTTAGCTAAGATTTCAAAGTTTAGCATGCTATTAGTCACTTACCGAGGATCTGTTGCAGCAAGGAATCTCTGAATCTTAAGAAGTAACCTTGAGCAGTGTCCCTACTCAAGGGGAGATCCTGGCATGCAGCCTGGTGTCTTTTTTGTGGCCAGGCCAGCAACGGATGGAGACGATGAATGATGTACTGAGCAGTTGAACTGTCAGATCTGGTCAGAGCTGTCTGATTGCTTGGAGTCTCTGCTTCTTGACATTTTCGTCTCTTCAGCGTAATGAATGGAAGGTGGATGTTTCCCATAGCAGCAACGTCTGGTAGCTCTCAGAGGGGCATAATTGGCCTTCACAGTGGTCACCAGTTGAATAGAGAAGGTGTTCACAGAATCACAGAATTGTCATGGTTGGAAAGGACCTCTGAGATCACCGAGTCCAAACATACACAAAAACCCCCTACAATCTTGGCCACATGAGCATGCCCTGAAGTGCCACATCTACACATTGCTTAAATACCTCCAGAGATGGTGACTCCACCACATCTCTGGGCAGGCTGTTCCAGTGCCTGACCGCTCTTTCACTTACTCTAATTTAGAGTAAGTGAAAGCATGTTGCCCAGAACTGATTTCTATGTGTTAAGGCATTTGTTTTGATAAACTAAAGAATGAGGGCCTTATGCCAGCTGGCTTTAATCAGGATAGCCCTACTGGAGATTCAATGGCCCAGATAGAGAACTGGCCGTGGTGAGAACATGAATAAAGTATGATCAGGGGTGGAAATATGCCAAATTAAAGTGCGTTTGTCTTGCCTGTTATACTTCTAGTTATACTGCCAGTCTGTCTGTTGGTGCTGAGGAGAAAAGTCAGCATTTCTAAATACTTGGCCTCAGTGTTTTATTTGTGTTCTCTTTGCAGGGAGAGGAACAAACATCTCAAAGATGAACGTGACATATTTTTACAGGTAAATAACTATTCTTTTCAAACCTAGTGTTGAGCAAATACATATCAGAGCAACCTCAAAAGACAGAGATCGGAAAGCTGTTCAGGAGACAGACTCTTGTGCTACTTAATCTTGCCCCATTCTTAATGTATATACTTTTTTTTCTTACTTGAGAATGAGTTTGTTTGCTGAACAATTTTAAGAGGTACATTTTTAGAATTACAAAATTGTAGCTATCTTGGGGGAGAGTAGTATATTTTATAAGAAACTAAGGATGCAATCATGAGAGGACAAAATAACTTAAAAATTTAACAATTTATTCAGTCAATAGTAGCTAATATCCTGAAATGTTTATACAACACTACAATATCTGAGTACCTGAATCAGTACCTGAATACCTATCAGTACTGGGTAAGAGCAGATCACATTAATGTTTTACCCAGACTAAAATAGCTCCCTAAGAATTTTCAAAGATACTCTGGCTTAAGGAGACTTACTTCAAACTTGTTTGTGTTCTAGTTCCTACACAAAGCTACTAGTGTAAGTTACCATACATCTATTGACTTCTTTTCATGCCATTATGCTATTTTATTGTGGTCTCCTTAGTTTACTAAGAAGATGAATTCTTTCAGGATCTGGAGTTCCATGTTCTGATTGTTTATCAACCAGGAGTTTGAAGCATTTATGCCTCTAGGATTTTTTCTACGTTTTTCCTCTTTTGTACTCATAGCATTATTTAAGCATTAGGAATGAAGGCAGTTAACTGTAATGAACAACAAAAGTAAATTAGTAAGAAGTATTCTGTATTTCTGCAGAAATGCAAAACAAGTGTTCCAAAAGCCAGCTGGAAGCAACGATCAGGGTCTGTCATTGGGAAATACTTAGAGGGCAAGATGCTGCCTAATAGGTAAGAACTTTTCTTCTTGTCTTCCCTGTTTGAGTACAATGAGGCTTATAGAAAGATGATGTGGAATGTTTTCTTTCTGATACCTTTAAACTTTTCAAAGAATGTATTTTTAAAGTATCTGTCACTATAAGATTACTGTACATTTTAGGAAATTTGGAAATAAAGAGGGAAATTTTCACGTAAAACAAGTTTACTTTCTGCAAAGGCAAGAGACTTCCCTGTTGTGGAAAGTAGATGCTGGGAGGCACAAAAGCTTGCCCGTTACCTTATGCTGATGTGGTACAATGTCCTTGGTACGAGTATACCTCCTCCCGTCCCGTTGTAGAGGGAGGCAGTCCTATTGTAAAGTATGGGATGTGGAACTAATAAAACATGGAAAATTTAATTCTCAACTGTTTGATGGTAAACTTGAAATCAACAGGAATAAGATCGTAATCTCAGTGAAATTGTAGCATGTTTTCTTTGAGACAAGAGAAGCTGGAAAGAAGACTAGTATTTTGCTTTGAAATAGCAACTAAGACAGTGTCCCTGCAGGCACGAGGTCATGAAGTGTATGGAGGGAAAACTTTGAGAGACACGGGTTAGTTAAGTTTAATACTGAGAAGTGGAGCATAATTGACAAAAAAACAAATAAGGCACAAAAAATCATAGAAAATTTTGGTTGGAAGGACCTCTGATGTCTTTAGTCCAATCTTCTGCTTAAACATGGATAACTCCAAAAATAGATAAGGTTGTTCAGGGATTTGTTCAGTTGAGTTTTTGAACATCTGGATGGAGATCCCACAGCCTCTTTGGGCACCCGTTCCCTTGTTGCACCAGTCTATGAAGAAATTTTGTTCACTCTATCAAGTCAGCATTTCTCTTATTGCAACTTACATCTGTGGTCATTGCACACATTTGAGAAGACTCTGGATCTATTTTATTTACACTCCCCCTTCTGTTGAAACCTTACTTGGCCTTTTTTTTCCCATCCACATCAAACAGAACCATCTCCCTCTTGCCTGCTAAAGAGAGAATAAGATTACACGTAGAAAGGGTCGGGGAGCTGTTTTATTCTTCCAGAATATAGTGGGGAGGGGAGTAGGAAGTCACAGTGGAGAAACTAACTTCAGCTGTTCCATGAAATTAGGCTAATCTTATGTTTTGTATTCTGGCTCAGGTTTTCCCTGTAAGTTCCTAGCTTTCCCTGTGATGCATATAATTACCAAGTGCACTATATATATATGCATACACGTTGTATGATGAGCTGACTTTTTAGTAGATGTTGGACCGAATCTACTATGTCTGCTGTGAGTAGTAAAAACAACAGGAGATTAAATTCAGTTACACTAGAATAAAACAGTAGGAATAAAACCAGGTCCAATGTATTTTTGTGAGATACTTACTTTTTTCTCTGTCTAGCAATTCATTTGAAGAAGATGATGTTTTCAGTAACTCTAAGAGAAGGAATTCTGCTGGACTGAATGGAATTCTCTCTGTAGAGCCTGATGCTGGAGCCACTGGAGGAATGTCTAAAGCGTCGCATCTCCAAAGAATAATATCAATTGAGGAAGATCCCCTACCCCAGCTTCTTGACAAGCTGGTTGATAAGCAGCTGAATAGATGGACTGAAGAAGATGAGAATAGTTCTTCCGAGATGGAAATGGATAAGAAAAACACAGAACAATCAATGGAACACTCACCATCATCTTCCAGAGAGCAGCCTGTAGGGGAGGAAACACTGTCAAATGTAAGGGGACAAAAGGGACCTCACCTTGAGTATTGTGTGCAGTTCAGGGCCCCACAATTTAACAATTTAAAAAGGATGTTAAGGTCCTTGAATGCGTCCAGAGGAGGGTGACAAAGCTGGTGGAAGTGCTGGAAAGCACGTCCTATGAGGAGCAGCTGAGGACTCTGAGGTTTTTCTAGTTTGGAGAAAAGGAGGCTGAGGGGCAACCTCGTTGCTCTCTGCAGCTTCCTGAGGAGGGGACGTGGAGAGGGAGTTGCTGATCTTCTCCCTGGTATCCAGTGATAGGACACATGGGAATGGTTCAAAGCTGTGTCAGTGGAGGGTCAGACTTGACATGAAGAAACATTTCTTTATGGAGAGGGTGGTCAAACACTGGAACAGGCTGCCTAGAGAGGTGGTCGATGCCTCGTGCCTGACAGCGTTTATGAGACATTTGGACAATGCCCTTAATAATTTGCTTTAACTTTTAGTCAGGCCTGAATTGATCAGGCAGTGGGATTAGATGATAGTTTTAGGTCCCTTCCAACTGGAACTATTCTATTCTGTTCTATTCTCTTGGACCTTGGAAAACATGGAGTAGTGTTGAAGGGTAGTGCATTATTCTTAGAATCTAAAATAATGTAGTTTTCTGGTTTTAAGTTAAAACATTACAGGTCCACTGAAAAGTAGCAATTGTCTAAAAAAGAAGCAACTCTTTTTTTTAAAAGTTGGGGTTCTTTTTTTTTTTTTTTGTCAGAAGGTGATATTTCTCATATTCTCCTACTTTTGAGTCAGCTTTGGTAGATGTTACACTGAGAAATAATAAGAGCAAATATCTTTACTTTTTAATTATTTTTTGAGAAGACTTTTCATTAGTAAATTGAAATATAGATTTATTTCTAGCTCTAGCTTTGTATGTGCATGTTAACAATAAATTCACCGTGCAGTAATATTCCTTAAAACAATGTGCTGGAAGGTACATTTCTTTGGAGTTTAAAGTCCTTCTTGCACTGCTCTTGCTTCAGAACTAGCTGTGCTTGTTTTCTAATTTTAGTATCATTGTTAAGTATTACTCATTTTTAGATTCTTGAAGCACATGTTAAAAAGATTAAAGTATAGGGAAAATAGGTGTACTTGGTCATAATTACATAGTTCTTTCAGAAGAAGCAAGCATATCTTAAAAATTATTTTAGGATTATGCAATGGTTACATAATAAATTCTAAGTGGTACATTTTAATAAAAAGTCTAGGGCACAGAACAGAGCTTCATCCTCTGACATGATTTAGCACAATGCATACTTTTTACTTGCTATGTGAATAATTTTATATCACATTTTTGAAGTATGGCTTCAATGGACTTTAGGAGAGCAACATCAGGTTCAGCTAGAACAAACATGCCCTGTCTGCTCTCTTTCAGCAGTCATGAACCCTGAAAGCAGATTCTCTCAGCTGGGTAGGAACTGGACATTCCCTCAGATCTTTTTTCCTGTAGTTTATTTTTTTTTTTTTTCCCCAAAACCAGTTGAGAGTGAGCAGGGAGAGGAGAAAACAAATCATAAAATATCTCCTGCCTGCTTGTTGAAAATATCTTGTTTCAGTTTCTAAAGAAAAATCATGAGGGTAAATAAGAAGTTAATTTCCGAAGGTCACTTATATCTGGGAATTCCTTTTTTTTTTTTTCCCAAGAAGCGTCAGTGCGTTAGCCCGCCCTTTAGGTTGGGTTAGTTTTTCGCTTGTTTTTTAAAAGTTAGTTTTAAAAGGACACAACAGAACACTCCTCTCTGATAAACTGTCCATGTGGCACTGAATTATGTGCATGGTCCTGTGTGTTCCTCTTGGTCTGCTGACTAGGCCCACCAATGAGTCTTTAGTTGATGGCATCCCATTGCTTAAGGCAGTCACCAAACTGTGTAGGTGTCTGACCACTGCCACTCTGTGTGCGTAGTGCTGCTTCTCCTTCCATACACCAGCTCTAGTCTGATGGATTTCGCATACAATTTTGCATTTCCTAAACGATAGCTCCTGGGATCACTGCATTTTGACCATGAGATGTGGACATCAGAAGTGATCTTATCACGTACAGTGCTCACGCGCTGATTCCCCTTCCTGACAGCATGCCTGGGCTAGGAGGGGTGGTAAGTCTTTTTCCTGCATATAATCCTCAACTGGAGCTGAAGAAAACTTCAGAAAAGATAACTCCCTCCTTGCTGCATCATGAGTTATGAGCCTCAGGGCCATACCTCAACTAGACTGTCTCCTGCAGCCAGTCCTTCTCTCCCCTCATGTTCTGCTGCTCAAAGGATCTGCAGTGCAAAGGGGTGTAGGATCTACAAATACTTGTGCAAAGGCAGCAGAATGATTTCATGCAGTTGTTGCATACGTAGCTCACTCAGATAAGAAGTCCTGTCATTCTCTGCTTTACACTAGGAAGATGAAGGGTCTGAGACAACCTGTATTTTTCGATTCATCGGCGTTGGTGTTCTTGTAGTCTACATGGCTCTGTATTACCACGTTACATGATCTCATTGCCTGCTGTACTGATCCCAGGCTCCTAGCTGCTATTCACCAGTCATTTAGCTGCTAATCCTTTGTGACCTACTGCATCTTTTAGGCGAGTAGAACCAGTGTAAATTTTTTCTCCTTTTGGAAATGAACAAGTCCGTTTCCATCCTATGGAAGATGACTTCTGAAAGTCTCTAAGAATTTGCAGCAACAGTCACGTTGAACATTTTTCTGAGTGTCTATGAAGATGAAGCTGCTTTTACTGTAAGCAGAAATATGAAGGAGCCATAATGGAAATCAAAGCAAGATTTTATTTTCAAAACCTCTGCCTGAGATGTAACTCCTCTCCCCTCTGTTCTTTCAATATGGAATATGAACCACTATGTTTATACCTGCCATCTTCCACATTTGTGTTAAATTGCACAAAAGATTGGTATCTTATTTGACCTGGCTACTGTTTATATGAAGACCACTCGAAAGACACATTTAGGGAAGGCTTTTTCAGACTAGATTGTAAGCTAAAGTAAATCTATATCCTGCCACTATTCCATAATCCCATCAGCACTTTGTTGAAGCAGACCATGAAGTAGCTTATCCCCTATTACGTATCCCATAGTGTTCAGATGCAGCTTTAGAATCAAGTTTGATTATTAAGGTTATTTTCATAAATGGACTTGAATACATCTCAATGAAAAATGACTGCCTATTATGCTGGGAATTGAACTGAAGGCCTCTGGTGTCTTTGAGTGCTACAGAGGTGTATGTGACCACCAGGGACAAGGTATTTCAGGTCATGTAGTCCGTGTATTTACTTCGTGTTCTCAGAAGCACTGTGAAAATGGTGCCAAGCTGATGATTGTATGTTAAGTTGTTTTATTTCCTAGAGCATACAGACTAATAAGCTGGGAATGTTTTTCAGTAGAACTGAAAATGTGCTTTGTATTGATGTTTGTGTATTACTAGCAGTCTCTAGTTGCAGTGGAGTTTGGGATTTTAATAGAAAAAGAGAAGTGAACAATGAGATGAGAAATCTCTGTATAGTTGTAATGGGCTATTAGCCCAGCTTACAGAAGAGATATATATTTTTGTCCTCAAAATGTACAGCAGTGAATTAATTTTTTTTTCATACTAAGGAAGACAGTTTTGGTTAGGTTATTTTTTACCCTCATTTTTGCACCTCTGCATTGTTTCTGTTTCTTTCTGTAAGGCTCCAATATATTTGTAGAAAACATTTGCAAGGTCAGACTTCAGTGACCCATTCCAAGGTCTGTCATGCGGTAAGTTCAGTTATGATGTTTTCTTGAAGTCAGCAGTCTCAGGGATTTTGTGCCTCAAATACCTGGCAGAGGGCCTTTCCCTGCCACCCCCCTTCCCTCCTCTCCTCTCCTCTCCTCTCTCCTCTCTCCTCTCTCCTCACAACCCCCGGCCCAACAAACTAATGCCAGGAACATCTGTGATCTTGCTCCCCTTCTGCAGCATTAAGAACAAACTCACTGTCTCCCTCTTCCTCCCCCCACCTTTGCACAAAATAGAAGAGGCCAGCTAGGGCACCCCCTGTAAACCAGCTGGTGCTACAGTGTTCTTCCATAAGCAACACTTGAGCTATGTACAGAGGTTTTAGGAATAGTGACCTACTTGACAGAGGATATAAATATTCTCTCCATCGTGCACTTAACTTAGCCTGCAGTAAACAGAGTGTGGACTGGCAGAACAAATTGTTCTTCTTTCTGCTTAAAAAAAATAAGTGACAGAAAGATAGCTGGATATTTACAGCCTGATTAACTGGGTCTAATTCTTTGTCTGTTTTCCCCATGCTTCTGCCTGTAATGTCAAACAGATGAAGAAATGCAGGAGTTCCATGGAAACCCTTGGCTCCACAGTAGTAGCTGAGAGAATTTGGTGATAGATGCTATAAGCCAAAACATTGTGACTTTGCTTCTGTTATCTAGGTGTAGATGTGCTGTTTCCTCAGCGTCATTGGTATAGGATGAACCGACTGAGCAGAGCTGTGTGAAGCTGTATGGGTTTTGATTTGCAGGGATGAACATAAACTGTTTTCTTTTGGGAATTTCATGCATTTTTCCATGCAGTCTCACGTCAAGGTTTGTATTAAGTGTACTTCCAGAGCTTGGTCCTAATCACTGCATTTCAAATTATTTGAAATGATGCGTGGCAGACATTTGAAATGCTGAGTTATTTTAAGAAACAGAATATTGCTTAGTGAGTGATGGAGAACGTGATAGGATAAAATATCTTCTTTTCTCCATCTCAGTTAGCCTTCAAGACACAACAAACTGGAGAGGCAACAGGATTTGTAGAACAGTTGGAGACTAATATTTACTTTTACTCAAAGGAGGAGAGAATAAACTCTGTCCTGGACCACTTATTCAAGATTATTGTTGTGGGCAATTCAAGTGTTGGAAAGACTTCATTCTTAAGGCGATTTTCTGAAGATCGTTTTTTCCCAGACACAGCTGCTACTATAGGTAAGTTTAAGAAAAATTATTATTATTATTTTTGTTCCAACACTACTTAGGCAGCTTCTTTTGATCAGGTTCTGTGTTATAAAACAGTCAGATGCAGATGTTGTAAAAGCCATTATCCAAAAGGAGAGTAGGACATGCAAAGTGAGTTGTCCTAAACTGAGAGGCAGATAATTGATGGAGAGGTTTCAGAGTAGTTTCCATACTGAAATCCTGGCATAAATAAATCAATCAATCAGAAAAATCCTATTGATTTCAGTGAAGCTAGGATTTACTTACAGATCTCACTGTTCTGAAATGGATATCCTGTCTTCTGGACTGCACTGTACTAACCATCCCACCTCCATACCCCATCTCTATCCCTCGAAGTAACCTGATTTTGTTTTAGAGAGAAAGTAGAATATCTGAATTACGTTTGAGTATTTAGCATTATACTAAGCACCAAAGAAATATGTTGAAACTGTGTTTTCAAAGCCAAACGTTTCAAAACCTATATTGTACTTCCATTGCCTGTAGTAGTAAACCAAACTAAAAGTCAGACACATAGTCAAGGTACAAAAACTAAGTATGCAACTCAACTCAGTGTGCAATACAGTTGAGTTACTGTAATTGACCAGATTCATTATACTGGGTCTGTATTAAGGCCTTGCTTATTCTGCAGCATATATGAAATAAAACTTGTTCACTATAAAAGGTATTTAATTGATTTGTCTTGAATTTGACGATCTGAAAACATCCAGGTGAGCACTTGCTGTAGCTCCTGTGACTTACAGGGTAGATAAAGACACCCAAGTTTAAATTTCTACTGATACGTTGAGTTCACTTTAGAGTCAGGGAACATCTAAGATATAGTGACAACATTAATTTAAATCCCTATAAGGTATTTCACCTGGATTTTGGCTGCTGCTTTACAATAGAGCAGGTCTCTTGGGTGGCCTGCCAGAAACATACATTTTGAATGCCAAATGGCATCTCAGGTGTCCGCTAGCAAACTGCTGAATTCTACCCCACCATCCTCTCCAAATCAGTCCAGCCAGAGGAGCCTAAGGACCAATTAATCTGACCCTTGATACCTACTTCAGGGTGAGTTTAGTAATTTCCTGGACTCTTAGCTCTTCATTAACATAATTTTTAGTGTAGTATCTATCTTGTTCACTTGCTGCAATTGTTGCTATTTGCTGGATCAGGTTTTCAAGGGTCAAACTAAGCATGTAAAGAGACAATGTACCTTGTATTTCTGTTACAGGTGTGGATTACAGTGTGAAAACCATCACAGTAGATAATACCCAGGTAGCCCTGCAACTCTGGGACACTGCTGGCCAGGAACGGTGAGAAACATTCTGTTTTGGTTTAAACATAGTAGTTAGTTAAGCACCACACAGCTGCTTGCTCACTCCCCTGTCCCCAGAGGAATGGTGGGGGTGAGAGAATCAGCAGGTGAAAGTGAGAAAATTCACTATTGAAATAAAGACAGCTTATTAAAATAAATAAATAAATAAACAACAACAAAAAAAAACCCCCACAAAACTCACCACCACCAAACCCCCCCCCCCAGTTGCTCACCACCAGCCAGTTGATGCCCAGCCAGTCCCTGAGCAATTGCAGCCTTGGCCAACCTCTCTCTCCCCTGCACTTTGACTGCTGAGCACATACACCACCATATGGTATGTAATACCCCTTTGGTTAGTTGGGATCACCTGTCCCAGCTGTGTCACCTCCCAACTTCTTGTGTACCCCTGTGTACTCACTGGGAGAGCAGTCCAAGAAGCAGAAAATGTCTTGATGTTCTGTAAACACTGCTGAGCAGTAGATAAAATGGTGTGTTACCAACACTGTTTTCATCACAAATCCAGAACGTGGCCCCTGTACAATCTAGTACAATTAAATATAACTCTATGCCAGTCAAAACCAGTACAGATTCTAAGGTTTTGTTCCTTGAATCATCTGTTTGAAGATTAGTAAGCATGAACCTAATCATGCTTCTTGGGAGAGGAACAAATATAGGAGAATTCCTAATACAGCCGGTGAATTCACAGTTTAGATCTTTGCCTAGCAGGAATAATGAGCTGATTTGGTTCTAAGTGTCCACTGAAAAACTGCCAATCTGTAAAAGAGATTCATATTAAAGCTCTGAAAGGACATGCAGTATCTTTAGGAAGAAGGCTGATTTTAAAAATATACCTAGAATTGTTTCTATAGCAGAAAATACCTTAATAGTTTAAAAAGTTTAAAGAAATATGGTTGGTTTTTTTCACCAAAACAATCCCACTATAGTTAGAGATCTCCAAGTTTTTATAAGTTTTCAGTGGTAATTTCTTTCCCTGTTGCCTCACCTATTGTGTAGTTTTATATTACTAGAAGGAAGGATAATTATAATGATCTGTTTTCTAGAAGAAGCTTGGGAAAAAAGCCTCGAACAGAAATTTAGTTAAATTTAGGCAGAATATTTTGTCAGGGGGAAATTTCTGCTCAAAGTTTAAAATTAAAGGGGATGGGAGAAGGTGAGATATGCAGCTGATTATCCAGACTAACCCAGAATCAATTAAAGAAGGCAGAGGGGAACTTTTCCAAACACTTTCTTTCAAAAAATACTTTTTCACAAAGAGTTTATTTGCTGTTGTAGTAATTTGTGATAGTAGTGTATTCTGTGAATCTTTCGCTGAATGTGAAAAGGGGTCTGATGATTCAGGACCAATGGGATTGCTTACTACAATTCATAATAAGCCTCACCTTTCAAATGGGATCTGCAGTGAAGAACAGTATTACAGGTTTTCCCTTGTCTATTTTATGGGATTTATGGAATTATGGAAATTAACAGGGGTTTAATCTTTACTAAGACTCGATGATTAAAAGAAACCATTTGGCAACATCTTCCTCAGTGGGGGCGTCAGGGGGAAACTAAGATTTTGCTTATATTGTCAGATTGCTGCTGCTGTTAAAGAGAGCTATAAACACGTTTCTTACTTGTAGGTACCGAAGTATTACCAAGCAGTTCTTCAGAAAAGCTGACGGTGTAATTGTCATGTATGATGTAACAGCAAAAGCCACATTCACAGCTGTCAAGCAGTGGCTGATAAGCATCGAGGTAATATGACATAACTTTAAATCTAACCTCTGGTGTTACTATTTTCTACCTTCTTCTGGACAGGGAGCGTTAGCAGGGCAGAGTGCAGACAGCAGCTTGTTTCTTGTGTTGTCACAATTACATTTTTGTTTGTGATTTTGGTCTGCAGTTACCAGTAAGCTGTTTTTAGAACCTCTGTGTCTATGAAAATAATCACAGTTTCAGGGTTTTAAGGACATAAAATGGGTGGTGGGAAAGCCCAGCATGGAGTCCTCTGATTTCTTATAAAGGTTGTCCAGCTGATTGGATCACCACTAGCACTGGGATCAGTGGTGATGGTCTGATGGTGTGTTCTAGTATAATCTACACTGTTTTCCCTACTGGCCAATAGGTGACTTTGCAAGTTGAAATTAGGACGCATTCATTCAAATGTTTCCAAATGGACATAATTATTCCTCATCCGAGTAGCTGTACTGAAGTAATAGTAGCATGCATTTTGTAAGAACGGGCCCTTATTAAATATATGATCTTAACAAATCAGTAATTGTTATAATTGAGTATGGTAAAAGTGGAGAATTCTAGATTTTGATCCAGAAAAATAAAATATTGTGGTCAAAGTCTTCTTCCAAATTGTAATAGTTCACTCATCTTCACTGACTAATTTAGTTTACTACAAACTATTGCTAAATTGAAGACAGAAGGTTAAGTCCATTTACTGCTGCAGTATTCAGCCCACTTTTCAGAACAAGTTTTGTTTCATGCCTATTTTTGGGGCCTATTCTTTGTACCTCTCCACTACTTTAGGTAATTTATCTGGCATAATTGTACCCAGATGTTGTAATTATTTTCCTGTCCATAGAATTAGAAAAGCAATGGCTATAAACACACAATGTAAGAGCCTGTGTAGCATAGTAGTTCTCTCTCTTCCATTTTAATGTTGAGTATGATGAAATTCTGTGCTTTCATTAAATGCGAAATTAGTGCAATCTCTAGCATTCTGTCTTTTTCATGTCTTTTATCCAACTTTAATTCCTGACATGTTTGTAAGTAAAGTGGCACATATCTGGCTTGTATGTGATGTCTTAAATGTCTTGTAGTGTGACATTTGTTAGTTTTTATCCTCTTGATCTGTGTTTTTTTTTAAAGGCAGTGCCTTGGTTGATATTTATTCTTTGTTCTGCAGGAAACAGCTGGGGAGAATGTACCTGTGCTTTTGTTGGGTAATAAAACTGATAATGAGAAGGAACGTGAGGTCCCTATGGGAGTGGGAGAGCATCTTGCTAAGGTACTGTACTTTGAGGGAAAACCCTCGCAAAACTTGAAGGTGAAGGGTTTAAAATGGAGTCTGAGTATGTCTAAATTCATAGAAACACAGATGAATTTTAATCAGACAAGTATTTTGCAGGATTAGGAACCCCAATGCACTCGTCAGTTCAGCTCTCAGTGATGCAAGTGCTGATAATTACAGTAGTTATAAAACTGTCTAGATGAAAATAAAAACAAAGAGTGAGTGGTGTAAAAATATTTGGAAACTCAGTCACATTGTCTCCCTCTCTCCCCTCTTTCTCTTTTCCTTTCTCTCTCTTCTCTCTATTTTTTCCTTCCTTCTCTTTTGCTCTCTCTTTTTTTCTTTCTTGTCTCTGTGGATGGGTTCTTAACAGGGAACTAACCTCCTATCTCTTGTAAAACCACAGAAGACCACCTGTTACTCCTACGAATAGGAGTAGAAAACATGTTTACTCTTACTTTCTATCAAGGAAATAAAATAAATAGAGTTAACAGTCTGCACCTACCGGAGCACTGGTGATCCACGGGCCATAATTTAAGCATTAAGGGACTGCAAATAGCAGACACTTCTTGTGTACCGTCCCCAGAATTTTTAAATTTGACTCTCTCTATACAATGCATATAGTTTGAACACCAATGCCTCCAGAATATTAATTTGTTTAGAAATAAATCATCCCAATATTCCTGAAAAATTAACGGAGTTGGTAGGAATTTACGTAAATTAAATGATGTACTGGGTTTCATGTATGTACTTGTTTCTCCTTTGAAAGTAGATTTACAGCTCTGCGTGCTGGTAACAAAAAAAAGGATATTTCCAAAATTTGAAATGCATCTGAGTTGATCTTGGTTTATAGGAAAGATTGCTGCTAGGCACCTCTCTATAACTGAAAGAGTTAGGGCCAGATATTTTTTTATTTTGATTATTCATATAACATTTTACAAGCATACCTCTGTATTCAGGTTTGTGTCCATTATTTTGGTTTTGCAGGTGAGCAATATCAGTTTTGAACTTCCTCCCTCAAATGTTTGCCCTTTCAGAAATTTGCTTTATTTTGTTGTATGCACAGAAATGCAGATAGTTTTGAGACCTTGGAGGAGGGACTACAGGGTGTAACACTGAATCCTCCTGTGAAAAAGGGAATGATGCATAAATGCTAAATGGACAGAGTAGGTGTCTTACGTGTCATTTAGTTCTCTTAAAAAATTGTACTACTAAACCAAAGATGAATCATTCTAATATATAGAACTCTCAGCCCACCAGGCCCTTAGTCCTCATGTGTCATGCAAGAAAATAAAATGTTTTGCATAAGTAAAACAAGAAAGTTGTCAAATCAAATATGGTAATTATCAAATGAATGGATCTGAGTGACTCATTTGAGTGTTTGAGAGTGCTGCCTGAGGTAGCTAAGGGAAAGAACGATTAATGACAATGGATTACTTGAAAAGCCCCATAGATATAATTGAATTATAACAATTTGCTTGCTGAGCTAGTAATAATCTTGAATTTTAATGAAATATTAATTCTTGCTAAATAGCCATGTTATTCCTATGAAACCACATACCACTGTCACTGTTAATGAATGCAATTGAATCATTCCTTTTATGAATAATCCCATGAATTATTCACAAATGACCCAAAATACATGGGACTAGTTGCTGATCTGATTCAAATAGGTACAGCCATATGTGGTGAAAACAACTCCGAACCTGTGCTCATGCAGACAACGAACCAGATGAGCCTGTTCACCTTGAAGTCCAACAGCTTTTATGAACTGTTTCAAGGCTTCACAGGTTGGGTTTGGTTTTTCCTAGGGTTTTTTTTTTTCAGTCAGAACAGATTATGTGCTTTCAGATGGCATTCCAACCCAGCTATATTAACTCTTGCTTTGTTTCAGTCCCAAATCTTACAAGTAAGCATTACTGCAAATTTGGTCAGAAACCCAAATGTGGTTTGGCATTATAATGCACATGACACGTAACTTCTTTGCAAGGCAGGAAGCAGTACACTTCATTATTAAAAGGAAGAATGGCAGCCCGAAGGGAGTCCTTTCAATTACTTGTCATTTCAGAAAACTGGTAGTTGCAGTGTGTGTGGGATACCTGGGGAAAGGGGGGGAATAGAAAGTGGATAGTGATTCTGGAAGGCATCATAAGGAATAACAAGGCTGTGATGAAACTGATCTGTAGTTGAATGAATTAAAGAGTAAATATCATGATGGGAAGGAGAATTTTGCAGTATTGACTTTGCAGGGAGAAACAGCGGACACAAAACAAGATGTTCACATGTAGTACAAGAATGACCTGTTAGAAGACATCTAAAACTCTCTTGATAGAGCTACTGAGAGTATAAAGAAAAAGAGAGACAATGAAAATAGAGAAGAAAATGGAAGAAAAAAAAATGGAGTCCATATGACTTTTTTTTTTTTTTTTTAGAGGATCCAGAAGAAAAAACTCCATTTAGCAAATTTCTGCTTAGCTTAGCTTGATCCACTGATCAAGAGTTCATGTGAGCACAATACGGAGAGTGTTCAGATCATATTGCCAGCATCCAGGAGCAGCAGATGTTCTGTTTGAGTGGATTAGTGTAACAACTGCCAATTATTTAAATAAAATGGCTTAATGACATAAGGTGCTGCTCAGGCATTCAGGCAGCATGATTTTATTTTGGCCCCTCAGAGACTTCCTGAACGATCTTAAATGGGTCAATAAATCCATTATTTCTGTTCCTCAACTCTAAAATAAGAAAAATGCCTTTGACTGCCTTGACTTTGCAGACTGTATAGGCTTCATGGGATGAGGACTGTTACTGTGTGTTCATACGGTGTCTCCTTTATCAACCTGTCACTGCCATTGTTACACAAATACTGCTAATGAGGGAGCTGTTGGAGCTATTCTTCTCAGAGTTGATACTACTTTACAGGACAGAAATTCCCCAGCTCCCTCTGGTAATCATATTTTCCTCCCTGTTCTTTAGATGTCTGCTGATTTGTATGTAACTTCTTAAAATGAAATAATTGCCAGTGGTATTCAGGTTCAATAGCTAATTCCTGGATGGAGACAGGTGGCATTTCTTGGCTTATTGTATGTGTCCTGTCTTCTGCTACTTTGTTCTCATTGTGTGTCCTATCAATTAAAATTTTCCTCCCTGGTTCAAAGGAATGACACTTTGTATTTCCAGGCTAACTCGTCCTCCAGAGAAGGAGCTGTTTGCCAGACTGACAGAAATAACAATTTTAACTCGACTGATAGTTATATTTCACCAATAATAATTTGCCCTATCCCTGGAATTTGTTGAAAAATCCATTTAGATTTGTGCCAGCATAAATGATGTCATCACTGAGAGTTCACCTCTAGTGAAATTCTGTTGTATGTGGAGAAGGTTTAGGAGTAGTATCACTCTTTGCTTGACTGATATAAAATAGCTAAATACTGATCATAGTAGGTTTTCTATTAGAGTTCTGATCAGCTGAGTAGAAAAAAATGAGTGTAAATTTCATTTCAAACTTCTGTTTGCATATCTAGTGAGAAATTTGAGCTGGGCAAAATATATCTTAAAACTTTTGTAAGGGAAGGAAGAGAATCATAGGGTTACATAATTGTAAATATTATACAGAACACTTTTCTTTAAAAAAAATTAATAAAATATCCATCCAACAGTTACTGATTTCTTTCTTTCTCTGCTCTTCTGTGCTTATCTGGCCACCCAGAAACTACTAGAAGTGGTTCAACCCCAGTGTTCACTAGAACAAAGCATATAACCAACATATGCAAAACTGGCATTTGATAATATTGAAGTATTTTTTTAGAGCTGCTAAAATAAACTACTGTATTTATGAAACTTCATTTCTCCAATTTTTGTCTTTGAAATTTCGTGAAGATGATAGAAATTGCAAAAAGCTGTGCAATTTTGGAAGCAGGGTATATTTAAATAAACAAACCAAAACAAAACAACAAAAAAAAACAAACCAAAAACCAAAACCAAAGCAAAACTGAAATACCTGGTTATTTTTAGTACATTTGAAGTACAAACTCAGTAACTGCAGTTAATAGCAAACAAATGAAAATAAGCCGACACGTGATCAGAATTTCCTAAAATAGAATTACATTGTTGTTGTTTTTTGCTGAGGCTTCATTTGCTGGAAAACACTGGTCTCAAACTGTTGAATATCTAAAAAAAAGAAAAAGTTATTTTCCCCTGCTTTCTCAAGAACTTAGTGATGTACTAATTGCCTCATCATCACAGGGAAAGTTCAGAAGTCTCCAGTAACTTATAAGACATGTTTGCATTTAAGCCTTTGAGAAGTCAAGTTCTTCTAGCAAAAGCCATTATACAGAACAAAAGCCTGTTAAGAAAGACATATAGTTGTTGTTTTGGAAGTGCACTTGGCCTTTTTAATTCTGTTGCTTTTTACTGTTAGCTCTAGAATCAAATCCTAATTTTTCTGAAGAGATTCTATTTCTTTATTTGCATATTTCAGTGTATCTGTGTTGCTTTTTTAAAGCTGGAATGAGATATTGTGCGAAATTAATTGAAATTGTCTTTCTGTTTGATTCTAGGATTACAATTTAATTTTCTATGAATGCAGTGCATATTCTGGCTACAATACCAAAAAGCCCCTGATTCACTTAGCTAGGTAAGAAGAAAAGATAATCTATGCATTCTATACGTGCCTGGCTTCCCTGTCACTGATGACAGAGTGGATTCTGTTTGTTAAATTAGTTTGATAGGAACTTACCATCAGGAAATATTTGTTCCTTTTAAACTTGACTGTAGCATGACCCTGTTGCTCCAACTGAGGAGTTGCTCAGGTTTGTAGAGTCCTGCATAAGCTAGAAAAGCTCTGTATAGACCCAGAAACACCTGAACTGTTGCTGGGAAAGCTGAGGTCCTGGGATGTTGTGATAGTTCTTGGAGGTTTGGAGAAATACGTTTGGAAATGGATGCTGCTGAGTCCTTGCAGCAGAACATTGGATGTGCTTCTTTCTTCCCTTTGCTCAAATTCTGCTGCTTACCTGGGGGCTGCAAGAGAGGGAGAGTTGGATTTTTTTAAGTTATATAAAGGCTAGGGGTAAAAATCCAGGTAAATCTGTCCCCTCTGAACTACTTACAGAGGTGGAAACACTGGTAATGAATTTTCAGATATTGTTGCTATAGTTGTGAATTTTAGCTGTTTGATAAATGTCTAGGTAGCAAGAGGTGATTTTGGTTTTCTCTAGCCTCAAAAATAACAGATGAAAGTCACTGTTTTGAGTCTTCGTAATAAATGCTAACAATCGGCACCAACTACATTTTTCTAACTGCATGAACAAAGGTGGTTTTGTGATGGAGCCATCGTAATTGTACTTTTTTTTAGTGTTTTAGTTCATAAAACTGTGTCATTTTCTGTTAATCTCTGGACAATTTTACGGGCATTGGGGAAATGTTTTTTTGTCTTACGGGTGTTACTGGCTTTTTCACTCAAAATTATTGTTTCTTTCTCCAGGATTTTGAAGGAACGTGAAGAGAAAGTGAAAGAGAAAACCATTGAACTTCAATCTGATATGAGTAAAAAGTCTTGCTGTGTCAGGACGTAAAATGCTGGGACACGTTTAGACAAATGTCATACATTTATCCAACACTACATGGCACCATCACATTTACATTGTCTTCCAAATTTTTCTTCTGCTGTATTCTGTGTATAGGTGTAAGTGAACCTTAAAATCCTTGTATGCTCTGATCTTCACTTTTACAAATATTGTCTTTAGTTAATTGACAGTATTTGGCACAATAACAGTCTTTTATTCTGGTTGATGCCTAACACCACTGAATCCTGCTTTGTGATCAGCCTTGCAGAACCTGCCGCATAATTAGTAATAAATAATTTTATAGGAAGAAAACTACTTGGAATGTGAAGTAAATTCTTACTGGTGTGGATGACCTATCTTCTGACTACTTCTGTTTATCTCAGTGCTCTTTAGATGAAGATTTGGTACTGAACTTTGCGACAGTTTGTAAAAAATTGAAATAGGTAGCTGGTAGATTGTAGATTTTTTAAAAGCCACAGACCAGAAATCACAAGGTGTAAAGTGTTATTTTAAAACTTAGTGTGAAATATATGTGAACAAAGGATTGAAGAACTATAAAGATTTTCATAAGTAGCATTAACTCATTTATACTAGACATTGCTGCACACAGGTTCTTGATAAGAAATCCTTCCTACCACTTAGATGTGGTGAATTAGGTATGATTAGACAGGTCACTGAGATACCATACAGGGTTGCTGAGCTGTTGACAAATAAGCTGGCATGTTTCCATGAGGAGTTGGTGCTATGCAAATATCTGCAAGGAATTGACTGGATGGCTTCACTCAAAGATTTGAGGTTAACAGCTCAATGTCCAAGTGGTGGCATTCCTCAAGGGTCGGTACTGGGAACAGTGTTGTTTAACATCTTTGCTGGCAACATGAACAGTAGGATTGAGCAAGTTTGCCGCTGACACCAAGCTGTGTGGGGTTGTTGAAGGAAGGGAAGGAATGCCAAGGGACCTGGACAGGCTTGAGAGGTGGGCCCATGTGAACCATATGATGTTCAACAAAGCCAAGTGCAAGGTCTTGTGCATGAGTTGGGGAAATCCCAAGCACAGATTGGGTGGAGAATGGGTTTAGAGCAGCCCTGCAGAAAAGGACTTGGGGGTGTTAGTTCATGAGAAGCTCAACGTGAGCCAGCAATGTGCACTTGCAGCCCAGATAGCCAACCGCATCCTGGGGTGCATCAAAAGAAGAGTGGCCAGCAGGTTGAGGGAGGGGATTCTGCCCCTCCACTCACTCTTTTGAGACCTCACCTGGAGTACTGCATCCAGCTCTGAAGACCCAACCTAAGAAGTAGTGAGTCCAAAGGAGGCCCATGAAGATGATCAAGGGCTGGAGCATCTCTCCTATGAAGACAGGCTGAGAGAGTTGAGGTTGTTCAGCTTGGAGAAAAGAAGGGAGACCTTATAGCAGCCTTCCAATATCTGAAGGGAGCCTACAAGAAAGCTGGAGAGGGGCTCCTTATTAGGGTGTGTAGTGATAGGACAAATGGTAATGGTTTTAAACTGAAAGAGGGGAGATTTAGATTAGATATCAGGAAGAAATTCTTTACAGTGAGGGTGGTGAGACACTGGAACAGGTTGCCCATGGAAGTTGTGGCTGCCCCATCCCTGGAGGTGTTCAAGGCCAGGCTGGATGGGGCTTTGAGCAGTGTAGTCTAGTGCCCATTGTGTGTGGGGGGAGTTGGAACGAGATGATCTTTAAAGACTCTAAAAACTCCAACCATTCTATGATCTAGCTTAGTTTTCAGAAACAGTGGAGTCACGGGTATGCAGTACTTTGGCTATTTAGTGTTTCCCTCAGTGCAAATTAGCCTGTGCTCTTCACCATATTTGACATGGCTGTATTGCTTCATGTTGCAGAGCTTGCTCTGAACCTCTGCTTGGCTATGGTGTCCTGCAGAAGTCCCAAAGCAGTCTGTGGCCAACTTGAACATTAAAATCAATTTGCTGTCATTAGTGCTGTTGGAAAACACATACCTACGTAGGAAGCTCATTTCACTGTTGTAGTTGTTTGTTGTACAGAGCATACTGAGAACCAACTGAACAGCTCTGTCTCCAAAAGTCGTTCACTGAAGGTTTCATGTCAGATGTTGGAGGCAGAATTTTCACAAATAGTAGGTCTTCTGAGGAATGTTTTGAGAAACTTTCCAACATTTAAGGAGTCAAAAATCTCACCGAAATCCAGTGAGATATCACTGTCTTTAGCAATGTTAAGAAAAAATTCTTCCTCAAGTACCTGAATATGTGATTGATTTTTCAAAAGCATTTCCATTTGGTTTAACCAGGGCCTGATAGCACTGAGACAGTGTTTGAGAAACTGAACCCATAGGGACATGTTTTAGAAAATCATGGCCCACCCTGAATGGTAAGAAACTCAAATGTCATAATTACTTTTGGGAGCCTTTGTAGAATATAAATGAAAATAAGAGACTTGTGAGAGTGTCGCCCAGCCAGCACATGATCAACAAATATTCCTGTTGGTATTTGTCTTCACTGAATCCATCTATTGTGGGAAGTATTCAAGAATGATTGTTCATGATGGTGAACTTGGGAAAATGGAAACCGTAGTATAATTTATTTCATTAAAATATCAAGTGAACCATAAATTTTATTACATGAGACAGATATTATGTTTTCAATTTTCTAAATCTTCTGTATGTTTCAAAAAAGGTATTTTTCATTTCAATAATAGATCAATTTGAAACTAAAGATGAAAGCTAAGCACTAGCTTTATAAGTAACTCTATTTTGAGATGAAAACTTCATCAGTAATTAATTGTACTCTTGGAATTTCAATCTGATCAAAAGTATTTATCTAGTCCCAAGAACTATATGATAGAGGTTTGGAAATTTTCCCTTACAGCAATTATTATATCCCTAGCAGCACCCAGATGCCTTTCCCTATCACCAGGACTTTCCTTCTATCAGGAGTGGTGGATGGACTAAGTAGCCCCAGATGAGCTGATATTTAGGGTTTTTTCTCTTGTTGATTCCTGAGAGTCTGCTCATCCAAATGAAAAAAAACCCACAACACCTTGATTTCAGTGAGGCGCTTAACCCCCAGAACCCAGAAGGAGTGAAATTATCATCCATTAATGAAAATCAGAAAGCTTTCTGTTCACTTCCCAGGGTTGATTCTTGAAGTTCATTACTGGTTGTGGAGGGATGAGTCACCTTGTCAACTGTTACATGTTATCCATCGTGGAAATCTTCTCAGAAATGAATCAGCTGTGTCCAGTCCTGCCTGGAGTTGCACTAATGCAAACCCCTGTTTTAAACCTCAGCAAAAACAACTGTTTATCCCAATTTCAATTCGGGAAGAAGTGTCATCAGTTGAGATATTGGCTTTGCTAATTGACTTTGAATCATCTATTCCTGTACAGTAGGGTGTTTCCTACCCCATCAATATCAGAACTGGCAGTATTTTTTCCTCCCTCTCTCAGTATCAGGAAAACAGTTTGAAGGCTTAATTTCAGCTCTGCTGCCAGTGATTCTAGCCCCACTGAACTCCAAATTCAGATCCTTAATTTTTTTCATTCTCTGAAATTCATCTGGATTTTGGAGGAAGGTGACATGTGAGGTGGATCTTCTTTATGTGATTTCTGCAGGATCGCATTTGTGCGCTGAGATTCCAGCAGAATATGCACAACTTGAGGGTGGCCAGTGCTAAGGAGCAGCTGAATGCTGGGATGAAGGGGATTGCTTTCTCTTTGTCTACTGGAGCCAGATCTGGTGAGGTCTAAGACCCAGGAGGTCTCTCCCATCTCAGCCTGATAGCTGTGGCAGCTGCTGTTTCTTTTTGGAAATCCAGCCAAAACCCTAGCTGCGTACCTATAGCAAAGGTGCCATATACACACCCAACACTAGTGCCATCAGCCACACGGCACAGAGAGCAGTGTCTTCACTCCTTGTCACCCAGAGACACACAAAAATTATTCCCATAAATAAGGGAACAAGTAGAACAAGTAGCCCAATCCTTCTCTGCCTTTCCAGCTGATCAAGATGGAATTTTGCTGATGAAAACATACACGTACACAACTTGTATAACTTGCAGGGCTCTCTCTCCCCCCCTGCCCTCCCTCTCTCCCCGGGATCATGCAGAAACTTGGTAGAAATAAGATCTAATAAAAAAGAGCTGGATAGCCTGCAGTTACAAGGTACATGGCACAGTCAGATAAAACCTGACAGCAGTTTGCTTGCGTACAACTGCCCCCTTTTATTCTACCTTCTCTTGATATTTTTTTTCTCCATGATTGTTCTTCCTCCCTCCACCTTGACCCTTCCATTTCTCTGCCCGTCGTATCGCAAAGAAACAACTTGCCCCTAGTTGCTTTTTCCCCATTAGTTCCAGTTTTGGAACATCTGTACCCACACACATTTTATAGTTCCTCTACCATTACCTAGGTCACCTTGGCTTTACATGGTATTATTCATATAATCACTTCGGTGCTGCTTGCCTGCAAGTTTCCACTCCCAAAAAAAGTCCCTACTATTCCCTTCCAATTATCTGTGAAGTTAGTCGTGAAGTTAGTCATGAATTTATCCTGTAACTCCCCCTTAACCACCTGTGAAGTCAAGCTATTGCTCACAGTGCTATCTGTGATGTTACCAGCCCCTCACTCTGTTATTTGTTATGGGGAGGGTTTCTCATGGTCTGTTTGGTCGCCTCAACATCAGGCCAGGTCCTGGTCATCTGTCTTACACACCTTAACGAGCAGCAATCATTTGCTGAGTAATGCTCACAGAAGAGAGGTATGACTAACATGTTACAAGGCTCTACATCATCTGGACAGATTCTACTGGCCACATTGTCATCAAACTGGTGTGGGAATTGTCAAGTTCCAGTTTTCCTTGATGCTAACTGGTTTTTTTTTGCTGCTGTATCTGGCTTGATCTTTTTTGCTGTTTTCTCAATGACCACGTTGCAAAATGACTATTATCAGCTTTGGAAAATCCCAACCTTCCCTATTTGCAGGATTCGGTGCTCCTGCAGCGTTAAACCTTGCCTCTGCAGAGCAAATCAAGTATATGAATTAGGGATGTGGATACTGCTGTATCTGTATAGCTGTTATTAAAGCTCAGGTGCCATTTTTTTTTCAGGGGAGGAAAGTACAGGGTGGGTGTGCGACTCACCGTCCCTCCTCCTTTTCACCTTTTATAAATCATTAGAACTCTGCAGTAAACCAGTTTAAGCTACTGCTTTGGCAGAATATCAAGAAAAAAAAATCTAGAAAAGGCAGAGTTTTCTTCTGCATTACTGAGCTGAACTAGCCCAGCAAAATCTGACAAATACTGGAGCTAGTGGGAGGATTTGGGTGGAAATACACAGCTAAGATTACAGTTTTGATAAAAGAAGAGGCTGAGGGACTTGGGTCTTTTTAGTATGGAGAACAGAAGACTTAGGGGGAATCTGATCAATGCATACAAATACTTAAAGGGAGGGTGTCAGGAGGATGGGGCTGGTCTTTTCTCAGTGACAGGACAAGAGGAAACGGGCACAAACTTGAGTATAAGAAGTTCCACCTAAACACAAGGAGGAACTTCTTTCCTGTGAGAGTGGTAGAGCCCTGGAACAGGCTGGCCAGAGAGGTGGTGGAGTCTCTTTCTCTGGAGACATTCAAAACCCACCTGGACAAGTTCCTGTGCAACCTGCTCTGGGTGGACCCACTTTGGTGAGGGGGTTGGACTAGATGATCTCCAGAGGTCCCTTCCAACCCTGTATGGTTCTATGATTTTAAGAAGTCCAGAGGGGTGAGCAGCCCATTTTTAATAACGGCAAAGTGTTTAATTGTCTCATCTCTTTGTAACTTCATCTTTAAATCCAGATAAACGGAACCGGATGTGAACCGATTCTTGATTCTCAGGTGGCTTTGGGGGGGTCCAGTGCTGAGCTCGGTATTGCTGCGGCCAGACACCAGCTTGGATACCTCTGTTAGGGGCTGAAAATCCTCAAGGCAACGATTGCGTAGCTCAGAGATACATCACTCAGCTGCAAAGCTCGGTGTGGTTCCCCTGTGAGCGTGCTGTTTTGTTTCTCCATGGCCTTGCTCCCCATGGCTGCAGGTGCAAACGACTGAAGTACCTTGTTCTGCGCCACAAGACAGTTTTGATCAAGGCCCTTTCAATTTAGGCTATTAAGGCTCGTCAGTTGTCATAGCAACTCTGTATCGTATGGTTTTATATTATGGAGCAGCAATAAGACTGTTGCTCATCCCTTTGAAATAAATCACTAACGCGGCTTCTCAGTGACGGGACTTTTTAAAGTGTTACTCTAACAGAGACACTGATTTGCACTAAATGGCACGGCTGTCACCAAGAAGGGACTAAGGAATTGTAAGAGTGAAACTTTTTACGGGTATCCTATAGACATTTTTATTTGTAATCACCCTCTTAAAGTCACCTTCTAGGTTGAAAAGCATCGGTGTCATTAAAAGCCCCAGGGGAGGTTGCGCAAGGAGTTACTGAACCCAGGATGTCTGAAGCTCTGGCTTCAGAAGTTGAGTGCTCCTGACGGCCAGGCAAACGGAGAACGTATTCACAGGTGATGAAGTTGTGGAAATTTTGTTTAATATTTGTTCCTCGTTGGCATGATTCTTAGGGATGGGGGGGAAAAAAGTAGCTAAAGTATCTTTCTGTCATTGCTGTGGAGACGATGTAGCGGTGCAAACAGTATGCTGAGACTTCTGTAGGGTGCCGTTGGTCAAGAAAACGGAGTCATACAAAATCAGCAGTACAGACATCTATCAAATGATTAAAAATTAGGTCTCAAAATATAATGCTAAATAAGCAAGGCCTGGTCTATCATGGCGAGGAATGTGTTCTCTCAGATCTGTCGGTAGCTTGTAAAATCTCCACCCATGGAAGTTTTCAGGGCAAGTTTTACACAAAGCCATAGGGATTTGTTGTAGCTTTGGGGAAAAGTTCGCTTGGAGCAGTAAGTTGGACTAGAAACCTCCAAGGTTTCCTTACAGCCAAAATTTTTGTGGTACAGAGGGAAAAAAGGCAGATAATCTTTGAATCAAGCAAACCATGCTGTATGTCTGGGCAAGAAGGAGGATCCAGACAACTACAGGGTGGTAAGCAGGATTTCTAGGAAAGTGTTGGAGCAAGTAATCCTGGAAACCATTTCCAGACATGTGAAAGACAATACGGCGATCAGGAATAATCCGCATGGAATTGGGAAAATTGTGCTTAATGAACCTGATACTTTCTGCAGTGAGATGCCTGGCTTGGTGGGTGAGGGGAGAGTCAGGGATGTTGTAAGGCTTTTGACGCTGTCTCCCATAACATCCTCATTGAGGAGATGACAAAGTACAGGTTAGAAAATTGTACGGGAAATGGCTTTGAAAACTGGCTGAATGAACAGGGCCTAGAGGGACTAAAGAACAGAAAGCTCAAGAGGGATCTTATTAGTGTATGTGAATAACTGAGGAGAGAACGAAGAGAAGGGAGCCAGACTTTTGTCCAGAGTAACGTCACAGGCACAAATTCCATCTGGAATTCCATCTGAAACACAAGGAAACACCTTTCTTTACCATGGAGGTGGTCAAACACAGGAATAGTTTTCCCAGAAAAGTTGTGGAGTGTTGGCAATATTCAAAACCCAGCTATAAACAGTCCTGGATAACCTGCTTCAGCTTGTCCTGCTTCAGCAGTGGGGTTGGACGAGGTGGTCTCAAGAGATCGGTAGATCACAGTGGTAGTTTTTGGCTCCTGAAATTCTGACTGTATACAATGTTCAAAGCCCCAAGGTTGACTTGATTAATCCTTGCTCCCACAGACTATTATGTGAGTGTGGACCAGAATAGAAAGAACCCATGACACACAGGCAAATAAGAGATGAGGGCAGCTTAGAAGAAAAGTTTGAGAACATTGTTTTTTGAGAACATTGACAAGCAGAGGTGAATTTTGCATTTGGACCCATGAACGTTCGGTTGGGAGGGTCTATGCATTTGCCCAGATTGAGACCAGATGTCACTCTGCTTAACTTCTACTTAATGGTATCATTTAGAAATAGAGCTGAAATGGAAAGTTGTCCCAGAAAATATTATGCTTTAATACCTCTGCTACATTTTTAGTGTAAAGTGTCAGACCACTTTACCTGGTCTTCGGAATACTTTCAAAAGTTTTTGTCTCAATTATCTCCACATCTTTATGGGTAAAGGATACCTTCAGGTTTTGAATTCTGCTGCTTCCATGCCTTCAATTCATAGTTCAAAACTTGTTGTGTTTTGGTTTTGTCTATTTGATATACAAATGCAGCTGTTTCAGCTTCACAGACTTACGTTGCTTGCCTGCCTACACTCACCCCACAAACAAGCAAAATAGCTTTTTTTTTTCCCTGAGATGTTCTATCAGGGGTGATAATAGCAATCATTGAATTACCAGACAATTATGGAAGTAAATAGTTTTTGCTTTAATCAGGTCTCATTAGCTAATTATATTGATTTGTCATGCCAGTAAATGTGAAAAATATGCCACGATGATGATAAAGTACCTCTGGTAACTGATCAGCATTACAAGTTACTGTTTGCAATGAGTTTTGTATGCCTTTTTGGACTACTATTTCATATTTGTGCATCCAAATGGACACAGGGGTCCATTTCTGGTTCGAGGGATGGTTCATTTGAGTAAATGGAAATGGCTACCCACGAAAGCAGAGAACTGAACCGCAAAAGAGGATGTTCTGTTTCCCACATGAGGATTCCTGGGTCGGCTCAGGCTTGATTTTGCTGACTGCTGTGCTTCTAAAAGACCATGTTTGATTATTCAGAGGAGCGGCTTGGTTTGTAGCCCAAACTTGCATGTTCTGGGAGGAAGTAAGATTGATTTTTGGTTGTTAGTTGTCATCTCAAAACTGACAGTTTCTTTCTCTTTCACAGTCACACCGCTGTTCTCTCCAAGCTTTTGCAAAAAATGCTGTCTTCATGAACACTTATATCCAGTGTTGTGTTCCACTGAAAAATGAGAAAAATATCAAACATACTAAGAAAAGGGAATGGGAAAGGAGTCAGGGAAATTGTATCAGTACCTGCAGAGAGTGGAAAGACATATCTAGAGAACAGCAGAGATTGTAATAATTTTGAGATCATAAAAATCCTTCAACAGTAGCTGGACTTTGGAATAATTTTTTGTCTAAAGGACAGATGCTCTGCTTTAGCAGTCATCTGTGAGCAGTGATCTGCCTTTTCCTCCGTCTCAGCTATGTATAGCTTGTCTTTTTTTGTCCTTTTTGTGTCTATCTCCAGAAGCAGCAGATAGTTTCAGGGAACAGTCTTGTTCCCTGTGGGCATACCACTGCCCTGTATGGCTTCAGTCAACATACAGTGCAGAAATACCAATATTTTGAGGAACATCTAGCTGATGATACATATTATCGTTACCTGAAAATAATATATGAAAAATGAATTTAAAGTGATGTCTTTTTTTTCGTTTTACAATGAGGCTATTGGAAAACAAACGTACTGTTACATCAGATCTGTAATTAGTTTTTTTTCTTAAGATACTTAAAAAAAATACTTGTAAGTGCTGTAAATTCACACATAATTTTGAGGAAGTTTAGATCTGATCTAAAAGATTTGTTTTCCTCCCTCCTGCCTATGTGCTTTGGGGATTAACATCTGAGATAATCTCTGAGCAATGTTGAAAGGAAATGTTTCAAAAAAAGACTACAAATCTCCCGCTATTCCAGTTGGAACCGGTCTATCAATGCTTAATGCCTATTGAAAAAAAAAATAAATCAGCTGGCTATGTTTTATGTTAGAACTAGGCAAGTCCACACGCTGCCATAAATTTACACCTCATATGCCAATCTGAAAATTACCCATAAAATGTGTCCTTCATGCCACCAACACAACACGGTAAGAGCACCTGAAGTTCTCTTTAATTAGTGACCCTTGGAGTTATGTTCTTTGCAAAATCCTTAGAGATACATTTGTTAAGCAGTGTGTAACAGCAGCAATATATATCTAGCCTCGGTTAGATAGAAAAAAAAGGAGTAGGGGAGCATTAGAGGTGAACAGATGCTGTAATTCAGCTGAAAGGCTAGGATGTAATTAAGGGTTGTATAAGGAGGAGAGGAGCTACCATGGGGGGACTAATTGGGAGTTACAGTGAAAACAGGGCCAGGCACTTCTCAGAGACAAATAGTGAAAGAACAAGAGCCCACAGTCCCAATGTTCTTTTAATATTAAAGATATAAAAGATTCATGCAAAGGGGAAGAGAAGTGGATCACTTGAAGTGCCGACAAAGTGTAAGTTAGACAAAAAGAGCAAGAGTCTTTCCTCTTTTTGGTTACAGTCAGCTCAGTGATTACTGGCAAAGGAAAAAATGAAAACATTCTTTGAGTATCTGTATAAATGGAGGGGACTGAGAAAAATTCTGGTGGCATTCCTTGCCTTAAACCTTCCTAGAACCAGAGAAGTGTTAGTAGAATGACAGCTATATTTGACAGATAAAATTCTAGTCATTTTGCGAGGCACGTTGTTAAATAGAAGTGCTTTAAAACAACAGTGATGAACTACACTGCAAACAGTCTCTTTTACTGCTGAATTACAGTTTAATTTCTTTCTACAAAGACACCATGTGGTACACTTCCTAGGCCATAATCTTTAGACCATAAGAAAATGGAGGCACTGTACATTTTTTGTGAAGGGAAAAACAATAGCAATAGGTTTCTAGAAAGGGAAAAGTTGACAAATACTGGCAAAACACGTCTTCAAGTATGCTTTATTTGCAGGTAATTAAAAAGATTTTTAGGCAAAAAACTAGCCGATTTCATCCAATACATGATGGTACATGATTCAGTGCCGAATGCTAGACAGCCTGGAAAATGGGTAGGTAGGACCATAGATAGATAGGTAGGTAGATAGGATGTAGTTTTTGATGA
This sequence comes from Gallinago jamesoni, assembly GCA_025769975.1. Classification (NCBI taxonomy): domain Eukaryota; kingdom Metazoa; phylum Chordata; class Aves; order Charadriiformes; family Scolopacidae; genus Gallinago; species Gallinago jamesoni. The sequence goes on along the minus strand of JAOQGH010000001.1, from coordinate 72,613,956 downwards.
ATTACATGTGATTAAATGGTAAACATTCATATAGTAAAAAGAGTTGATACATATGTATGAAGAATTTGAAGCAGTTAATATTTTAACTATATGCAGGAGATATTGTAAGAAAAACAAGGGTTGTAAAAGGAAGTAAGAATAGGAGAAGCTACAGACATTGTAGTAATATCAGAAGCCATAGACAGTTTTTTTTAAAGACATTAGCTTGTGCCTGCAAGTCACTGTACTCTTGAGAATAGTATTTGCAATTTAAAACCTATCTATCTAAAACATCACCAAAAGGAAACACTAATTCCTATTTTTTTTAAAATTATTTTGTATTAAGAATCTTGCAAAGAACCGAAATATGGCAAGGCCAAGAAACATGAATTACCCACCATTTCAGAGACTTTGCATTCATCACATTTAAATACTAGGTGTCTGATTTCAGAAGGTCTCATGCAAAATCCAGCTATAAAAATTCACCACAGAATATTTTCAAGGATAAAAAGCTAGTGGTTTTTTTTTTTAAAGCTCTAACAGACATCCAGTTGTGAAGGTGAATTTTAAAACTAATGGTCCACATTTTCCAGAGGACATTCGAAAGAGAGTTGCCAAACTTTCTGTAAATGCCCAGCTCTTATCTACACTTTGCATGGAATATTTACCAAAGCTACACTTTGGACAGTTAATGGAATGTATCACTGCCTAGAGTAGTGCCATCACTGTCTTTCCATAACGGCATAATGAGAATTAAATAATCACAAAACAAACTCCTAGTATGAAATGACTTTTTTTCCCCTCATATAGAATATATATATTCATTTATATTGAGTATAAGTCCAGTAATACTATCACAGTAATGTGCTGTAGTGGCCTTTCATAGTAAGAAAACTGCCTTAATCATCTTTTAACATGCAAAGCTTGGAAGAACCAGAAATTCACAGTAAGTAGTACAATTTGTATATGCATCTTCTGCCATCCTAAAGTTAACCAGAACACTCAAGACTGTTGCTTATTTTTCCTATATGTTTGACAAAAGCTACAGTTCTGTATACTGTACATTCACAGTGGGATATCAGCCCCCTGTATTCTCTGCAAGAAGGATCAGATCACCACTTTCCACCAGAGTAAGCATTCTAGTAGTATTTAACATAATAATCTTGTGAACAGTTGTTCCTAGCTTGAAGTTCAGCAGTTCAGGACTTGATAAAATTCTCCTTTTTCATCTCTCTGAAGGGCTTCCTGCTAGCGCATTTTGTAGTCATTAGATACTGACATTTCACATAGCTGTCCTTTAAAATCCAAGTCTACTGTGAAATCCAGGTCACGCTGTAAAAAGATTTAAATGGAAGATGTTAAGTGAGACCATAGGTGTAGTTCATGAATTCAGTTTTCATTGCTTGGGTTGAAAAGAACTGCAGATTCAAGAAATGCCTACTGTGTTTTCTAACTTCTTGTGGTTTTAAATGTTACTAACACTGAAAAAGCAGGATATAGGATGTGTAATAGCATTCACCGTACAATCTCTGTCTAGGGTATATTTGTGTGTTCTTCTTAAGGCTGATTTAGTGTCCTGGTTACAGCTAGGAAGCTTCTGAAATGCTGTGCTATCATGCATATTCTATAACAATTTTTTTAGGGTATCTATCTCCCATTGAGATGCTCTTAATCTAAGGTAAAGGGCTTTCACACTGGGAGTTCTTCCAGAAGAAATCTAGTAAACTTCCCATTGTAGAGAAGCTCTCAGTCAATTTTTGTCTTCTAATGACATGGTTTTTGGACAGAGGCACTACACAGCCCAACGAAACGAAGCTGCCTGTACAAGTTTTTGAAAGCTTGTAGAGCTTTCAGAAGGACAAAGCACTAACAAATCCTTTTTTGAACGAAGGTGGTCTCTCCATCTCATCCTAACTGTCAAGAACACAGTAATTTTAGCACCTAAATCTGCATTCAGTATTTTATATTTTATAAATATATATATTTATATATATATATAAATGTTATATTTTATTCATTTTTCCCTCAAAAGAAAATTGATACATTCAGCCCCAAAGAAAATGTTCCAGTCCCCCAAGGAAAATGTAAAGTCTGAAAAACAGACTGTTTTCCTCTGCTTTCACAGCAAGTGGTAACTTCAAGAGTGAATGTGTTTGTTTTAATGCCAAGTTTATTTTGTGTTTGTTTCTTCCCCTGTGTGAACACTACTGTGAAAACCGTATTCAATCTATAGTTGGTACAAAAAAGGAAAAGTAATGGCAAGAAAAAAGGAAGGCAATGAAATGTTAAATATTTGCTGCAATATTTCAATAATTACAGCAACTGCATGGATTATAATCTGGATTATAACCAGGTTATTTTAACGGCTGTGTGTTGTAATAGGAAATGAAGAGATTCTTCTCAAGGTTTTTGGCAGAAAAGGGTGCCACTCTTTCTCCCAGAAGCCATACTTCTCATGTTTTTTGCTCTTCTACACGGGCATGGGTTGTCCATCAGACCATGTCTCATAGTCTCCTTACAAGTTAAAAGAAGCACTGAATAACTGACGTACTTGGTGAGGGATTCAGCCCATAGCAGAGAAATTGAGGAATTTTCACCAGTCACGATAGTGTGATATCTATCCATCATGCTTTAGTCTTAACTAAAACACCTGTATTCTCTGCGGAAAGTCACAATTTTTGAAGAACCATATCCCTTGATTAGTGAGTTCAGGTACTTTTGATCAGTGAGTTTGTATAGACGTTCAGCTGAAATCTGATTTCCTAAAGGAGAGTTCTTGGGCCCTCAGTGGGAGATCTTACTATAGATGTGGACCTTCCTCTTGGTCATCCTGCGTTGGCAAGAAGGGGTCTTACCACTGATTTTAGTGACAGCATATGAAGAGACCCTTTCCTGCTTGTGTCACTTTCCTGCTTGTGTTACTAAAACTATGAATTTAGAGCCTTTAGCATGCTCATTGTTTGATTTGTATGCATTTTATTTACTGCTGATTATAGTTTGGGATCAATGGAATTGCAGTTAGAATCAGTGATGCCGACTCACCACATTTTTTGCATTTGGTTTCATGGATATAGTCCCATAGATTTCTTCTCCTCGTCTCACGGTTAAATAGTCCTCTAAATAGAAGACAGTTTGCTTCCAGTGAGTATAGGGAGCATCAGGTGCTAAAAAAAAAAAAAAGGGGTATTATTTATAGAAATTTAATCTTTTTCTTACAAATCAAATTAAGACTTGGGAACAATTGAAAATAGCCTTTCTTCTTATAAAATGCTTTAACTTATATGCTATATGAGCAAACACACTTTACAACAAAACAATTCTTTTGACTGTCAGTGAGTTATTTTTACTGGAATTTTTACTGGAATATGTCAGATGTGAATCATACCCATAAGAAGGATTCCGCAAAGGGGGCTACTGGGCGTGACAGGCACTTTTTTGATGCTTTCCTTACAACCCACGTACATTCAAATTCAGGAAATCTTTACCCCTAAATGCTTTAAAAGTCAGAAGTCTAAATTAGTTCAAAAACCAATTCCACAAAAACCGTGAAAGAAAGGTTCATCCAAACCTATTAATTACAATAACACACATGAAAACTTTGACTCATGATCCTGGAACAGCAGATTTTACAGTTTCCAGGAGGATTCAACTGGGGAAAGGGCACTCGGACCTTGACCTGCTTTTGGCCTTTCTAAAGGCATATGCTGTGGGAAATTTACCAGAGATGAATACTGGTCTAAATTAAATTCTAGTCTTGCTTAGCAGAATCACTTTGATGACCTTCTGCTATTTCAGGGGTTTATTTTACTTCTTTTTTTTTTTTATTTCTGATTTAAATTCAAATCTTGAGCAGTGTGCAATGAACTTGCATTGGTTACTTCTTGTTCCTAGCATTCTTGCAGTTAAGAGCATCTGGAAACCAAAGAATAGCTTACAATTTCAGGGACTTCCTGATGTGGCAAAAAAAGTTCTAATAAATTTATTTTTCTTCCATTTGTTTCCCCATTCACTTTTTTGATGCAGATGTAGACCCACTGTGTTGAATCATGCTAATAATATCTTAAATTTATATTTAATATTTATTAACTATTTAATAAAACAATTATCTCATTTGAACACCAATGTTTCAAAAAATATTTGGCTTTAGAAATTGTGACTGGGGAAACAATGAAGCTTTTTTTAAAAACTGTCAGGACAGGAATTCTTAACAGCTCTTTTTTTTTCCCCAAAATTCTAGGATCAGAAGACTGATGTAAACAAACTTGTGTTAGAAACTGTTTTGGCAAACTGGTATATGCCAAAAAAAAAGTATTTTGCCAGTTAATTTCTGACTTTGTGTTTAGACAGTTTTAATAACTGTTAATTTCAATTGCTAAATGGAGACCTTCTTTCAGCAGCTCAGATCCAGACTCTGTTTTCCATTTGGATGTGTCTCCAAAATTTCTAACTGAAAACGTTAGACCAAAACTAAGTGAACTTATATTTTAAATCATAACTGCTACCTTCTACACGCTGATGGACACGTGCACGTGCCCTTACGCAGAGCTATCCTCTTTAGAAAAGCCTGACAAGGAAACTTGTGCTCCATGAGCAAGGTGTGCGTGTGTGGAATGTAGGCACAGGTCTTCAAGTCCACTCCAAATCATACACTTACTTTCTTCGTAGTTAAAAAAAAGGCATATCAAGGAAGTATCCCTTCCTAATGTCCTACAAACTCGAATGTGTTACTGAATTCAGTAGAGCTTTGCCAACAGACACTAGCTGAGATTCCAGACCAGTCTCCTAGACAGAAGGCCAAATGACCTTTTGATGGGGTAACTTGTTCCACACCTACCTTATCATGATGAGCTGAATAGAGATAGAGAACCACTTCCCTCAGTCCTGCCTGCACTCATGCTAGTGCCCGTCAGGATGATTAGCCAGTTTTGCTGCAAAGGGATACTTCTGACTCATGATCAGTTTGTTGCACACCAGCATCCAACAACTCTTCTAACAAAGCTGATTTACACCTGGTTGGCCCAAGCAATAGCATAGAATTGTTTGCTTCCAGCTACAGGACTTTGCATTTGGCTTTGCTGAGCTTTATAAGGTTCTAATCAGCCCATTTTGAACCTTTGCAAGGCCTCTCTAAACATCAGCCCTTTCTCTCCAGCCTATGCTCTTCCCTGATCGTTAACACAGTGCGCTCTATTCCATGGTCCACATTGTTAACAAAGATGTGGAACGGTACTAAAGTCAATGTTGGTCACCTGTTGGATGCTACTAGTAACTGGCCTCTGGTTTGGCTTTGACACATTTTGAGCCAATTTTTCACCCATGTTATTGTTCACTTATCCAGTCTGTATCTCACCAATATGCTATGCAAAGTTCTAGAAAAGGCCTTGCTGAAGTCAAGCTATACAAAAGCCACTTCCTTCATCCACACAGCTGGTCATCTAGAAGGCAATCAGGCTGGTCAGGTATGATTGCCTTCAGTAAATCCACACGAGCTGCTCTCAATCATCTTCTTGTCCTTCCTATAAGCTGGAAATTGTTTCCAGGTGGATTCATGTCATAGCTTTCCAAGGAACTGGCCTGTAGTCATAGTCAATGCTTACTGCTTACTGCAGTTCTTGAAGATGGGTGTGATAGCTTGCTTACCCCCACTGCCTTTACCCCATCACCACGACCTGTTAATGATGTTAGAGGGTAGCCTTCCAATGACATTGACCAGCACCCTCAGAATGCTTGGTTGCCTCCTGGCTGCTCCTATGGACTTGTTTAAGGTTCTGTAGTCCTGACGGCATATATTGAGGCACCGCTCATATACTACAAGGTTCATGGTATAAAAAACCCTACTTCTCCAACTGCTGCAAGGCACTTCTCCCATTACTTTGGGTACTTTGAACAGCAGTTAACCCCTCCACATAAATAGTACTTGTCTTAGTGCAGTTAGAAGGTCATCTCATGGGACCCAGAGGAAACCAAGAACATGCAGAGGAGTCACAATCAATTGGTTCCCCAGGCTTAAGAGTGATCCCTATTATCTGCTATAATTGGTGATATGGCTGTAGCATCATTTAGAATTGTAGAATCATCTAGGTTGGAAGGGACGTTTAACATCATGGAGTCCAACCGCCAACCCAACTCTGACAAAACCACAACGAAACCATGTCACTAAGCACCATGTCTACCTGCCTTTTAAATACATCCAGGGATGGTCATTCCACCTCTTCCCCGGGCAGCCTGTTCCAGTGTTTGATAACCCTTTCAGTGAAGAAATTTTTACTCATAACCATCCTAAACCTTCCCTGCCATAACTTGAGGCCGTTTCTTCTTGTCCGGTCATCTGTTACTTGGGAGAAGAGACCGACCCCCACCTCACCACAACCTCCTTTCAGGTAGTTGTAGAGAGCAATAAAGTCTCCCCTCAGCCTCCTTTTCTTCAGACTAAACAACCCCAGTTACGCTCCTCATAAGACTTGTTCTCACCAGCTTGGTAGCTCTCCTCTGGACTCACTCCAGCACTTCCATGTCTTTCTTGTAGTGAGGGGCCCAAAACTGAACACATTATTTGAGGTGGGGCCGCACCGGTGCCCAGTACAGGGGGATGTGATCACTTCCCTAGTCCAACTTGCCACACTATTTCCAGGAGGCTGTTGGCCTTCATGGCCACCTGGGCACACTGCTGGCTCATGTTCATCTGGCTGTCCACCAACACCCCCAGGTCCTTTTCTGCTGGACAGTTTTCCAGCTGCTCTTTCGCAGGCCTGTAGAGCTGCCTGGGGTTGTTGTGATCAAAGTGCCAGCACTTGGCCTTGTTGAACCTCATCCCATTGACCTTGGCCCATCGATCCAGCCTGTCCAGATCCCTCTGTAGAGCCTTCCTACCCTCCAGAAGATCAACAGTCCTGCCCACCTTGGTGTTGATTCAGCCTGTTCAGAGCCCTCTGTACAGCCACTTTGAGTTGCATCAAAGGCGTCCAGAGTGAACTTCGGTTTTAGAAGAAGCGCTTGTCAAAACCACACAAACAACTTGGACTTGATAAACTTAAGGATTTGGCTTTATGTGGATATCTGACTAGCACTTCTTCCGCAGTTGCATGCAATGTCTTCCAGGCTTTTTTCTTTGGTGTGCCATGCAGCCTACTAGAGAAGGTAGTTACTGAAGTAAGATGATCAGAAAACTGGCAGTAAAGCTGAGGAAAGCCTCCAATAGCAGAAATGTAGTATTTGCCAAGTGAGGGGAGACAGAATTTGGAGACAAAAGAAGCCTTTCCACGCAGCCAAGAAGGCTGAGCCACTAGCAGCTCAGAGGTCTACTTGCTGTCAGACTCATGACAAAGGGCGAGTTATCAAAGTTGAAAGGATCCTAAAATAGGAGTGTCTGACTAAGCATTCAGAACCTCTGAAGTAGCAGCCTGTGGGAGCTACAGAGAGTTTAGAGAAGCTAGGTTTTCATGTACTGATGATGAACCCCCTTTTTAATAGAAGTTCAGAAATGTTGGAGATTGTGACTCCTTTTCCCTCTTTTTTTTTTTTTTCCTCTTTTTTTTTTCTCTTGTGCATACATTTTTCAAGTTAAGGTAGGCCTGCAAAAAAGCTGTCTGTAAGAAAACCATCATGCCAAACTTGACATCTGCCCTAGGCTTTTGTCCAGATGTAGCCTCTTGCAGATGAAGCCCCATTTTTGAGTGATATAAAAAGCCTTTCCCGTAGTCCTGGCAATATGTGTGCTAAGGTAGGTTTCAGTTAACATCACAACACAGGAACTACACCCTTTATGCAAAGCTATTTTTACAGAAAACTGGAGGCTTGACTACATTATCTTTTAGAAAAGACCAGTGGGCTGCCTTCTGTTGAAAAAAATCAGCCTTCTGTGGAAAAACCAAATGCCTAAAGCCTACCTAAGGTTTTCCACCTTGGACAATTTTGTTCAGCACAAAGTCAGAAATATTAGCACTTCAGGATACCACTGCAGTGCCTCCAAGGTTGTTCATGTCTCCCCAGCTATGCCTTGTTGCCCAGCACATACTGATGCCTATCGTGGTGTGGGAGATACAATACTTTTACAACACATTTACAGAATGACCACGGAAACATGGTTACTGAAAAACATAAGAATACGAGGTACCAAATAACATCATCCATATGATTATGCTTTTAGGATCAAATATAAATATTTTAACAAAGTATTGAGCTTTGGATCTCATGTAGAGTGCTGAGAGCTCCTGTGAAGTATTAAAAAAAGAGATTTCTGATCATGTTTAACTTATATCACGTCCTATTTACAGCCATTTGAGTTGTGTAATGGTGTTAACTGCAATCAGCACCAACTGTAATATGTTGTTCTTGTCATTAAAGAAGTCATGAGGTTTTTCTATTTCTTGCAACACTGTATGGTTTATTCACTCTCTGGTAAACAATTCCCTAAGGGAATGGAGTTATTCCTTTAAATATCTGGTCACCAAGGTAGTTGTGACAGGGTTGTTAGAACTGATTTACATAAGCAGTGTGTGTGTGGTTATATCTTTGGGAAAAAAAAGTACAGTTTTGTTCTAGACTCTGAGATAAGCAAGAGCTTTTGTTGAGGTTTGGATTTTGGGGAAAGATTAGGATGCGGAGCTGCTATCTCTCTGAGCTGACAATTGCCTGTTAAATCTGAGGAACTTGGCACAGGATTTAGATATGATGGGCATAAACCCCTGGGTCATAATTCCCACTGACCTCTGAGCTTCATAGCTATTGTGAAATCCTGCCTGGTTTTGGAGAATTCCTACGAGCAGTTGTCCTTTCCCCATCCCTCTCCCCATCCCAAACCGATCATTTTTATCCCTGAAATTCAACCCTGGTGGACCAGTAAACCTTCGCGTGCCATCTGACCGTCAGCATGGCTATACTGCTGGCGATATAAATGAAACGCAAAGAAATACAGATTACCTGTAGAAAATCCCATCTTCTTGTGGCACTTTGTAAATTCAATATTAAAATAGGTGACCAAGGCGTGAATATAATCGTTACGCTGAATTTGGAGGCAGAACGCGGAAGTAAACTCCAGTTCTTCGGTCTTCACGGTATAAATATCTACTTCCTGTTTTGAGGAGAAAGAAGAGCCCATTTACATGCAGATGTCTGGGAGGTACTTAAGCATTTTATTTAATGATCAGCAACGAAGACAGCCCTTTAACACCGTAAGAAATCAGTGGTACGTTTGAATATATCAAATCAGCAAATGATCAGGGACCTGACTAAGCTGAAGGTGCAATAGGAAAGGCTACTCACAGAAGAGCATGTGTCCTTGGGAATGGCGAGGGGGGGTGGGTGGGGTGGGAGCTGGAGGAAATCCAGGAAAATTGTGTTTTGACAAAATAGAGGCACGCTGGGTGTTGAAATGGGGGATCTAGGTCCCAGGTCTAAGAGCTTTCGTCATCGTGAGGTCGTCAGCATGAGGAAAGATGGCAGAGTAGGGTTTTCAATAGAAAGGAACTTCTCATCTGAGCATCTCAGGAAGGGAATGTGCATTGGCTGTGTCAAGCAGCCAAAACATTTGAGGCACAACAGGTGCTTTTTGCTTTCTAATTCTGATAAGTGATAGCAAACAGTAAGCACAGGGATCTTACTCTTGAACTAGACAGAAGCAAATAATGTAACTTGTACTATGGCTTGGTTGCAGTAGTTGGGAGCAACAACATAGTCTCCAAGATTATGTATTTCTGTCAATATTTAAATCTCACCCTTCAAAGCTTAAATTGAGATTTTTAGATGGAGCTGGTTTTCCCAGCTTTTATCCATATCTAGTTTCCAAAATTCATAGTTATGATAGGGAGAACACTAGGTCCTAAATACTATTAATTGTATTCCAATGCTATGGGAAATGTTTACTATCAGTGCACTTTCTGATATCCTCCTAAGCGGATCTGGCTTCAGTGTCCTTGTTGTCCTTGTCAGGGAATATTTGGCAAGAGCCAAAATATTTTTCTCTCTATTATTTGAAAAGTCAGTATTAACAACAAAACTGCTCGTGCATATAGAGAAATAGAAGCTTAGCAAGCAGAAATCCAAATTTCCTCTACCAGCATAAGCCAGAAATGATATCTCTGACCTCACCAGCAATACTTCAGACTCCCAGTGCAAAAATGGGGAGCAGAGTCTAGGATGCCCATTAGAGAGCTCTTTTAGCCTCTTTTAGGACACAATAGAGGGCTTTTACAGCAATTGTGTTCTATAATCTATGAGAAGTCTGCAGAAATGGACATCAAAAAACGCAGCCATGGTTCAGTCACTGAGGTCTTTACATAGAACACATATCATGTGTTTCTGAGACTTGGAAAACTTACGGTGAGCTGATTTAAGCAAGCTATAGTTTTGGCCTGTCTGATTAGCAATATTGTTCAAAAATAACTTAATCACAATGAAAATTATTTTACTACATTGCAATGGCAACCTGAGTTACTAGTGCTTATAAGTGGTCATGTAAAGCTGGGATAGTATTTTATTATTATTTTTTTTCTCTCAAAAGAAGATAAAAAGAAAAAAGCGTACCAGGAATAAGAATTTCTGAAGTCTCCTGGCAGATTTCTGGGTGATAGCTGCATATTTCTGTAAATTTTGGTGGCTCTTAAGTGATACCACCGTGGGGGAATTGTGAGTTAAGTCTGATGATGAGGCACACAAAAGAGATCTGGCTCCCTCTCTCTGAGCTGTATTGGCTCTGCAGGGGAAAGTGGAACCAAAAGCAGTAGGAAATATATATATATTTTTAGAGAAGTTTAGTGGAAATGTTTCAGAAATACTGAACATATGTGCTGGATAAAATAGCAGTCACTTTTGTGGTCATTTTTAAAGGAGAGAAACATGCTTTTTTTACTATGCAAGATATGAGATAAATGTGGGGGTTTTTATTAATTAACATAATTTTGAAACTGGCCTGAACCTGTTTTGGTGATCTCTTTGAACTGTACTCTGGCTACTATATATTCTTATATTAAATGCCACTGCTCGATGAATATTAATTACAGCTAAGAGCACAGGGGCCAAATGTTTGCATGAAATAAGTGGAAAAGTCAGGATTTACCAGATTTCATTCAGATTCCAAAACCACCACCAAAATGTGCACAGTAAGCAGGGATCTGCTCAAAATACAGCTCAATTATACTAAAAATCAATAAATAATGGAGAGCATGAGCATGGAGATCAGTTAAAGATTCGAATCTCGGTGAATGTCTTCTTTTTCGTTAGGTTTTTCGTTTGCTTGTTTGTTGGGGTTTTTTTTTCAGATTTGGGGTTTGTTTTTTTCTCCTTCCTTCCTTCCTTCCTTCCTTCCTTCCTTCCTTCCTTCCTTCCTTCCTTCCTCTCTCCCGTTGCCCCAGCTGTCTTGGCTTGGACAAAGAAGGGACATCAGAGGATGGAATGGCTGATCACAGCAGGTCAAGGTGCTGAGCTGATGTAAGGAGCTGGGGGGCAGGTGGCATTTGGTAGAAGCAGTATTGCCAGCTTCAGGAAAAAGTTTGATCTGAAGGCTGAGAAGTAAAATTAATTGCTAGCGAAAAGAAAAAAGGGTTAAACCCCCTTTTCTGAAAAAAAAATTCAGAAAATCAGCTATATTGTCAGCTGCACACATGCACTCAGCCACGAGGGAAACATTGAATGCAATAGTCAGCCCCGAAAACACACTTTTCCAAAAGAATTTTTTAATTATTTTTTTTTTAAGAATGCAGAAAATAAACAGTATGAATGTGGGAATGTGGGGAGAGAATCAAAAAACATTAAGTTTGGGTGTTTTGGAGGAGCAGCAAATGGAAGAACAGAGTATCTGAGATCATTTTGACTACATTTTGCAGCATCTGTTGGTTTTTTTATTAGACAAAAAAACAGGGCAGGAAGTTTAGCTATGGCTTCTAGATAACAGAGACCTCAGGACTCCTGCCAGGGCCCTACTTCTGCCACCTTTTCCTGTTTGCACAGAAGGAAATGCCTGAAAATTACTAGGGTGTTGTGTGGATTTGGCGTTTTCTTGGTGGGGAAGATGGGAATAGACAGATTTAAGCCTGAGGATGCTGAAAGGAAAGATTGTGGACAGTGAGGAGAACTGCTGGAAAGGAGAGAGTGACAGGGAAAGTCACTTGGGAAAGGGAAGGGAAATTTTCACGTAGAGAACAGAGTAGAGGAGAAAAATGAGAGAAAAAAAAAAGAGCAGTGTTTAAGGAAAGATGGAAATTGAGTGGCAGAGGTGTCTTTTGTTTTACTTTACAAGCTGGGAGAAAAGAATGGGATTGGGGAGTTCGCTGGAATTGCAGTGGAGCAAGAGAAAAGTCTCAGGAGGAATGCCTTGTCCTAAACCTTATGGGCCAAGATTACTGTGGGAGAAAAACACGGGACTCACACGGAAATGCCTCCCCTGGGTGGCTGTATCTCTCTGAGCAAAAGTACCTTTTTGCAGAAAATCCTGCGGGTCCTGTGAAACAAGGTTTTATACAAGCGAGTCGTGATATTTCCAAACAGTGGAAATTTCTCAAAGGACTGGATGTTGGAGCACATAAATCAATGTTTTTCTGCTATTACGCTTTGTCATCTGATAAAGGAGCATGTTGCATAGGGGTTTTTTGTGCAGGGAGGGCAGTTTGTGCTTTAAGTAGCACTATGTAATCTTAAAGTGCTGTGTGACCTGCAGGAGCTTTAAACTGTTCCTGGAAAGCGTTGGACAAATGGGAGCATAAAAGTAAATCTATTTCTTTTTTTTTTTTTTTTTTGTTCTTTCTCTGTGGCTAGGGAAGATATTCAGGAAAATCCAACTGTATTTTTTATTATAAATGGCATGTGGCATGCCTTTCATACTTGTTTGGTTTTGGGAGTTTTTGCCACTCTCTCATTGTAGGTTTTTTAACAGGGAGAAAAAGTTCTGGGTGACCCCAAACCCATTTGTATTTCTCTAATGAGAAACTCCACTGATTTCGAAACAAACTTTTCCCTTTTTCTTCAGTCAATGTTACTGGAAGCAGTAGGCTGTCAGAAGGACACCCGATGTCCTTGCTGGTGGTTTGAAGATGCTTCGGTCCCTCTGTCCCTGGCTGATTTGGTTTGCAATTTAAACCAAGGACTCCCCATTTGCCAGGAAAATCCCTACGCCCCTAGGATATATGTAAGAGATCATTCCAAGGGGAATTGCTTCCACGGCAGAGAAGATGCTCTATTCCCTGCAGGCAACCTCCCTCCCTGAGGGCACATGTGGCTTAGTGGCTGGAGTTCCTCGAAGGGTTCAAGACTTGGGTTACTTCCAGTTCTTGAAAAATACAAACGAGGAAATTTTCCTCAAATCTCTAGAATTCTAGGTAAGTGTTATGGTTACACAGAACGCAGGGCTTGATGTTTTTTTTTCTTTTTTTTTTTTTTTGTTCCAGAAGCACAGGGTTCTGGCTGGTCTGTCGGGAATGCATCTAGTCACTAGTCCTTCTACTGACTACTGAGCAGGAAACCCAGGCAAAACATTTGAATAATTGAACATTATTGTTTTGTTTATTCTAAAATGTTTTCTTAGGCTAATGTTATTCCCTGAATTCACAACTATTTTCAGGATCAAAGAAATTGCACTTTATATAAATAAGCCATATGCAAAAGTAAATTAAATTAACAAAAGAAACGCAGCCTCAGTTTTTCCCCACTTCCATATTGCTAGCTGGAACAAAAGCCTTTCCTTGCCAATTTTATCTTTTTTTTTTTTTTTTAGTGATAAATTTGTGGGATTAGGGACAGATTCTGGAACTGAGAGTGTTTTCTGCTTCTTGTAGTTATTACCCACTTTGCTCCCAAGGTGCATTACATGGTAAAACACCGTTCAGTATATGTAGAAAAGATGTCAGGCCATGTAGAATTAAATATAAAACCTGAATAGGAACAGTTTGAAAAAAATTTTCTGTCTTCTTATACCAAATTATTTTCAAAGACCTCAGAAGAAAGCATTGGATTTGCACTTCATTTGAAGGTGTGCAGCTGTTATAACTTTTTGTTCCAGAGAAGCCAAGACGTTTTGCTACCTGATCTCTCAGTCTCCAGGCATAATTTATGCAGCCTAAATAGCTATTTATTTTGTGTGTATTACAATTTGAAATTGCTCTGGCTCAGGCTGTTTTGAGACAAAACCATCTTGGGTTCCCCTCAGTGCAGATGAACTGTGCATGCCTACAGACTCACACAGAGTTTCTATTTCTGTTCCTTTCTGCTGCTTTCAGGAAAGGTTCTGCAGGCTAAAGGTATGTCTTTCCTTATTTTATTTTTTTTTTTGCATCTGGGAATACTTATTGCTGTGCTTGTTACTGGCAAAATGTGAAAGGGGAAAAATTAGAACTGAGTCTTTGGGATAAATGTTGGGTTCATGGACCTGACCACTGCTACTGATGCGGACAGCCTTCTTCACGAGAGAGTACCACATGAAGAAGGATTCGTTCACATCAAAGGAACTTTAGAGCTTCGTGTGTTCCTGTGGGCTATAGATTCTTAACTTGCTCTTGTGAACTGGGAGTTGTGACCATTCTGTCTTACGTGTGGAACAGAGAACAAGCTAACCTGTGGCTGCAGGTGGTGGGGCTGTGAGAACAAGGCAATATTCTGGATAAGGCTAAGAATTAGGAAGTTATATGAATAAATTAGATGCCAAATTCTGATCTTGTGCTCTGGATTTCATCAGAGCCGGCCAATTAAAAAACTGACGCTTACGTCTTTCTTACTGCAAACAGAATTAATTTACCTCTTGTCCTCAGCAGCGTTCCCTCAGCAATTTCCAACCTCTGTTTACAAGAAGGTAGTATGAATTAAAATTCATATCTAAATATACCATATCTTATTTATCCAGTATTTGCACATGTGTGATTTGTAAGCATCTTAAGTTGCAGTTAGCAGTAGCTAGATGCATACAGAGTGACAAAGAGCGTCTTGTTTTGGGTATTCCATAGGTGATCAAGGTATAAATGGTCATGCTTAGCTCAGTTGACAGTATTGCAACATACTAGTATGTTTACTAGTTTTACTAACTAATTTAAAACTGCACAAATTCTCTTTCTTAGTGTGATAGCATTCTACGATGATGGCTTCTGCAGCTATTTAGAACCATACAAAGATAGTAAAACATAAGCAGCAGGTCTCCAAAGAATCCTACAGGTAGGTGTAAACATTCATAATTAGGTACATTCGGAATTACCAAACCTTTATTAAACAGGCATTGGTCACCACTTGCTTTGGATCTACTATGTCCACCAAAGGCTCCTTCATGGCAACATCCCTAATACAGGTCATGTCAAAGCCGTACACATTCTCCCACCCTGTCAATGCAAATGGATGTGTCAAAGATTAGCAGTAATAATAATAATTTTTTTTTTGTTTCTCAAAGCTTCTTTCATTTGAAAGAATTTCTAGCATCCCTTAACTTTCAGGTCTCCCCTTCAGCCGTTTGCTCCCTGCCCCGGTGGCCTAAGTCATCATTGCTATTTTACAGAATGCAGTTGTGGCAAAATAACCCCTCGGTGTATATCTTTGAACAAGTGGCTCTTATTTTTTGGTATCCCCAAAACCGTGTTATATGGGATTTTTTGATGATTTTTATGGCTTTTGACATTTGAGAGTGTTGCTCAAAATCATATAATCGGTCAGGTTGAGACTTGGGAATGGCTCCTAAGATTATTCAATCCTTTCCTACCCATTCTGGTTAATATTTCCATTTTTTTTTTAATCAGCAGTTTGCATGCCCTTTTAATTATTCAAGTAGTCTTACTTTCAGCAAGTGCAGGACTGACAGGAGTGGAATTACAAGTGTGTTTCAATGTTTGGGCCACCCAAATTTGAATCTGCATGTATAGCATGACAAAAAAGCAAAATGTCCACTTTCCAAAAGATTTAAAAGCCGTGCTGATATTTGAACTCTTCTTCTGATTGTTCTGATAAATGCTTCTTGTCTTGCCAAGGTTTTTTTTCTTTTTTTTTCTTTTTTTTTCTTTTTTTTTTTCTTGAACAAGTAGTATCCCAGGGAAGAGTACACTGGCTTTGCTTTTCAGATTACTTAACAAAATGAAAACAAAGACCTCCAAAAAAAGTGAAATCTTAGTCTTATGAACCATACCAGTCAAGGTCTATTTGGTGCTCAATTTAAAAGTCTAAACTGAATACTGTGAACTTCTTAAAAGAATGTTTGAACACACGCGATAAATAGTAATGGTGAGCATTTTTGAAATGTCTTGTTTTTTCAGAGCACAGGATTTGAGCTACTCATATTCCCAAAGGAATGAGTATGAGTAGAATGTAGTATGAGCAGAAAATGTGCATATTTCTAAATTGGAACAAATCTAGACACGAGCAGTTCTTGGATACATTATCCCTTTATGGGACAGTGAGTTTCTCAATATTTCAGGGGAGCTGATGATCAAAACTTTTGTTTCAGGCACTGTGATCATGTGGGAACTTCAAATTATACTTAAAGAAGCCATATGTTTTTATGTGATTACTCACCAAAGATTAACTAGGAAACTCTAGGAACAATTTAGTAACAGTTTGTTTTGTTGAGGCCCCCATCACTTGACGTACTTCAACCTATGTGGAATGCCTTTGAAATATATGCCACATTCTGTATTAGATAGAGTGTATTAGATAAAGACAACATTATATGTTTTACATATGTTTTCATTGATTATGGTAGTATTCTGTGGCATTAATAAAGTTTGAGAAATCAGTAGTCAGATTTATTTTTTTTAGACACCACATATTGCATTATTTCTTAATCAAAATGATGGTTCTTGAGTGCCCTTTAGAAATGCTCAGCCCTGCATCTTGCATGAAGGCAAGACTCTATCCACCTTAAGAGAGAAAAAAGATGAAAATTCAAAATGTAAGGAAACATCATCGAGGATTTATAAACTGAAAAGAGAGACAAGATGGTGATGCAGATAGGTGGTGAGATGCAAATAGCTGAAGAAGACACAGAAGATATAAAAAGTGAGGGGGAAAGGGAAATCAGAAGTGAAATCAGAAAAGAAAGTGTCTTAAAGGAACCCAACATTTTAGGAGATAAAAGGGACCTGAAATACTATTTTTTTAATGATGAAAAAATAAACCAGTTGAAAACAGGTGCGTTGTCTATGAGAAAAGAAAAAAGGCTCATGACCTAGAAAGGAAGGGGTTCAAAAGCAAGGTGAAAGAAGGCAGAAGGGATCCTTTCAGTCCAAAATGGCTTTGATTTCTTTACAGAATGGACACCTGATACATCCTTTTGAATCTGTAAATTTTGTAAGGAATTTAGCTATCAAGGTCATAACATAAGTGAGGAGAAAAATCTAGGCTGTGCTTGAGGAGGAGATGTAATTCTCCCTGGCACATCTTGTCACTCCCCCGTTACCCTGTGCTTGTTTTTGACCCAAAATGGCAGTTTTGACCCATTGGCAGTTTTGTGTGTTGGCACTGAATTTGATTAAAGAAACACCAAACTTTCTTTTCTGAAAGGAGCTGAGAGGCAAGAAATGAGGAATTCGGCATTTTCCTTTAAAGGTTGACTGAACCCATTCATTTTATGTAAGCTTTTGCATGCATCCTTAATTAATAAAATACTTTGGAAATTTGTGATTTCCTCTCCCAAATGGAAAATGCCTTTAAGTGAAATTGACCAGTTCTGAAAAATAAATAAAAGCCAAAAAAAAGAAAAAAAAACAAACGAAGAAAAGAGGAGCGAAATAATGTAGAGCTTACTGATTTCACCAAAACTGTTATGACCAAATAAATGCAAACTTGGGTGACCTGAGGGACAACAAGTTGAATGTGAACCAGGATTATGACACTGTGATGATGAAGGTGAACCACATGCTGATATGAGGAGTGTCCAAGAAAATGAGGTTTGCCTGGCCTGGTTTAGCAAAGGCTCTGGGATCTAGCTGCTGTCTGCTGCTACAGAAACAAAATAAAAAGTCAGGTTCCCTTCAGGTGATGAGGGACAATGAAGGCAAGTCCCAGAAAGGGAAATTGTGAGGGGATATTCAGAAATGTGTTTATTCCTGAGGGGGCTTCAGCATCTGAACGAGCCCAGAGAAGCTATGGAAACCCTGTCTCTTGACTCTGCAGTGACCTGCTTTGACTGTGAAACCTGGCCTGCTTTGAGCAGGAGGCTGGACGACGTGACCTGTAGAGGTCACTTACACCACCAATTATTCATTTAAACTTCAAGGGGGGGGGGGGGGAATAAATCTAAAGGAAAAGTTGATTTTATGCATCTATGAAGTAAAACGAAAGAGGTTAGAACTTTTTTCAACATCAAAGTAAAATGGAAACTTAATTTAAAAATTATAACATAACGCATTTTAAAAAGTTTAAAAAAAAGGTTATATGTTTTTTTCTTCTTGACAAGCATGTTAGTGAGATATCATTTTTTTCCAGGCTTATTTCTTAACATTATGATTTATTTGCTTCTTATTAATGTTTCTGCTCTTGTTATCTTAAAAACAAAAAGCAGGATCTGGACGGCAAGAGAATATTACCGATTTTAATGGCACTTATGTGGGATGTGGCAGCATTTATCAAAACAACAATAAAACTAAATCTCCTAAAATCCACACTTTAAAATACAGGTCAGTGTTTCAATATAACTCTAAGCAAGGTCTACATCAATTCATTCATGCATTTTTCCTCTGTGCACTTTAAATTACTGCAAGTTTCCTGAATTTATCACCAAACTTTCTCGGTGTTCATGTTTATATGGGGATGCTGACCTCGTCAGCATGATTCCTTGGCTTTTGCAAAACTTTGCCAGTGGAGAGATTACAGTAGCCACTATAAATCAAATATTTTAGGGAAATAACCACAGAAAAGGGTTGCTGCTAGGTGTTTACTTACAGTGAATTTTGAAGTCCTTGTACTGTCTGTCTTCAATTGCTACCACGTACAAAGCAGCTCGGTCTGGAAACATTAGCCCTCCAGGTTTCTGTTGATGAATTGTGGGGAAATGGATCTCGTAATCTATTCACCTGACAAAGACATCACATTTTGAACTGCACATACAAAAACCAGACAAGCAGACTTGCATGCCTTTTATTCTTTTTCCTTCAGATTGTCACATCAGCTTTCATCTCAGCAACTCTCGCAGCCCGTGGCGGGTCGTTAGGTAGCGTTCTACATGAATCTCACCAGCAGTTACCCAAAAGCAAAGCTCTTGTACTGGGATCCCCTTTGATAATCTTTTGGTTAAAGCCTAAGAGCTGGCGCTTGGACATGGAACTGTGTCTTGTTACGGTGACAGCGGGCGAGGGAAGGCTTGGAGTCAGACAATAAATGATGATTGCTCCAGCAAGGAGTGTGACATGCAGAGCACCTACCAGCCACTTGTCTCGTGCGAAGATGACTGTGTTTAACATTGACTCATAGAACAGACAGTAACCCATCCACTCGCTGATGATGATGTCTACTTTATCCACAGGTAATTCAACTTCTTCGACTTTACCTTTAAATATTGTGATTACTGAAAAAAAAAAGAATCCAGAGAAATATGTTTCACATAATAAAACACCTGGCTAAGTTCCTTGCTGGTGAATGTTTTCAATGTGATTCTCATCTTGAATGCCTCTAGATAAGGGGTGACTCCATGCAACTCAATGGATTTTACACTATTTTCAAATGACTTGCAGTTAATATAATAAACAGAAATTTAGTATCAGTAAAAAAGAAGAAAAAAAAAACCGCAAAGAAAAAGCAACAAACCAAATAAAACCCATATATAAAATCCAACAGGAAAGCAGGCCTTACCTGGTTACCTGCATGATCTCATTTTACACACCCTTTGGAATTTGGAAGAGTTCTAGATCATTGACTAAGTTGTGTAAATGCACCTCAAATCCTTTAAACGTCTCTTTTTGTTTGCATGCATGTGAGCTCATCACTGACCTATCAGAGATTTATGGACTAGGATCTAATTCTCCTCTGCTGAAAGGACATAGTATGCTGGTTTCATGATGAGGGACACTAAGCCTTAGTTCTTCCATGAATTCTGGGACTCAACTGAGAAAGTCCAATCTAGCCTGACAGGACACAAACAAGGTGTGTAGAAACACAGTTCTCTCGTGAAATCATTGTTCATTCCTTTCTGCTTCACGAGTGAATCTTTTATAACATACTGGCACTCTGAATCTTCTGGCTGGTTTAGACTTGGATAACTTTCCACAGTTACCTACTTTCCACAGTTATCTAAAGTGAATGCCGGGAAACGTTGCTGTCAGGTATTTTGTCACCAAATTTAGTTTCAAGGAAATTAAAAGGGCTGCTGTAAATTTGATGTAGCAGAATTCCGTGTCTCAGAAACCCTATTAGAACACAGACACTATTACTGCACAGTGCTGGCAGTGCTGCATCCCACTTGCAGGAGACTGGGTACGTACTGCAAAATAACAGCAATTCTGGTTTTAGGATCACTACACAATCCACTGATCATTCTTTTTATTTTTTTTTAAACTGTATCTCCTATTTACGGATGTATTCCAATTACTTTAGACAGATAATCTTCAGCTTGTGTTTGTCTGGTATTTATGTTGTTTGTTGCCATGGGCAAAGTCTCATGGTTCTGGATTCTTCCTTGTCAGGATAACTGATGCACTTGAAAATTGGAATAGAGTGAGTAGGGAATATTTTACTTTCTGTTACTAATTACTCTTAGTAAATGTTGTTTTTTAATTATGGCAATTTTTATTGGTGAAAGTGGTCAACATTCAGTTTTAGGAAGATAAAGGTACTTTCACTTAGCTAGAACTAGGTTAGCTGTTTGAGAGTGGAAGAGTGGGTTGAGTGATTTTTAGAGCTCAGCCCGGGGGAGAATGAGGTTTCATCTTTCCAAAATACCTGGCACCATTAGTATTACTCTGACCAGTTGTGGCCACTCTTATTT
Source organism: Gallinago jamesoni (assembly GCA_025769975.1). Taxonomy (NCBI): domain Eukaryota; kingdom Metazoa; phylum Chordata; class Aves; order Charadriiformes; family Scolopacidae; genus Gallinago; species Gallinago jamesoni. The sequence continues at coordinate 72,593,102 of JAOQGH010000001.1, read as the reverse complement.
GCGTAGCAAACTTTTAATCCAGACTGGCTTCTGAAGAAGCTGGGGACACTGGTTCAGACTGGTAACACCAACGCATCTGCTGGTAAGAGCAACCTGATTGGGAAAGAGTGAATTCTCTTATCTTTCCTTGGTTTGAACGTCTTGTAGCAGTTACAAGCTCAATAGTCCCTCTCTCATTATACTGAAGACACTTCATGCCCAGCCATGAGGTCTCTTTAGTTCTCTTTTCTCCCGAGAAACTTTCACTGCCACAGCTCTTTTAAGGAGTTAATTTGAGCACTGTTGACAGCTTACTGGGGTGAAAAAACGCCTGCAGACTCTGAAGCCCTCCCTTTACACCCAGAACGGTCACCACGTGAGCAGCAGCACCAAGTCCTCCCACCTCCCTTCGCTTTGATGAACCATCCTCACCGGGCACTAGGTGGGTCCTGTCCCCAGGTGTGTTGTACCTGTTCTGAAAAGGGGGGGGGGTTTCTCTCGGTTCAGCCCCTTTTGCTGACTCTGTAGTTCTCTAAGCAATTAGTGGGAAAAAGACACAATTTCTATGAGCAGCAAGGTCCTTTGGCTCAGTACCTGGCTGCATTAAAATAAAAGGGGATGTGGGTCGGTGTAAAGCATGTAAGTATAAATGTTAGTTCAGTTGTGTGCCTTCAGTCCAGGCAAGTCTCCTGCCAAAGGGAAAGGGTCTCTGCTTTTTCCTTCACAGTTTTTTTTTTTTTTCCAAGGACTAGCTCCCCGGAGAAACAGGAGGAAGAAGCCGAGATAAATACCTTCTTCTGCAGCCTCTGGAGCACACGGGCTCCTTCTTATTTATTCTGCCAACGGTCCCTTCACACACAGTTCTTCCCATTGCTGGAAATCTGAATGTGAATTGATTTATGTAGCTATTTGATGAACGGCCATTCTGGGAATAGGTGGGCTCTGCACCAGGGGCGAGATCCACATCTCCTTATTTTAACACCTTATTGTGGAGGAGAGCATTTTCTGGTCCTGTGCTGCCTTCTTTTTCCTGGACCAAAAGTTGCATAACGGGCTGGCTGGCCTCATATCCCACATCCCTGCTGTTTCTTTCACCCCCCACGACTTGGATGTGCGTGCCGTTCGATAAGTTCTCCTCCCAGACAGCTCCGGGTTAGTCAGAAGCTGCCGGCGACGGCAATAAAAATAATTAAGAGCAGATTTACAGCAGGACAGAAATCTTATTCCTGCGCGGGCGCTGGCGCAGCAGCAGCTCAGACACAGCTAAGAAGGGGAAGGGCAAATGATAAAAAGCCCAGCTAGCCACGACCTCTGCTGGGTTTTTGTTTTTTTGTTTTTTTTTTGTTTTTTTTAGGTTCTTACAAAGATATCTGGCGTGCAGTGATTTGGAGGAGGACTGAAGCCGTTAAATAGAGCTCATGGGAGATTTTTTGTTAAGAGTTTGCAGTAGGTTGGGGGTATTTTTAGTTGTTGTTTTTTTGTTTTTGTTGTTTTTTTTTTTAACTTGAAGTGTTTCCAGATCTCTGGAAATTTCAACAGTTTTCCTTTCAAGAAAAGAAGTTCTCTGTAATACTTTTATTCTGAGAATTCTGGACATTTTAATTAGTGTCTGTGTGTCTCAATCTGATTTCTTAAAAGTATTTTTTCTAAAGTTGGAAGTCAGAAGAAATTCAGTGAAAAAAATCTGTCTTGATTTGGAATGCTTTTTGCTCTGTACCTTATTTCAATTTGACTGTAAGTGCATGTGTGTGTGATGATTCTATTCAGGAGATAAGGTAGAATTCAGAATTAATTTGCAAATTTTAATTTCAAGCCTCCTGTCTGCTTTGCTAAATCAAACTGCTTGCTGATGAGCCCTGTTTGCTTCTGTGAGCCTAGAAGTAAATGTAGAGGTAACCACTCCTATGAGGAACTGTTGCAGTGCCTAGAATTAAGTGTTTAGTTTTGTATTTACACAAGTAAATTATGCGAAACTAGCATTTACATACAAACCACGCGACATAAATTAATCAGAAAAAGCGAAACAGTTATCTTCTCTTTCTCCTGAAGGAAGTTTTATATATGCCTTACTATTGTCCAAGTGGTTGGCCTTGATAATTTTTTCTGAGTAGTCAGATATACTTGAGCATTCAATCTAGGAAAAAAGAAAAGAAAAAAAGAAAAGCAAGAGGAAGAGTAATTATGTGTTAGAATAAAACTAAAATCTACTGAATACAGCAGACTATACAGAGCATGTAACCATTGATAAAGAGTAAATCAAACCTGTGTGGGGCAGGATTATGATTAATTAATATTATCATATTATTAAATATTTAATATTATTTAATAATATTAATAATAAATATTTAATAATAATAATCATTTAATAAATAATAATATTAATAGTAAATATTTAATAAATTTAATATTTATTTAATATTTAAACTGCAGTCTGTTTTTGAGTTCAACTGGCTCATACAGAAAAGATTGTTTTTAAAACCATTGAGATATGGGAAAAAGAGGTCCTAGCTACAAAATTACATGATTTATTAATCATATTTTTTAATTTAGTCCTCCTGCTTTAGAATATTGTGTCCTCCCCCCAAAAAAAATCTGCTGAAGGGAATGAATTAGCAGGGTGCTAAATTTCCTCACAGATTCTAAAACAAACTACATTCAAACTTTTTGAATAATGTTAAAATTCAAACCATGCCAATACTGGTCTGTGTCAAGAAGCAATTGCTTTTCTTCATAAAAAAAACTATCACCTTTGGCAATGCATGCTATCAAAAAAGGGTAGAGACATTTTGCACATAAGAAGTGACTGAAATTATTGTATTTACAAAACCATCCAGATCTGCATGTCTTTTCTTATGCTTTTTTCTAGGAAAGGAATTACAAAGTAACTTCTAGTTTGAGATTTACCCTTGAATTTCTTAAAATCTGAGTTCTAGCATAAAGCCCATTTTTGCAATGACCTTTGATATCTTTCAGAGAAATACTGCATTCCATTAATATCTCTGACTTTTAGGCCCATTTAAATCCATGAAGGCCGAAATTGCTGGTAGTGACCTAATCATTTGACATGAAGCTGCTGATAATACTTTGTATAATCCTTGTCTCTCTAAGACCCTATGGGGATGTTAAATAGAATTACATTTTCTCTTGTGAGGTGTTTGTGAGGAGTGATATGTCCAGTGAATTCCATTTTAACTTCTAAAAGCCAAACTGTGCTTGACCTCTGTGCTGGCAGGGCAGCAGATGGAAGGACACACAAATCCCTTGTTCTTTTTATGTAGTCCATGAAAGGGCTAGACGTAATGGTATAATATCAGTCCCTGTCCCCATGGGAACATGAGCATTAATTCTACACTCCTCGAGATGTCTGACTCAATGGCCTGAACATAAACCAAAACTGGCATGTGGAAAGCAAAGCCAGAGTGTCACTCCAGAGAGTCCAAGAAAGAGATCCCTTGGTGAGAACTCTATCCTTTTTCTCCATCCAGCTTCTTCTACCTTTACTATAAACTGTATAGACTACATGCCTTATCTATACTTACAGCCATTATAACATACTCAGTTTTCCTGTCTGTATTCACATCTGTCTGGCATTTTCAATTCCATTGTCCATTCTTTCTGCTTGTTTTGGATGTTTTTTAAATAAAGCATGCGTATGTAGGTGTTTGGAGGTGGCTTTCCAAACTTTCTAAAGAAAAAGATGCAAAGAAATAAAAAAGTTCTATTTCATGAATGACTACAAGTTTCCAAAAATCAGCTTCATTCTCAACGAAGCAAAATAAATAAAAAAAACACTCAAATGTTCTAGGAAGGAAGATATATTTCAGAAAATGAACTTGCCTTAGGGTGGCTAATGCTGTTCGTCTCTATTTTGACTTGGACTCTATACTGTGGTAAAATTTTGTTTTAAAAAGCAATTCATTTCAGAAAAAGAAAATGCTGAATTCTGTAGGTGAAGAAATAGGAAAAACAGTATTGTCAGGTTTTTTCCTCAGTTCACTTTCAAGTCAGTGATCTGCTCAAATCTGTCCTATTTTACAAAGCATTTGGATTTTACAAGAACCGTGTGTTCCAATGAAATATGTCCATACCTCAGTTTACAATCATAGAATCATAGAATGGTTTGGGTTGGAAGGGAATTTCAAAGATCATCTAGTCTAACCCCCCTGCCACGGGCAGTGCCATCTTTCCACTAGATCAGGTTGCTCAAAGCTCCGTCCAACCTGACCTTGAACTCTTCCAATGATGGAGCATCTGCAACTTCTCTGGGCAAGCTGTTCCACTGTCTCACCACCATCGTTGTAAGAAATTTCTTCCTTATATCCAGTCTAAATCAACCCTCTTTCAATTTAAAACCATTGTCCTTTGTTCTATCACAACAGGCCCTGGTAAAAACTTTTTCTCCACCTTTCTTATAAGCCCCTTTTATATTTTGAAAGGCTGCAACAAGGTTTCCCCAGAGTCTTCTCTTGTCCAGGCTCAACAACCTCAATTCTCTCAGCCTTTCTTCTTAGGTGGGGTATTCCATCCCTCTGGTCACTTTTGTGGCCATTCTCTGGACCTGCTTGAACAAGTCCATGTCTTTCTTGTCCTGAGGACTCCACGTAGGATCTCACCAGAGCAGAGTAGAGAGAATCACCTTTCTCAACCTGCTGGCCACACATCTTTTTATGCAACACGGGTGACAATTGGCTTTCTGACCTGTAAGCACACACTGCTGGCTCATATCCAATTTTCCATCCACCAGTATTCCCAAGTTCCTCCTCTGCAGGGCTGCTCTCAATCAAGTTGTCACCCAGCCTGTACTGACATTGGGGGTTGCCCTGGTTCAAGAGCAGGACCTTGCACTTGGCCTTGTTTAAAGGTTTAAAACTGGTCCAATTCCCAAGCCTGTCAAGGTCCCTCCGGAGGGCATCCTTTCCCTCAGATATATCAATGGCACCACCCAGCTTTCTGTAATCTGCAACTTTGCCAAGGGTGAGTCTATACCTTCAATTTACTTCTCAATCTTCAATCTAAGGCTGCAAACGTTGCCTCTTTTACTGGGTTCTTTTTCTGAAACAGCTACCACATTCCCAGATTTCCTTTTCCCCCTGGGCTATGTCCTCATCACCACCTTTTTATGCAAATCAGCTAACACCTGACATGCCTTCATTTTATGTGTTTAACTCCTTATAACCTACATTATCTTGTTTGTCTGAAAATATGATAGAATTCAGATAGTTCATCTGCAACAATTGTCCTGAATTTTGTATGACTGAATGCAGCGGATGAACCAAGGTTTCAAGGGATGATTGAATGTATTTGTCTGTCCATTACTCATCCCTCCCAAGCACCAAGAGCCACACGCCAGTCCCATCTCTACGTGCCTCCACAGTTAGATGAACATCATTGCATGATCTACTGCCATTGTCCCATGATGGTTAGGGGTCAGAGCACATGAAGAAAGAAGAAAAACTGAGGGGGGTATGTGTGTGCGTGCTTCTTTTCATCTTGTAGAAGCGACCCTCCGCCCAAGTCCAATAGCCATCTTCAAAAGTTCTTGCAGTGAAAACAAAGTCAAACTCTCCTCTGATGAGCACAGTGACAGGACAAAAGGTAGAAAGTCCTGCTGATTAGTAGCACTGGGATAGCTGCTGAGAGAGGATTTAGTCTCCATCCTTGGAGATTTTCCAAATTGGACTGGACAAGTCCTTGAGCAACCTGATATAGGTTTAAACTTAAGTCTGCTTTGAGCAGGAGGTTGGATTAGATACTTCCAGAGGTCTTCTAAACTAAATCTTTCTATGCCACAGTGATTCTATGATTTACGCCTCTCAAAGACCCAATGATGATTCTAGCAGTTGGCTGAGATAATGCAAATAATAAGTTCCAACAGTGAGTAAGAGAGGACAAGAAGAACCAGGTAGGTTAGTGGATGAATTTGAACCTGAAGAAGGGAAAGAGTGAGAAAGAAGAGAATGATTTCAGCGGCACTGTAGTCAGAAAACCAACAACTCTGCATTTGTCAGCATTTCCCACTGGCTATTTGAAAAATCACATCTAACTGTAGAGAAGAAACTGGAACATCTCAGCTCTACGTAATAACTCATGGCAAATGTTTACTTTTTAAAAGGAAACTCACAGTTTCCATTGGCATTCTTTGCCAACGGGACCATAAAGTCTGAATTTGACTGTAAGATTGCCACTGCCAGATCTCTGAAATATCTGCTTTTCCAACATAACTACAACTCTGCAGCTTGCTGTGTGAGAGGGTTCATGGTGAGGTAGCCATCTGACAAGAAGTTTGAAACTATTAGGCTGGAGCAGAGGAGTTTTACATTTCAGTGAGCTCCTTTGAGAGCTACGTTTCCTGGATAGCACAGGTGAGCTGACGCTGGTGTGACACTGATCTTTCTTTATAAATTCCTGGGGTACAGCCTGAACTGTAGGGAAGTCCAAAGCAAAAAAAAACAAAACCAAAACCAACAACCAACGAACCCGTGGAAAATATTTACTTTCCTTTTACTGGGTGAATTTATTTTCTGCCAGTGAGCTGGCTCACTGTAGAATCAGATAAGCACCAGTGCCAGCACAAGGGAGGGGGGAAGACCATATGGCCAGGGATCTGGGCGACAGGAAGGTGGGAGCACAGCATCATCATTTTGTGTATGCTTATATGGCACTGCAACATTCTTGCGTGAGACCTGCATCCCTGCATCAGAGGAGGCTACAGGTTTATTCTCCCTGAGGCTTTGAGATAATACATTTTGTACTCGGTTTACAAGAAATATATTCTAGCCACCAATTCTGTGTATTGTCTCATGCTTACACGCCAAAACTTTTGCTAGCACCTTCTGATTTCAGCTATCTACACTTCCATGCGTCTTATACTCAGATGAGGCACTCAGAATTAACATTAGATTTTTAAAATATAAGCCTGAGAATTGAACAGGAGTTCTTGCATTTCATGTATCATTACATTTATCAGTAATGAAGATGCACAGTTTAGATACTCAGTGACATCAGTGTCTTCAAATGCACAGATGTAGCCAACTAAGTTTTCTTAAACAATTTTGTCAAAGAAGTACACAGAGAAATAGAATCTGGTTCCTCTTTTCTATGCTGTGTTGTATCTGCAGAGCAAACAGAAGTTCAAAGCAATAAAATAATTGTATTCATTGTTTGAGAGTCAGTACCAATAATGGAATATACTTAGGAAGCAAATCTAAGCTCGCTCTAATGACTTCTCTGCAGAGAACTGCACATTCATGCTCCCAGAGTTCAATGTATTTAAGGTAATCGTTCCCTCCTGCCTCTGAAAAGTGTTATTGTTGGCACAGAAAACACGCACATGCTCGCTTGCATAATTCTGAGTTGTAACATACAGGGAAAAGTGTATTAAAGAAATTTGTTTCCAAGACTACAAAGTTATAGAACTTAAGAATTTAAAAAAGCAATGTAGTTCCTTTGACTCCTCTGAGTAGGAGTTAGTCCCTTTAACATTTTTTGCAGCCAAGAAGAAATGTGGGTATGTACCAGACCACAAAACATTCCACATAAGAAAAGACATTCTATCTCGATTTGGAAAAGGCACAGTACTGCAGGTCATACAAAGCAACAGAACTCCACTGAAGTCACCGTAAATCAAGCCATACAAGAGCTTGGAGAGAAGAATTTCAAAGAAAGACAAGTAAGAAAAGGTAAATCATGAAGAAAAAAAATGTACGAACTCAAAATATGAGAGAAAGTCTTCTTACCCCATATACCTTCTTGGCACCTGCCTTTGCAGCAAACATGGAGAGGATTCCCGTGCCACTTCCAACATCAAGGACAATCTTATCTTTAAAAACATGTTTATTGTGATACATTGAGTTTCTATAGGTTAATGTGCGCACTTCATCCTTTAACATTTCCTGGGATGAAAAAAAATCATTATGTTATTATTTGAAGTGCTTACATGCATTTGACACTGCTATTGAATGCATTCCCTTATTATAATTTAAACATTACTAACACACAATCTGAAGAGCTTTTCAAGTACTTCGGGGTGCATGCATCAAAACAACTGTAAAACGTGAGGTGTTTAGAACTGAATTATTAAGAAGAAGCATGATGTCCTTTGTACAATTTATTTCTATAAATATTACTTCACTGTTACAGCTGGCAACCACAATGTAATCTGGCTGCAGTACTGCTTTGGGCATAGAATGAAGCCATACAGAAATCCAAGCTTTCCTTTTCTTTCACAATGTAGAGCCTTAGCAGAGGGACATTCTGAGGTTACTCTTTGAATGCAAAAGAAATAATTCCATAAACCATCATAAGACAGCAGTCTTGATAGCCTTGTCCAAAGCGATGCAGAAAGCCCATAGCTGAGTTTAGAGATACTGTGCTGGATGGTACTCCCTTACTGCTTTGCTGTTCACCCATTTATACGACCAGTTTCCAGAAGATATTAATGTATAACCTAGACCACTGTCTCTCCCTTTTAAGTTGTCATTGTTGGGTGCTGATTTTTGCAGCAGTACATGCATTTCATTCCATTAACACCGTGCTCTCACAAATGCATTTGTCAGTCAAACTATCTCAATAAAGAGCACCGAGGTCGAGATCCAAGTGCCATTCTTAAAAGAAGAGTAGGCAATTCATTACGCACTTTCATTTTCTCAAAATGCTCCTGTTAGGTCTAGAAGGCTGGACTTTTGCTTAGGCTACTGCCACCATTTCATATTTTAAGCAGTTAAGCAAATGAGTTTTTGAATTTAAGGATAAAAAGAATCAATTCCCTGGTGCCAGCAGTCGGAAGCACCAGTGCACTGAACTGTTACATGTGTCAGGTGCTCACTTACCTCTCTTGGCAAAAGACTATATCTACTTAATAACTGTAGTTGAATAAAAGACTATTTTTATCATGATAAAGCATGATTTGGTATCAGGCAAAGAAAGAGGCAGAGGAAGAATTCAACAAGACTGGAAACGTGATGGAACCCACCCTCATGGAAACTGTTTCCAAACATACTAAGGACGAGAAGGTGATCTGGAGCGTTCAGAGTGGATTTGGAGATGACTAAACATGGATAGCTTTCTGTGGTGAAATAACAGGCTCTGTGGACAAGGAAAGAGGAGTGGATGCTTGTTTATCTTGATTTTAGCAAGACTTTCAAAGTGTTTCCCATAGCAACCTCGTTGGAAAAATAATGGAATATCGAGTACATAAATGGACTGAAAGCTGGCTGAACTTCTGCTCTCATGATGTTGTGATAAGCGGCACAAAGTCCACCTGAAGGCCAGTAACTAGTGGTGTCCTCCGAGAGTTAATACTGGCCCCCATTCTGTTGGATGCTTTCAATAATAATGTGGATGATGCAACAGAGTGCAATCTCAGCAAGCGTGCTGTTGATAGAAAACTGGGAGTGACTGATTCACCAAATGCTTGTGCTTCAAATCAGAGGGACCTCAACAAGCTGAAGAAAGAACTGACAAGAATCTCCAGAAAGTCCACAAAGGGAAATGCAAAGTCTTGCATATGGGGAGGAATAACCTCAGGCACTAGGATAGGCTGAAGACTGGCTGTCTGGAAAGCAGTGTTTGACGAGAATGACCATGGGAACCTGGTGGACAGCAGTTTGAACATGAGCCAGCAATGTGCCCTTGCAGCACTTTGGACTGCACTGAAAAAATCATCAGGTCAAGAGAGGTGGTTCAATGCTGGTGAGACCACGTTTGGGGGCCTGAGTCTAGTTCTAGGTTCCCCAGACAAGAGATGTTGGAGCAGATCCAGAGAAGGCCCAAGAACATAACTAAGGGATTGGAGCCTCTGATATGTGAGGAGAGATTGAGAGAGCTAGGATTGCTAGCCAGAGAGATAGGATCCTATCAATGTGTTTAAATATCTGTTCAGTGGGAGAGAAATAAAGCAGAAATAGACTCTTCTCAGTGCTAGCCAAATATAGAACAAGAGGCACGAATGACCTGAACAGGTTTTTCAAAGCCTTGTCCAATCAGGTTTTAAATATGTCCAAGGATGGAGGCTCTCTAGGAAGCATCTTACTAACCTCCTGATAAAGAATATTTTTGTTCCAATTAAGTTTGTGTCCGTGACATCAACCACTTCCTTCAGCCCTGGTGGAGACAGCCCATCAGGTCTCATAGACTTAGGTATGTCTGGTTTGTTTAAGTGATCCTTCTCTGTTGAGGGAAAACTTTTCTCACTCTAGACTTTGCCACTCATCTTAGTGACCTGGGATCCCTGAAGGTAAGTCTTGCCAACAAAATCAGCACTGAAGAAGTAATTTTCCACATACCCTGCCTCGTTCAGCAACAGTCCCACCTTTTCTCCAGTTTTCATTTTACTGTTCATACGCCTAGAGAAGCCCTGCTTTGTTACCGTTCCCATCCCTTGCCAGATTCATGTCCTGTCCCCTTGCAAGACTTCCACAACTGTCACTTGTCACTTCTGCGTGGCTCAGAGCCAATTGGTTCTGATGCTTCACTGGACAGAATGTCTTGCCCCTCATCCACAATGAAGGCACTGAATCTGTTCTGTAGCCGGAGATCTGCAGGTGGATCAGGAGCCTTCCTCCTGTTGCCAGAGTCACAAGTCTCCAGCCTTCACCAACAGAGAAGTCTCTACCTCCAAACCTGGTAAGTAAAGACCATGACTGCCCTTCCTTTCAGTACAATTGGGAATTTAGGCTCTTGTACCTTCTGGATCTTGGAGAAGATCTTGGAGAAGATCCAGTCAGCCTCTTCCTCAGGTCACTGATGCTGCAAAGTCTGCCAACCTCCTCTAGCAGCTCCTTCAACTGTTGACACAGATTCACTACCAGTGCACATGTCCTGCAGGCAAGGAGGCAACCTCCCACTTCCCAGTCTCCCTGCACTCCCTGAGACCTACAAAGCTGTTTTCTTCCGTCAGAAGCTCAATCTGAGTTGAGGTCTCTAACGTGTCTTCCATATTTCTCTTAGGTCTCCTTCCCACTCAGTTGTTCCTCTATCTTTTTCCATTCTTGGACTGAATTTCTGAATGCTACACTGGCAAGATGTAATCGGCAGATAGAAATCTTCTGTTTATGCCCCACAAACAATTACTAGAGTAACGGAAATAGATATTTTTTTGTTATGTGGTTTGTGAAAAGCACCACTGATTTCGCATTGTTGGCCTTTTTGCATCCTAGTCTTTCAAACCCCATCCTCTTGGGTTACATCAATATATGATATTAGTATCTTCTTTGGAATTGTCCTCAAGTCAACTTTTTGATAGTAAGTATGGCCCACTGTTCTTTCCAGGAGTGCATTTGCTGGAGGCCATTGGGCTATATGTTCCCATTAATGCAGCCTGTGCATTCAAGTAACGTGCCAGGAGTCAAGAAATTACTGGGCTTTCCGTGTCAGTTGGGTAGCTGTTCTGCTAGTATCTGTACTTAAATATGCAAGAACAAAAGACCTAACTTGTCGATAGGGTAGTTTCCACATGTGTTTGGCTCAGTTTGCAGCTCTCGTAAACGCACTAAATGGATGCACGCATTTGAAGATCACCACTGTACAGATAGCTAATATAAGCTCTCTGGAGAACTCATATACATAAGGATCTAACTGGGACAGAGGTTTTGAGTACAGGTCTCTAGAGAAGTGAGTGATATCTTTGGCAGTTAACCAGATTACACATTCTTCTGAGGAACGGCAGAGGAACATAATCATGTGCAAGTGGGAGGGGAATAACTAACTAATAAATCAAAGAAAACATGATGATGACATAATAATTGAAGAAATAAAAATAAATATTACCTCATGGATTCCAAAGTGAGCATAGGAATCAAAGTAATAATCCCTGGATGTCATCTCTTCTGGATTGATGAGCTTTGCCATCTTGCCTCGGCCCGGGCAGCTTGGTTGCAATGGGACATGTATAACAGATTGAACTGGCTTTGGAACAACAGTGGGCTGAGGAGGCTGGGCTGGGATGGGGCAAACCTAGGAAAACATAGAGCATTGTTAAGAGGCATCATTAAAAGAAAACATTTCTTTGATGTCTGCATAGGGATATTATTGTAAGTAGCCAGGAGATAGTAAGACCAAAGACAACTTGGGTATCATAACTGAAATTTAGGCTGCCTTCTGTTCCCGACTCTTTTAACTTGTTAGCTCTGCCTTGGAAAATTTTCTTAATGGTTTTTGCTTTGATATTCCTCTGCAGATACCTACAATGCAATGGCAAATTATTGGTGTTGGCTAAAGCAGGTGACTCCAAACATTGACACAAGGCAGTTAAGAGCTAGGTTTTTTCCTTTAGTGTCTTTTTCTGTCAAACTGCCACAGCTTTGTGAGAGGTAAGTTGTAATAAATAAATAGTTCCCCTGCAAAAAAGAGGTCATAAAGGATTTTGAACACAGTGTTGCCAACAAGAAGGACAGGATTCACAATTGATTCTTAATTGTCAGGTAAGGCTGTATTGATGAGGTAGGTCTGAGAATGTTCACAATACCTTAAAATCTCTGACACCATCTGAAAGACTCTTAGCATGTCAAGAAAGCACTGTAGGGAGCTGTATTATATATGTGATCCCTTAATTTAATTTCTTGTCGTTGGGAGATGTAGGTGTTACCGACAGCCCTGGTCCACTGGACTTCATTTTTCCTTGCATATTGCATCTCCAACAACAAAATTTCAATAAATCCACAATGCTCACAACCCCTTGACTCAAATTTGATACCTGTAGCATCTAAGGAAGAAGACAGAATGTTTCACAAACAGGAGACACAGACGATGGTCTTGCCCATAAGTACCTGTATGTCTTCCATCCTTAACATGAAGCAAAATGCTGAAAGTTGAGAAAGACTGAGCAGGATGCTACAGCTTCACATGTGCGCTAAGTCACCTGCAAATTATGGGTCAACAACTTCATATATTAAGAGGGTCTATCCTACTTAAAATATGTCCCTTCCTCTCGCACTTTTAAAAAAAAAATATCAGATTTAGTGGATTCCCAGTGGGAATTGGCCTGAATGTCTCCTAGATACTTTCATAAAGTCGACTCTGTCTTCTATAGCTTGATACTGCGAGACACCACTCCCTTGTACTGTCTCTGAATAGCATCAATTAGCCTAGTTTAGTTTACTTCAATATATAAAAAAAAAAAAACCTAAAAAAACTCCACATATTTTTTTCACCTGTTTATTAGAAGATTGAAATGTGTCATCTTTTGATGGTTTCTTTGGTCCATCTGTGAAAAATGAATACTAGTGGTTTATGTTCCTGTAACACCTTTGTCCCCAAAGATCTAGAAGTGCTTTTTTTATAGTTTTTTTTCTGTTTCTGATGTTTTTGACTTCATCACCTCACCCAGTTCACCTCTCACTCAGAATACAATTATTCCCAATTGGTATTTGTATTTCTGTCCTGTCTAGTTTTAAAATGTCCATCTGCAGTCATTTCTTTTAAGGGACTATTTCATTGCAAACAACACCTTGACAGCTCATTCTGTCAAGGTGTTGCTTGTAATATCCAACCCTTCCAAATTTAATTTTGATATTTTAAATCACGTATTTGAGGTCGTATCCTAGGATTTTTCTCCACGGGTGTACACACTATCAAATTTTTGCAATTGACTTGCCCTGTAGTCCCTTCTGTATTTGTCTGCTGGGTTACAAAGATTTAAATTGTAGATATTCAGAATTTTGCTTTAACTTAATATGAACTCTCTAAGGTCTTACACTTTTCTCCTAAATCTTGTCTCCACATGATTTTACAAGTGAAATATGTAAATATAAAAGTCACTGAACTCTTCATTCTGTTCCTGTCTTAGGTAAGAAGGTCTCCAGACACAAGATAATACATCACAGGCGATTGCCCAAAAGCTACCTACTGGAGAGAAGATCTGACAGTTTTTTGTAAATGAAACCAAAGGGATATTAGCATTTCAATTGCTGTCAAAATACAAATTCAGATGCATTTTGCTGTAAAATAGAGAGCATTTTCTACAAGAGAAGAGACTAGTCTTGAAGAAAAACCTTCTGTCTGGATCTCAAGCAGTATTGCTTGTGCTCCTGGTTGCGTGGAATTTGTCTAGATGGGGTTATGAGAACACGAGTTATTCTAACTAAAGATACAGAATGAATTCAGCAACTCGGGCTAGGAAAGTTGTCTGAAGGATTTTGTGTGCTGTAAAGGAATTAACACTGTTACCTCACAGTCTGCAAGACAGCTGAGTTCTGCTACAGCCAAGGAGTGGCAAGATAACTTTTATTAAGCTACTGAGGCAGTATTAGACCTTTGAGTCACAGTCGGGATTATCTAAAGTACCTGCAGGTGTACTGCTCTTAACTGTCCATCTATGTCTCTGTCAGACAGTACGTATCCCATGAAGTGGAAGAAGTAGAAGACTATTAGGTCTGCTTCTCAGCTGTCTTAGTTCGTAGCCAAGAAGCCCGTGGTAAAATGTGTTGATGGTGGTTGTGTGACAACATCAGGCTGTGAAGACCATTAGATCTTGCACTGTCCGTCTAGTGCTATGGGTATCATGCACCCCTCATGCAGAAGGGGTGACAGAAAATCATACAGGGGTGGTGATCTTCTCAGCAAGGTCACAATTACAAGAATAATTTTGTGAGCAGGGCTCGGGGAATGCCTCTGTCATAGATTTGCTATAGACACTTCGAACAATTTCAGTCAAGAGTAACTCATGTCCTGTGACAACAAACACATGGGGAAAACATAAACACATTAGACAATTACAAAATAAAGAAATGTAATGAAAGCTATTCTTTCTATCAGAAATAATAAAGTCTTCAGGTGTACAGCTCTGCGCCTGCCAAACTAGAAACAACTAAGCTTTTAGGGATATGGTATAACTACTTTAGGAGAAAACATGCCTCCAAGAGAAAAGCTATCATGGAAAGATAGCTTCCTGTATTCTTTCTAGAACTGAAAGGAACTTACAAGTTTAGCACATATATGCCATACCTGCCAGAAAAAAACCCCACCCTCATCTTCTCAATCACTCCTGAAAAGGGAAAGCATGCGGGGGTAAACGTCACATCAATGAAAAGAATCTAACTAATTCTGTCTGAATGAGCCATGTTTATGACAAGTACAGATTTCAGGCTAGTTGAACTTAGTTCCAGAACATTGGTAGTGAAGATGAGGTTTGAAAGAATGCAAATAGCTGCCTCAGAATGCATTCATCACTGTGCTAAACGTCCAGCCCTCTATTTTTCCATTTCCTATTTGCTACTGAAGATAGAGTTGGAGGGTCTGAAGGATCATAGAATCATAGAATCATAGAATCGTTAGAGTTGGAAGGGACCTTAAAGATCATCGAGTTCCAACCCCCCTGCCATGGGCAGGGACACCTCCCACCAGACCAGGT
>JAOQGH010000001.1:72548416-72570357 GCA_025769975.1 Gallinago jamesoni | reverse complement strand
CTGCCCATGGCAGGGGGGTTGGAACTTGATGATCTTTAAGGTCCCTTTCCAACCCAAATGATTCTATGATTCTATGAAATAGGATGAAGAAATTGTTCCATGCTGTGTTTCCCTGGAAGCACCTCAAAGCTTACATTGTTATTTAGCAAGATGCGAGTCAGTTACTTTTTCCTTGTATAATGTGGGGCTCAGTAAATAATGAGGCAGTATTCTGGGACTGCCTTTGCACAAACTAGTAGGACTAGCTGGGAGGAGGATCTAGGTTTGCCACCGCTCTGCCTTTGTTAGCCCCTTCCCTTCCATACGTGCATCCAAGGGGACTCCTCAGAGTCACTTTCTTTCTACCGTGTAGCTCACAGGGTAGACAGACTGCACTGCAGAATTAAAAGACCTTCCTTTCCCTTCTCTGCAAGGTCCAACATTCAGTGTGCAAGGCCCTGTAAATGAACCTTCTACAATATGTGGCAGGTCCCCCCAAGTAATCGGACATAACTACACCTAAATCCCGAATGACAAGACTATTTATCATCATGGCTATGAAGCCACAAATGGTGCCCAAGGATCTATAGTCAGAACGTTAGGGGGCCTGCTAAGAGATGGTAGTTAGTTGAATTTAAAGATGACTAGGCAATTCAGCTCTCTCTGTGAAAAAATAAATAAATAAATACATATCTTTAAGGACCGGGTGATTCTCTGAGGCATGAAACCCTAGATTTTTTAGCAGTTGCTTTCACTTTGTGATCGTCTATAGCCCAAGGAAGAGACACTACTGTTATCTGGAAGGAGTGAACAGAAATGTAAACGTGACTGATGGTTTTTATTCACCCCCAAGTAAAGAGAGACACTCGTGTGCCAGGTTACTTTAAAACTCCTCACATCACAGGCACAGCTTGCTGAAGAAATAGCGACAGAAGTTTTAGGAGGCTGTACTGAAAATATCAAAGTTGAACACAGTGAAGAGGAAGAATTTGTTGCAGATCCCTGCATAAAGATTTATAAAGCTCCAAAGACAGAAATGTGTGAACTCTCCATTGTGATTTTCTTACTGGTTGCTACGATCAACCAATGAGAAACCATGATTCTTGCTTAACAAATACATAACAAGTGATGTACCCCCTTATGAGAAACTCCTCAAGATGGACACAGAATGGAAAAGAAACAAAACCAGCTCGATATTTCAAAGCTACTTTACCTCACCCTGGAAAGTGCATGAAAATCTATTGAGAAAAGCAGGGGGCTACAGCCCCCAGTATCAACATGCTTCTTGTAGGGGAAGTAGCTGTACCACTAGACAGCCTCTTGCCCACCCCATCATCATCTTGACTCTTTAGTGACATAGGGAACAAGAATCAGAAAGTGCTAATCAACGATAAACCCGGCTATTTTTAAGGTCTTTCTCAGACTCAGGCAGTAATTCACATGAAAAAGTAGAGCTCTGCTATTTTTAGAGGATAATTATTAACAAAAATAACCAGAGTACTGTATCTGTACAAATTATTTTCCTAAATTAGCAGAAAAGTTAATTGAAGCCCTCCTCTGCTTAGCAAATTTCTTATGCGCTGATCCCTGAAAGTCACTTTGCATCTGATATCCCAGTCGTTCTCTTGAGCCTCTCACTGAGCTTCAGATGTTTCTCAGCAGTGGCAGGAAGACATGATATTCTGTAGGCTTTACTGAGCTTTAGGATGGGGGAGGGGAAAAAAAACCTTCCAATTGATCACCTACTCCATCTCCTAGCCAAACTTTTGATCAGCGTAGTTTCAAACTTATTTCGGTTCTAGAGGAGGTCTCTGCTAAGAATGAGCCAGATTTATCCATTATTACTTTTTAACCTCTGCAAGATAAATCAGGACAGAAAGGAGAACAAGACTGAGAAATGGCAGTTCCTGAGCTCAAGTGCCAGGGAAAACCAGCGCACTGATTTACAGTTCCGTGCAGCTTCGGAACGACCAGCAAGCACGCACCAACATTCAATAAAGTCCCACATCTGGTACTTTAATTTTTCAATCAACAAAATATAGGAGCAAACTTTGCCACTGCCTTTGGAGCCCACTGTCTTAATATGCTATAGCCCATATTTTTTCTTTATTACGTATCATAACCACACTGGCAGTTTTTTTGTCCTCTGTATTGATTTTAAATCCATCTCACTGTGTGACTTTGAAGGAGACATCCATCTCTTAGAGTGGATTATCAGAGTATCGCATCCTCTTGTGACCGACTAAACTCCTAGAGGTGGAATGTGACTCTCTGAATCAAACCCTACAATGAAAGAAGGCTCACTGGAGATGGGCAAAGGGTGATGTGTCCATGAAACTTTCTGAATAATGCAGGGTGTGACTGGCCAAGAAGCTGACTTTATCTCAATGCAAAGAAGACTAGACAGCGGCCTTTATTTCAGACAAGCAGCTATCAACACTTGAGTGGATCAACTGGTGGTTCAAGTATTTCTCCCCGAGTTCATGAAAAGAGTGTGAATATCTCCCCGAGTTAGCCAGAGCTGCAAGGGGGAAGTGATTACTTGGCTCAGCCCAACATAAAGTATAAAAGTTGAACAGCTAACAGAATAATTTCAGTGAGAGTGTTGTCCCAAACCGTGCTTTAGTCAATCCTGCTTTGGCAGGGGGGTTGGACTAGATGATGTCTAGAGGTCCCTTCCACCTCGACAATTCCGTGATTCTGTGAACACGAGCAATGGACTCGAGCTGCTTTCAACTCACATGTTCCTTCCCAGTGACTAAGGAACAGCATCATGACAGTGAGCATATTACTAAAACAGGTAATGGGAGTCAAATTGGCGTTAGGACTGACCTGCAATGCAACTCCAACTCCTACATGTAATGTTTCCAATGTATTTTATATCACTCTACTAAACCAGAAATCCCATGTAACATCAACTGTCTTCAAATACGACATTAAATAGATATTTGATATTTAACATTAAACACTCCATGTATGGAATATCTAAAGGAAACCAGTTGAGAGAGCGTTGGACTATAACGCCTGTCTGCAACTAGTATTTTCATTTGTCATCATCAGAATAAAATTCTTGTCAGGACATTCAAAGCTTTATTTTTATCAGATGTAAACAAATCATTGGGGTGAAAACTGGCAGGAAGCCTTTAACTTGTGCTCAAGAGCTCCAGCTGCTGAAACAAAAATAGTAGCTTTTCTGCCTCACAGGCTGGATTAAGCGCATGGTGGGAGGACAGTTAAGAATCTGTTCTCTCTTGGGCACCTGTAAGTTCAGCAAGACACCTCCTCTCAAGATTTACAATGAAGAACGCATCTTCTCTTCCCTCTGCAGGCTTACCTTGGAGTGAGAGTGTATGAATTCTATACCACATGGTTTCAAGTTAGTTAAAATATCACAGTCGACCTTGAACCACCTCCATCGCTATTCATCAAGGGGCTTGTCTCCATCCTGGCTTTTGCTGCCACCATTTGCTTTCCCTTTCTTGCCGTTGCCATTTTCGTAAGGGGATGGGTGTTTTGTCCCAGCTCTTCCATTGATGCTGGTTCATGAAGCAGCATATGCTACTGTGTGCTGAGAGCAGGCTTGGCTAAGACTGAATGGGAACACTTGCCCAATTTATGGACACAACGTAGAATCCTTTGTCCCCAAAACCCAACCTGCCAGTTGTCGGTGCCTCTTTGCCACAAGCGACTGCTGAACCTGAATCCTTCCTGTAGGTCTCGGGCATGGAAGGGCAGCCTACGTTCTGCTACACCATTTCTGTAGCCACCACACAACGCTCCATGCTTTCCTGTTGAGGTCCTGCGTGGGTCCCGATTCCTCCTCTTTCTTGTGAAAAGCTTGGGCTCTGCCTGGTGCCTTCACTAGAGCACGAGTGCAACAAGAATTGCATGAGTGGGCCAGCTTTCCCTTTATGCAGTAACAGAGAAGTAATCCAAATGGTTGCTGTAGAACCGCTACAGACTGAAGAATTGTCTTCGCTTAAAAGAACCATAGAAGCGAAAAGGAAATTACTAGAGACAACACGATCAGAAAATCTAACTGACAGTAGAAAGATCTGTATAACTGGGTTTCTGTTCAAATTAGTCTTGCATTGATGTTGTGTAAATAGGTTGATTACCACGAAGACTATGTTCTCTGATTAAAGGGCTTCTGACCTGTGATCTTCACTGATTCATGTGACTTTTCTTAATCTGAAAAGCTCAGAGAGTGAATCTCAGCTTTACAAAGCTTTTTACTATTTACAGTTACGAAGAAAACTTGAAAACACTTGAGTAAAGTTTCTGGATACTGAAAGGCCTATAAAAGGAACCCATTGACGCAAATTCAGTGTCTTTTTTTAGCCGGGCTTATCACCTTTCCACATACAAGGTTGACATTATCGTGCTTTAGCCGCATTATGGGCACGGCATGATGTTCAGCAATACAAAATTCTTCATTGCACCAACCCCATCTGTGTTCCAAGGGTGGAACAGGCCTTCAGTTTCTCCTACCTTTTGACATGCTTGTGGATGGGCCTAAAAAAAAAATAAAAATAGCAAATCCATTGAAATCTGTGCATTGTCAAAGATAACTGTGAGTCAATAGATAGGACTGAAAGTTTTGCTTGCTAGTTTTCTGAACGTTAACATGATTTAAGGAACAGGAGAAAAAAAAAATAACAGAAGAGAGAAAAAAAAACTAGAAGAGAGAAAAAGAAATAGGAGCAAAAATAGTGTTTCCCTATAGCCTGCTGCTGGCCATGTCACTGTATTCAGATCTGCCAAAGCCGATTTATCATTTTCATGAATCTCAGGACAACAAGAACAGCATCTGGCTCACTCTAGTACTAGCCATTCCTAAGAAAGAAACTTCTTTCCCAGTCTGTCTAGTGGTGGTTGTTGGAAGCTACAATAAATGAACATGGAGAGTGGGAGAAGATTCAAGGTGATTCAAGGTTTTATTGATGTGGAAGGGTGCTTTTTTTTTTTTTTCTGGTTCTTGGAACACATCAAGCTTCATGGGATCCTGTTTCTTTAAATATTTCTCCTGTTCATGGAATGATTGGCAGCTAAGTGGGATAGAAGAGGCACCAGCTTCTACTGGTGCTACTGAACTGGCTGCACATTCAGAATTAATGGGGAGGAAGGTCTTTGTGACAGGAAGAAAATTCTAAAAATGTGAAAAAACACATTAAAAAAAGGATTTTCCATAGGACTATGAAACAGGGGAATATGTTTTCAGGACTGTAATAAAAATGGAAAAACACTGTATTTGGTTGTTAATATTAATGCAGGTTGGCAGCTGAGCCACCCTGGACTCTGTTTGCCATCAATAAAAAGAAAAAGGATTCTTTAAAATATGATTCAGGTTTGAGGTGGACAGAGTTGCCATTCAGAGGTGTTTGTTGATTAGACAAATGGGCCACCAACTCAGACACTTTGTTAAAGCATTTGAATTTATGTGAGCAGAATCCAGATCCTAGTTCACCCATTTAAATGAAAATAATAACAATAGAAAATAATAAAGATTTGTTGATCCAATGTTAGCAGGGGAGTTGTACTAGATGATCTCTAGAGGTCCCTTCTGGGTCTGACAATTCCATTATTCCAATGAGTTGTACATATTTGTTAAAACAGCATGGAAAACAAATTACTGCCATCAAGAAGATCCCAATAGAGTGACTTGAATACCTCTTGAACATTTTCAGGAACTTAAGCATTGGAAAAGGCTTGTAAAAATGGTTTTGCTTGAGATGCTGAATCACTGGAGATAAAACCATTCAACACCAAATTAAAAACAGTGCTCATTATTTTGCTTTTACTGACAATGTAGTAATTTTCAGCAGAATTCTGAAGCATGATGCGCGTCAGAGTAATGCACTGTTCTGCCACCGGCAGCACGACTGACACAAACTGTATATCACAAGCAATAAGGTTTCTTATGAAGACAACACCATGATGAAAGATCTAAATGGTTAGAAGATGAAGGAAGAACAAAGGAAACTGACAACAACATCTCCCATACCTCCTTAAAAATGTCCAAATAAATAATACCGTCTTTATTCTACGTAGGATTTCTCACTATAAACAGATGATTAAGTAGGATTTTGATCTTAAATTGATGTCAGATATAGTAACGTCATATCCAGCAGCTAAAAGACTTAAACTAATGCAAAGTGATAAAAGCTAAATATAGAATTGCTGGCAAGTACATTAAGTAATTGATTGTCTTGATTTCCTTTGTTCTGGATTGTGCAGACTCCAATCCAGCAAATGTAATAAATCGTTGGTCCTTTTTATTTCATTGAGATCTCAGTTCATCAGATGTAAAAGAAAACAGTCAATAGAGATGTGAACATATTCAGCATTTCACAGGACTGTATGTTTGAGGAAGCCCAAGGACTGTGTTCCTTTGTTGTAGATTCCTAAATTTACCAGATTTTTTAAATATCAACCAAGGAAAGAAGAAGAATGTGATGCATAAAAGAATATACATAAAGATCTTAGATTTCTAATTTCATTTATATACTGTATTTGATTTCACAGAATCACAGAACCACAGAAAACGGCTATGGTTGGAGGGATATCTGGACGTCATCTGGTCCCACCCCTGTTCAAGCAGGGCCACAACAGGCCAATTGCCCAGGGCTATGTCCAGATGGCTTTTGAGTATCTCCAAGGAGGGAGATTCCACAACCTCCCTGGGCAACCTGTGCCAGTGCTTGGTCATCCTCACAAAAAGGTATTTCTTGATGTTCTGATGGAACCTCCTGTTTTCAGGGTTTTTTTCAGTGTCCGTTGCCTCTTGTCCTGTCACTGGGCACCACAGAAAAGAGCCCATCTCTTTGCATTCTCCCTTCAGATATTTATATATATTAATAAGACCCCCCTGAGCTTTCTCTTCTTTAGGCTAAACATTCCCAGCTTTCTCAGCCTCTCCTCATATGAGAGATGCTTCAGTCCCTTAATCATCTTTGTGGCCCTTTGTTGGACTCTCTCCAGCATGTCCATGTGTCTCTTGTACTGAGGAGCCCAGAACTAGATACAGAACACCAGGTGTGGCCTCCCCAGCACTGAACAAAGGGGAAGGACCACTTTCCTTAACTTGCTGCCAATACTTTGTCTAACGCAACCGAGGATGCCCTTAGCTTTCTTTGCTGCAAGTGCACATTCCTGGGTCCTGCTGAACCTGGTGTCCACCAGGATTCTCAGGTCCTTTTCTGCAAAGCTGCCTTCCAGTTGTGTGTCTCCACCAGCACATACTTGTGCATAGGCTCATGCACATGTGGATTTTGCACTTCCCCTTGTTGAACTTCATGAGGTTCTCATCATCTTATATCTCCAGACTTGATTTGCTTATTCAAATTTATTTGGATGTAAAATCAGTGTTTGAGCTATTTTCTGATTTGAGATCACCAAACAAGGAAATGGGTAGAAACAGGAATCGCATACTAGATTTCCTCTTTCTGATAAAAATACCAATTCTCTGTTATTTCACTCTTCCTATACACTTATAACTCACAGTCCCCTTAGTGGAGCTGTAAGTCGCTATAATAATGTCAAATATAACATACAGCCTGCAAAATATAAACGGTGCTTTACAGAATATGATTAATTTTTATAGAATCATAGAATGGTTTGGGTTGGAAGGGACCTTAAAGATCATCTAGTTCCAACCCCCCTGCCATGGGCAGGGACACGTCCCACCAGACCAAGTTGCTCAAAGCCCCATCCAGCCTGGCCTTGAACCCCTCCAGGGATGGGGCAGCCACGACTTCCCTTTATATTCATTATCATGACATATATTATAGAAAAATGTATTGCTAATGACTTAAGAGAAACTAAATGCTAGAAAACTGTTCTCATTCTTTATACAGCAGGCATTCTGTGCACACAGTACAATTCAGAACTGCTAAATCTTATCAAAAATTGGTACCGTAACTAGGTACTTGTAGCTTTTATTTCTGTCCTTGTGAGATTGTACTGGTCATGGATTTATGTAGGGATATAACTTTGGCTTTTGAAGAAAGACAGGTCTTGATGATACATAATGAAGAGCATAACAGTGACTTTGTGGTTACTGTTGCTTTGAGATTCTAAATGAAACAAGACAGATATTTAATAAGACTAATGACTTAATCCACAAGGTACTGATCACCACAGCCTAGCCTTGCTTCTTGTATCTATCTCCTAATTAAGTCTTTTCTTAAGCATCCCTCTGCGTTTGCTCACTCTCTGTCCCACGTGGACCCCGGTGCCAGCTATTGGTGAGACCTGTGCATGCACGAATTGGGTGGCAGCTCCTGGGGTCAGAGCAGGGGTGGGCATCCCCTGGCCTGTGGTGCCAGCGCATGGAGCGAGTGGGGTCTCCACGTCAGCTCCTGGAGCCAGTGGGGGGTCCTGAACTCCCAGCTGCTGGGGTTCCCAAAAACCAGCACAAGTGAGGAGCTCAGCACTGCTGGAACAGGATCATGGGCCACCACCCCTGGGCCTGGGGCTGGCTGCCGGGAGGAGAGCCCACATCTTCCCCGGTTCTGGTGCACCGGGGGCACGGGGGGTGTGGGGCATACTCACCAGCAAACTTTAAGTCAGATTAGCCGGTGACGAGGGGTGGCCTAAGGTCCAGACGAGGGTCCCCAGGCAGGGCGTCTGTTCTGGTATGCCCAGGGTTACTGGTGAATGTGGAGTGCATGAAGGACGAACGTGCATAGAATCATAGAATCATCTAGGTTGGAAAAGTCTCTTGGGATCATCGAGTCCAGCCATCTACCCTACTCTACAAAGTTTTTCCCTACACCATAGAATCATAGAATGGTTTGGGTTGGAAGGGACTTTAAAGATCATCAAGTTCCAACCCCCCTGCCATAGACAGGGACACCTCCCACCAAACCAGGTTGATCAAAGCCCTGTCCAGCCTGGCCTTAAGGCTTGACCATATCCCCCAACACCACATCTAAATGACTCTTAAACTCATCCAAGGATGGTGACTCAACCACCTCCCTGGGCAGCCTATTCCAGTGTCTGACCATTTTTCTGTGAAGAATTTTTTCCTAATGTTCAGTCTAAACCTACCCTGTTGGAGCTTGAAGCCATTCCCTCTCGTTCTGTCACTAATTATCTGCGAGAAGAGACCAGCACCAACCTCCCTACAGTGTCCTTTCAAGTAACTGTAGAGAGTGATGAGGTCTCCCCACAGCTTCATCTTCCTCAAACTAAACAGTTCTAGCTCCCTCCATCGCTCTTCATATGATTTGTTCTCCAGCCCCTTCACCAGCTTCGTTGCCTTCCTCTGCACTCGCTCCAGCACCTTGAGATCTCTCTTGTGTTGAGGTGACCAGAACTAGATACAATACTTCAGGTGTGGCCTCCCCAGTGCTGAGTACAGGGGGAACACTCACCTCCCTACTTCTGCTGGCCACACTATTTCTAATCCAAGCCAGGATGCCATTGGCTTTCTTGGTCACCTGGGCACACTGCCAGCTCATATTCAGCCACTTGTCAATTAGAACCCCCAGGTCATTCAGCTTTCCAGACACACTGCCCCAAGCCTGTATTGATGCATGGAGTTATTGTGGCCCAAGTGCAGGACCTGGCAGTTGGTCTTGTTGAAGCTCATACCATTAATGTTGGCCCATCGATCCAACCTATCTAAGTCTCTCTGTAGAGAGACTGCTCTCATGCAGATCAACACTCCTGCTTAACTTGATGTCATCTGCGAAGAAGAATCTAACCCTTCACCACCTGCTTCGTGCCTACCTGGCTAGAAAAGACTCTTTGTGTGTCTTATGTTGGGAATGATAAACATATTAGTGCTTTGCTTAATAACTTGACCCTAACTGCCTTTGATGGGTTAGACAATAAATAACTGCTTTGTACTATTGAGAGGAATATATTCTGTCTACAAGAGGTTCTCTGGATATGGCGAAAGGTGCTTGAGCAGAGTGACTCAGAAGGAATGACAGGAACAGTGCCTAGATTTCTGAAGAGGTTCTGTAGATAATATATTTTTGAGATCCAGGCATTTGTGTATTTCTCATTGTATTCTCACTGGCAAAAATGTTCAAATCAATGACTTCTGTGAGTAACTAAACTTGTATTCTATGCCTTTTAATTGAGTTGTACTGACTTGCAAGTGTGCTGTCTTATTCTCTGACCTCTGCGATGTGTAGGTGTTACAGAATTTAAGAAAACAAGACCAGTTACATTTAGTTGCTGAATCAAAGGTGTGAATGCTTGGAAGAGATCTAAACTGGAACGGACAAATATTTTTAAAGGATTCCTTTCTGAATTGGGAGTTTGTGTTTCTAACAGCTCACCAAGTTAGTTGAATTTAAACTTACTTTAGAGCTTTGTTAGCACTAAAGTATATAAATTTATAAATAAAGTATATATTTAGTGTGAGATTGTTATTTCAAATTGAAATGGAAGGCTACATATTCCTGTAAATCTCCACAACAAAACTAAATTTTGCCAGAACACCAATACAGAGGAAGACAGTGAATATAAAGGATGTTATTGAATGAAAAGCTAGGAGTTTTCTGTGTGTCCTGGTTTCAGTTCAGGTAGAGTTAATTCCCTTCCTAGTAGCTGCTGTATTTTGGATTTAGTATGAGAATAATTTTGTTAACACATCTCATTTTAGTTGTTGTTAAGTAATGTTTACAGTAAATCAAGGACTTTTTAACCTGCAATAGAAGTTGAGAGGGAGCATATAAGGGACAAGCTGGCCAAAGGAATATTCCATACTATAGATGACATGCTCAGTATATAACTTGGGATTGCCTGGGGGGCAGGAATCCATGATCACTGCTTGGGACAGGCTGAGCAACTGATTATTGGGTGGTGAAAGCAATTTGTGTTATATCACTTTATTTTGTGTATTCTTTTTTCCTTATTATCATTATTATTTTCTTTTCCATTACTGTTCTATTTATCTGTTTTTATCACAATCCATGAGTTTTTGTTTTGGTGTCCCCCCTGCCTTTTATCCTCTCCTCCCTACCCTACTGAGGGTGGAGGGGTGTGGGCAAGATGCTGCATGATCTTAGCTGCCAGCTGGGATTAAACGATGACACTGTGAAACTGCCTTTTTAAACACAGAGTTTCTCTGCCAACAGAGAAATATATACATATATATATATATATATATATATGAGTATTTTATGTGGTATAAGACTTTAACCAGGTTTTATCATTTTACAGTGTATGAACCCACGTTGGCACATTAGTGTCTTCTCTGACATAGCTCTAATAACACAGGCAACCTATGAAATGAAAGTCACAGCACAACATGCAGTTTGAATTTATGTAAATATAAAACATCGTGTGTATACGTATATGTAGATTTGAAAGGGGAAGGGAATGAACCCAGGCTCTTTAGACATAAGCCTGGAAGTGGCATGCCAATGTTTGTGGGACAGTATGCTAGTGAGGTCCCTTGGTCTGCTGACTCGGTGAAGGTAGGGGATGGAGATGCATCCAGCAGCAGAGATACGAGGGTCGTCAGTGGGATAGAAACTACACCCGCACCTGGGAATGGTCAAGTAAGAATTAGGATTTCTCCCAGTAAAAAAAGTGGTGAAATCAATAGCCCAACTGAAGTGTCTCTATAGCAGCGCTTGCTGCGAGGGCATCAAACAGGAGGAGCTGGAATCCGTTGTGGAGCAGGAAAACTATGATGTAGTTATGGAAATGTGGCGGTTGATTCGCGCAACTGACGTGCCGTAATGGACAGCTATAAGCTCTTCAGAAGTTGGATGGGTGAAGAATGAGAGGCAGTGGGGTCACCCCGTGTGTTAGAGAGTGTTATGAATGTCTAGCATTTAATGACAGTGACAACAGGGTTTAGTGTTTATGGGTAAGAATCAGGGAGAAGGCCAAGAAGGCAGATATCATGGTGAGTCTGTTATGGACCACCCAACCAGGATGAAGAGGTGGATGAAAGGGTTATCAGGCATTGGAATGGGCTGCCCAGGGAGGTGGTTGAAGCACCATCCCTGGAGAGTGAAGTTCAGAGGAGGCTTTTCAGGAGCCTGGTTGACAGAGTCCCTTGGGAGGCAGTCCTGAGGGGCAAAGCAGTCCAGGAAGGCTAGACATTTTTCAAGAAGGAAGACACAGGAACAGCCTGTCCCCATGTACCAAAAAACAAGCCATCAGGTAAAGACCAGCCTGGCTGAACAGAAGTATGGTTGAAACTCAGGGGACAAAAGGGAGAATTTATGGCCTTTGGAAGAAAGGGCAGGCCACTCCTGAGGACTACAAAGATGCTGTGAGGCTATGTAGGGAGAAAATTAGAAGCGCCAAAAACCAACTAGAACTTAACCTGGCTTCAAATGTTTAAGACAATACATAAAATTTCTATAAATACATTAGCAATAAAAGGAGGATTACAGATAATCTCCATTCTTTATTAGATGGGGGTAGAAACAAAGTGACAAAGGATGAGGAAAAGGCTGAGGTACTTAATGCCTTCTTTGTCTCACTCTTTAGCAGTAGGACCAGTTGTTCCCTGAGTACCCAGCCCCTTGAGCTAGTAGATGGGGCAGGGAGCAGAATGGACCCCCATAATCCAAGGGGAAGTGGTTAGTGACCTGCTACAGCACTTAGACATGCACAAGTCTATGGGAGTGGATGGGATCCACCCAAGGGCACTGAGGGAGCTGGCGGAAGTGCTCAAAGAGCCCTTTCCATAATTTACTAGCAGTCCTGGCTAAGTGGGGAGGTCCCAGTCGACTGGAGGTTAGCAAATGTGATGGCCTCTAGACACATACACATGATAAGTAATTTTGTAAGTAAGCATATTAATGGGTCTTTAAGGAACTGCACACTTTTCTGTGTGGCTGAAATGACAAATGATCACAATGTTAAGGAAGTAATTGATTTATTAAAAAGCATACTCTTGCTCCTTTGGAACTAGTGTTATGTATAGCTTTTGCCCCTATTATTTCCTTATTTACAAGCTGTAAAAGGGTGAATTGACTCACTCTCCTGATGGCCTCCTGCTACCTCTGCCTACAGTTCCTTGATTCCTGACATTTGTTGAATCCAACAATAGGGCAATGAAGCACAAGAAAATATTATGCAAGTACAAAGGCAACAGAAGGGAGGCTAGGGAAAATGTGGGCCCACCGCTAAATGGGGCATGGACCCTGCTGATAAAAGATGTAGAAAAGGCCAAGGTACTCAGTGTGTTCTTCATCTTGGTCTTTACTAAGACCAGCCTTCAGGAGTCGCAGTGTGATTCTGTGACTTTTTGACATTAAATTTCATTACATATTTCTAGTCCTCCTGCTTTTATGAAAATAAGCAGCTTCTCTGGATGTTGACTGTATTCCCTTCCCTTCCCTTCCCTTCCCTTCCCTCCCCTTCTCCCCTCCATCCCTCTCTTCTTCCCACTGTACCTACCCATCAACCCACTTTCCTGCCTGCCTTCCTTCCCTCCTTTTCTTTTCACATTAATAATTTCATTATGACCTTTGACCTGCAGTAAATTTACAAATCATGTTCTGTTTCATGACTAAATATAGTATTTTCCAGAATAGGGCTTTTACTTGAGCGCAACTTCATGTTTGCCACTTCTAATTCCAAAAACCTAAGAGATCATCAGACTTACACAGAGCTGAAAAGGATTTAGCTGCAATTTTAGTCTGCGACATGCTTTCTTGCACAATAAAATACGTTCCCTTTTTTGGCTTCTCAGCACAATAACTATCCTTGTACCTCAATTGTATTATTTCACATCCTTGGTCTGCTTCAGACTTGCAGAGGACCTAGTGGGTTACATCAAAGCCAATGGAACTGAAAGGGTAGTGACAACCCTTAATTTTTTTAAGGCTCAGCAGCACAATAGGCAGAGCATCCCTGAGAATTGTTGAGCGCCTCCTGCTGCCTGTAAATTCAGCTTCTCCTAGTTAAGTTTTAAACACTCTGACTCCTAAGCAGGCAATTATATTATGAAGTGGCTAACACTATCCAATTCTCTTTCCTTCTGAAAGAGCTGCCCCAGCTGTTCCAGCACAAGGTGCAAACTGTGGGTAAGAAGCAGTGCTCCTTTTCAGATTTGACCACTCTCTTTCTAGGGGAAGTGAGTAAGAAATGACTAACCAAGAATTTCTGCAGAATACGCTTTATTGACACTACCTGGCCATGTGCATTTAATCATCTAGTCTTCTGCTATAAAGTTCTTTCCATTAATATTCTTCTTTTCCATTCTCTGAACGTTTCTGCAGAGTTCTTAGTTCAAAGGAGGTAAGCAAGATGCTATATGATACAGTGGTCATGGGCCTGAGAAGATAACCTGTAAGAGGAGAGTACTGTATGCTGAATTCGGTTGATTTGTGGAAAAGAAAGCTAAGGGACAATCTAATAGCAGGATGCAAGTACCTGAAAGATCGTTAAGCAGAAAATTGAGGCAAACTCAAAAGGTCACAATTTGCTGTTCGGGAGGTTCAGAAAGGACAATAAGAAAAACTTTTTCACTGAGAGGTCTGTGCAACACTGGAAGGTTGCCTACAGAGGTAGTAGAATTTGTGCTTGGAGATTTTCAAGACTTGGCTAGAGACAGGAATGGCCAACAGGATCTAATGTTGGTCACCGTTCTACACTGAGTGTGAGGTTGCATGAGATGTTCTTTCTAACCAACACTTCTGTGTTTCTGCAATGACACTGACTGTGATCTCTATAAAGGACTCGGTGGCATTACTGATGATACATCCTGATGTAGCTGAGATTAGAATAATAAAATAAAAGTACATATCCTATACTTCAGATTGGGTAATGTTGAATATAATAGGGCACAATCGTAATGTCCTCAAATAGAAGTAATTTAGAAGGAGTTATGGGAAGGGCTAATTACTTTCCTATTTTTGACTAAGGAAAATAAAATCAACAGCTGGTCTTTATCCCAAACTGGGGTCAAGCTTCAGGGCAACGGATTGATGAATAATACAGGGACACAGCTAGAAGCTGAAACAGATGGCAGGGTCTTGTCTCCTGCTTTCTAAGTGAGAAATTAAGGTCCGCAACAGAAATAAGTTTGAGCTGGTAAATTGTTGTTGGAAGGCACTGGCTTGGTCACACATTATTCTGGGCTCTGATACTGGGTTTGAGTGTTCTGGTGCTATTAGAAGCAATGAATTATAAACTGTATTGCCAGAAAAGGACAAGAAGGACAGAAGAACTGCGAGGTCATGGGTGACCCCAAGTGTGCATTGTGAGCACTGAAGGAACACTTCAACACTGATCCTTGGAGACCACTGTCTATCAATGCTTCCCAACCAGTATATGTTTACTTTCATTGTACTGTTACAAGAGAGAGAAATACTACTTTTTCTTTTAAAAAGGGGAGGGCAACTGTGACAGAATGGTTCAGATGTACTTAAATCCTTGGACAGGACAAGAAGAGCTCTAGGAACTTAAGTGTATGGTCCAGACCAAATAGTAAGATGAATGTGAAGCTTGTCAACTGCACTGTGATGAAGAGTTTGCCCTTAGGCAAACAGTGGTAAAAAACAACATCTTTGAAAATACATACCGCTGTGCCCCCTCTTCCAAAGCTGGGTTTTTTTTCTATCCTTTCTCAGAAAAGCTTAAGGAACTCCTTGTCTGTCAATAATGGCTAGAAAAGGTGCCCTTTTTAAAACAATAATTCACTCTGGGAGGAAAAGACGCAGGTACCATGCAGTCCTCAATACAAGCAAACTTAGAAGAACATGTCTTAGCTACAAGACAGGATATTTTAAGTGAGGGAGAACAGTATTCTCCTCACCTCTATTACCGCTTCTCTGTCCAAAATGTTAGCTAAACATTTTATTTCCATAATTTCCTTGCAAATGTTTTGTTACTGAAATGTTCTCTTCATTTTGGAAAGTGAAAACATTGAGATTTTATTTTATGATCACCTAACATTTTACACTCAAAATACAAAGCAAAATTATCTTTAATTTCTGCACTTAACAGAATTTTCAAAAAAGCAAGCTTGTCAGTGAGTGCTTCTTCAAGTGAGTCTGCTTAATTCCAGTTCTGGTCTCTAAGTCTTCAAATTGTTGATGCAATAAACTGAAGACGAATAGATTTTCTATTCCAGATTTTCAAACTGAGTTTCTATTTTTAGAAATATGGAGATTATGAAAAAGACAAAATTTTACATATTTTTACAAATGTTGGTGTTTTGAGGTAGATTTTTTCACAATGGGGACCTAAAAACCTAGTTTATAAGAAATAAATAAGGCCATCATCCTTCCTCTTTCCACACCTCTTAAATCTGAGTTTAAAACTGGAATACTGAGAGTGAAATGGTGCCCATCCTCTTACAGTAACTGCAAAGTAAGAAAGTTTTTTCAGCTCCCATGCAACAGCTTTTCAATAGCACTCTGAGAGACTCCACGGAGCCGGTCAGTATCTGTTCAAGAACACAGGAAAGAGCCAGGTAGGGTGTCATTAGTCAGCAGTTGCTCCTTTCTGGCATGGTGAAGACACCCTCGTGGCCATCAACTCAGCCCCTCAGTGGGCGATCTCCTCTTTGCTTCCTTGAGATGTGTGCTTCTTGTCTCTGTTGGTAGAGGTTACTCCCAAAGAAGAAAGAAAATTATGGAAAGGGCAATCCCATTTTATCCTAAACTCTAGATTAAAATAAAGCTGGCATTCTACCTATTGAGCAGGCAGCAGAATTCTGTGGAATCAGAGGTAGGAGCAACCAGTTTCTTCATTCACCCCTCCCCTTTTAGCTGTTCATCACTTCATCTGTCAGTGGACTAAGCTTTGTTGCAAACTTGGAAAGGCTGATGCAAAATCTTATGAAAAGATTAGGCTCGATGCCTTTTAACCTTTATGTATTTCTCTGCTTTGCCTGTACCAGTAAGTGCACAAGGCTTCATCTTTCACAACCAGGCTGAGAGCGAAGCTCTGGAAGGCACCTGAGTCAGTCTTGCTAAGCTCACTTTCAGCGTGGAGGTAGAACAATTATGAAGGTGGTCATCTACAGAATGTCTTCCACACTTCTCTGAAGAATTCGGTGCTTTTCACTGACTGAGGTTGGAAAAAAAGAGTTATTACTTCTGTGCAAAGTTCTTACTAGCAGGGAGCCTCTCTTCTAGCATTGCCACAATGAGACAATGTGATCTGGCCCATGATGTAACCAAGAGGAACCATGCCCTTTCAAAAAAACACCAGCCTTATTGACACTAAACTGCTCTTCACTGGAATCAGCCTGATGCTGGCAGAGGATGATCCATGCTAAGATATCTTTATTTTGAAACTCTGCTTTGAGGGACTGCTGATATTCTTTATTTAAGTATAAATGTTTTTTGATCCTATTTATATTATTAATGCTAACCAAAATGTATTTCTTTGATGGGGCCGAAGTATTATGGTAAATGTCTTGAATTTTTAGTATTAAATTTGAGAAAGGAATGGAACGCATTTAACTACACTGAGATCTTCAGCTGAGCTAAATTAATGTTCTGCACAGCTGAAGTTTGTAGGAGAAGATGGCTCAGAGCCATGTTTCTGCTCCCCCCCACTCCTGACTTGGCTA
Source organism: Gallinago jamesoni (assembly GCA_025769975.1). Lineage (NCBI taxonomy): Eukaryota > Metazoa > Chordata > Aves > Charadriiformes > Scolopacidae > Gallinago > Gallinago jamesoni. The sequence goes on along the minus strand of JAOQGH010000001.1, from coordinate 72,552,866 downwards.
GAATCCAAAAAGAGCCTCCATGACTGTATTAGAACTGCCTGGTTACTCGCCTAATTAGTCCTAGTAGGAGCTTTGTACAGGATCAAAATATGGTGAAGTGGAATACCCCCTGCTTTAATTCTCTGTAGCTCTTGGGGATTTGATTACACCTACAGTGAAAGGTTCTTCACTAACATCATGGGTCTGTTTTCTGACTCTCTTGTCAAAGCACCTAGAGCATGGGCGCTAGTCTGGTCTCCATAGATCGCCTGTCCTACTCGCACGCACCACCTACCACAACTTTTCCCATTCAGCTACGTTGACCTAGGCGTGTGGCACACCACTTTGTGAGGCTGAAAGATAGGTCGTAAGCTGCATCTTCAGCTGGCAAAGTGACACCAACCCAGATCTGTCATGACTTCTGTTACCACACAGCAGTGCCATTTCTCTCTTGGGTAAACATCACCCACTCATGAATGTTCATTCACACGTGGTTTCTAAGAATGAATGTTCTGTTTCATATATGCATCCTAAGCAATTTAATAACGCCAAATAATACTATTCCACCTTTCACCCATAAATCACAGAATTCAACAATATGAACGGGAAAGCTCAGTGGGATTAAATTATATCCCCAAGATCATCCAGTGTGATAGCCAGGCCAAAGCCATACATTTACTGAATAAATTCAGTCCTCTGCTCTCTGTTAGGCACACTCTTGCTCTGCTTCTGTTCATTTGTACTTTGATAATTTAATAAGGAGAAAACCCTCTTCCTACTCATGATTCACAAACAGAAGCTCATGATTTCCATAGATTTTATAATCTCTTCTCCTTCCAGTAGTGGGATGGCTGGGTTTCAGACAGACAGGACATTGTAATCTTCCCACATCTGGTAAGAGAGCAGTTACTTTCACAGACCTGGATCTCATGATACTGCACCAGTTATATTAATCTGTATGGGGAAACATGTCTATTATGCCCATTACCCTAAGTCTTCAAAACAGTTTTTCTAACCAAACCCCAAGGTTTGTATGATTCAGGGAGGACTCTATTTTGCTACCATTTATAAATTACCTAAAGTTTCTATTCTTAGTAGTGAAAGAAGCACCTTTTCTCCCTACAGACACTGCAAAGTCTTCAGCATAAGAATTGTCTTTTATGAAGTTACTATGCACTTGCATTGCACAAAACCAGCCCATTTTCAGGTTCTAGACTTGTTTCAGTCAGCAGCTAACCCCTTACATGTGGACGTATATGTCTGTTGGATGTGCACATAGATCCTGGCACTTTGTGCTGTTCCCTTCATGTGACATAGGTCCACAAACTACATTAAGGCACACTTCTGAAATCTCACTTCTTTCAGTTTGTTTGCTATCACTGATATCAGGCTTACTATTAATATGGCTTCAATTTAATACATTTAAAATAAAAAGACCCAGAAACTGAAAACTACAGCAGATCAGCACCATTAATTTTGCAAGAATCTTCATGCATATGTTCTGCAAAGAAAAATTTCTCTTTCATTTTTTTTTTCTGAGAACCTTTAATTATTTGCAGAGAACTCAATTATGGATCTGTTATTTATGCAAACAGTACTGTTTTATTTAGACAAGTCTTCTTTCATGACTTAAATACAGAGGATTTTTTTATCTTGAGAAGTTCTACAGCCTTTGTTCCAATGGAACTTCTCTTTTTCCCCTGTGAACTCCAAATAACCCTAAAACCATTCTAGCAACCTTCCTCTCAGTGGGACCTCTATGGCCTTCTGCAAGCCTCTAAGTAAAAAAGACTTAAGGTTTTATTCTCCTTGACTTTTATTCTCATACCAAGCACCGTGTACTCGCAGGCTGCTTATAAACACATACAAAAAACCCACTGGTTCCACTTAAACTCTGGCAGGCTGATAACAGGCTGTTATCAGTACGGTAAAATTATAAAATTATTCTGAGCCTGATCCAAGTTCCAACAGCACCTGTGGCAACACTTCCATTCACTTAACTGTGTCTTTTATCAAGATATAAGGCTATGGGGATACTGGTGATACAAATGTCTATACAAACTGGTTACCAGGAAGTTTCTGGTAACACAAGGTGTCCTCTTTGACTGGAAAGTAAGACTAGTGAGTACTGCTTTTCCACTCTCTTATATTCTTGTTTGGGGAAACAATGAGTATTGTCTTACTGTAGCTTTGGTTTTCCCTTGTCTGTGTTTGTTGTAATAATTTCCTTAAGTCCTTTAGGCTAATGAGCCTATCTTCATTGGAGTACTTAAGGGAATGAAAAGTGTCTCAGGTAGTGTCTATCTTCTTTGTTTTAATGTATTTTTTTTGAACTGCCCTACTGCTGGAAGTATACTTGCCACATTTGACCAAAAGTTTGAGTAATGCTCTTAGTTGCGGTAGGTTTAAAAAAAAATAACAAAAATTTTACTATGAAGTTGTAACATATGTAACTGGCTCAAATCAATCTGAGTAAGAAACAGAAGGTTCTTGGAATGATTTGGGAGTGGGACATTTTAACCATTTGTTAAATGCTTTAACTCTTCATCTCTTACTATGGCAAACATTTTTTGCATCACACCTATCACCATGGCATTCAGAAATGTAGTCAGAATCAAATTATGCTTATTACACATACCCCATTGGTTTCAAATAAAGCAAATTCATACCAGTTCCTAATTTTCTCTCATACTGTGATAAGTCCCAAAGTGAAATGCTTTGCCCTGTGCTCCTTTGGCCACAGAACATTTGCTAACTTCAGGAGAAATTTATAGAAATATGGGTGTGAAGGTCAAACTGGGATCATATGACTTTGCTAAATATAGATGTGAAAACTGCCAAGCAAAAAAAAGCTTCAAAGGTCTTGGCATATTTTGCTTGATGCACTTCTAAGTCTCAACATCACAAATATGAAAATTAATTAAAGAGGAAATATCTTGGCTGGTGTTTTGAATGTATCTCTTCTGATTTTCTGATTTTTGTGTACAAGCACAGGAGGATATGCCTAATGTGCAATATTTTCGCTCTAATTTCACAAATCTGTCACTGATGAATACTCTGAGGAGAGGAAGCACAACATTTTAATATTCTCCTAACCTGTATGGAATGAAACTGCCCTTGTTAAGAAAGCCTCCTTCATAACTTGACATTGCAGTGCGCACAGCATCGCACAAGCAGAAAGACAAAGGCAATTAAACAACAAAAACGTACTATTAGTGAACCAAAATAGACAGGGAATATTTAAAGTGCTCCTCTATGCTATTTTCCCTGCCTAAAGAGAATTTCCATTGAAAAATGGCTTTGAAAGGAACTGGCTGTGCTTGTACATTTCTTCTCCTCGCAATGCTGCCCAGGATCCTGGGACCTTTAATGCAATATGTGCTGTCAGCACTGTGACAGTTTACAGATGTGCAGCCAGACTTCTTGCTATTTATAGATCCCTCTTCTGCAAACAGTACTCCGTGGGGTTGTAGTAGCTGCAGGCATGTTCTTTGATTTAGTGCTTGCAGCACATTCATTTAAAAAAAAAAATAATTCTGCTCTTCACCTTTGCCTGCCTGGCAAAGGAGGCATTATTTATGAAGGTCAAGCAGAGAGCACACTACTAGGAGGAGAAATGTGGAACTCATGACGGAGCAGGACACCTAGTGGGAGGACTATCTTAAAGGAGGAGACATTTAAAGAATAAAGGAGGGAATAGTCATGCGCTCGCTCACACCGAAGCGGTGCTTTTCTTCCTTATTTACCGGGAGGGCCACTGCCGCTTGTGCCAAGCTCTTGTTGAAGTTGGTTGGGGTGCAGTGTCCTCGGGGACATGGCTGTGCTGCATGTCCCTTACCCATGCGTTAAGCATTCAGTCAGAGTGCCAGGCAGGGTCTATTAATAGAAACGGGGCAGTTCGGCACACGCGTGCACTTTCTCCTGTCTTCTTCTCAACACCCTCCCGGAGAAGCTGGGTTTTTCCAGGTCTCAGACTTTGCAAGAGAAGTCTCAGTGGGGTCAAGACAGCCCTAGACAAGTGACACAAGGGCTGCCTAACCCCAGTGTTGCTGAGATGGGAAAGGCTGAGGAAACCGAAGGCAGGGGAAGGAGGGTGGGATGGAGGGATGGCTATTTCTTGCCGAAAACCCGAGAGCACGCAGGGTGCCCTCCCGGCCCGGGGGCAAAGCCAAGCTATTCTCGGCACCTCTCAGCCTCACTCCGGGCACCTCCTGCCCTCCTCCCCGCCCTGGGGAAGCTCGGTAATATCCGAGGATGCTGCGGGGACACAGGGGACGCTCCTGAAGTTCTTCCCACCCCCCCACCCCCACTTCCCAAGACTCTCCCGGCGCCGTCCCGCCCGGCGGCAGCAGGCGGAGCTGTCCGAGGTCCTGCCACCCCCCCCAAACCACACACCGATCGCTGCCCCCCTTCCTTACCGCCCCAAAAACCTTACCCCCTCCCCCCCCCCCCCCCCCCCTTCAATCTCCTA
>JAOQGH010000001.1:72523960-72548316 GCA_025769975.1 Gallinago jamesoni | reverse complement strand
GCCCCCCTTCCTTACCGCCCCAAAAACCTGACCCCCCCCCCCCCCCCCCCCCCCCCTTCAATCTCCTACCCGGAGCTTCTCGCCCCCCACTCCCTGCCCGGCCCATCCGACTTCCCGGGGAAGAAGCCGGAAAAGCGGCGGCTTCAACCCGAGCGCCGGGAGGGTGCAGGGGGGGCGCCGACCCCTCAGGCGAGGGGGAAAGGGGAAAAGGGGGTTGGTTGGGGGTGCAGGCAGGGAATCATGGCAGCAATGGGGTGGAAAAGGAGAAGGCTGGAAAGTTTATCTGCACTTACTGCCGGTTTTGCTAAGGGATGTCTGCCTTGGGGCAGGGGGAGCTCGGGCGCCGGGCTCTCCCTCGCATCCTTACCTCCGTGCTGTCAGCAGCGTTCTCCGCCATTTTCCTCCTCAGGAGCAGGCAGCGGGAGGAGTGTTTCATTCCCATAAGAGCTGGCCAAGGGGTTGGGGCTTGGAGGTTGGGGTTTTGGTTTGCGTTTTCAAAAGATCTCTACACACGGGTGTGTGCCAAAGGACCAGGAAGATTAAAAAAATATATATATATGTATAGATATCTATATATATGGAAACCGGCAATGAATCAGTCAGCTTTGTCCTTTCTGTGTCGTCCACGGGAATGTTTGTCTCCTCTTAGCATCCGGAGCTCTTCGGGCACTTTCAAGTCCTCCTCTTTCTCCCCGCTTCTCCACCTCCAGCGAGCTCTTGGGATGGGCAGAGAGAGGCAGCACACACTCTTCAGGTTAAACTAAAAGGCTGTCGGGCTGTGAGTCCTCCCCTTCAGAGAAAGCAGTCAGGCTAAACAGGAGAGAAGCACCAGCTAAACTGAACTTGGGCGTGCAGTGACCAGCTGGGCATCTTTGTGTCCTGTGGCTACTCTTCCAGAGGCAGAGGGAGCCAGAGACAAAGCAACAGGACAAGGAAATCATAGCCCTTTATTTTCCTTCTCTGGGCTTCGTTCTTTCTCTCAAGGTCCCAGGAAACTTCCTTTAAAGATGGTCACAGAATTTGCCACCCTCTTTCTATGAATGTCTTCTGAAATAGCAATCCCTTCTCCTCCTCCTCTTTCTCTCTTTCCCTTCCCCTTCCCTTCCCTTCCCTTCCCTTCCCTTCCCTTCCCTTCCCTTCCCTTCCCTTCCCTTCCCTTCCCTTCCCTTCCCTCTCCCTACCCCTTCTGCTCTTGGGCAGAGCTTGGTGCCCTTCTCTGGGAATTGCATTCACGTGTCTTTCATAGAAAATAACATTCTGTCAGCTCCCCCCACCCCTTGTCTACACCCTCTCACACAAAAACACGCATTTACACATACGCGCGCACACACACGTTGTCTCCCTCTCACACAACATGCACAATTGCTTTTCTTCCCCATCCCTCCTCTTCTTTCGAATCAGCGACACTTTTCTTTGCAAGGACTCCTGGCAAGGTTCTTAGAGGGCAACCGAAGAAGCCTGCTCCAGCTTCTTTCCTCCGAGTTAAGTAGCAAACCTGCTTTCTTAATATATCTTCTCGTGCGTGTGCTCCCAGCTTCTGTTTTACTCGAAGTTTTTCAGCAGGATCCACGCTCCATCAGACAGCCGTGAACTGTAGAACTACAGTCCCCATCCGGATGCAGCTCGTGCTGAAAAATCAGGGGGAGGAAGGGGCGGAGGGAGAGGTCTTTCTGGGGAGGGAAGGGGCTAAAGGTTTTTGAACTTCTTTTTAGCATTTTCCTAATGACATATTCCTCTGTGGGAGTGCATTGCCACCTTCCCCACACGTTTCTCTTGCTTTCACTCCTCCGGGAGCTTTCTAGTTCTGAGTTGTCAGCTGGGAGGATTAGGTTTACCTCACTCGTGTTGCTGTGGGGAAGGGCGGGAGAGGGGGCGTATTACATAATTAATCCTTCCATCTTCACTTTCCGCAGCTCCATCTCCAGCCCACTCTTCTCACGTTTCTGTTTTGTTTTTATACGGGGGAGGTGAGAAAATAATGTTGGTGTGGGGGTGTGTGTTCGAAGGATTTCAAGGACCAGAACAGGATTGCTGCTCTCTGAACAGTTTGAAATTATTTTCTCCGGGGGTGCTAATGAAGACCTGAAGAAGAGGTTTGAAAGATTACTTTCAATGCATATTTTAAGCACATAGCCAGCTCAGATTCTAGATCAGTAACAGGTTATGATAGATCTGGCGGTTTGAATTTTTGGCCCCTGCAGCCTATTTAAATATCTTTTAATTAGAGTTTATCCTCATCTGACCTCTGGGATGCTGACATACCATGAAGTGCTGCCAAGACAACAGTAGGTCCCTGGGCACGCAGGAGGCTGAAATATTCCTGGGAGTCAGGGAACGGTGAGAGAGAATGCGAATTAAAGAGCAGAGAGCAAAATTTTTCTCTCCTCCGTGGGGATGAGAAGGTGAGGCCAAGAAAATTTAATAAGCAAATTTCTCCCTTTTACTTGAATGACCCTCACAAATTCTTGTTCAGACACAGGTCAGTAGGTACGCATGGAGTTCTAGTCAGCATGCATTTGGGATAACCTACATAGTTTTTTTGTGTCTTCTCTATTTTCAGGTGATACACACAGCTAAACTTAGCCTAATTAATTTTATTTTTTTTAAAAATAAACCAGTGTTCTATACAGAGAAAATAGAATTCGATTTTTCGAAACTACTCCAGGACATATTTTTCAGTTTTCTCTGACAGCTGGGTCTGTATTTCTGGTACAGCTCAATCACTCTTTAGTCAGCTAAATGAGGCATCAGACTTTCAAAAGCACTCAGCAACTGGCAAAACTGGCAGGCAGAGATTTAATATATCCTTCCTTCTTCTGCTTCAGATATTGCATGACTTGCCCCGGCACCTATTCTTATCCTCTTCCACCTCTTTGTCAACACAGATGATACCTGACTGCTCATCCTTGACTGTGGTGCTGATGATTTACAGATACAAGGAAAACCTTCTAGTCTCATGGTTTCCAGCATAAGGATGAATGTTTTGGTCCTGGACCCCTTTGGAAATCTGCCAGATGGTTGGTGTCCTCACTCCTCCTTTTATATTCTCTGTGTTTGAGGAAACTGCTTTGAAAACACGCAAAATACGCTCTCATCTGTTTTATCCCAAAGGGAAAATTATTTGTCCTTCAGGACTATTTTTAATCAGTCACGGGTAGAAGTTATTCCTTGCAAGAATCCATGAGCAATATCAGTTAAGAGGCTGAAAGCAGCGTGTGTACACATACAGATGTCTGTGTGCAGATACTTTGCCAGTCCTTCAGTTTAAACAGGGGCCTCAGTGCAAGTTCCTGTTGATACTGAAATTCCCAGGAACACCGAACCTTGGAAATATGAGCTTTCGTACTCTTTAGGGGACAAATTTTGCCCTCAGACAGGGGAATATAAATCCTGCTGATGTCTGCGGTTATGTAAAGGCGAGAGTTAGCCATTGCAACACATGAGGACATATTTTTGACCCACTGTTTTGTTAGATCTCAAGAAAAAGAGTACTACCATGAAGAAAATGTCACGGTAGTAAAAATGCATTGATAACAAAGCCAGGAGGTGTCAAAAGCACTTTCTGAATTTAAATATAAAATGTGTGAGTACATGTGAAGGTCACAAAGTATTAGAAATGGAGTGAAGTGGTGCTGAAGAGAAAACAGAAAGGGAAGCATTTGTTACTTCAGATTTCCTGTAATAGCAGCTGTGGTTGAGACTTCTTTGCTGCTTGCTGAGTGTGGCAAAAATACTCTGCTGGCCCTTCGAATATTCTGACTTATCGCCAGCTTTGTCATTAGCTTGAATAAGATCCAAGTGTCTGCAGCCGAAGTGGGATGATCCTGTGCAGACTGAGAAATTGCACAGCAGTCCTGGTGGAAAGCATGTGGTGGGTTACTGGGTGGGGGTGGAGCTAGATTGAATATGATTCATCATGCTTTCTCACTGCATAAAAGGCAAACTGTATAGTTATCTCCACTAAATGGAAAGTGGCCAGTAGAGCAAGGGAAGTATGATCCTCTCTCTGCTTGGCACTGGTGAGACTGCACCTTTGTGTCCAGTGCTTGGTCCCCTAGTTCAAGAGGGAGGTGGATCCATTGGAGACGGTTCAGCGAAAGACTACGATGATGGTCCTCAAGGCACTAAGCTCTGAGGAGAGTTGGCGTGCTGGGTTTGGGGAAGAAGAGGTCAACCAGTAGTGGTTTTAAGAACTGTAGCTAAGATGAGCCACACTCCTCTTTGTACAGTCAGATGATCCAAAAAAGGGCAACAGCCCTCTCAATATCAGAAAAAAAATTCAAATTAGCCAAAATTATCATATTAGTAAAAAAATCAATATTAACAAAGGAAATGTATCTCCATATAATAATGCCTAAGCTTTCCTTGTGCTTTATACATCAAGGAAAGCCATTTTTATTTTTTTTTCAGTTGCACATCTGTGACTGTGTGAAACATGGGATCTGCTAAACATAAAGCTAAGGACATACATGAAGAGGAGAACACCTTTTTCCTCTAATAAAAACTTTCTCCCCATAAAAAATTTTTGGGAAGATGATGCAATAAAGTTGCTGCTGTGATGATTCCGCTTGAAATAGGTAAGAATTACTTCAAACATTGACAATTTGGCATCATCTCAAGTAGAAGACCACAGCACTGCTCCAGGCAATCAATGGACAGGAAATGTAAGGATATAAGGAGAGGAAGACAAAATATGAACACAGAATGAGGTCAGGTAGAGGACTGGCAGAAGAGGACTGGCAGAGAAGGTGAAAAAGTGTGTAGCAAAGTTCTGCATAGGGAAGCACAGCGTAGACAAAGAAAAGCAGGGATGAAAAGGCTGAAGACAGAAGAAGGTAAAATAGAATAGCACTTTGTGTCACAGATAATATTCGTGTGGCATGGATCAATGTTAAACTGTTACATTTATTGCACTGGAATGTTCTGTCATATGAAACAGAGTCCTTTCCGAACCCTTCTGCCGCACCCATTTCTGCAGCTTTGGCCACCTCTTCCCCAATCATTTATTCACAGGTCATAGGGAGGATTAAACCAGGAAATTTCACCTTTCTTAGTACCTTGCATTTTGAGGAAAGGAAGAAGATAGGGAATAATCAACCTGGAAAAGACTTTTCCCCTTCCGTTTGACCTCAGACTTCAGGAGAAAGATTGGGCAAGAAAGCAAGCAAGTTGCCATTCTTCCTTGTTTGTTGAGAAAATTGGGGAAGGACTTTCCACAGAGACTTGAAGTAGCCATTGGGCTATAAATCCACTTCCCAGTTGAATGAGAAAATACTGTGGCAATACTGTGGCACCTCAGGCTTCAGGGAAAATCTCTTCCTCCTGCTGGTCCTTCCTGTCACAAGCTTCCATTCTCCTGTGCTACTGTCCCTCCTCCCTTCTGTGTGTGCTGGTGTGGGAGTTTGGTCGTGGGCTGTTGGTCCACTGCAGACTGTGTTTGGAACCAGCTATCTATCTCCTTCTCAGCCTCCCTGATGCTATGCAGCCTTCTCACCACCCCATGCAGCTCAGCCACTTGCTGCAGAAGGTCCTCTACCTGGGCTTGCCACCTATCCCTGCCCCAGGAGAAAGGATGAGACACCTCCTGCAGTCTGACTACACATGTCCAGGGCTCAGATAATTCAGTGTTAAGTTATAGAAACCTTGTGTCATGAACTGAACCCTTAACTCTGCTTACAGGGAATGAAACAGCAGAGAACTACCTTGTCCCTTGCAGCTTCATCATCAGAATTTTTGTAGTTTCATAAAGTTGTAGATTTCATTTTATTTAGGAACAGAAACCATTTTGCAGTCAAAAACCTGAAAACTTAATCTAAATTTAACCCAAAAGTTCTTTCAATTTCTTTTTCATTGCAAGTGCTAAATGCTTTAGAAGTTGTAACTGTGTCAGCTGGAAGAAAGTCCTATTCTAACAACTTCTATAAAGGCCACCAAAGTGGGTCTCCAACCCTCTATGGATTACAGGAGCTAAGCAGGCTATTGAAAATTGAGATTACTCCAACGGCAGAGATAAACAAGCATAATATCATGGTATTTTAGGTGCTGATCTGCGTACATTTTACAGCCTTGTTCAATTCCCACCTAACTTTCTGAACCGCTACAAATCACATGCACTGAGAAGAGACAAAAAAATACCTCTGAAGTTTGCTATCAAAGTCATCTTCAAGTTATGAGGAGCCTAAGAAATATTATGAAAATATTTTCCCATATAGTGTAAGAAAACTGGAGTGAGTTATGAAGTGGAGATCTCTGTCATATGATTATAAGCTTACAGCGCTTGATGGGAGAAGGGGTAAAGAAAATGGAGCCAGACTCTTCTCAGTAGTACCTAGCAAAAGGACAATAGGAAATGAGCAAAAATTGACATACAGGACATTAAAAAAAAATAAGAAAAACCCCTTTGTTACTGTGATAGTGCCCAAAGACATTTTGGAGTCTTCTTCCTTAGACATATTCAACACTTGACTATAAATGGCCCCAAGCAACTTGCTCTAGTTGACAGTTCTTTGATTTGAGGGTGGGACCAGGTGATTTCCAGAGGTCTTTTCCAACAGCAGTCATTCTGTGATTCTGTGCAATTTGGGAAGATCTATGAAAATCAATTAGATAGCTCTGTCAGGTCTGGCTAATAGCCATCTGTCTTCTTGCTTTCTCTTCCATATTACTCCTGAAGCCTTGAAAAAAGGTTATATATCTACACTCTCATACCAAGGTGATTTGATAAATGCAGTCAAAGTTTTCACAGAAAAAATAAGGTGAGAGAAAACTGTTGCTTGCATTCTGTTCTTAAGTGCTCAGAGGAGAGAAGGCATGTGATTTTGTTCAGAGCTAAACCTCATTATAATGCCATCCTCCATAAGTTGGTAGGGTAGAGAATATTGCATCTGGACACACAGCTTATCAGAAGGAAAATTAAGTAATACTTTCAGAATCATGAATCCATCTTTACTGAAATGAAACACAAATCACCAGCTTCTATCCTGTCTTGTCACTTTCTGCTCTAGTGTGAGAGCTTTTAAAAAACTTTACTTTCTTAGAAGAAAAATCTACCCTCTGCCTTATATTATCTGCTGGAATCTGAGATGGAATTTCTGTGTTTAAACAAAAGACCCATTTCTGTTTCATCTGCCATGCTTTTCTCTCCTGCAGTCTTTGCTTAAATTTTTAAATTGCTGTGTCACACAGGGGTACAGGAATTTAACTAGACCGCAGATGAAGTTGAAACAACTGAGGTTGTTTCTCTCCTTTATTTGCCCAGTGGCAGACACTCTGTCATCTTGGTTTCTGTCATTTTCTGGTTTTCACCCATTCTCAAACTTTCTTTATCCCTTCCCTTCCCTTCCCTTCCCTTCCCTTCCCTTCCCTTCCTTTCCCTTCCCTTCCCTTCCCTTCTTTCTGACTTCTGTTGAGGATTCTATGACTATGGGTTTCCTCCTACATTGGGAAATGCTGGAGCTATTTTCTTGAGCTATTTCTTTGCCTTCTTCAGCGATATCCATAAGGCTTTGGGAGCACTCTTGTAAAGCATTTTAACTGGAAGATCTATGAAAATCACCCAGATGGCTCTGTCAGGTCTGGCAAACAGCTGTCTGGCTTCTTAATTTCTTTTCCATAACTGTCTTATATAGGAAGTCACTGGTGTGGTTTAACCCCAGCTGGCAGGAAGGACCACACAGCACCTCGCACAGTTCTCCCCTTTCCCTTCAGAAGGATGGGGAGAAGGAGGAGAAAAGAAGGGGAAAAGAAAGGGGAAAAAACCACCTCGTGGTCTGAGATAAAAGACAGTTTAGTAGAACAATATCAGAAAAGGAAAACAGCAGCAGCAACAACAACAGCAACAATAATAAAAGAACATACAAGACAGAAGTCACTCTCACCTCCTGCTAAATTGGTGAATTGGCACCTAACCCAGCAGTGGTCACAGGTTCCTCCCCGGCCCCCAACCCCCATTTCTATCCTGAGCACGATGTCTGTGGTACAGAATATTCCACTGGCCATCCCCTTCTTCTGTCTATGCTCCCTCTCAGCTTTGCTTAGCAACAACTAAAACAATATGCATTATTGACATTCCTCTGGCAGCAATCACGAGAAAGAAAATTAACGCTTTCCCAGCTGAAACCAGGACAGTCACGCTGCTCTGTGTCTCACTTTTTCCTGTTGTGATTTTCTTCAAACATATGCACTTGTGTTCAGCTGTTACTGTCAACAAGTAACCAACTGTAACTATGATAGTGGGTTGGCTTTTTTTTTCTTCCCAATTCAGTATTTTCTTTGCTCTTCCATTAAGGAAAATTGCCAAAAGGCTGCAGCCTCCCACTAAAACATAAAAAATAAGAAAGTCCGATCGGTACTGCATGTATTTCATGAGGTGAGAGCAACGTAGCTTATTTTCCAGAACCAGTCTAAAACTTAGCAAAAAATGAGGTCATACTTCTTTACAGTGTTGCCTGATGATGGCCCCCAATAAAACGAATACAATTATGATTTGGCAGCCAGGTTCTATTGTAGAGTCAGCACTATGAGGTGCCTAAGATGATGGTTCTTCTGGCTGCAAAGAGAGCTCTGGCTGCAAAGAGAGCTCAGCCTCCTGGGCTACCGATCTGGTTGTGGGCTCTAGATTCTGCTAGTTCATTTGTGGCCCCTGCCAGAGAGAAGATTGATTTATTTATACTTGACTCTGCATAATAAAGATATAATTGTGCAACCTAGGTCACAAAATAAAATAGAATTAAATAAAATAGAAGATGATAGAAGCAAAAGAGCCAAAATTGAGAAGTACGTGAGTTTTATATGTGGCATACTTGTGTTTTCTTTCAGGGAAAAAATGTTTTATGAGAAGTGCAAAATGTTTTTGCTTGTAGCGTTCAGAAACCTGCTTGTCATAATAAAAACCCTCTGGAAATGTATCGGGTGTCATTTGTTGAAGTTAGAGAAGCCATCAGAGAAGCCAGTTAGTACAGCAGAGTCGTTCACAGTTTGATGAGAGAGAAAGCTTGCTTCTGGGAAAGGAAAGGGAAGGGCAGCAAGAACATAACTAGCATTACTAAAGCCAAGGCCAAGCTTCCTTAAGCAAAGAGCTTTTGATAGTAGCTATTTTTGTTCCACACATGGCTTACAGGTGCCCGTGAAGTTTGGAGCCCCATTGTTCTAGGTCTTGCCCTTCAGATTCTGCTTTGGTAGTTTGCTAGTAACTAGCTGAGAGCAAAGCGTTATTTCCCTGATTCTTCCTTGACACTTGTGCCACGGACCTCAAGAGAATTCCATGCAACATACAACAAATTCCAGGAGGGCTGGGCCAGAGCCAGTTTTCAGGTATATTTCAGTAGCTGACAGGATCTTCCCGTCCATAAACCTAAGAACTGGCACACTGGAAAAAACTTGAAACAAAATTCAAGCTGCTAGATCAAACCAGTACGTATTTAAAATTGGAGGATTTAGGAAAAAAAGTGATGCAGAATTAGAACTCTTCTTGCTACTAAGCTTATTTGTGTGATACATTCTTTCTCATTAGGAACACTACCTACTGCAGCGTGGAAGCAACAAGAATAGAATGGACAGGTTTAACAAGTAGAGGAAACCACTCCAACTCTGTAGGAAAATGTTCTCATCTTTACTGTAGTCTCGGGATCTCCAAGAGGTGTTACAAAATATGTAATCTCTTAATGACAAAAAATATAATAAAGTGGCACATTCTGTCCCTTGCACCTGGTATGTTCTGGAAATACATACAAATGATGATATATAAGTAGTAAATCCATGTGTGTACCAACTTCAAAAGAACTACCAGACTAGGTTTATTTATTTTAATCCCTAGGTCACAGAACCAGAAGTTTGCTGAAGCTGATAGTTACAGAAATTGTTGTCCTCTAATGGTCATTTATGTGAACCAGTGTATGAAATGATTTTGCAAGCTCCAGATACAGCTCAACAAGGCAACTTTCTCAACAGTAAGGCCCACTCCAATAATTACACTGGGGTGGAGATCTCCAAGGTGCATTCCATTCGCTGCTTCTGTGGTTCTATGATTCTTGCATTATTAGCTGCTAAGTGCTTCTTTATTTAACTGAATCTTCTTTTTATGTAACAAATATTATTAGTGGCTTCAAGCTTAATTTTTTTTACTCATGTGACAAATTTGTGACGGAAGAACACGAGTCCACTGAGCTTGATGTGGCACAAGAAGTCATATTTGGTAGAGTTGTACAGACAGAAGTAAACAGGAAATGAAGTGGAAATAGTTTTTATGTGTATACATGAATAAATTTCTAAATACCTGTGAGTATTAGGAATATCTAGGATCAAAAACCTCCATTAAGTACACACTTTGGTCCCATTTAATTTATGTGCCTAAGCATTCTTCCTGGCCAGGTTCTTCTGAAGTGAGGCTTAGAAAGCAATTTAAGAATATGGGTTTAATCTTTTCCTAGTGCCTAGTGAGCATCAGATCCACTGACCACAAGCCAATTAAATAAATCACCTTTGTCTTATTGTCCACATACAGTAAACTGCAGAATGTACATAAAAAGAAAAGTATGGACGGTGGCATGAAATATATTTTTCAAACTGTTCTGGTCATCTAACAAAATTCTATAGATTACCATGCAGAATAACTGTTAAAATATGGCTAATAAAAAGAGAGATTCCAATCTCTCTTTTCTTCTCCCTTCTTCTGTCTATCTTATCTCTAGATAAGATAGACTCTTATCTATATTTTACCTTCTTTGGTTTCTTGACACAAAAGCTTTTAAAATTTGGCTTTTTGTTGTAGAAAATTTCAGTTTCAAAGGTTTCCAAGTGAAAAGTTCCTATGACAGAATAAAAAGTCTGCCAGTCTCACTAATTTAGATTTAGAAGTTTTCTTTGACAGGTTGCAGTTGATATTCCATATTGATGTCTTAAAACTCAGGATTTGCATTTCCACAACTAGGCACGCTACGTTACCAATGTATGTTAAGTAACGTCACTGTATATTTACCCCAGGGAATAATACCAGACCCCTATAGCTGAATTCAATCACAGAAGTGACGACAAGTCAGTTTGCACCTTAACAAGAGAACACCCCATTCCCAAAAGCAATGAAAAATTTACTCTGCTCATCATGCCACACGCACTGCAAAGTAGAGCTGCACCACGCCAAACTGTATTATTCCTGTTAATTGTATAACTATGATCTTTGTCTTGATTAAATCCAAGCCAGTAGGGTACGGTTTCAATCGCTAAATTTTGATGCAGCTCGATTTTCACTCCTTTCAGCCCTGCCCCTCCTCTTTAAGATCTGTTAGGTATTTTCTGCCCAGTGTTGGCATCTGCTCTCCCTCCTTTCTCCAAGCTTCCCTTGTTCCATGCAAAGCCTATCACCTGCTACAATTTCTGGTCCAAAGGCAGATGAGTGTGGGAAGCTTGACTTTGAACAGAAATTAAAGATGAACTACTTCAATCAAAGTAAATGTTGATTTTAACAGTCAGTTGTAAGAAATAATAATAATAATAATAATAAAAACCCGACAAATGCAGGTATCCTAATTAAAAATGAAGGGTCTGATTCTCAGACCCCTTGAGCTAAAGGTACAAAGCACGGGCCAGACGGCACCAGAATGTTTCACATGCACCATTCCTGAGGAATCACTATCATTGGAGCTAATAAGAAGTAGGGCTACACAAGCCTTCCACTAGAGGAGGGTGAGAATGCTTACTCTGCTTCGGAATTATGCATCTTAATGCAGTATTTAAGGCACTAAATATTGGTTACGTAAGAACTCTTGCTTCATAGGGGAGATGAAGGAATCACTAGCTAATTTAAAACTATAAATTAATTTTTCTTTCTTATCTTGACTTTTTCTCTTTTTGACGTATGCAATTTATAAATCCCAAGAAATCTCTCTGCTCTGTTTATAAAGTGTCATATTAAAATCTATGCTAGAGAATGCAGACTGATTGAGACAGTAGATCTCTGTGTTTGCTCATATGAAAGGGTTTAGTTCTGGGTGTTTTTTTCCTAGGGAATTTCAATGGGAATATGTGTTTGAGAAAAAAAAAAAAAAAACCTAATCAAAAATTTAAGACTTGTTTACTTTTTGAAAAACTGTCTCCCCCTGCTCCCTTTTAATTGTTTCTTAGCCATGCAAGACATATTTATGTCTTCCTCTGTGTATTCTTTCCCCATAAATTAATCCCTTCAAACAAACCAAACAGATTTTTATTTTCTTTCTCTCTCTTTGAACTATTCCTTTATGAGAATATCTGTCTCTAAGGAATGTCTAGAACTGCCCACAGGACAATTCTATCAGTTCCAGGGAGAGAGAGACTGCTGTGTGTTACCAAAGTTCAATATTATAGGCTTGTTCCTGTGATATGTGGCGTATTCCTTTAAAAATTTGCCTGATTTTTAATTCTTAACTTTAATATTCCTGAATTTTTTACAGTTGAACTTCTTTCTGAATATTTCCTACCCACCCCCTATCTGCCTTTAAAGTTACGTTTTCTGAAACCTATTCATTAACATACTCCTAACACCTTTAGCTCCCTTTAATATCTTCTGGTTTATCAATATTTTGCATCACCTCATAAAATAGACTTACTTTTCAATTTTACCAAATCCATTAACCACTTTCCTACAAACATAATCAGGGATAATGAAGAATATAACCACGGTAATGAAAACTAAGCAACTCTGAGACTCCTTAGTGATCCTTAACTTTATCATGTTTCATTTCAGAGCCTCTTGCGTTTCCTTCCCACACCATGGCAGAACTTCCTTTCTATATCTTAATCTCAATTTGAATGGAGATTTTCTTCTTAAATAAGAACTCTGTGGAAAAATCTGTGCCATGAGGAAAATACAGACATGGCAGAGAAGAATTCTAGACTCTAAAGGTTCTACACTGTACTGCTAATGATAAAGTTTTGGCAGCCTATGCTAGCTCAATGAGCTGGGAAGCTCATTGAACGCTATAGGTTGGACAAAATCCCCCCCTTTCCATTTTTTTCATGGAAAAAAGAAAATAAAAAGAAAGTAATGATATTTTACTTACCTGTCAGAAATCATCACTCACTGCAAACAGGAATTTTAAAGAAGAAATTAATATGCGGTTCTGCTCTAGAAATGGCTATCTAAAAATGGTTCTTATGCAGCATATTCTTCTTGACGATGTTGCAGGAAAGAATGGGACTGTGATATATAACTCACAGATACAAAATATAAAGCACACGGGAGATTATCAGCTTCTCAACTCCTGAGACCCCTCAATCAGAAAGAGTCCACCTTGGGCTATTTTAAACCCAACTAAACTCCAAAATAACTTCAGCATTATTCTAAATTTGCATCTTTCCATTTCAAGGTGAAATTTAAATTCTTGGTTCTGAAAGAGAAATAGGCCAACCCACCAACACTCACTTAGCTTTTAATCTAAGCAAATATGCTAAAGAGTATCTGAGACAAAGCATTTTTTTTCTGGAGAGAAACATACTTTGTCTGTGTGAGGACTGTGAATACAAACACGGTTTTTGCATCACTGTCAATGACTTCTACAGCTGGTGATTGAACACAACCTTGTTTTTGCAGAATCAACTAATTATAGTCTTTTTCAAGAGTAAAAGTTTTCGTCAGATCATTCCATAAGAGAAAGCACACAACCCCAAAGGAACAGCAATTTATTAACACAGCAAATGAGCTAATCAAATTAGACACACCCTTCTTTGTCATACATAATTGAATTGGAAAACTTTCAAAGCACTTTGTGTGTTCCTACTCCAAGTATGTATTTCTTTGCTTTCAAAACCACTGATCACAGCTTTATTTGTCTGAGTTCTCTTTAAAGAACAGAAGTGCAAACTACAGTATTAAACACCCAGCAAATAATAAAATCAGTAATAAATATCTACATGCCATAAAAATTATCAGCTAAGGAGAAGTTTGACCAAACGACAATAGATTAGATTATTTTTTCAAGTATTGCAGAAATACACAATGTAAAGAGATACCCAGTGACAATTTAGATAAGAAACATAAACAAGCTCTGGTGCTTCCTTGCTAAAGGAATAGCATTACCAAGCTTCCTTCTGTTCTTGCTGCTAGAAATTTCTCATTCAACTACTGAATAAAATGAAGACAACACAACACATGCCTGTTTCTCAAACTCTCTAGTTCACAGTATGGTATTTCAGACCAAACCACTTTTCTTGGCAGATTATGCTAAACTACAAGATTTTCCACTGAAGTGGTTAATATGAAGGCTCATGTTCCCTTTCATCCCCCTTACTCCCCTGATAGATGCTAGTAGGGTAACCGCCAAGAAGGAGAGTTACAGACAGGAATCTCTTGAACTGACAAAACAATAGTCAGCAGAGTCTTCTGTCAGAGGCATGAGAGTCAACAAAATCTAGTTTCCAGAGCTTTTCATCTCAAATAATGCCAAATTCAGTACATCTTCAAAAAGGGTAGCTTTTCATATGAATGCACTCCTTTGTTTTAAAAAGCCTAATCCCAGGACATACTGGCAGTCACAAATCTAAGCACTTTGTTACCTGGAGACCTACTGTTGTTACTAACTCTTTGTGACTCCAGATGTGCAGGCGTTAACGAATGTGAATCAGAGAAACCTGTCTTCTTTGAGAAAACAAGACCATCAATTGAGAATAACTTTCCTTGGGAAAATATGTTGGGATGGGCTCTCTTTTTGACAAAAGGAACTTTTGCTATTGACTATGTGTGCATCTCTGAAAATGTAATTCTCGTAATTGTAAAAAGCTAAATCATAAAAGCTAAAAGTTAAATATTAAGCTTCTCTCTGGAAAAAAACAAAATAAAACAAAACAAAACATCCCCCAAAACACCCCAAAAAACAAAAAAACCCAAAAGAATTAAGATTATGTTTGGCTTTCAATATCATTGGAAAACATATTTTTCTCTTCAGGTGTAACTAGGCAAATTAAGCTTTGATCATAAGAATTTGCCCCTAAAAATAAACTCTGAAATAAAGTCATTCTTCATGGACGTTATGTTTTGTTTGTATTAAAATGAGATAGAGCTTCTCACAACCTCATAAAAATCCATCAAAGCCAGTGATGATCAGATTCTGTGTAGAATACATTGGCTGACAATGCACTGCACTGTTCATCTCTCTCACTGTCTCCTGTTCAGGTTTCTTCTGTTCCCATCAATCCATCAGTTGCCTTTGGCAACTAGTTCTGTATCCTCTAGATACAGAAAGAACAGTCATTTGAGTTGGTTCATCTAGGGCTGCTTAATGTTTGATTTATCCAAAATGGAAAAAGGGACAGATGATGTTAAAAAAAAAAAAACAACACAAACCGAAACAACAAAAAAAACAACACCAAAAGAAGCCTAGTTTTTCTTCTCCATTAGATCAGGTATGGTGATTTCCATTCTGTAACTATAGCTAATAATTGTCTTTCTTACTAAAAGGTTCCTTTTCAGTGCAGGCAATTCCATAAACTACTTTATTCTTATATAGTCAACATTTTTACAGCAGCTTCACTCAAGCACAAAATCAATTAAAATCCTTCCTTTGAATTTTGAGTTGAATTTCTTTTCAAAATGCTGCTTAACGTATATGATGAATAAGAAAGTTTTCCATAAACCAAATAGGAAATTCCCCATTTCTAAAGACAGTAAAAATAACAAAAGTACAAGTCTGATCTCAGTGCTTTAATGCATGATTAATTTAGCAAATTTACAGAGACAATGTGTCTTGTCAGCTAGTGAAAGATGGGATTGTATTAGACAAACCTAGGAAAGGTTTGTATAATAAAGAAAGGATTGCATTATACAAACCCATTCTTATATAAGTAAGTAGCTGAACGGGATAAAATGCACAATAAGATCATATGAATTGAGGTTTTCCTCCCTCCAGATGTTTTGGATACACTCAAAATTAGTTGTTTCATTTATCTGTTGCAGTTCTTACATGGAGTAGATTTGGCCATTTGTAGCTGTGGATAAAGAGGATTACAATCGGTTGAACCTATTTAAAATTAAGAACTGCTTTGAGCTTTCTTTGCAAAGCTGGAAAAATGTCAATAAACTTCTATTTTTTTGCCTGCCCCTGATAATTCTGTGGGGACACAAATTTTGAGCTGGTACCTAAAATTTGCACAGGAGCACAGACTACGTTTGAATTTAAGACATGATTCTTACCTAAGTTTCAAACAGTTTCAAACTCACAGAGTAAAAGCAGATAAAAACCCCCACTTTTGCATGTTGTGTTTTTTTTTTTTTTAAAAAGCATATTGCTTTATTTACAAGAACACAATGTATTTTCTCAGTTGCAAACTTGGCACTGCCTGCTTACATCATGTGCGTGATTCCACATGGTGGCAGGACTAAACCTTGAGTAGTTATCAGAAAGACCTTGGATGAAATAGGCTACCCATTTGATACACAAAGCCTCCTATGCTTTTTTTTTGACACCTGCTTTGTAAAGTATCTCTCACTAGGGAAAATCCAGCAGCATTATTTTGTTCCTTGCCACTTCCATTTTAACAGTTATTCAGTATTGCCTTGCAATACACTAAAATGCACTTTTTTTTTTTTACATTAAAGGCTGTCATGGTTTCAGTTGGGAAGGAGTAAATTTTCTTACTAGCAGCTAGTGTAGTGCTGTGGTTTGGATTTGGACTGAAAATAGTGTTTGTAAAACACTGGTATTTTCAGTTGTTGCTAGGCAGTCAAGGCCTTTTATGCTCCTCATGGTACCCTGCTGGTGAGCAGGCCTGGAGGGCACATGGAGCTGGGAGGGGATCCAGCGGGGACAGCAGACCCTCACTCTCAAAAGGGATGTTCCACTCATCTCATCTCATCGAATTATAGAATCATCTGGTCCAAATCATGGAAGGGACCTCCAAAGGCCATCTAGTCCGACACCCCCACAGTCAGCAGGAACACCCCCAACTAGACCAAGTTGCCCAGGGCCTCCTCCAGCCTCACCTTGAATGTCTCCAGGGAAGGGGCCTCAACCACCTCCCTGGGCAACCTCTTCCAGTGCTCCAGCACCCTCATGGCAAAGAACTTATTCCTCATCTCCAATCTAAATCTGCTCCCCTCCATCTTAAAGCCATTGCACCTCATCCTGTCACTGCAAGCCTTTGTCAACAGGCTCTCCTCAGCCTCCCTGTAGCTCCCTCAGGTACTGGAAGGCCACTCTTAGGTCTCCCCAAAGCCTCCTCTTCTCCAGGCTGAACAACCCCAGCTCCCTCAGCCTGTCCTCAGAGCAGAGGGGCTCCAAACCCCTGAGCATTTTTGTGTCCCTCTTCTTGACCCGCTCCATCAGGTCCATGTCGTTTTTCTCTTGAGGGTTCCAGACCTGCACACAGTGCTCCAGGTGAGGTCTCACCAGAGCAGAGCAAAGTGGTAGAATCCCTTCTCTGGACCTGCTGGCAACACTTCTTTTGATGCAACCCAGGGTGTGGTGGGCCTTCTGGGCTGCAAGTGCCCACTGCCTGCTCATGGCCAGCTTCTCACCCATCAGCACCCTCAAGTCTCTTTCCTCAGGGCTGCTTTCTAACCCATTGTCACCCCGTCTATATTGATACTGAGGATTGCTCTGGCCCAGGTGGAGAACCTTGCACTTGATCTTGTTGAACCTCATAAGGTTCACCTGGGCCCACCTCTCCAGCCTGTCCAGGTCCCTCTGGATGACAACCCATCCCTCTGGTGTATTGACAACACCACACAGCTTGGTGTCATTTGCAAACTTGCTAAAGGTGCATCTAATCCAGATAATTCCTTGTTTTGCTTTGCTTGTGTGCACAGCTTTTGCTCTACCTATTAAATTGCCTTTATCTCAACCTGATGAGTGTTTTCTCAGTTTTTTTCTTCCAGTTCTCTCCCCTTTCCCAGCTGTGGGGGCTAGTGAGCAGCTGCATGGTCCTAATTGCTGGCTGAGGTTGAACCACAACAAAGGCACATAGTTCTTCATGAGGCATTTCTATTTGGTAATTCTTAGGCATTTGGTCTTAAACACTCATTAATGAACACAAACTTATATCATCATGCATAAATAATGATTTTAAAAAGTTACAGACTGACATAGCTAACCTGCTTTTTGTAATGCACTAGAATCTTCATGTTCATCTAAAGGGATGGTCATTTCAGCCCCAGTGCCTTTGAATGAAGCTGTTTTGTGAGCTGTCTTGAAAGTTTCTGGAAACTTTCTGAGCTTGTGCAATCCTTACTTAAGTCAATGTGTCAAACCCCAAAGTCTTCCATCTTCATTTAATTCTGTAAAAGTCTAGGAAGTCAGCATTTTTTAAAAAGACCTTTCTTCAAAAGTCTATTTTTTTTCCTCCAGCAACTTCTTCCCTTTTTTCTTCAAATTTTTACTCGGATATTGAGATGGTTATTCACATTTTCCTTGCCATAAAACATACTTCTGGTACGCAAAAAACAATGTCAAACTAATATAATTTCTTATTTTCTATTACTTACTGGCTTTTTCTTTTCTTTAACAGTGTCCTGGTTTTCTTTCTTTCCATGCTTTTTTTTTTTTTATGGAAAATATAAAAGCAAGACTAATTAAAGGAAGTAATGGTCATGTTACGAAAGACATGCCTCTGCTTTGTTTATAACCATATGCTAAATATAATGTTGTTTGCTTCCTACTAACCTTATTGTGTGAGAAAATGGTTAGTCACTGAGCTGATAGTGGTAAAGATGGGATACCAAGAAGTAGTTAATCATCTCAAGGTTCTCTCACGTGTCAAAGTGACATGTGAGACATGACAACAATTAGGACAGAGCTGGGGCTACTCCAAGGAACATCCTTATCATCCTCGAGAAGCTGGCAAACTTACAGGAAACTTTTAGTGTCCTGAGATGACTCAATAGTTTAAAAGGACAATGTGGGGAAGGGTATCCCTACCCAAAAGGCCACCGAGGAGCTCACGCCTGTGCAGAAGTGTTTTGCTGATACTGCAAAATTTAATAGGCATGTGCAAAAGGGCTGTTGGGTCATCCTAATGAATATGTAAGCCTGGGTGGAGCTATGTACGAGGTAGGTGGAATAATGAGAATCTTTTGTGTATAAATAATGGGTGAATGTCCCCAGTAAGGGGTGCTAGATTTGTGGATTTCCACATAGCACCCAACCTCGAATAAAACAATATCTCCTCTCTAAACTGCTTCTGGTTTCGAGAACTTTTGTTTCAGGTAACAGTCACAATTTTTGTGACATTGGATTCTGTCTTTTCAGAGTACCTTGAGTTGAATAACGAGTTTGGGATCTGACCAAAGAGGAACTGATGAGTGCTCTGTTTTTCCTAGAGTAAAATCACAGGTTTTGCACTAATTGCTTTCAAAGAAGATTTTTACCAAAGGTCTGGAGGCAAAATTCTCTTGCTATTGATGGAATTTAGACTAAATCAATTAAGACCCAAGTTAGGTTTTATAAAAAGAGCAGTGTAATGAAGTACAAAAGGGAAGTACTTATTCTTTAGGACTGACAATATGAGAGAGGCATGAGAGGCAGACCTTTAAACTCTAGCTCTTGAGAGACAGAACACATACTGATGTGGTAAGGTTTCAAATAAATAGCATACAAAAGATCTATGAAATATTTCTACGGTGTCTGACTCACAATTGTATTTAATATGGCTTAACCTTTATGACTCACTCTCCAAAGTATTTTAGAAACAACTGAAATGGGAATGCTGATGTTATTTGATGTGGACCATGCTGGTAGACACGCCAGTGAGAAAGTGATCTCTCAAAGTTAATGAATGTTCAGAGGATCCCCAAAATTCTAAGAGTGTAATTCTGCAGGATATTTCTGCAAATCCACACTCCTCTCACAAGGTGTAACTGATTGAGAGTACTTTCGGTCACTCTCTATATCTGATGAATGTTTTGTTGTTCTTATAAAAATATCTGAAAGTGCTAGGCTAAAAGAAATGGTTTTTGTGATTTCTTCCCCTTACTACTCAGATTCTATCCATAGAAAGCAATTCCTCCTTTTTTGGTCTTTCATATTTTTGTTATCAGAAAACAGTTGTTTTCCTGAATGATATACACGTGAGAAATTCTTGCTGGACGTTTAAATAAAAGCAAAGCCACACAAGTGGCATGGTAGCCAGAACCAAGTGGAAGCTGGTGAAAGCCTCCTGGCCAAGATCATTACAGCAGGTAAATATTTTTTCTGAGACGTTAATAAAAATAAGTGATTAGACATATGTTTACCTGAGGTTATCTGCTACATAAATTTGTGTCTCTGCAATTACAAGTACATTTTAGATAGCTGAAATTAACATGGTCACATTTTACTTATTTTTCCCTCCTAGGCTTTCCTTTTCATAACACCTCAATGAATATCTTTCATTCTTAAAGTTACTTCTAACATCTGACTACTTAACCAAAGTCAAAAACCAGCCATTACACAAGTAGTTGTACTTGGACAAGAGAAATTTGTGCCTTCTTACACAGTTAAAGTTTTCTCTGAGATAAATTGTCTGATTTGCATGTACACTAAGTTCCCTTTACAAAGCTTTGTGAAAGAGTCTTTAAAACAACTGTAGAGATGAGACTTTTTCTTTTACACTGTGCAAAAAGAAAAATCAAAAGATGGTTCTCATGAGCCTGATGAGTAAGAGAAAAATTGAAAAGAAAGGGGGAAAAAGAAAAAGGGTAAAGCAAAAGCTGCATGCACAAGTGAAGGAAAAATAAGGAATTCATTCACTACTTCCCATCGGCAGGCAGATGTTTGGTGTTTTGCCATTTCCAGGAAAGCAGGGCTCCATCATGCCTAACTGTTACTTGGGAGGACAAGCACAAGATGGTCTGAGCTAGCAGAGGGTGGGGAAAATGCTGTCGAGATTACGGAGGCTGTTACAAGCTGGTCAGGGCAACTTGACCCTGTTGATGCACTGAGAACCCTGACACACAGTACCAATGTGGTTTCTTAACCTGCTGGCCTGCCACAGGCGTTTTCCACACGCTAGTCAGAATACTACGTAGAAACAGAATTGGGCAATAACGTATACCAGAAGACATCTCTGAAGGCTGTTGAAGAGAAGTCGTGGATGCCCCATTGTTGGAACTGTTCAAAGTGAGGTTAGATGAGACTTTGAACACCTGATCTAGTGAAAGATGTTCCTGCCCGTGGCAGGGTGGTTGGACTACATGATCTTTGAATGTCCCTTCCAGTCCAAACCATTCTATGAGTCTGTGTTTCTAAGGTCAACTGTTATGGGTCCAACTATGAAGTAAAGCAGCTTGCTCAGGTCCTTATTCACACAAATTCTTAGAATCTCTAGGAATTCCACAATGTTTTGGGATATTTGACTACTCTGACGCTGAAAAAGATTTCCTGACATCTAATCAGAATTCCTCATGTTCCAGCTAACATTTTATGCCCACGTAAGAAAAGTCTGCTTCCCACTTCTCTGTACCCCCCTATTAGGTCCATAAGTGCCATAACATGTCTCCTGAGACTTCTCATCTTAAGACTGAGCAAATCTAACTCTCAGCCTCTCTCTGTGTGACAGAAGCTTCAGTTCCCTGACCATTTCAGTGGCCCACCGTTGGACTTGCTCCAGCACGTCAATGACTCTTGTTATGTGGAGCCCCAAGCTGAACACAGTGCTCCAGATGTGGTCACACAACTGTGGAACAGAGAGGAACAAACACTTCCTTTGACCTACTGGCTGCATTGTTGCTAACATAGCCCCACTATGTCCTTGGTCACCTTCTACACAAGAGCAAATTGCAGAATCCTCAAGGTCACCAGCTCATTTTTTGCAAAGTTATTACATAGAATAACAAGAAGAAAAAATGCTGGTTTTAAAATTGAAAACCCTGCTAAAATAAGAAACTCTAGATCCTGGTTGATAGCCTAGGTCATGTGAATATTGCAACTTCGAGTCTTTTTTTGCTTCTTCTCATAGCAGCTAGAACACCTAGCAAAACTGAATATTTGATATGCAAATTAGACTGTTTATCCCTTCTAATACAATTCTTTCATTTGGAAAAAATAAAACGAAGCTTCTCAATATTCAACATTCTCAATGCGTAGTAGATAAGTATGGGAATATTTTTTTTCTTCAGAGTTCATTCCTGAAATGGAAATGTAATATCAACTAAGGGAAAGTCCTGAGAACAAGAAGAAAGTAAAAATCACTATTATCTTCAAGAAGGGCAAGAAGGGAACTACAGGCTGCTTAGTAGCCACTAAGGGATGGTCCCTGATAGCTGAATATTAAAGATATGCTAGGTTAATAATTTTAGGACTAAGAAAACCTTTGGCTGCTCCTTCTAAATTTATCTAACCTCAGACAAGACGTAATTTAAAAACTAAAGAGCAACACCACAAGCTTAAGGTTATATATATAAACAGTACACATAAATGTATAAATCCAGATCCAGGCACCAGTCAGGATGGCACAGGCCAGAAGGAATGAAGAAGGAAACACAGTATATAATTAGAAAGAAACTTGGAATACAGTAACTGCAAGAAAAGCAATGTCACTACCTTACCAAAGTGGATTGCGTGTCCGCTAGCATCCAGTTACTGGAGTTAAATTAATTGCTCTCTCAGCAATCACTTCAGTTCAATTCTGTGGCATTTGACTTTGATGGAGGACCTTATGAAACACTAAAATTTTCAAAGGCATTGCCTTCAGGTAGTTTCCATATGTAGTTTTTAAATGAAGAGAAACTAAACTTTCCCCCTGTATTTGGCACTGGTGAGACCCACCTCTAGTACTGTGTCCAGTTTTGGGCCCCCTACCACAAAAAAGACATTGAGGTGCTGGAGCTGGTCCAGAGAAGAGCATGATGCTCATGTGCATGTGTCTGCCAGTCAGATACAAGACAAGTAGCAAGGAAATAGGCTATAGTTAGTAATGAGGTTCCAGTCAGTGTATCGAGGGGAAGGAAACTTACTGAGAAACTGTACCTAAGGAAAGGTGGCAGTTCTCACAATGCCCTTGTAATACTTGTACAACAACATCTGACACGTCTTCTGTCCTTACAAATTGTCGAATCAGTCATCATCAGTCCAAAGAACTAGAAAAACTTCACTGTGGTGGAAAATTAGGTTTAGGTCAGCTCCCACTTTTAGGTTGGAGAGACTGGCATTTCCCCACAAGATTGTCAAAAGTGGCCAAAAATATTAATAGGAGTAAAAGATGCACTCAAATTCCTTATCTCTTTGTAACACTTAATAGTGTACTGTAATACTTGTCAAGTTTATACAACTTAGGCTGAGAACTTCATCTGGTAAATGGAAAATAGTGCCCTGAGGCTATCAAGTAATATGATACTGTCTCCACTTCCTTATTTTTATTTATAAGTGCATCTAAGTGCTTTTTCCTGTGACTTTTTTCCTGTCAAAACAGCAAATTCTATATCACAGCAAAGAGCATTATATAAATAAAAAACACCACACCAGATTCTACCCATCTATACTCAAAATAATCCTGATATTTTAGTGGACAATTTAAGATTTATTCTGGCCTGGGGAAGTCAGAATTTGGATTTTCATTGTTTCCTCATGATACTTCCTTCAAGTCCCCATTGTTGTAGGAGCAACAAAGAGGCTACAGAATTGGCGAGGAAATGAAAAATGATCAAGATTTGAGAAAAGCTCTGTCTACCAGATAATCTGTCACAGATTAATACAGAGAACATGAATCATCTTTAAAAAAGGATGAGGGCAGGTGATAGTGATGGTCTTTATCATAACACAAACAAATAGACTTAGCACAGAAGTTCCACATAGTCTGTTTTCTTTTCTGGTGTTATCCCTATGCATGATCAAGTGGTGCTTATTGATGGATATTTTGCAGTATTACTGCCAGTTATTCTTTTGATACAAAGTCCCATTAAAATCAGAAGTATTCTGAGCGTTTCAGTGAGAATCAGAGTGGTAAGTTTAATAGAGTTCAACTACTACTAGTTGAACTATTAGTACTACACTGGTTATTTTCACTATATTATTTTTCTAGGAGGAGCAACAGCCATATCAGCCATACTTGACAGTGCCTACTTGATAGTTCTGACTAAGCATATTAGAACAAAGGAGCAGTCATCAAAGTAATAAAATACAAAGTAGGCTGTGATCTTATGGTGAAACAGAAATGGATTACAATAACTTGAGTTCCAAAAAGGACACCTGACAGACTACAAAGCATCCGACAGAACAGAAATTCCCCACTGTATCATACTGTGAAAAGATAACGAAGACCAAAATGGCAGCCTTCAGAACCATATGCACTTAAATTATCTTTCCAAACTGTGTGCACTAATAAACACATGGACAACTGTGCACAACATGGACCTGTTGGAACGGGTCCAGCAGAGGGCCACGAAGATGATCAGAGGGATGGAGCACCTCTCCTATGAGGAC
>JAOQGH010000001.1:72475513-72508872 GCA_025769975.1 Gallinago jamesoni | reverse complement strand
GGGCAACCTGTTCCAGTGCCTCACCACCCTCACAGGAAAGGATTTCTTTCTGGTGTCTAATCTAAATCTCCCCTCTTTCAGTTTAAAACTGTTTCCCCTTATCCTGTCACTCTACTCCCTGATAAAGAATCCCTCCTCATCTCTCATAATAAATAAATGATCCAGATTTCCTATACTGCTATTAGGAGTAAAGACAATTAATAGCCAGCATACAATAAGTAAGTCTAAAGCACAATTAAAATGCCAGTAATTTTTTTGGATGGTAAACATACTGACATTCCTGAGGAGGAAATACAGGTACTCAGGAGCGTGTTGAAACCATCTTGCTTTTAATAAAGGTGGCATTTCTTGTAATGTTAATAACTGCCCTTCTGAGAATGGGTTTTAAACCTAGAAGCTGTAATCATAAGAATCCAGTATTAACTATTCAGTGATGCTCAGGCAGTCTTTGAGTGCCACGTTCATTTTTATTTACTGTATTCTGTTTCGTGTGCACTTTTAATTTTTGTAATCTTTTTCAAGGCAAAGAATACAGAGCGGGTGTTGTCAGAGCCAGTTTCTGAACAGCAGAATACTACAGAGAATATTCCAGAATGCAAAGAAGGTATGGCTGATTCTTTGTTAACAATAAGCTACAATTTTCTGGTAGTACCTTTGTTTAGGCTCTTTTTTCCCTGTTTTAATAGCAAAATAATGTAACCATGCTAGTAATGCAAGAATTTTGGAGACGAAGGACTTTTTAGACGGGTTATGCTGGAATGTGTGGGACTGTATGCTCCTCTAATAATGTTTAATAGAAACCCAAATTAAAATTTGATTCAAAAGGCTTCAGATCAATTTTTGGGTGCCTGTTGCTCCTTTAGTAACTGGTAAAGCTGTGATAGAAATAACACATTTTTCTAGATGTATCAAACAGTACCCTAAGTACAGTGAACTGAATTTTAAGTGTTCTAAAGAGCCTTCTGAAATCCTTACCCTTGTTATTCATTATGTTTTAGGACCAGAACACGGACCAAGTGTTGATTGCCTTAGTGCATCACCAAAAGCTGCATTAGGTAATGATTGTAAGCGGAAGATAGCAACCAGTATAGTGTACTTAAATATTCATTTGTGCAGAGAATGTGTGACTGGAAAGAGATGTGGAATAATTACTTTAATATCGGTCTGCCTGAGTTAGTTGAAACCTCTGAATTTGTATCACAACTTCTGTTAAACAGTGCATTCTGAAGAAATTAATTCTAGTCAGTTTTGTTCTGGTTTTATCCATCTTAGCTGACCTGATGAATTTAAAAGCAACAAGTATCACACCTCATAATGGTGGCTATTAATGTTTTACACCTCCTGTTAGACTGCATAGACTGTTAGTTCTGCATTTAAAGCACACAGGTGGAATAGAGCATTGTGTTGTGATTAATGGCCTGGTTTTTATGTTAGACAAACACATCTTGTACTAATAGGTCAGTCTTTCTATCTAGATATAGGGTTTGCTCCCTTTTCAGAAAACTGAACATAAAAATTCAGACTGGAAGAATTTTGTATTTCTAATGTGGTATCTTCAGTGTCCAGAGTCTTAATTTAATTAACACTGAAGATTGTATCGTACTACAAGTAGGTTAAAAAAGAAAAAAAAGTTGAGGAAAATAGAATAGAATAAAATATGACAGTGATTTGTAATTTTGAGCATCATCCTGTCTTGTGGTTTAGCTTCAGATGGCAAGAAAGAGCCACGTGGCAGCCACTCTCTTGGGCCCTCCTCCTCCCAGGGCTTGGCTGTGAGAGGAGAACTGGAAGAAGATGGCAAAACTTGTGGGTTAGGACAAAGGCCTATAACAGAACAGCAAAGGGAGCAGGAAACAATAACGGTAACACCGATAGAGGAGTATACAAAAACATTATGCCATAACCAGAACATCCTGCAGGAGCAAGTTTCTGAGAATAAGTATTGATTCTAAAGGGCACAGGGGTAGTAAAGAAGTGGTGACTGGACTAACTCAGTGCTTCAGGAAGGTACAGCCTTCATCACTTTATATTCACTTAGTTGGGTTTGGTTTTGGTAATTTGTTTATGTTCTGTTGTTTCTTTAAGTTGGGGTTTTTTGGGGAGCTGGATACTAGGAAAAACAGTTAACTGCATACACTTCCTGTTTTTCTCATTTGTATCTTTAATGTGTACTTTTCTTGTTTCTTTTGGACATCACAAGTTCTGTCTTACCTGAAGAATCTCTGTTCTGTGTATGCCTGTGTCAGGCCCCACTGAGAAGAGGGGGGCAGTAAGTGACTCAGATTCACAAATCACTAGTGGGGCTAAAGTGACACAACTCTCAGGGTCCATATACAAATGTTTATTAGATTCCCATATCATAACTAGGTCCACTGTAATTGATTAGGTGTATAACAAATTATGGCAAGCGGTCAGGTACGCCTTGTGTTACTTAGCAGAAGATACACAACAAATTATGGCAAGCAGTACTTGACAACAGATAGACAATGAATTAAGGCAAGTGATAAGGTGTGCCTCATGTTACTTAACCTCAGAAGAAAAGAGAAAAGAAAAAGAAACAGAGGGATAGGGAAGGAGAGACAGAATGAGAGAGGAAGAGATCACTTGATGCTGGTTCCAGTATTGGTCCGGCCAACTGGGGGTGGGATGGGGGTGTAGGAGTGCTCTTCTGTGCATCCCCCTGCGGTGACACTGATTTTCCCCTTTTATGTTTGTCTTATCAGTATGATCTGCCTCACTGCTACAGGGTAGTTTTGTTTCAGCTTTCTACCCACCACCCTCGCCCCAAGGTGTAGCGTGATTTGGGTGGAGAGACGAGTG
The DNA here is from genome assembly GCA_025769975.1 of Gallinago jamesoni. Classification (NCBI taxonomy): domain Eukaryota; kingdom Metazoa; phylum Chordata; class Aves; order Charadriiformes; family Scolopacidae; genus Gallinago; species Gallinago jamesoni. The sequence continues at coordinate 72,506,052 of JAOQGH010000001.1, read as the reverse complement.
CTGTAGTCATATATGTTTAGCATGATCTTGATAATCTTCATTAGGGTATGTAGGAGTGTCAACCCAAATGACCACCAAGAAGCTCATGCCTGCACAGAAGTGTTTTGCAGACGCAGCAAAATCTAATATACATATGCAAAAGGGTTATTCAGTCATCCTAATGAATATGTCAGCCGAGGTGAAGTTTAGTATTAGGTACGCGGAATTATTAGAATCTTTTGTGTATAAATAGCAGGTGAGTATCCCTGGTAAGGTGTGTTAGATTTGTATATTTCCACTTAGCACTCAGTGTTGAATAAAGTATATCTCCTATCTAAACTACTTCTGGTTTTGAGAGGTTTTTATTTCAGGTAACACTCCCACTACTGTACTTAGGCAATTGAGAAAATCTATTGACTGTAGAGAGCATGTCGCCGCCCCTGTTAACGTTTGTGATTTTCTTTATGATGATACAGGTATGTTTTCTGTGTATCATCAGTGGTTTTAAACATAGCCAATACCTTTCCATCCAGGAAACAATTTCTCTTAGAAATGTTGTGGGATCTGGTGGACCTGTAGTCTGGTTCAGAGTAGCGATTACTGCATTCTTGTTCTGTATAAAAGTTGGTATCTACAACTGAAAACAGCTGTAATTTTATTACTACTTTGTATTTGCGAGATACCATATCCTCCATCAGATGCAGTTTCCCACGTTTTCTTGGAGATATTCACAGCTCTGTTCCCTGTACCTCAGTTTAGTATCTTGGTCTCTTGGTATAGAAGCTGTAATACTTCAAGGCATTAAAATAAATTCCAAAAACTATACTGAGGCTGATATTGTGGAAATGATCTTCTGCAGTTCTGGAATGAATAAAATTGTATGTCAAGTAATGCACCTTTCATCCTTGCAGAGAACACCACCTTCATAAAAAAGAAGCCAAATCAAGCTAAAAAGGGGGTAAGTGTATAGAAATAATGCATATTTTTATCTGCATTATAGATCTCTGGAAATATGTAGATTGCAATATGGAAATGTATCATGTAAGTTAGCACTAAACAGTATTTGGATCATATATGAAACTAAAATGGAATTGAAAACTTTGTGTATCAAAGCAGCCAATGGTCTGTTTGAAAATGGATTATTGTTAAAATGAATTTGTCTAACAGGTTACTGTTATTATGTAGTAGAGTGTTTCAGATCTGTGGATTGTTTTTTGACCTCAGACAAATTCTGTTTACATGTATGTAGCTTATCAAACTGTCTAGACTCCTACGTGTATATTTGAGTGTCATTTTCTTTGTGCTGTCTGGACCTGAACAGCAGGTGATACCTTTTAAAAAAATGAGTAAAATAAAAATGTCAAATATTCTTTTCACTACCATTGTCCCTGCAATGTATTTTGAATGTATGGTTCCTCTGGCCAAAGAAAATAGCCCTAATATTAGGCTATTAGGGTGGCAATATGTTACACAGAGTAACTTCTTTTCAGTCTGGGCTGTTCCATGGCAAAAGATTTTGAAGATTTATTGGAACAGATTAATTTAGATTGAAACCTATTATTTCTTACACCCACTAGAGGGCCCTAATATGCAAGAGGAATTTCTTATTCTAAATGGTTTATGCAGATATGTTCCCTTACAGTAAGAACAACATAACTGGGTTGACAGGGCATGTACAGTTTGTGAACTGTAGCTTCAGAGCCTGAAACCATATGTATGTAGGCCAGAACTTTTACATGAAGACTTTAAAGTGTTAGAAGGATAAAATAGAAGTACTGTGAAAAAGAGTATGACCAAAGAATGTTACAAACAAGGAATTAAACACATGGGAGACTGAGAACAGGAGTTGGAAAACTGTTGCTACCATCTGAATCAACATCATTGTATCTATTTGTATTTGTAGTATTAAGTGTCTTTAAAATCTTTGATGAATGAAAGAAAATGTGTGCCTGTCCTGAAGTAATATGAACTAGAAATAGAAGAATTAGTACAACACTGCAACCTCTCAGCTAATGTGTTTGTCTAAAAAAAAGTTTACAATGCTTTGTCACATGTGAAGGCTAATTGTGCATACATGTATATAGAAAACTTGTGTATTGTTCTTCTACCATTGATCAGTACCTACGTACACATTTATTGACAATATGAATAATCAATACATAATCTTAAGATAACATACTAGCACTTGCCAGTGAGAACTAACTGATGAATCTTTGCCACTTCTAAATATGAATTTTGCATTAAGTGAATGAGCATCAAACAGATCTATTGCAACAAATTTTATTATGTTATCCCTATGCAACAAAATTAATATTGGGAAACTAAAGTTGTGCTACATATTGCAACATTTATTTGACCATGCCAAGCTCTGAACAATTAATACTGTAATAGTTTCATTACCCTGGGATGTTTGACTGCAGAGCTAACTAGTTTTGTAAGACTTAGTAGAAGATGCGTGTAGAAGGTCAAAACATGAAAAAATTGTTTTCTCTGCACCAAATTTTCATTGCTGTTTGCATATGCTCCCCAACAGACTGCAGTGTTTGTTATTGATTTCAGAGTTGACTGTTAATTTATAATGTTGGGTCTTTTGTGTTTTGTTTTTTTTAATAAATCAAGCTCGGTGCCAAAAAAGGTGGTTTGGGGGCACAAAAAGTGAGCAGCCAAAGCTTTAATGAGATCGAAAAACAAGCACAAGCTGTAGATAAAATGAAGGAACACGAGGATCTTCATAGCAGTAAGACAACTGAGAAGGAAACGCCACTGTAAGTATGAACATGAAGCCTAATTTCACGTTAATGAAGTTATTGTCAACATTTTAAATACTACCAGAGACTAGCTCATGCAGATAAAACGTTGATTATTGCTTTAAAAAAAAACAAAACAAGAAACCCCAAATGTGGATGAGGTGGGCCAAACGGTAATTCCCTCATTGCTCTTTTTTTTGGCCATTAAATACATGTTTCTACAGTCGATGATTTACTATAGAAATAGCCCAGTGCTATCTTTAAAAACAATCTTGGTATTATTCTTATTTAGCACAGAAAATAAGGAGACATTCTATTGATACATATGAAAAAATGTGAAATAAATCTAAAATATGTTAAATTTAAGTATTACCACAGAAGACTTGCCTTTTGAACTTTCTTTACCCCATGCCAGTTACATAGTTCCTTTTGTTTGGGGGGAAAGAACTGAATACTATTAAAAAACAATCTTTCTAAGAGCATAGGCAGTATGCAAATACTCAGCTTTATTTGTACTTATTCGGTAAGAGGCAGGGAGTAGTTTGTTTCCCATCGTTACAGTTGGAATAATGAATATTTTCAATGAACACGGCACATACAAAATACAGTGCTACAATATATGTTGTAAATTTTCTACCAATATTACTGGATTAGATGTTCAGTACAGCATTTTTACAGCTATATGTTAACTATATGTTTTGTTCTAGCATATCATCTTTACGGTTGGCCTACAGAGACCTTGATATTAAAATGAAAGAAGACAAGTTAAATCTATCTGGTAAGAAGAAAAGTGAATTGGAGAGACTTGGCATGGGTTTTGGCAGCAACAGAAGGTATGTGAAGTTCAATAAACTGTATTTTTGGCTTTATGCAGTTATCCTTCATTTTACTTAGGAAATGAAAAAATATCCTGAGGTGTCTTATGGCAACTTAAACAATATCATCAAAGAATCTATTATCTGTCAGGAGGAAGGGGCAGGATTGCTTCTGACATCCTGACCTGCCAGACAGACGTTAACCTAAATGGTAGGATGGCTATAGGATGTTTGCCTTTGACTGTTGAGGAAGGTAGCCAGGACATTTTCAGTGAATAGTACCAACTTAACTATAGTCTGTCTTTTACAAGCCAAAACTCTGAAAAAGTCACGTTGCTGTGTTTTCCAATTTCTGGAATGGTCTGTGTGTTCAGAAGTCCTGTCACTACTTCAGAAAACTGCTGTTCAGTTTTCCAGGGCTTTTTTTTTGTTGTTGTTTTTGGTGCTTTTTTTCCCCTCCTCCTTTCTTCTTAAATGTTTGTATAGCTTGGGCTTTATCAGCAAGCTTCAGAAACTAGATTTGGGCTTTCATTTCTTTTCTTTTTAGGGTGTGAGCTTTGTCATCTGTTTACATACTTATTTTCTTCCTGTCCCCAGTGGCATTTCTCACTCAGTCACTTCAAATATGCAAACAATAGAGCAGGAAACACCTGCAATTGCAAAGCCGAAGAAAAAGTACACCGATGATGTAGATGACTTGTATTTCTCTTCTAGTTCACGGTAATGTATAAGCTTTTTATTTTCAGTGGGCGTAGAAGGATATGTGTTACTTAGTCAAATAGACACAATGTATTTTGACTTAAAGATCAAAACAGAAGACAATTCAACATGTTTACACACCTAGCATATTTTCAGGGGACATCTCAATCAGAAAAGTTGTGAAATAGTTGACCTCACCTTGATGTATTTATAAAGACAAGCTACTTATTGGGAGGAGAAGGTAGTCTGAATTACGATCTAGTCTCTACTTAAACAGGCAATTGCCTTATAAGCTTTTATTTACTTTATACCAAATCTAGTGGATTTTCTTGTCAGAATGACTTTTGTTCATTCTTGTGATTCTGTCTTCAACTTTCATTTTAAATTAAACAAGTATCAAAGTCTGGTACTAGATACGCTATAATTGCATCAGTCTTTTAACTAGATGCATGCCAAATGCAAAAACTTAAATCTTTTTGAGTGATTTTGTGTTGGATATATCGTGTAGATGTGTGCAGTCTTATTTGATAGAATTTTATGTATTTGAACATAAAATTTGAGCAAAAAATAATTGAATTTTCATCAGAGTATGAATGCAAAACAAATTGTAAAATACTGCTGTTGGGAGGGAGAAGAAAAAAATGAGTCCTACAGGCACTAGTTGCAATGAAAGGGGTGTTTCTGGACTGATATATAGAAACAGGTCTTGCTTTTATAAACTGCCTTTATTGGATTGCTGCCACAGGAACATGAAAAATTGTACCTAATTACTTGTAGACAGGCAAATAAAAAGAAAAAGACTTTTGTGTCATTACTTCATAGTGTAATCACTTGTGGGAGAAATGCAAACGCACCAAGTAAACTGGCAGCAGTCTTGTAAAATGAAACATATCATTTCGGTGCTTCTCTATTTGTTCCTTGAAAAGAACTGTTACTGCTCTCAAATTATTCATAAACCTCTTCATATGGAAGAGGCTTCTTAATCTGTTTTAGTTCAGTAATTAGAAGATAAATTGTAACCTAGCTCTTCACAGCTCTTGTTCTTCTAGTTGTAGCAATAGTAGAATCTAATTAGGGACAGCGTATAAATTCATTCTCTTTAAAGAAAGTATAAAGACAAATTTTTAGACTTGGTAAGGTTTTTAAGGTGGTTATTATCCTTTATTCTGAGTTGTGATTTTGAAATAGAGGTGAAGTAATTTTAATATCATCTTAATGTATGCCCAAAAGCAAAATAATCATGCTGGATATTAGAATGCTGATAAGTATCTGTGAATTAACGAGCTAAATGTCTCAAGGTTTACATATATAATTGACGCCTCTCAAAATCCTTGGACTTTTTCTTTTTGCTGTAGTTAATAAAATCTTTATTAACTTAACAATGTAAACTTTTATTTTCTATTAAATACAGTTTTTTCTTTCTCCTGCTGCTCCACCCAAATACTGATCCATAGAATGATTGAATAGTTAGAGTTGGAAGGAACCTTAAAGATCATCTAGTTCCAAACCCTCTGCCCCGGGCAGGGACACCTTCCGCTAGACCACATCGCTCAGAACCCCATCCAGCCTGGCCTCAAACAATTCAAGGGATGGGGTGTAATCATTGTGATGCCTTGCTCACTGAGGTTTTCTTAGCTCCTGAAGTTCTTAAACCAGCCAATTATCTCGATGGTTCTTCTCAGTGCTTTGTCTGACACTGAAGAAATAATACTTTGAAGTAATGAGAACTTTGCCTGTTTTGATGTGACCAGATCTTTCAGGCGGTCCACTGCATTCATGATCATACCCAGCCTAAAGAAAGGCCAGACTCTTCATTTGGTTAAATAGGTGTGCAAAAAACCAAAAATCTATTTGATTCAACTGCACCAAGCTTCTAACCAATATTATGAAATCCAAAATATTCACTGACAACTACCATTGTGCTGAAAACTTACTTGCTAGAGAGCACTCAATACTTCTTTTTCTTCTTTTATTTTAGGTACCATGATTCTTCAGATTTGAGGAGCAATGCTTTCTCTAAATGGGATGACACTACAGATTCTTTTTGGAAGAAAGAAAATAACAGTAGAGATGTTGATGTAATGTTAACTTCAAAAAGTACAGGATTTTCAGACAGGTATATAAAGAAAACCTAACTGATTTATGTATAGCAAGCCCAAGCTTGTTAATATCATTTGAGTCCTGCTCATAGTAGTGGGATTTTTTTTCGGTCCAGAGGGAAAATTTGTCCATAATTTTCATCAGCAGTCAAGTGACTTCCTGGCTGTATTTCTTTTATAAGCTGAATTTCCTGTTTAGTTATTTACATTTTAAGCATTGTTTTGCTCAGTGCTATTGAGTATATATGTATTGGAGGTAACTGCCAAAGTGTTTCAGGAAAAAAAATAAAGATATGAAGAGGAACACAAGTATTTGCACTGTTCTGACAGCATACTTGATTTACTTGCTTTGTTTATCGTGTAATGAACCAAAGAGAACCCAGTTACCATATGAATGCAACTGTAGGGTACTGAGCTTTCAGGATGAAGGTATTGAAGATACTTGCAACAACGGGTCTAATTATTGTGATGATACAAAACAAGTATGTTTCTTCCCTAATGACTGTGGTTTTATCATTGTTGTCAAGTGGAAAATATGAGAACGTGGGGTTTTGTGTGCTTGGTTGGTGTTTTGTGCTTCTGTTATCATTATCCGTATTTTATTTTACCTGCACAATACTGTTTGTGCACTTAAGTACAACTTTTTTTTTCTTTTTAAAAAGGATTTTTTTTAAAGGACTAATGAATCTGAAATACTGTATATTTACCATCCTGTGAAACTGTCACTGGGGTTTTATTTGGTGCTATCTCCACTCAGTTACCTGAATCTTTATCCTGGCTTCATAGTGATTTAATTTTTATTAAAAAAATAAATCACAATTATTTAGGCTTCACAAAACAAAGATGATAGTATTTCTTGTTTGATTTATTGCATTCTGCCATGATATAAATAAAAATTACACCCACTAATGCAGTTTATTTTTCTTTTAGGCCTACATCTCATCGTAAGCCTGAATATGAACTATCTTTAAACACAGATGAGGCACAAAAAAAATTTGGCAACATAAAAGCAATTTCATCAGACATGTATTTTGGAAGGCAAGATCATGCCGATGTAAGTAGAAAGGTGTGATAAATATTTTTAAGTGTTAAAATATTCTTTGACTATAAACATGATGTCCTAGTATAAAGAGAATGTAATAAATAGTTAAAATTGGTAGAATTAGTAAACTTATAGAATTATGTCCACTTGAATGTTTGTTTGACGGAAATGTACGAGTCCCTGATAACCCTGAGAGTTTAGTATTTCCTAAGGAGTTGCAGCAGCTGCGTGTAGATCTTTGCCTCCAACATCATTCCTCTCTGATAGCGGTGTTAGACTGTGATTCAGCAGCCTTTATTTTTGAAAGAATCAGCCTGATGCTGATTCTGTGAAGGCTTACTTCTTTTGCTCTAAGTACTCAAAATGATGCTAACAAACCATTGTTGAAACAACTCTCCCTTCTGTTACATGGAAACATTAACATTATTATTATTATAAGGCTGAGCAAGCAGATGATGGTTCAACAGATGATATGTAATTGACTCAGCATAGGAATAAAAACCAGATTAATATTATGTTACGTTTTGGAGGCAAGGGATCATTTTAAAAAATCTACTTTTAATGAAAATTTTACAATGCATTACCATTCCCAAGGAATTCAGAAAAAGTTGATTTAAAAGCATCACATGATTAGAAAGGTTAACATGATGTTAACTGCAGTGTTTTTTCCTTACCCTACCCAACCACTGTATTTCACATTTCTTAAGTAGTTGTTTTTAATATTCGTTCTCCTCTGCCTTTTCAGTAATCCCCTTTTTTAGGGTATTTAGCAGTGAGTAGAACTCTTGGTGTTGTGATGGTAAATTTCTTTGATCAACTTGGAAATGAGTTAACAAACATACACCATCTAAGTCATGTGAAAACTACAAAATGGGAACAGCTTTCAGAACAGTCAACTTCAGCTGGATTTTTACATTCTAAAACCATACCTGTAATCTCATGAATTACCTGATAGGACCTTGAAAGATGACAGCATACTGTTACAATATTTCTCAATTTTTTTTCTAGTATGAAACAAGGGCTCGACTAGAAAGACTTTCTGGAAGCTCATGTATAAGTTCAGCTGACTTGTTTGAAAATCAGAAAAAACAACCAACAGGTACATACTTAACAGAGTAAGAAACTGTATCATGCGGTGAATACGCTCCCATACTCTGCTTCTAGATACACTATCAGCTACCTGTTGCTGTGTTCTGCAACAAGTGTGCAAAGTACAGTATGTTTTAGTATGTCAAATAAGCATAACAGTTGTAGTCATTTAAAAAAAAAATCTCGAATTTCATGTTCTGTGTTTGCAGTTCAGGAAGTTCAGTATTTTATACTGGTTTTTATGTGACTTGTTGCAAATAATAAACTAACTATATTGTAAATAATTTTTATCGAAGGAGAACTGTAATATTTTATTATAAAAACAAATGAGGTAACACCTAAATTAACTATCAGGTAGATTTTTATAAGTTACCCTGAATAATCTATATGTTCATAGATGTGAAATGAGAAGAGGAGCTGTAGGTTCTCTCTCTCTTCCTCCTCCATGCTCGTTGAAAAAGAAAATAGGAAAAAAAAAAAAAAAGGAGAAGAAAGGGCTTCCAGTTTCTAGAAATGTCCTGTGTGCAGCCGCTGCCAAAAGGAGTTAGGGTTGTGCAGGTTGTGGAGTCTGTGGCTGGATGAACTTGTCCAAGGTTCAGTAACTACTCACAAGTTGTGTCCTGACTGGTCATGACTATCATTTGGTTTTGTGCCTAAATTATGATACAGGGAAAATAACATTGCAGCAGATGGAAAGTGCAGAATAAATCCCCTCTTACCCAAACGTTAATTGCTCAGCTGGGGATGCAAAGTGTAGAAGATGACACTCCAGGTGGAATTATGAGCAACTGGAAAAAAAAAGATTAAAAGGAAGATGCATTCAAGAAGTTTGAGATCTGTGACTAGTGCTTTTACAGTGTTGAGCAGACATTTGTCTTTAGTGCTTCTAGTGGTATATTGTACTTCGGAGGAAAAAATGCTACTTTTAATATAAAATTCTGTTTTTTTTCTTGTGTGTGTGTATGTGTTCTCCTTTTAGGAAGCTACAATATTTCAAATGTCTTGCCTTCGGCTCCTGATATAGCTCAGTTTAAACAAGGAGTGAAATCTGTGGCTGGAAAACTTTCTGTACTTGCTAATGGAGTCATGACATCTATACAGGTTAGTAAAAATATTACAGACTATTAAACATCAGTTAAAGTTTATTTGTAGGGATTTAGTATCATGGATCCTGGCATTGAATCATCTTTAAGGAGAAAAGAATGAACTTGAGTTTGAGCTTTGTAGGCCTCTCATGGTAAACAGTAGATCTTTTATAATTTTAAAAAATAATCTGTGGCTGATAGGCCACGTTCCTTAGAATGTCTCTTTTGTCTTTTTTCCTTATATAGTTTATGTCTTTTCTTACAATTGAAACAAAAATTCCATCATGGAAGTTATTTGTTCTCACTTTATTTTTAAACTAATAATAGTTCATAAGTCAGAGTAGAGTAGTTCAGTTGGAAGGGACCTACAGTGATCATCTAGCCCAACTCTTGGATTGGTTTTTTAATTGCCTTGACACTAATATTGATCCACATTTGTGCACAAAATTAAGCCATCTTGTCTCAATAGTGTAAAGCATGCTTCATACTCCAGTTAGTTTGCATTTTCTATATGAGGTAGTGAGAGCTCCCAGATGTTTGAAAACCAGCCTAATTACCCTGGACTTTAACTGGAAACTTCAGTTCTTGGAAACATGGGTCATTTTTCTTTAGGTCTTTAAGAATTAATCTACTATTTATTTTACAAATGTAAGTAAAATTAATTCCTTTCAATCGAAAACGTACTCATGCCTGTCTTGTCTTTTTTTGGTTTTTCACTTTTCTAGGATCGATATGGTTCGTAACATCTTTGGTATCAACTTAATTAAGTACGTTAAATGAGGATTTCTCTTCAGACATACAAGTAATCACACTGCTGATTCGAATGAAGATTGCCTTAAGACTGTTGATATTTTTCATTTTTCCAGCATATTTGTTTACTTGTGCAGCTTTCTGGCTCAGCCTCTCCTTACTGCTCTTTCATCTTTACAGAGGAGAAATCTTGTTACATTGCATATGCTTCCCTCCCCCCACGCCTTACACTCTTGTATTTCTTAGTGACCTTAATGTTAGATGTTGGAAGTTTATTTTATTACTGATTTTAGCTGTGAGGCAGGAAGGAGAAAGAAGGATGAAGCATAAATTGGTAATGAGGCTTCCCAATAGAAACCTCTGTACAGTTGCATCCTTACTCACCAGATGGGACTTGTCTTATGACGGTTTTATGAGCTATGGAGAAGAAAAATAAAGCATATGCTGAGGTGGTATTTAGTGGGCTGTAGCAAAATATAGAACTAAGTTAAACCTGCGCTTATCAGGAAGTAGAAGCTCTTGCAGTCATGAGTTGATGTGCGTTAAAATAGTGGGGAATTAATGTTTTAAAACAATATTCCTGCTAGAAAATTGTATGCATAGATGTGAGGTATGGAGATGACCAGATGTGTGGTATATTGAATAGTGGATTTCATCTTGTCATGGGAACAATCTATTCATAATTTTAAAAGTTGCAAAAAAATTGCAATATAGAATCCTTAAGTGCTTTTTAAAAAATCTGCATTATGTACAAATTGAAAAAAAAAATAAAGGGTCTACTAGAGCAGTTAACGAAATACTTGTTAAAAATGTTTTGAACAATCTTTGGTTTTTTGCTAAATTATGAAATATTGAATGAAGAAATATAGTGGGGCTGTGTTTTAGACAGTCTAGAATTTATCATTGATGATATCCTGTATAAAAACAATCATGACATTGAATAAAAAACCTCGCAACCGAAAATTATCTCAAGTTAATTCTGTTCTGTAACTTTATTTCTTAATTCAAATTTGTAAACTGCTGATACCTAATAAAAACAATTGATATAAACTCATTTTTTAATTAAATTTCTGTGTGCAGATGCCAGTCTCCAGCTTTCTAAATGCTGCTGTCTGTATTCTGTCTATACAATGATCTAGTAAAATTAGTCTTTAATTACAATTACTGAAAAGCTTTCTCATTAAATTGCTATACTGATTTAAAAATCAAAACAATAAGGCTGGGGTAGAAAAATAAGCTACTGTGTTGAAATACAGTTAATATAGTATAGCTGTATTTGTTTGTTTCTAGCTGCCTCATATCTAACTCTTAGTTCTGGTAGAAACTCTGGTAGAGACTCAAGGGAACTCTTAGTTCTCTTGAAATTATCTTTCTTTTTTGAGAATATCACAGAATCATGGAACTGTTGGAGTTGGAAGGGACCTTCTAGAGATTGTCTAGTCCAACTCCCCTGCTAAGACAGGATAGCCAGATCACATGTACTCAGGACTGCATCCAGGTGGGCCTTGAGCATCTCCAGAGAAGGGGACTCCACACCCTCCCTGGGCAGCCTCTGCCAGGGCTCTGCCACCCTCACCCCAAAGAAGTTCTTCCTCAGACTGGAGTGGAACTTCCCATGGTCCAGCTTGTGCCCGTTGTCCCTCGTCCTGTCACTGGGAACCGCTGAAAAGATTACTCTACAAAGTTCTCTTATGGGTGAACAACAATTCAATATTTTCAGTGTTGTGCAGTTCAGCATAAATTGGATTTGGTTTTGCAGATTCTCTATGGCAACCTGTGTACCGCTAATATGTTCTCTTGAAGATCTCTTGACGTAATGGCTGGATGGATAGCTCTTGACCTCCAACACGCCTAGTTGTGTCTTTAGTAAGACACATGAGGTGTCACAATCTCATCAAATAGAGGTTGGGGAGGGGTTGCCACGTACACCAGAAGAGGCAGCTTTAGCTCCTCTATTCTCCTGGGAATTCAGGATGCTGTGGCACCTCTGATCCTGCAGGGTGTCATTGGACTGGATCACAGGTAGAAAAGTCTAAACCTAAAATGAGATTTGCATTCCTGCTTTCTTGGGTGTCCTTTCCCTTTCTCTGATCTTTTGCCCTGGCCATGTTTGTCAGCCTCTGGTAAGAGGGGCAAATGACTGATACTTCTGCAAGCATCACGGGGTTTAGAATGCACGATAAAACCATGTGTTAGATCTGGTTTTGTGACAAGTTTCCAAGTGAAACTCGGCATTAGTCACCAGTTACATTTTGTTGCAGTTCTTTTTTTAATCCTCTTTTACTACAGATGTACTTTTTCGAAGCTGGAACTGGAGGACGGCAGCAGCATCTGTGAAGCATTCAAATGAAATTTTCCTCTTCTTAAAAAGACAAGTAAGGAGACCATATATAAGGGAAGGAGAGAGGGGATTATTTACATTTCAGATTAGTTAATTTTTGTAGGTTAAACTGAAAGGGTTAGAAAAATGGTTGAAGTTAGTTGTTACAACACCAGAACCAGCATTAAATCAGTGCAGAGACTGTGCAGGCTCAGACTTCCCAGAGTAAACAGTGAAGAGCAGAGGGAGGGGGGAATCTTGTAACTGTTTCTCTTGCTTTTTGCAAAATGGGAAATGCTGCTGTTCTGGTCTGCTTCACATCAGTTTGTTCCACTGCTGGGAGAAGCAATTCCAGAGCCATTTTTATGCCGATTTAAGCTTTTTGTTTCAGAAGGATTTTGTCGCGCAAGAGTGGGCTTCTAATTACTTCTAATTTTAGTGCTTTCAATTTGAATTTGCTCTTGAGGTCTACAATTTAAAACCTTCAAGGGAGTCTAGCCTTGTGGTCTCCCACGCAAAGCGGTGTGACTCTTTTTCAACTTCCATTTCTGTGAGACTTTTCTTTTCCTTTACACAGTGAGCAACGTTGCTTTCTTCACAAGAGGATGTGAAAATAGAGAAGTATAGCCCTGGTGAAGCTGTCCAAAGAGCCTCATGGTGCTTGGAGGCTAAGTTGAGGGTTGTGTCTGTCCTGTTTGCAAACTATGCAAGAACAGTTTGGCCTTTGGTTTGCAAGCCTCTGCAGGCGTACCTTCTTCACCAACTTCCCTGTTTTCAGAGGGAAAAGAAGGACAGAAGAATAGAGGGCTTGCAGCTTTGCACCTTCAGCTTGGCTTGAGGTTCCACACTGAAGCTCAGCAACACTCATTTCTTGATTTGTAGCTTTGGATTTTACGGTTACTCTGACCTTTCTGTTCTCTTCGGTTGTCTCCAAGTGCAGGTTTTGATCTCAAAGGTAGCTGTTTCTGTCTCCTGGCTAGCCAGCGTTCAAATCACTTGCCTACTTAGGGGCATCTGTTGCCATTAGAGAATTCTTAGCATACCTTTCCTGGTTGTTGGCTGTGACACCAGAAGATGTGGGTCTCCTGTAGTGTTGCATCAGCAATCACAAACATGAGGGCATCTAAAGTATCTACAGGTGGGCACCTGGATTGGGTCCTGTGTAGCTGCTGCACATGGAGCAATACGGGTATCTACACCCCAGCATTTGTACCGATGGCCTGCGTGTTTACAGCAAAGGCTACTATCTTTTCTCTTAACTGGGAGATTGGTATGGAAGAGCTGTGGCTTTCCTTGGTGAATAGTGGAGAAGATAATTACGTTGTTGACAGGCTGGTTTGAGAAGGCTTACAGCAGAAATGTCTGTGAGACAAGGTGCAGAAGATTTAGGTACACAGGAGGCAGGGGTGATGATGTTCCTATGTTCCCATCCCAACACGGCAGGGTCCTATAGAGTGAGAATAGAGGATTGTGCGGCCTGAAGTTTGTAAGTCAAATGCTTTATTAGTTCATCAACTCATGAACCAATCATTATAAACCAGCGTTTATATCTGTATTTATAAATTGGTGGGGTTTTCTCTTAGTTTCTATTTCTGTAATGATTAAGGGGACAAAATCCTTAGGGAACGTGGTGCAGTGTTTTGTGGATGTGAAGATTGCTAGCAGAACAGCTTGATCAGAAATTATATATATTCCAGAATGAAATCATACTGCTGAAAGCGTTGCCATTCCATCACTTACCTCTGCAGAGTGCTTCGGAGTCGTGGCACGTAGGGAGGGAAGGTGCTGATGCAGTGACCTTGCTGAGAGAAGATCCTTTGGCTGCAAAGACCAGTTGCGTTTCAGAACGTGTGCCCGTAGCGGGGAAAGGCTTCGGACCTATCAGTGAAAGTGATAAAAGGGGGAAGAAATGGACGTTGCCAGTGTTTCCTGAGAGAAGGATTTAACTTGTTATCCAAACATCCTCAACCCCCCACGCTCTGTACGTCTCTGAGCTCCTTTGGAAGGCAGCCTGGGAAGCTCTCGGTGCCTGGGCATGAGGCAGCTCCGCACGGGAATCCCTTTCAAAAGCTGATGTAGAGCTGGATTTCAGAAGTACAGGAGCCAGCCATTGAAAAGGCACCCGCTTTCTCTTTCAGTTTTCTTATTCTACTGATACGAATTTCTGCATTCCTTTCTGGTAATACATAATCTCATCATGTCTCCTGTTTGTCTGACCGTTCTTTCCTGTTTATATCAAAATTACCTGACCCAGTAATAATTCACGATGAATGCAATTACACACGTGAACAATGCTGGAAGATCCAGGAGCATTAATAGAATGCTTGGGAGACACACAGTTCACAAAAAACTTGACCAACTGGAAGAGAATGGGCTGTATTGTTATTTTAATGGGCTGGGTTGCCTGTATTTTCCAATTCACATTTTCAGCTCCTTGTTTTCACTATCTGAAGATGACTGTTACAGTCTATAATACTAAATACTACACACCACAAAATTCTGTCTCGGTTTTGAGAAGATCGAAAAAGAAAGGAAATGCAAAGCTATATGTGAATTTTCTAGCTAGCATCTTAATTTAACACCGGTCACCCAACCAAGAGGAATGCTTTTTTTGATACCTGATTGCAACAGGGAATAACTGGCGTGGAACCGAGAGCCTTACGGAGATAATGCAGATGCTGCTGCTTGTGTAATAGCAATCTAACAATGGGTATCACTGATTTTTATTTTTTTGGTATGTGCTCCTTTTCTGCTCCCGGGCTACGCTTTGTCACCCCCTCTCCCTGCTCTCCTGTTCAAGGTTAGAACAAGCTTGGTAAGAAAAACAAAACTGAGGCAGCAGAGCTTCAGGGATGGGTCTGGCCATTTGGGTGAACCCTTTTTTCCAAACCCTGTAGCCACAGCAGAGGGTGGGGAACTGAGGGGGCAGCTGGTGGAGTGGGCTTTCCCAGCCAGGTAAAACGTTGCAGTGATGTTCAGTGAGAGGTTTTCCCCAGATTTTGGGAGTGATGAAAGGAGTGAAGGTGATCACAGCAACCTGCCTTCAGCCACAGGGGAGTGCTCATCAAGGCTGGGTTTTTCATAGGGAAAAGGTCCCTTCCTCTCTTCCCTAGTTTGTCTGAATTAAAAAAATAAACATTTCCCTTTTGTCTGATTCTGATTAACACAAAATTGTCTTAGTTTTAAAAGTAAGCTGATGTTTGTCTCCGTAATTTTTGCTGTCCAAACTCCTTTGCTAAATTCAGTGAGGAGGTAACGAGACCGCTGACACCCCCCCAGCTATTTGAGCTTCTTTAGGAACTCAGGATAGCTCTGCTCTGAGCTGTATTTTAAAGATGCTCCACAAACCCAGCTGGCAGCTGTTATGGATGTGGAGATGAAATGCTGCCATCACGTCTGCGGAAGGTTTTCTGGTGCCCCAGCCTGCTGGCTCTGCTCTTTCTTAGGGAGGACTAAAGTGTGGGTACTCAAGCAGCAACATCCAGTTTCCAGTGGATCTAAGGAACTGTGCAGATTCCTGCCCTGCTTCCATAAATCCAACTGAAAATAGGATTTTTTCTGAACTAAGAGGAGCCTCTTCTGAGACAAGATGAGAGCTTCAGTTCATCTCTGAAGACTAGTGCTGAAGGTAAGCACCACCATCATTATTTGGTTTGTGAAGGACGGATGAAAGGCTTACACAGGCTCAAACCCTTAAACCTCAAAAGTCCTTAAAATGGGGTGGAAACCTGTGATTGTGAATGTGAAGGGGCAAAATTAAGGCACATAAGAACGATAAAGTGAACCCAAACTTCCTGTTCTTGGGGAAAACCTACTGGTTTATACTGAAAACACTGCTTTTCTGCAAAATAAGTTGTGTCCAAAGGGAAAATGTAGGGGAAGAAAAGAGGATTTGGGTACTTTCTGGATAGAATAATGTTGAAATTGTTTTTCTTTTTTTTTGAACCCAAGGCCTTAAATCCTTCAGTGTTAAATCCTATATGTTACGCTTTTCTGGGAGTGGGAGGGGTGCCCATTCAGGGGAGCAAAGGGTCACCATGCATGAGATGGGTCTGCTTTGCATGGCCTGTGGAGTTTGGGAGGGGTGCTGTACTGTTTGGATTTTATTCTCACAGCTAAGAAGTTTATTAAAAGGTTTTCAGAAAACTTTGAGCCTAGATAATCTTGCCTGTGTTTGCCTGTGTTATAGGTTAGAGTTAAGAACTTCTGTGGTCTTAGCACTTAAGTGCTAAGTCAGTTGCCAAAGTAATTGTTTAAAGCGTAGCATTATTACCCACACGTATCCAACCACTTAAAAAAATTAAAGGAAGTTTTCTATTGCAGTTACTCAGTGGTTATTTTCTGAAATTCACTGTGTGGTATAAAGATGTTAAAGCCTTATAAAGCTGTCCAGGAAATGGTTCATGTCTTATTCTTAGTTCTTTCTTACTTCTTACTGAAGTAGGACTTGAGGTTAAAAATTGGTTAAAAAGATTAACTATGCTAATTCATGAACATGACAAAATGACACCAACTGAAAAACAAAGGAGACAAAATACTAGGATATTTCTTCTTTCTTCTTTGTGAGACGTTATCAATAAAATTGGGGAAAATGGATTTAAAATGCATTAGGGCAAATCCTGTTTGATGGATGCATTTGGTAGAAGTGCCAAGCAGTTCAGCTGGGCCAAGATGGGGCAACACTTGATTAAAAGGTGTGTGCAATAGCTTGTCTGGACTCTGGCGTCCCACTTCTGCTTGGTGAGTATCTCACGCTCTTGCACAATGTTTGTCCTGCCCAAGGGACTTCTCTGTCACCACGAGGCATTGCCAGCATCTGCCTCGCAGTCCTTCCCTGGGAGGGGAGTGAGTTTTATGAAGCCTCTCTTGTTTGGGTTGGTTTTTTTGACAGCTGCTTGTTTTCTCAATGCAAGTGCCGGGAAGGGACGGCCATGGTGGGAGGAGGCTGCCGTGAGGAGGGTGGTTGGGGTTGGTCTGGCCTGCCAGGGCTGAAGGGGAAAAAAAAAAAACATTCCTTTAAGGAGGTATCCTGGCTTCTCTGCGCCTGACTGGGGTGATGCTGGGGGGTTCTGTCACAGGAGCTCCCCGGAGGAGCTTTCAGCTTGTTGCTGGGTGATAGGAGGACCTTGGAGGTAAGAACTTTGTGCTCTGGCAGACCTTTCTGGCAGCTCTCACCTGGCCACCCCAGCCTCGTGTCCTCCTGCCTCCCTACCCTGGGTTTTCGGTTACAGCAAGAAAAGAGACCATGGCTGGAAACCCAGAACAGGGTGTCAAGTCTGGGAAGGACTGACAGCTCATCATCCTGGCCTGGGAAGCACAGAAGATAGGCTTGGGAGCCTCCAGGATTGAACCAGTTTCTGCCAGATGTTGCTGGAGGGGTGACTGAGCAGAAATCTGGGAGGGACAAGGACGGGCAGAAACAAGTGTCAGGCATCAACCCACCAAACTGAACCCTCATCTCCAGAGCTGGAAACAGCATCACGGGTAAAAAAAAACGGCTTCCACAAAATTGCCTGCTAACGCTCTTCACTTTACAATCTCTTTACCCTTCCTCACGGGACAGTGTTAACTCTACCCTGTGTCCCTCAGAAATTTTACCTTCTCTGTTGTGTTTGCTCACGTCACCTTTTCTTCCTCTCCCCCGACATCTCCTCTTCCGTGTGTCTAGAGCTCTCTGTGCTCATCTCTCAGCCATCATGTTTCCCAGTTAGGCGATGCTCGCTTTTGTAGCCTCTGACCTCCTGTTCTTGTATCGTTTGCCCCTTTCTGCTTGGTTTCTTTCTCCTCAAGTGATGTGTCTTGCAGCTCTTTTGAAGATTATGAAGCCAACCCTTTAAGGCACTCTGTGTATTCACAGTGGTTTGATTTCTCCCATACTTTCATAACATTAATACCCCTTACTAACAGCAGTTTCAGTTCTCTGCTCTCTTCATTTCCCGATACCTGGTAGATGGGTACAAAATTTCTTCATGAAAATTGTTGTCTACAAGTTTTCAGGCTGTTTCCAAGGTGGCAGCAGGTGGATGGATGGAGCCATCATTCATACTGATGTGCACCGTAGAGCGGACATCGCTGCTGTTGGGGTTTGGTTTGAGATTGACCCCTGAGGTTGAGGTCTGAGCTCCCTTTGCAGCCGGCAGAGACATGGGTGCTGGGCCCACAGCAGATGCCAGAGCCAGCAGACGTCTGCCTTTGGTCGGTGTCCCGTGTGTCTCCTCTGGCTGGAGAGGGAGCTGGGATGCTCCTGCCCCAAACCTTGCTCCCTAGAATCAATCCTTGGTTTCCATGGCCAATAACTTGAGCAGTAGGTGCTTCCACGGGGAATTAATGACACAATCATTCGGGGGGGCCGGTGCTGACCTGTTTTAAGCCATGGTGGAACGGAGTGTGGGTCTGGCCTCAGCCAAAGCATCTTGCAGCTCCCCAAACTTCTACTCACTGCGCACCATGTCCCAAAATCAGTCTGTCCTTGCTGCTCCTGGCTTCTTCCTGCCTGTGTTTTGTCTGCCTCACTGGTAATTGCTTTTATGAGATGTACACTGGCGCTCGCTTCTGTCTGAGGCTGCCTGAGCTTTGTTTTCTGGCTGCAGCATTAAGCGTGAAAGCTTTCTTGGCTAAGCAGGGGAGGGAAGAAGCCACTCAGCCTTGGGGTCTTGTTTCTTCGGCTTTGATGGAACACAACGGTGGTTTCTGGAAGCTATTACAGACTCAGTCTGCAGGCTTCAAATGCAAATAAAATGTGCTCGCTTGAAACAAGGCACTAAAGGATGTGATGGGCCAGGAAAGTGGATAGGTTCGAGAAAATAGGGAGCGGGCAGAAATGTTAAGGCAGGCATTACTTAAGCATATCACTGGTGTATAACTGCACAGATCTGCTGTTCTGCTCAATTGCAGCCAACAGAGGAGAGCTCACCCAGCAAATCAGTAGCAATTGTTTACAGTGGCTTTTTTGCGTCACCTCAAACATCGTCCACTCTGGCTTTTTTTCACTCTTCTCCAAGTTTTCTAAGCACCTATGGAAATATGATTTAATACTTTCTTCTCGCCCTTTCTCTCAGCGAGAGGTGCCGGGTCCCGCAGCGGGCAGGATCTGCGTGCATCTCGGCAGGCTGCAGCAGGCTCCCGCAGCCTGCCAGGTGGGTTTGAGCAGCAGTGACACCAGCAAGCGGGCAGGAGTGTGGAGCTGCTTGCCTTTGGCCAGGCAGAACAAGCAGGCCTGGGTGGCAGCCTGGTTTTCTTCAATCTCCTCCGCTTCTCTAGGTTAATGCACGTCTTGCTCCCCTCCGAGGGGAGAAGGTTGGGATGAAGCCCAGACACCTTGGGGAGTGAAAAATGGGTGTCTGCTCTGACTCGTCTCCTGGACACGCTGGCCTGTCTTCATCGATGAAGGAATAAAAGCCACTTCAGTGGTTTCAGAGAGTTGATGACACGCCGGGAGCCTGTGGGAGAAGAGCTGCGGTCCCCATCGCCCTGCTGGCGGCAGGTGAGCAAGGATGGAGGGAGGTCCCAGGCCATGGGGGAAGCCCCTTTCCAGCGAGAGACCCTTTCCAGGTGACTTCACTCCAGCTGCAGCTTTTGCTTTGGCAGACAATACCGGAAATACTGAGGGAATCTTTCAGGAGCTCAAGCAAAACAGTGCAGTGTTTTTGAGAAGCACCGAAATCGTGATGTGAATACTCCCAAACAGCTCTTGAGGAGATGGGTGGGTTCATCATGCTACAGAGCTAAGCGAATAATTAGCTTGGAAAAAAAACAGCGGAAGAAAAGATTTGCTCTGACTCAAAGCAATTAAAAAATATCAGGTGAAAAACAGCAAGTAAATAAAATGGCTTGGATCACATTAAATACGTCTTTCAGCCTGAGAGGTGATGCTTTCTTTCAACCTTTCAGTTGAAGGACATCTTAAATGCACTTAAGTGAAAACCAACAAGACCATTCAAAAATTCCAGGAAGAAATTCTCTTTTCTCTGACTCTTTCCTCTTATTTCCCCATTTGTTTTTTTGGCATGAAGAGTCTGGAATCCATAAAATGCTTTGTTGGCATCAGATCTGTACTTTGTGTTGGAAAAAGCTTCTTCTGGGTTTGGCATTTTTATTTTTGTTGGGTTTTCTTGTTCTTTTTTTCCTTGGCCCTTCCATCACTGGGTGCACAGGGTAGGTTACAGCCCACTTCCCAAATAGCTTCCAGTCTTCCTCCTCCACTGGTAAGCATGGGAGAGATCCCCTCACAGGGGATGTGTGGGGTACACAGCATGGGGAAAGCCCCATATTCCCCTTCGCAGAAACGTGGAGCCATAGCTAAGCCACCCAGACTGTGCTCCCAAACTCAATTCCTACCCGCTAGGGTCAGGATGGAAACTCACACCCTGCTCCAAAAATGTCTTTAACTTAATTAAAAAGGAGCCTCGGAGATGAGTGGAGGAGAAGAGAAATAATTGGGATGCCTCAGCCATGCACTCGGCACCTGAAAGGGGGGTCAGCCTTGGTCCCCCATCTGCTGTGGGCAAAATAGTAGAGTCAAGAGGAGGAGGAAGGGCATGATGCTAAGGCAGGAGTAGCAGGGGGTAGGTGGGCAGGCAGCCCCACAGGCATGCTCTTGAGAGGGGGTCTGGACCTCCCTGGCTGGAACAGCTGGGCTAACCAGAGATCCCCCACCCACGGGTGCTTCCTGTGACCCTGAGCCACCAATTTAGCAGTTCCTTGGGAGCAGATAAATAAAATCTCAGCTCTCCTTCTACACAGGCTCTCCATCTCCAGCTCTCCAGGGCTGACAGGAGGTTGGGTGCCCGAGCAGGTCCATGGCTTCAGTGGTGGCCTTGGCGTGGTGTCCCTGGGCCAGGGACCGTGTGCGCACACGTGTATGCCCCGCTGCTTTAAAGCCAGCCTTTATTTGCATCAGTCAACAGCCTTTGAAGTTTCTGTTTGTTTTCAGCCAAGGCCGAACGGTGGCCACAGTTAGCCCAGGGGAGCTGGTAGCCCTGTGGGTACAATGAGCTTGCCCACAACTTGACCTGGACGGGCTGCTCCGGCTCCAGCACCAGCAACCTTTCCACGTGTTGATTGCAGCTGGCCCCTATGGCTTTTTTTTTTTTTTGTCTGTATTATATTTTAATTGCCAGAAATCACCTGGGGTGATTTTTGGCAGAATCTGCCCCCACCATATAGAGCTGTGTCCCTACGCCGTGAGGTGGGTGACACCTCCACCTAGGTGGCTTTGAGGCCAGGTGTTTTTGAGGGCATCCAGGGAAAAGGCAGTGGCGTGGCCAAAGCACACAGGATGAGAAATCTGGACACCACCTCGGGGGGAAGCCCAAGGGGAAGGGTCCCTGCAGCCAGGTGGGGTTGGAGCAGCTGTGTGCTCACAGCCATGGAGGTCCTGCTCCAAAAATTCGTGGTCAGTGACAGGCAGGGTTTGCTAAGATGGGTTTCACTTGTGCTTGATTTTTGAGAGCATTTTTGGAAGGTTTGTGGGCCTGTTGAGTGAATTGCAAGTACAACAGCATTATAGTGCCTTGTGTAAAACGGCTTGCTCTATTGATTCCAGGTGGGTTGTTTGATGTTTTAAAATATTCCTACCAAGTCTTTCGTTGCAGCTACAATTTTCTGTTTCCTTCTCTTGATAACTGAAGCTTCTGGGACTTTGCAGAGGAAGAGTGTGTGGTAGATGGCTGCAGAGAGGAGCAGAGCTCAGCAGGACTTGTCTGCTGAAGCAGCAGCTTTGTCAGAAAGTGACAGTGCACTGAGCAAATGGATGATGTTCCCCTACCCAGCATTTTTCCCTACCCACTTCTTCGTAATTTGCAAAGTGCTGCCTCCCAAGGACTAGCTTTTCTTCTTCAAATGTTCGAAATGTTATGTCAACGTACTGTCGTGTAAAACCAGGCATTCTTGGTTTGTACGTCTTGGAAATAAGATATCTATATCTTTGTGGAGACACGGACGGGCTTCATCTCCATCTGGCTACCTGTTTGATGGGAGCCCTGTTCAGCCAGAGTACCCCTTGGTTCCTTTGCCAGATCTCTCGGTTTTCTTTCCTCCCTTTGTTTTCCACAGGACGTGGAGGGGTTTGACCTAAACCCCCCCCCTGCCATCCCTTCGGCTTGGGAACTGAGGGTGACCTGACTTGGGGCCACCCCTGCATGGCTGCTGGTGGCCATGGCTGAGCCTTTGGCCCAGGTGGGCTGGGGAGGGGGGGGCTTTCCCTGAGGGAAACCTAAGCCTTGGTGCTGAGAAGGCACCACAGAGTCATTAGTCCTGTTCCCTTCGCTCTTCTGTGAAACTGCCTTTGTCTCAACCCACCAGTTTTGCCCTTTTTTTTCCGATCCCCCCCTCACCTCTGGGGGAGGGGAAGGTGCGAGGGCGGCTTCATGGTTCTTTGCTGCCGTCGGAGGCCAAACCGCAGCAGCGGTTCCTCCTCTGCTGGGTCAAAGCAGGGTTGTGAAAGACGGGTGAAGACCAAGCAAAGCCTCGGGTTCCTGTGACTGCCACTGACGCAGCGATGGACTCATTAAGCGGAGTTTTTGAGCAGGCACTCTTTATTTGTGGTGCCAGACACGTAGGAGATGTTTCCTCCAAATACACGTCCCGATGGCGAAGGGGTTGGGGCTTATATTTCAGCAGTACATGCATATTCATATGACTTCCTGTAATGGTTTAACATATTCCTTATCTTGCCGGGGACTCCTGAGTTGAAGAAGTACTTGAGCAGCATTTCAGCCTGTTTCGGGTGCAGGTGGGGGTGAGAGGCAGGGGTGCTGGTGTCTCGCTTGCCTTTTGGACCAGGGCAGTCTTCATGCCATGGCTTGACACACACAACAAGGCGGGGGGCATCACCGTCTTGCACGCAGCTGTGTGCATGTCTCTGGCTGGTCTTCTGGGGGGCCACGGTACCCCGTGGTCATGGGGAGCCACCAGGCACCGGTGGACCCTCACCGGGCAAAGCCATGCACAGAGAGAGGGGTGGAGGCACCCCATTCTCTTGTGGCCTTTCCTTATTTGTTTCGATCATGACAGCATGATTTACTTTGTCTATAAATATCCCTCTGGCACAGGGAATAACGTGCTGGATGACATTTTCCAGACGGTCTCACGTTCACAGGCGAGGCAAACCTCTGGCATCCTTTGGAAAGGGAAGAAAACGTGATCTGCAAACCTGCACAACATTTCGCAATCGACTTGAAAATAATTTGTGCAGGTGGACAGCCAGCTTGACGTGAGCCAGCAGTGTGCCCAGGTGGCCAAGAAGGTCAACAGCATCCTGGCCTGGATCAGGACCAGCGTGGCCAGCAGGAGCAGGGCAGTGATGGTGCCTCTGGACTGGGCACTGGGGAGGCCTCACCTCAAGGGCTGGGTTCAGTTCTGGGCCCCTCACCACCAGAAGGACATTGAGCTGCTGGAGCGTGTCCAGAGGAGAGCCACCAAGCTGCTGAGGGGTCTGGAGGACAAGTCACACAAGGAGAGTGTGAGGGAACTGGGCAGGTTCAGTTTGGAGAAGAGGAGGCTGAGGGGAGACCTCCTTGCCCTCTACAGCTCCCTGAAAGGAGGGTCTAAAGAGGTGGGGGTTGGCCTCTTCTCCCAAGGGAATCATGACAGGAGCAGAGGGAATGGTCTGAAGTTGGGGCAGGGGAGGTTTAGATTAGATCTTGGGAAGAATGACTTTGGTGAGAGGGTGGTCATGCCCTGGACCAGCCTGCCCAGGGAGGTGGTGGAGTCACCATCTCTGGAGGGATTTCAGAAACGTGTAGATGTGGCACTTCAGGGCATGCTCTAGTGCCTGAGATTGTAGGGGGTTTTTTGTGTGTGTGTACAGTTGAACTCGGTGATCTCAGAGGTCCTTTCCAACCATGACAATTCTGTGATTCTGTAATTTCATGTCCATCCCTCCCTGCTCTTGGGAAAGAGCAGAAAGAGCCCATTCTCCACATGGTGCAATCTTCTGACTGAGACCCAATGCCCCTCAAAATACAAATACTGAAAAACCCCATGAGGCTGACTGGAGTCAGTGGCCTTTCTCTTGCCATTTTTTCCCCCAAGCCTTTTATTCAGAAAAGTGCTTTTCCTTAAAATTGGAGCAGGGTGGGGTGAGATTCAAGGGGTAAGAAACTGAAAACTTTTCTGCTGTTCCTCGGTTTTGGCTTTTTAATTTTCTTAAACTTGCTTCAAGGCTAAGAGCTATTCAAAGCAGGCATCGGAAAGTTACCCTTGTGGTTCAAAATGCCCTGTATTTTTTTCAAGGTCTTTGGAAGGAGCATTCTGACCAAGCCGTGCCAGCGGACCGTGCCGTCGCCAGCTGCCATTAAGTTGTCAAGATGAAGCGATCTGCCTCCTGCGGCTGGACAAGCAAGATCACCCAAGGGGTGCCGTGAAGCTCCTGGCCAGCTTCTCCAGGAGCTCAGAGACATCTCTGCGTGGCAGGCTGGCTGCAGAGCTGGGGTGAGAGCCAGAGATGGAAAGCAGGACTTTCCCCTGAGGGAAGGGCTGAGCTGGAGCATCCTGTGCAGGGATGTCATGGACCAAGGGGTCATAGACCGGGGTCATGGACCAAGCTGTGTGCAACAAGATCTTCTGTCCCTGCACAATGTGCCCAGGGGACGGGCTGGGCAGGCAGGGGTTGGTGGGGTTGCATCCGCAGCTGCTGGTGGGTCGTTCAGAAGAGCTTGGATACCATGGGTAGGCTTCTGCAGGTGGATGTTGCCCTGCAGAGGAGGGACAGCCCACCAGAGCGGTGAGGAGACCTGGGATCTGGAGTGGAGGGGAGCAAGCAGAGATACCCAGGCGCATCATACCGGCGGGCAGCAGCAGGTCTGTGCTGACTGCAGGGACTCGGGGCACTAGAGGCAGCACACAAGCCAAACCTTGGCCTGGCAGAAAATCCAAATAATTTGTGCAAATCCAAACACGTATTTTTTTTTACTGCAATCATTTATTGATTGGTTGAGCTACTGGGGGGGGAGGGGGGGGGAATAAAAGAAAAAAAAAAGAAAAAAACAGGAGGAACAAGGGACAGTAGCTCAAAATAAGCACCCCCTTAGTCCCTCTAGGTGGTGACCTCCAGACTTCCAGCCAGGGTGCAAACCTGGTTCTGACATCCAGCGTGCAGAACCATCGACATCTGAGAGAAATCCTTGGTGTCCAAAATTAGGAAGCTGCTAACTAGGAACCTCAGCTCTGGCCTCGGTAACCATGCCAGCTAAACACACCAGCTCCTGTACTGGACATGCTGGCAGCCACCCTAGGGAGATCCAACCAGAGGGCTTCCCAGAGAGCCAACCAATGGCCATCCAGAGGGCTTCCCAATGTGCAGCTTTGGGGGGACAGTGCGGGGGCACATCCTCCTCTGTGCACCAACTGTAGCTTCGCGGTAGCACATGGATATCCCCTGTGTTGGAGTCCCTCCTAAGCCATCTCCAAAGCTGTACCTGCTCTGGGCTCTCCGTCCAAGAAAACGTTTCCCAAGGCAAGGAGTTCCTGTCTCCCCAGGGCTGGGAGCCCGCGGTGCCAGGAGACCTCCCGTCACACTGGTGGGATTAATTCCTAACCCTCTGCCCTCGCAAGAAATGATGTTTTTCCTTCTCTCTCTGCTGCTTCACCAGGGGCTTGGGGCAGGCCTGCCTGCTGTCACCAGCGAGGACAGGAGTTCCCCACCGGTCAGGAGCACGAGCCGCGCTGCCCTGCGGTGATCACGGGTTCCACGACTCCTGTAGAAAAGCACTCTGGGTTTCACACCCACGCCTCCTGCCCTGTCAATCCGGAGGATGAGTGATTAGAGAAAATGACAAATATTATAGACCGTGCTACCAATTCTGCTTTTCTAACTAAAACCAAACAAACTTAAGCCCCACGCAATGCCCAGGAAAGGCACTGGCGTTGGTGAAAGACCATTAAACTTGGAGAATGAGCTGCAGGAAATGTCACCTAATCAGCATCAGCTCCCCACGGCCTGCTGGAGAGCAGGAAAACCTCAATAAACATCAGCAGTGCTGCCTGCCAACCCTGTTTCCCTCGATAAATACTTACTAACTCGATAAGTGCTGTGTCGGCATTGGTTGTCTCGGGGGGAGTGAAAATCTTCCCTGACTGGGTTTTTCCCCGCCGCTCTGGTGGCTCTAGCAGCCTGTTGTCACGCCCCCGTCCCCGGAGCTGGATAGATTTGCAGTGATTTGTGTGGGTGTTGTGGACTTTCTGGCTTATCCAGCATCTCTAGCACGTAGCCGGATCTGTGCTTAAGCACCTGCTGGTCTCTGCTCACGCTCAGGAGCCTGGAGCTCTGCCCCTCCGGACCAGGGGGGATCAGGGAGGAATCCCACCCAAACCCAGGAAAAGCAGACAGCTCCTCTGGGATTAGCCCAAAGGTTTGCAGTACACTAAGAAGTGGAAAAACCCCCTCTGTTACACAATATTTGTGTGAGCTGGCTGACGGGTGTGGATGTACCCATGTCTATTTCTCTACCTGATTTTTTTTTTTTTTTTCGCCTGTTTCACAACTCAGCTTCGGGGGCTCACGAATCTCAGACAGTCACACGCTGCTTTCAAACTGCTGCGGGTTTCACACGCAAATGAAACTTTTAAATGAACATGTCCAGCTCCCCCCAGCCCCAGCACTCAGGCTAGACCACCCTCTTTCTGGGAGGTATGTTGAGGGAGCAACCCCAGATCTAGAATGAGCCAGAAAGATATTTTCTTTAAAACAGACCTCCTGCATCCACCTGTATTTATAGTCCTAGGTGTATTTTACTTCCTCAGAGTAAAGAGTAATTCACATTTAAAGCGTAATATTTAACTCAACAAACGTCCATGAAGTCCACGTTGAACAAAGGGTTAACAGAGGACTTTAATAATTATCTTTATTTATCTAGGAACACAAGAATCAGTTGTTTTTAGGACCATCCTCACTATCCTGATTGTACCCACACCCCCGGGAAGGTTCAAGTGTGAAAAGCAGGAGTGTTTTATCGCGTGCTGCACTGGAGCTGGGAAATGCTGCAACAGCTTTCCTTACCTTCGGAAAACTCTGCGTTGTGCTCCTGGATGGCAATATTAGTTCTGATAAGCGATAAACTAACATGGGGGTGCAGGGAGAGGGGAGGGTCAGACACTGGGGGTTCATAAACTTCATCTCAGTGCTGGCCCCAGAACCACCTGATTTACTGGAACTGGTAACTCTTACTGACTGCAGCTTTGCAGATTTGGGCCCTTTTTATTAGCTACAAAATTTGTCCTAGAAAATTTTTGATATAATCAATGGAGTCAGTTTGGGATTTTTTGATGATTTTGGTTTTTCTGACATTTCTTTCCAACTGGCCTTCTGGCAGGAAAGAGTGAATTGTAGCACGTATAAAAATTAGAAGCAAATGTGGTGCGGGGAAATAAAGGTTGGTGGAAAATTTTCTAGATTTGACACTTTCTAAGCAAACATTTTCCCTCCAACTCAAAACAATTATTCCCTTTGAAACACTATTTGGATTTTGAGTTCTTTAAATACGACTGAAACTAAAATTATTTGACACACTCCGCGCAAAACCTTTAAAGACCGTCCAACCCAACTGGGTTATTAATTCAATGCTCTTTTACTCTGGACTCAGGCCAGGGAAAGCTTTTGCAATCTCAGGCTCTTACAGAGAGGGGAAAACGTCGTTGATTTCCAGGTACTCAGATGTTTCCAGATCTTTCCACGCCTCCCCTGCAGCCAGCTGCCCTTGATGTCCAGGGGGACGCCTGGAGCGAGCTCGGCCGGATGGAAAGCTGAAGCGGAGAGGAGCTTGACCCGTTTTTGTGCAAAGCAGATGGCTCCTGGCCTTTCGTCCAGCTGAAGACTCTTACGCCTGTGGAAGCACATCTCCCTTGGGATTTTAGCTTAGGTGGCAGCCATCCTGCCTGCTGTCTGAAGGCGCCGTGCTGTCCCGAGTTCCCTCTCGTCACCGCTCGTCCCTGGACACGGCGCCCATCCTAACGCTTGGCTCAACTGGCAAAATTTTCCAGAGTTGATTGCTCATTGGTGCATACTCATCAATAACTGTGAGAGCATCCTAACGACAGCGAGCTAATGCTTCTAAAAGGATTCATCCATATCTGCCAACTCCATTAAAAAAAAAAAAGCCTCTTACTCAGCGATTCCACTTCAAGGGATGAGTGTCTGCTAGCAAAACCATTCACTGGGGTGGTTTTTTCTTTTCTTCTTCTTCTTTCCTGTCACAGAAGTTTGATCAAGAAAACCTGGCAAGAAGAACACACTCCATTTTCAGTCTCATTGTGACTGATGGGGAATACCAGCCCTTTGGCACGGCGGCACAAAAAAAGGGCAGGCGGTTTAAGGGTGTCACTCTGCAGCCTGGAGAGACCAGGAGAAGACCAGACAAGGGCTGGTGGCTGCATCATGAGGTGGTTTGATCCGCTTTTCCGAAGAGAAGGGAATACTTCTGGTTTGCTCAAAGCCAAAGCCAGAAGAGACAGTAGGAGTGAAGCCGACAGCTGAAGTAGAAAAGCAGGAGGATGGAGGGTAGATGTGGGCATCTTTCAGCCTGGCCACTGAGTCACCATCTGCAGGGCCCCCAGAAGGAGCTGCCCTCCCAAGGGACCCCGTGAGGAACTACTGGACGGAAAGGTGGGAGCAGCACTGCAGCAGGGAAGGAAAAAACAGCCCCAAGGGCAAGCCCATGCCCTCCCTTATGCCCATTTGCCACTTTGGGCCTTTCAGCTCCATGAACAACTGGCCTACGGCCTGTCCATGAAGGAGAAGGCACGTATAGCAGCAGCAAAGCATATGTAACACCCAGGAGACCGATACCCCAAGGGCTTAATGACCCCCCTGGTCACCTCCCTTCCCCCTGGGCTGCGTGTAGGTGGTCCAAAGCCACTGGCATGAGCTTTCTCTGCCCCTGTGAAAAGACATAAGCACTCCTCCACCTCCCTTTTCCTCTTCCTTCCCCCTCGCTCCAGAGTGGGACATTACAATCTAATCACTGAGTGCCAGCCACACCGCACCCTTCTCCCTCCCCACCTTGGGTAAGCCATTTAATTATTTCCTAGGCTAAGGGACCGGTGCAGTGATAACACCTCTTTCATAGGGAAATGTGTTTTTTTATGTAAGCTCTTTCCAGCACAGACCTTCTCAGCAGCAGGACCCAGCCCTCGCCAGCAGCTCGCTGTTTTATTTTGAAACAGGGATGAGGATGAAGTAACCTGGGGTGCCATAGCAACCCCGCCCCAGCGCCTCTCCTCTCCCAGTTCAAACCAAAGCCACCTCACTGGCTGACAGACCAGGCAGGAGACAGCTCCTCAAATCAAAGCCCAGCTGAAAGTACTTAAAAACTGTTTACTCAGGTGATTTGCAGCTGCGAAATTAGCTGGCGGGTGACATTGTTCTTGTTCTGCCAGGTGCTTTGGAGGCTGGTTTGCATGGTGCTACGCTCTTTACTGGGGCTGAGGGTGAGGTGTCATTTGCCTCGTAGAGCCTGTCTTGGCTCTCTGAAGCCCAGCGTGCCCCAGCTGTGACTCCCGAGCAGGGCTGGTTAGCATCCCTGGGGTATTCACCAGGTCATTGCCCCCTTTAAGCCTAGGGGTGGCTGACAAACCCAAACCAGTGGGAGTTCGTGCAGGGCTGTAAGCTCAGGAACCACTGATCAAACAGCCCAGAGGCGTTTTATTCCCAATATGATGGGAATTCTGCTGTTTAGATACATCTTCATATCCAGAGACTAAGGCTTTACCATCTCTGCTGTAGCAGCCCCATGGAAGGCAAATCCTGGCTCTGGCAACTCTTCTGGAGAGAACTCTGCACTTCAGATCCTCCTTCCTCCTAAGAGAAGACTTAGGGGGGATCTGATCAATGCGTACAAACTCTTAAAGGGAGGGTGTCAGGAGCACGGGGCTGGTCTTTTCTCAGTGGTGCCCAGGGACAGGACAAGAGGAAATGGGC
>JAOQGH010000001.1:72405862-72421324 GCA_025769975.1 Gallinago jamesoni | reverse complement strand
GGCTTGAAGATCTCCAGAGAAGGGGACTCCACACCCTCCCCGGGCAGCCTCTGCCAGGGCTCTGCCACCCTCACCCCTAAGAAGTTCTTCCTCATATCTCACACCTGCTCCTGTTTCGATAGTGCTCACCTGCCAGTGTGGCTACCTGCCAGGAGTCCCCTCACTGTCTCAGCGAGGCCACCTTTGCTGTGGAAAAGATCAGCCAGCTGTAAAGCCTGCCCAGCCATCTTAAGTTTGATTTGCTTGTCAGCTCCAGAGCCCAGATCCAGCCCAGCCTGGCACGGGGAGGAGTCCTGCTTGGTCAGTTTGCTGATTGTGACACGTTTGTCTGCTCCCTTTTCCATGCAGAACCCGATGGAGTTGACCAAAAAGATCCCGCTTGGATCCTCCTAGAAAAGAGCTCAAAGGAGGTAAGGACAGACTGGAAGGAGATAGCATCATCTAAAGAAATTCTGCCAGAATTAACAATAAGGAAAAGCAGCACAGGTGAATTCAGGAAGTCACTGGGCCTGTTGGGTTGGTGGCTGCTCAGTCACCTGTGGAGAAACACTCCCAGGAGAAAGCCTGGCTGCCCCATGGGATGACCTTCAGGCTGGACTTTTGGGCTCAACTGAGGAGCTCAGGCTGCTGCTGCCTGTAACTGGCTTGTCTCAGAGAAGCTCGGACAGACAGCGCGCTGCCACGCACGACCATCAGATACAACTCTGCAAATAAAGAAGCTTCCTAACCTTAAAAAACAAATAAATTTAGCCTCCCTGTCTCTGAAAGCTGGAAGGTGTGTTACGGCTGCAGCAGAAGCCACCCCTGTTCAGGCATAAAAAGCACCCAGGGTAAGTGCAACTTCTCTCCTAAAGGGGAAGGCAGGATGCAACAATATCTAGCGGAAATCAGAAGAGTCATTCCAGAAATTATTCTGGATTATCTCCCCATTGCAAAGCCTATATATATAATTTAAGCCCCCCCCCCCAAAAAAAGATGGGTTAAATCTCCATAGGATTTTGATCGATACCCATCTATCTTTTCCTCATCACTGTGAACGAACAGCCAGCAAAAATTTATCACGTTCTAGATTTCAAAGTGTTTATCCTCAGCATTCCCACTGGAACACTGAGCCGGATGAAGGTCAGGAGACAGGGATCCTCCATCTCCTGGTCCGTTACCTGCCACTCCGGGCAGAGCGCCCAGCATCACTTGTACCTGCAGGCCAGCAACAACGTGTGGTCTGGGGAAGCTCACCTCCTCCTGGAGAAGCAGCTGGAGCTCCTGTGGCTGCTGAGGGCTGCCAGGGAGAGGAACGACCCCTGGGACCAAAGAGGTTGTTGCCCTTTACGGCGAGAAGGGCCAGAGCTGGTCCTTCCTTTGGCAGCCTGCGAGGACTGGCTGGGGAGCACACAATGAGCAAGAGGGAGTAACTTTCCAATCTCACCACACCAAACAACCTGAGATGATGGTTCAAATCAGCATCCCAGAAACAAGTAGACTGGGGGTAGTTGGCTCCTTAGCTGTTAGCTGAGTCCTTCTGCAGGCACTATCAACAAACAAAACTGATGAGTCCACACAAAAAAAATGTGCGATTTTGTCCCTTCTCCCTCCTCCTTTGTCTTTTAAATAGAACAAAATGAGATTCCAAGGAAAATTAAAAAGAAAAAAAAAAGAAGATAAATTAAAAGGAACCGGTTTCCAGAAACATTTGGTGTTTTCCACAGACTTTATTGGATTTTACATGGCAATACACAGTAGCTATGTTGCCCTCTTCAAACACGCACAAATTAAAATACCCCAAAGGTATCAACCGCGCGCACAAGCACACAGACACGTTCTGACTTCATCGCTTGCTTTCATAGCCCACCCCATCAACCAACCAAACAACAAGGCAGCTTCCAGGGGGTGACCTGGCCTCCAACCAGTGAATGCAGGAAGGGGTTGTTCGGAGCAGAATGCTAATTACACTGGACTTAAATAAACCACCATATGCTTGCTGTGTCACTACCCTCCCCTTCCCCCCCCCCCCCTTGTCAATGTCCAAGTCACGTTCACACACCAGCCTCTAGTGAGGGTGAATCTGGAGGAACATCTTTACTCCGGAGCCTGCACCACGTCTTTCCAGAGCTTCTGCAGCATTTGGGAAAGCAGCCTCTTAGGCCCAACTTACATTAGAAATAATAACTATATGGCAGGGTACTCACGGAAAGCAAGCCCTGAATCCATATCCCCAGCATCTGCACCCTAAAGCTGATGGCAGGCATTACTCAGTGTGGTCTTTCTGCTCAGATAGAATAGCTCAAACACCCCCAAGACTGCAGAGGAAGAAACAACAGAGAGCAAGCTGTTTGCGGAGACAATTAGTCAGGAATACTGAATAAAGCATCCGTTGTGATCTGTGTGTACAGTGGTGGTAAAGCAGCACATAAACTATTTTAGGTAGACATTATGGATTCTTTGCCTGGCTTCAGTAACTTAAAGAGAAAATGGCAGTGCCTGGTATTTCGTGTAACACAACCGATCCACGTCAATTTTTTTCCTCTTGGCACATAAATAACAGCCCACACTGCCCATCCTGCAGAGACCCAGGCTAGTAACAGCTTCTGAGGATACAATAACACAACGCTAGAACGTGTCTCCAATCTACCCCAGCATCTCATGGGAGCTCCACAGAAGCCCCTCCTTTCTTCCTTTTCTAGCCTCGTTAGCATTTTTTCAGAAATACCCACAAAATCAGCGCAAATCCAACACCCCTTGTACCATAGCAGCAACGTGTTGGAAATGGTCTCGCTCCCAGCAAGGAGAGCGATGAAACAAGTGACAAACACTCAGTAAAGCAAGACACCACCACGAGGAACAACTCCAGCCGTACCTGTTCTGCCTCTACACACCAAAGAAGCCTCGTGTCGCTGCGCTCAAACAACATGCAACATTCAATGATCCACCGCTCCGATCAACGGTGGGGTTGATTTTTGGCTAGGACACCTCGCCATACCGAAAGGCTGGCAAAAAGATTTCCCACTGGGTAGGTAGGGTTTTTAAAATCTGGCAAACTTCCAAAGCAGAGGAGCTGTGGTTTAAGAAGGTAAAACAATGAGCAACATGTTCGATATTTCCATTTTTGAGGACAAGTCCTACTTCAGGTTTAATATTATGAAATAATATATTTCCTATATATTTCTCTATATAACTTTTTTTTTTTTCCAACGACACCATCTTTACTTTAGTCACAGCACAGAAATATCCCTTCCATACACAGGGAGTACTCTCAACTTTGAGAAAATTTTTTAATTTTCTCAGGAAGAACATTTTCTCAAAGAACACTTTGAGAGAAGTGTTAATAATCTTGTCTGAATGCTAGAACTGCTGCTGCTGGGAACAAGAAAGAAGACGTTTTAAAACGTGCAGTTTCCACAAGAGTCACTGCTAGAAGAAACATGCTTTATAATTGTTCCATCCCAAATGGAACATCATTGAACCGTGCGCTTAGTAAAAAAGCAACAAAAGCAAACAGTTCCAAAGGTCAGCCTGCATTTCCCAGTAACCAGCTGGTATGCAAACTGGCATCTTTTTACAACCCTTACCCCTTCCTCTAAGCCTCAAACTTTCCATCACTCTATCATCTCACAAAATTTAAATTCTCGCCTTTATATGTACTTCATATACTTCGTTTGTATTTTTTTTAATTATTTTTTTTTTTTTTATAAAACAGTATAAAAATAAGAGCAACAGTCAAGAGCTACCGGGAAGTTTACACAAGACAGGGATGACTAAAATCCAACACCGGATACTGTAGGAAGGGCAGAGCTGGTATTTGTGCTGAACAAATGCACTTGAAAAAAGGGCAGTATGGTCTTTTTTTGTCAGCTGAGAGCCTAGAGAAAGCTGCTGCACAGTATCTACAGACACAAGGCTTCTACCTAACATCTCCTGCTACTCTGAAACAGTACGAAGGACTATCTGAGGCTGTGAATAAGCAAAAGGAGCACTATGATACCATGTAGATTTAAATGCAACACCCCGAAACGTATCACCAATTTGTACATTAAATATAGTAAAAACAATTACCATTAATGAGTGTCTGGGTGTTTCTTATGGCAACTTTAGAGTAGGCACCTTATTTTTTTTTCTTTCTTTTTTTTTTTTTTTTTTAAATTCTCCACTCCAATATTACTTCTAACAAACAGAAGCAAGAGCAATGTAACGTACATGATCTGCTGCCCATCACGAATAACGATGATGTTTCTTGCACGGGGATGAGTGAGGCTCTGGCAGTGCCCGGTGGTTACTGTCACATGTTGGAGTCCTCATCTGTTATACTGGTGCTGGGAGAGCGAGCCACAAAGTCCTTAAACATTTCGTCTTCTTTCAACATATGCTAGAAAAGAAAGGAAAAGAGGGAAGAGTCAAGCTTCAGGCCCTCACGACTCAAACCAAGCACAGGGGACAGCCCCTGCCAGCCACCCCTTCCTTCTGCGGAGGACATTTTTCACCCGTGCTGGTTCTCGACCAGCTTGTGGCTCAGTCCCCCTTCTGCTGGCCCAAAGGGCTGGGGGAGCACAAGCTGGGGCTGGGCTTCCACCAAGACAACGTGCTATGACCCCCCCAGTTGGCAACCCACCACCCAAGGGCAACTCGGTCACCTAAAGCCGAATGCCGTGTCCTCTGCCCTCCCTGGAGGGTGGAGAGTCAGCAAAGAGGACTAGTGACCACGGGCCACCACTCCCATCCCCAGCCAGGATGGGCAGGTGTCTTCCCCAACTGCTAATTTTTCTTTTCTTTTCCCCTCTGTCCCTGTACAAAACCCAAAGGACCTCAGCTGACCCCTAGGACTGATGATGCTTCACTGTACCCATATTTTATATGTATTTTATACACTTCACAGTATTTTATAGCTCCAGATGCCAGTGGCGCTTCACTTATCCAAAGACTGGGTCTTGCTGTGCACTGAAATCCAGCAAAGCAATTGTCCCCAAAAGTACAGAACTCAGCTGCTTGACAGAGCCAGTAATAGCAAGAAAAGTTATAATTAATGTATTAAATAGCAATGCTAATGGTGACTGCTAAGGGTTTTATACCCATCTTGCAGAGACCTTATTCCACAGACCCCACTTTTAAGCCTTACTGTCAAGTTGTTGATGCCTTCAGAAAATGCTCCGATTTGCCTCACTGTCCCTTCTGAATCTTCCATCTACAAAAAACCAGATATTGAATCAATAACAAACACACTGGATGCCACGACAGGGTGGCAAGTTAAGCTCAGCACATCATGTAAATGCCTGACTACACCCAACTTAGAGCAGAGAAGGAGAGTATCCTGTCAGGAGAGATCAGTTGTGTCCTAAAAGAGCCTCCCTGGGGCAAGAGACACTTTTGTTAGTAATGCTGGGTGACTGCCACAAGTCAGGACCTTCACGGACCTAAGCAAAACAAAGGCTTCCCTGAGGAAAGGAAGGCTTTCCCATCAAATCACAGCGATCCATCAAGGACTCCAAACTGGCTTACCTGTTCCAGCCTGTCCAAATCATCATCGTCATACACTCGGATATCCAGGCCAGGCTTAAAACCCTTCTTTGAGCCACTTCCAGATGCCCGCCCCAGCTCCATAGGACACACATACTCTTCCACATCGTCTTGCTTCTTCTTCCTTAGGCTTCCAAAATTGCTGAAGGTAAGTTTCTTTGGCTTACAAGTGAAGAGAAAATGAGAAATACATTAGAGAATCAGCAAAGAATTAACAAATCTCTTACTCTCACACTGGCATTTCCATGATGAAGGGTGATGAGCCCACTGCTCTCCTAAACAAAGATCTTCTGAGTAGCTATATCTCATGATAATTGCATCTGAAGGAAGATGTGTCCCCTCATTCTACCACTGTTAAGACAAAACCATTTAAGGGATCCCAAATGACATCAGAATGAGATCTTACCGTGCAGACAGAAGGACGATGCACAAGAGTGCTCACAGGTGAGGCTGAGATATGGTGTGTTCACAGCAGATACAAGTCCCAAACCCAGATCTGCCGAGTCCTGCTCTCGTGAGCAGCCAGTCCCTTTTCTCAGACTTTACTGAACTGTCCTCCAATCACAGACAAAGCCAGTACACCGGATAGCCGAATTTCACTGAATTTCACTAAATTTTTAGAGTTGGAAGGGACCGTAGAGATCATCCAGTCCAACTCCCCTGCTGAAGCAGGATTGCCCAGAGCTGGAGCATGTTACTCAGGACGGCATCCAGGTGGGGCTTGAAGATCTCCAGAGAAGGGGACTCCACGACCTCCCTGGGCAGCCTCTGCCAGGGCTCTGGCACCCTCACTGTGAAGAAACTCTTTCTCATATTTGAGTGGAACCTCCCATGTTCCAACTTGTACCCATTTGTCCCTCATCCTCTCACTGGCAACCACTGAAAAGAGTCTGGCTCCCTCCTCCCTCAACCCACCCTTTAGATACTTATAAGTACTGATAAGGTCTCCCCTCAGCCTTCTCTTCTCCAGGCTAAAGAGTCCCAGCTCTCTCAGCCTTTCTTCTTGAGAGTAATGCTCCAATCCTTGAATCATCTTCATTGCCCTTCGCTGGCCTCTTTCCAGTAGTTTCCAGGAATGTCTGCCTGGAAGCTCACGTACTCACCCGGAATGAGTGACCTACCTTTACTTTGGCAGTTGCTGTTAAGAGGACGTAGTCTAGAGATTCCATGGCTTTGCGTTTCTGCTGCTGGGCCTCCTGTCCGATGAGGAGGTTGAAATGAGTAGCCAAATGGCGTCTCAGTAGCGTCTTGTTTGGTGGGATGTTCAGCAACTGTGCCATGGTTTCTACATTGAAACGAGGCTCCAAAACCTAGTAATCAAATCACAGAGAATCCAGCTGAAGCCAGTACCATCTGATGAGGTTCTCAAGGATATCAACAGGCACATCCGTCTTGGGTGCTTCCTAAGGTTGCTTTGGGGTTTTTGTTCATATTTTAGAGGAAACATACAACAAAGAGGGAGAGAAGAGGATTGACTAGATAAAGGATTCACAAAATGCTATTTGCAGGCTTTCCTTCTGGAGTTTAAATAGAAAAAAAAATGGCAGAGAAGAAGAAAGTAACAGATAAATCCACCTTTAACTCAAATATAATGTGTAAAGCTATCACAAGATGTTTACCCAACATCCTCTTTAATTCTGGAAGATGTAGCTAGAGGAATGATGGAAAAGAGAAATAAAATCACCACAATAAACTTCTGCAAGTGTAAGTCTCTCGTCTGGAGTACCTGATGCTAGAGCAATTTAAAGTAATCCTGACTTGACACTGAAATCATGAATTTTACAAAAGTAACAAGCCTTCTGCACAAAATAAAAACATATCCATGTCTACAAAGGAAGACAAGGGCTGTTTAACAGCATGATAGCAGCATAAAGCATCATAGGACAGGAGGTGGAGAATGCCCTACCTAAATTAAATTGTGTCAGAAATACAGATAATCAAACCCATTGCTGCCCACACTTTTTATGACCTTTAGAGTACTAAATTTTGACAGTGACTCCTTATTAAGCAGAATAAGAAGATAAGGTGTGTGCAGCAAAGATGATGTCGGAACTTTGCTCTAGCAATTCTCAGCCGTATTTTTTTTTTTAATAAAATGGAACAGACCAGCCCAGCCCAAAACCTTACCATTAGTCCTCCATGGACACCACTCCCCCGCAGGTTAGGTGCATACTCTGCCAGGTCAACAGAGCGTAACCACTCCATCACACGATGATTGGTCCACTGGGTGACTTCAGAAGGTGTGACATTATTCTGTGAACAAGAGGAACGGGCAGTTAAGGAGACTTTCTGACTCAGCTGTCTTAGCCCCCGTTTTTACCAAAACAAACCTCTCCTGAAGGTTGAAAGCATGCCCACTTTGCACTTGAGAAAAAACCCCTCTTTTTGGATTTCTATCTTGCATCAATACCAACATGGAGATGGATCTGACAGTGGGCAGGTCTTATGCTTCATGAAGCAGCTATTATGATTCATGCCATTCGATTATTCTGCTCTGCATTAGGACTACTTGCAACTTCTACCAGTGGAACTGAGAATGTAACGAGCTCCACGAGCCGCTGTGCTTTTCTTGCAGATGCACATTGTGAATCTAAATCCAAACCTAAATCTAAATCCAAATCCAAGAGTCTGGCTTGCCTCATCATCCATTTCCCTATCCAGCATATGCTGCTTCCAAAACAAACTGATAGCAGTCTCTTGTCTGGTAGCAGAGCCAAACTCCTTTTACACAGAAAATTTTGACACAGTCATCAATTTTCCAGAGGGTTACACAAGACTTACAGTAACAGTGCCCGGAGTTCTGCTCCAGACAGCACGTTAGAGCCTAAGCCGAAGGAGCCAGCTATTGGGTAGGCAGAGGAGAGAGAGATTTTGCAAGAAGACATGAGTCTGGGGCCAGGGCAGGTGGCAGAAAGGAGAGGACAGAGCAGGAGTAATCAGAAACATCAGGGAAAAATCCTAGAGAATTCCTCTTCACCGCTTCATCTTAAAGCAGTACCTCATCAGATGGCCTCCTGCGCAGACAGTTGGGCTCAAAGTTATTTATCCTCAAAACCTGGATGGCTCTTTTGATGCTGAGGTGGTGGAGGACACTGACAACTTTCAAGGACAACAAGTCATCCTGTTGGAGAGGAAGTGGGAGTTAATAAACATGAACGTGCTTATTGGTGGAACCAGCACCTGACTGAATCATGGAATCTTCATGGTTGGAAGGAACCTTTCAGACCATCAAGTCTAGTCACACACACACACAAAAAAACAAATGGCAAATGAGAAAAAATGTTTAGGTTAGGCTCAAAGTTAAAAAAGGACTGCTGGTGGTACCCAACCTGGATAAACACCGGGGAGTCCTGGTGGACAACAGGACGCTCGTGAGCCAGCAATGTGCCCTTGTGGCCAAGAAGGCCAATGGCATCCTGGGGGGCATCAAGAAGAGTGTGACCAGCAGGTGGAGAGAGGTCATCCTGCCCCTCTGCTCTGCCCTGGGGAGGCCCCAGCTGGAGCACTGGGTCCAGTTCTGGGCTCCCCAGTTCCAGAAGGACAGGGAACTGCTGGAGAGGGGACAGCAGAGGGCTATGAAAATGATTAGGGCACTAGAACATCTCTCTTATGAGGAAAGGCTGAGGGACTTGGGTCTTTCTAGTCTGGAGAAGAGAAGGCTGAGGGGGGATCTGATCAATGCTTATAAATACTTAAAGGGAGTTGTCAAGAGGATGGGACCAGTCTTTTTTCAGTGGTACAGGACAAGAGGAAATGGGCACAAACTTGAATACAAGAAGTTCCAACTAAACATGAGGAGGAATTCCTTTCCTGTGAAGCTGGCAGAGCCCTGGAAGAGGCTGCCCAGAGAGGTGGTGGAGTCTCCTTCTCTGGAGACATTCAAACCCTGCCTGGACACGTTCCTGTGGGACCTGCTCGAGAAGCACCTGCTTTGGCAGGGGGCTGGACGAGATGATCTCTGGAATGCTGCTGGGGGAAGGCTCGGGGGAGACTGAGAGGAGGTGAATGTGGGAAGGCAAGAAGGATGCTTGCAGAGGCACATGGTAGGACACGGATCCTGGTGCTCTGGGGTGCAAAAAAGGTTGCCATTGCTGGTGAATTGACCCAAAGGGAGCAGGAAGAAGAAGATGGAGGCTGGGATGGAGAGGGAGAAGGATGTTAAGTGCATATAGAGTGTCTATGTAGTCACAGCAATAGGCACAGTGAAACTGGGTCTCTCTAGTCTAACCTGGTCATTAGTGAGCAACCTGGAGGTACCAGCGTGCATTAAAGTGGGGAGAAGCTTACAACACAAACAAGATGTCAGGAAAAGAAATGCCATTTACTCACCACGCTCATGTAATGGAGCATTCGGCCATCCACCTTCCCTTCATCAAACTGGGTCTTATACTGGGGGAGGCCAATGTCATCCAGCCACCCTGAGGCAGACAGACACTCAAGTCAGCACGGTAACCAGGACAGCGAGCACCCGTTAATGTTACTCCCACTCTCTGAGCCCCAAATTAGTCACGAGTAGGAAACCCTATCAAAAAGCTGCTGTTTCAGCAGGTAATAAAATCTTACTGGTAACCCAGTGGTAATCCAGTTTTCCGTGGTTGTTCTCCTCTTCAGACCCGAGTGCCTGCAGAGCGAGCTGGAGCTTCTTCCGATGCAACGGGTGCTTTATCCCAAGCTCCTGCAAAAGGAAGGAAAGCAGCAAACCCTGAGACAACGCTGTGTTTTCCTCCTCCCTCTGCTTAATTACAAATGGTTTCAGAGAGCCCTTCCCGGTGACTGGCAGGTGTCTTTGCTGTTTCCTCAACACCAGCATCATTTCAGCACACGTTCAGCACTAGAGGAAGGCCCTGCTCACTGTGGTGGATTAATCTCAAAACCTAGCGGATTCCAAACTGCATGAAAGCATCAGCTACAATATTCTCCTATCAGGTTAAAAAACCCCCAAACTCCACAATATAAAACATATCAGCATTCAGAGAAATACTTGATGGGATTACTTCCTTCCCTCCTACTTAGGCAGGTAAGGTTAAACGAACTATTTAGTTAAGAGAACATCACGGTCCCAGAAACTACTGAAATTTATGAATATTTCCAAATGTGTAACACCTTCCCCAGTCTTGTTGCACGTGCAGCCATTCCAGGATCTCTTCAATCCCCATGGGTGCTTGGTAGTCACCTCTGATAACATTACTGCAAGCCACTAAGTCCGTATCGTGCTTTTCTTACTCTGGTTGTAGCCTCAACTACAACTTTGAATTAGCTCACTCCTTCCCGGAGAAAACAGGGTTACTATTTGGTGAGGATAGTGATTTTTAAAAGCTGAAAATTCAAACATTAGCAAAAAGCTGATGGGAAAGTATAGAGTGAATCAATTTGTTAAATGTTTCCAGTTTTAGAAAACAAGACGTAAACAATTCTGTAATGGTTCTGATTTAAGACAAAGAAATCCATCGCCCTTCTGTGTAAGAAATCCTCATTCCTCTTTGTGTAAAATGTGCAGAAAATATAGTCAGACCGAAACAGCAGCTTTTTACACAGGCATAAACAGTGCCATACACAAACGCTGATGAACCTCCAAACCCGTATGACAATGAGGCACTCCTGTGTGCAGATCTTTGAAGTGCCATAGCCAACTGATACGTCCATGCTTAATGAAGTTAAATCACGTATTTTTAATTATTAGTTTCATTACAGAGCATTACGTTTCTATGAAACTTCAACTAAAAAGAAACAATCTGGCACCACCGCGGATGAAAATGTTTTCAAAATTCACCTTTTTAATGTATTTTACTGGATGCGCCTCACAGACATGATTTACGTTCATAGAAACAGCAATTTTTTTCTATACTTAATTAAAAGCAGCGTTTCCAGTATTTCTCACCTTCTCCAGATCCTGCTGAGAAGCCTGCAGAAGCGTTTGCCCGGACAGTATCCAGTGTTTGCCGTTACTAATGTAAGAGCCCAGCCCTTGGTCTTGGAGCCAGTTGCAAACCTGCTCCTTCGTCCACTTTGCGAACGGCGTGTCCAGCTCGCTACAGAAGATTTTACCAAAAAAAAAAGGACTGAGGTCTCAAATCTCCTCATACATAACAATAAAACCAAAACCTAAGCCTAATTCACGAGTGTGTTGGGGGAGTTGGGACAACTTCTGTGGGAGGATGTACATCGGGTGAGCCTTGCAAGGAAGAGGGTGTCCCTACTTCTGAACCGATAGCCCCACGCCGCGTTGATCGCTGCTGACCTCCTGCTGTCTACCTCGCAATGAACACGGTCCATTAGTTCTACTGGAAACAACCACCCGCGCTGCCTCGCACGCCTGAAACTCTGAAGTGAGACCGTAATGTCTCACTTTAGCCTTTAATCCCCAGAAGTGCAGCAGGAAACACACTGGAGGAGTATCTGTCATCGCCCCCTGAGAGCTCACCCCTTGCCTCGCACGCTCTCATGGCTCCACTCCCGTGAGCAAGGAAGGCTCTGCTCAACCATCAGGAACCCAACCACCCAACCAACCTCAACCCTGCTAAGACCATCTCTCAAAGGAGGATATGGCCTGGATCTGTTCGCCAGGAGAAGGGAAATCTCATTTTGGCACTGAGCTTCAACTTTGGACCCCGTTGCTCGCCTGGAGCTGCTGAGAAGGCAAGGACCAGCACACTTTGCATCGCTCCTCTTACTTGTGAGACTGCCCCAGGTCCCGAGACCAGCCCAGTCGTGGCCCCGCCGTCGCTCTTGTCCCTCCTCTTTTGAACTCTGTCTCAGACATGTCATCTGGGTTGAAGGTGGTGGACTGGCTTCTCTTAAGTCTAGTTGAAAAGAAGAAAGAATATTCACGTTTGGCTAAGGTAAGGGCACGCTGCTGCTACCACAAGCAATACAGGCAAGATCTCTTACAGCGTTTCTAGCTGCTCTTCTGCCTGCCACCAACCTGCTGTTAGCTCTCTCAAAAAACTGGCTCCTGCTCTGGAGCCATACGTTGGAAGAGGGAAAAAGG
This sequence comes from Gallinago jamesoni, assembly GCA_025769975.1. Lineage (NCBI taxonomy): Eukaryota > Metazoa > Chordata > Aves > Charadriiformes > Scolopacidae > Gallinago > Gallinago jamesoni. Next base: position 72,408,831 of record JAOQGH010000001.1, on the reverse strand, counting down.
AAGACATATTCCCAGCAAACCCCCACACAAGCCCCAGCTCTGGCAAACGGTCATTTCTCATCTTTTACTTACTTTCCAAATAACTTCTTGATTCCCCTGGCCTTTTTCTTGGAATCTGGAGAGGATGGTGTCATCTGGAGACTATCCGTTTCTTTCGGGCGAGGGGGCAAGCCAGCCAGATCCAAGTGATCTGCAGATCCCTTCTCCGTTTCAGCTATTAGAAAACAAAATGCCCTTCAAGACCCAGTTGCACAGGAACGTACAGACACACTCCTGAACTCGGTAACGAATCTTGCTAAAATTATTGAAAGCCACCACGTTAATAAAATTGCATAAAGAGGGATGGGAAAATCCAGGAGAAACAACTTGTGTTCATCCTTCGTGGGCCTGGCTGGGAAGACTCCGGGGCAATGCTCTGCACCAGTTAAGGGCCTTGCATCCCAAGGGGGCAAAACACACCTCGTGAATCCATCAGTGAGTTAAACCCCAAGGGGACTCTTCCCTGGGGGAAGCAGGGAGTGCTCCTACACTTTCCCAGGTGCCTTTCCCAGGCAGAGCTGAGGCCCGTGGATGCTCAGAAACAATTCAGTGCTACGGCAGGGAACCAAACCAGGAGTCCCCAAAGTACAGAAAAATAAATAACTTCCCTGCAGGCATCTTTCCTAATAACCTGCAGTATTCCCTAAGTTCCCCACCCGGGAAATTTCAGCAACAAACACCTCCTGGCCCAGGAGCAAGAGGGCCCTTTTCCCCTTATGGAAATTGTGGAATATTTTGCTCCTCTGCAGAGAAACCCCATGGAGTTTAGGCTCTGCCTGAATTAGATCTTCTGAGTGATGCCCAAAGCACCTCTGATTACCGGCCCTACACATTATCCCCCACTCCAAAAGCACGAAATCTTCCATCTGCAGCTTTTGTTTTCTAGGACAACAAACCTGAGGGGCTCCCACCCCCAAAAGGGAAGTTGTCACAAAAGCTAAACTAACAAAGAAGAAAACTCCGTTAAGATGATTTAAAAAGAGAATGAAAAGAATTGCAACATCTAGTAGGCTACGGAAGCAGAGACGAGCCAGCAAGTGCCAGGCAGGGTAAAAACTACCACTTGGAGCTTATGCCACTCATTTTGGGGGGGGGACGGGGAGAGCAGGAGCCTGTTCAGAGGAAGCAGCCGTGGCAGGGCAGCCTGCAGGGATGGACAGTCAGGCCTGGGACCGCTTTTACCATCTTTTCACGTGGCTGTGTAATTAGATGACCATCTTTTGTTTTTCAAATGGACTCTCTGACTTCCAGAAAAAAAAAAGAAAAAAAACAAACAAACCAGAAAGAAAAAAACACCAACCAACCAACAAATAAGTTAGGTGAATCAAGGTAGAGCATACACTGCTGGGACATGTTGTCTCGAGGCACAGAGGCAGCCACAACGTGCCATCAACAGCTTGGCCAGCCTAACTTTCTGCTGGGCCAAGTTCAGATTATTCAGCCAGAATACATTTGAATGTGTCCCATTTTCCACTGATTTATTGAGACAATAATCCTTGCAGCGAGGCAACAAGGTCATGTAAAAAGATTATTTCTGGGTGCTCTGGTTTGACTGCTGTCGAATAAAGGGATCCTGCCGGCGAGAGACAGCACTAACACTGAGCCAGGCTTTTGCATTTGTGGTTTTTTTTGCTTTACTTATATAAGAAAAAGTGCTAGTTTAGAAAAAAAAAAACAACCAACATTTAAATAGCATTCTACAGAGAGAATACCAGGAGAAGGGGGTGCATTAGTAGCAGAGATTTGCGGGTATTGCGACATTTGCTTCTCATCCCTTGCTCCCTTTCGTGCACTGCCACAACCCCCATCGAGCTGCTGACATTTCAGGGGCCACAGGGACATTTCAGGGGGAAACCAAGGGGGCTCGGAGCACTTGGTGCCTTCATCAGCGAGGAACACACCGGTGGGCTGCCCGACCACACGGCAGGACCCTGCTGGTCTTACCTGCCCTTGCCAGAGCCACCAAGGGACTCTTCGCATCACAAGAGTGGCTTTTACTACGTGAATGGCTCCAGCCCCAATTATTTCTCATTTGTGTATTATATCATCAATGTAACTGCATCTTAGAAGAGGAATACCGTATCCTTCCCCCCAGGATCCCCCTGGGGAATATACCTCTCCTTCCCTGCTTCACACCCCTTAAACTCTTCCGGGGGCTCCGGGAAAGGTGATGGCACAGAGGTGCCTCCCGGTACCCAAAAGTCAGGGATTGTCACCTGCTGCCTCCATCTACGAGGAACTTTGGGCTCAAAGTTCTGAAAAAGGTCTCTACAAAATTAACCCGCAATCTCTCTCATTAGTAGCGGCCACTGCGGAAACGGCGCGGCTGACTTTTAGCAGAGGGCAGATGTTAACGTGAAACTCCTCCTAGCCACGGCCAGAAGTTTCGGGGCCGAGCTCCGGTGTCTACTTGTGGTGCTGGAAAGCGGGTGGCCGGGAGCAGCCGTGAAGCAGCAGCGACAGCGCGGACACGCAGGGCTACTGTACCTAGCGTCGGTGCGCTCGCACTGCGGCTGCGGTCTTCAGATATCCAACATCCACACAACGCACACAGCCACGCGCGGCACAACGGGGGAGAACACGCAGGGGGACAAGGGCAGAGACAAAACTCACGGTCAGCAAAACACAAGGCAAAAGGGGGGGGGGGGGGGATACAGGAGGCGCAGGCACCGCGCGCAGCGCCGAATTCACACAGGGATTAGGGTTATCGATTCACTGTTAATCCACCTCTCACAAAAAAAAAAAAAAGAAAAAAAAAAGAAAAAAAAAAGAAAAAAAAGAAAAAAGAAAAGAAAAAAAAATAAAAAGAAAAGAAAAAAAGAAAAAAAAAGAAAAAAGAAAAAAGAAAAAAAGAAAAAAGAAAAAAAGAAAAAAAGAAAAAAAGAAAAAAAGAAAAAAAGAAAAAAAGAAAAAAGAAAAAAAGAAAAAAA
>JAOQGH010000001.1:72378465-72405304 GCA_025769975.1 Gallinago jamesoni | reverse complement strand
AAAGAAAAAAGAAAAAAGAAAAAAGAAAAAAGAAAAAAGAAAAAAGAAAAAAGAAAAAAGAAAAAAGAAAAAAAAGAAAAAAAAAGTTCCCGCTGTCATCATCTCTTTTGCAAGGCCCCTTAAATACACATGAAATAAAGGGGGCAACTGAGTGCTGCTGCCTCATTTCTGTACATCTGAAAATCTCTTGAAAGATAAAACTGAGGATGGAGCCAGAGGAAAAAAAAAAAAATAAAAGGCCCACAAATCCCACGTGTGAACTACTGCCAGATAGCCAGAGTTTCAAAACAGCAGCAATTCACTACAAGGTCCCAGGGGAGAGATCACAGCGGAGGCTGAAACACATCCAATGTTTTATTACATCAGTGAGGGGTGGGTTTTTTTCTATTGTTTGGGTTTTTCTTGTTGTTGTTGCTGCTTGGTATTTTTCAAACACGCTCCTAAGAAAAGCGCCACCGAGTCACAGTGAGACTAAGCGTGGTCTTGCTGCTTCCTAAGCCAGTACAGTTGTTGTTAATTAAGACCCTGCAAAATACACACTCAGGAACAGCACGACACCTACCCAGATTGGGGGCACTGGCGGTCCTCTTGTTATTTTTTATCTTGAAAAAGCCTCGTCCGAAGGAAGATCTGGCTTTCCGGGTACCAAAGCTATCCTCGTCGCCTGTGCCACCGTGAGAAGGAGACTTTGGAGGGAGGGTTGCAAAATTATTGCCTTCCACAGGAGGCTTAACCTGCTCAAGTTAGGGAAATAAAGATTCAGCATCAGTGAACTGCACAAGGCCTCTTGAGAGAGACTGCAGAGTGACTGCTGCCAGATAATCTGGAGAGTCTCTCTCAGGTGTTACTGCAAGAAAACAGAATGTAAAAGCCATAAAGGAAAACGTAAACAAGATCTTCATTTGAACATGTCCAGGACCCAGGATTACTATCACCACCTTCTGTTTAAGAGTAACAGGTCTTCTCTAAGGTGTTTCTCCGTTTCTGCAAGGCTGGCTTACAGGTATGGAAAAGGTTAAAAATACTTTTCCAGCTTTTTGGGCTGTGGGAAGCACAGCAAGAGAGGAGACCCCCCGCAGGAGGGCAGTTCTCTGCCAAGGCTCAGCCAGCTCCTCCTCTCCATCACTGCTCTGCCATCTCAGAACTAACGGACCATGCCCACCGCCAAGGCCGAGAGGAAATGAAATATCAAATAAGGACTGTAAGTGCCAGGACAGACACCAGACACACCAGTTAACCAATTTAAAATGGTTAAGTTTTAACCTCGCTGGTTGTTTCACTGCTTCTTTAAAAGGAGGAGGAAGCAAACCCACTCACAGCCCAAAGGGGATCCTTTTTTTTTTTTGCTGAAAAGACACAGCATTTGGTCTAGAGGTGGTATCTGCTGTTTGCCAGCTCTGCTCGGGTCTTCCTAGAGGGAATAGCTGTCGGATGAGAAGTGTGACCACCCGGTGCCGCAGGACAGCTGTGCAGCAACGACAACAGTCTTTCTAGGAACAGGGTTGCTACCCACAGAAAACAATCTGTAAAGCCAAAGGTTTTTAAAGAGACGCTAATCAAAGCTAATTGCCGAGCCAGTAAAATACTTAATGGCTAGCTTTGCTAATTATCTAATGATGGAGTACTCGGGGGAAGCACTTAGCTTAGATGGCAATCTTACGCTCCACCACACTGAACACACACACACACACAGAGGTTACCTCTGCCGGCTTCTGTGCGGAGTCTCTGTCCTGTTTGAGAAAGATTAAGACATTTTAAAAGTCATGGTTTATAGCCAGTATTTAATGGTTTACCCTGAGTTAATGGTTTAGGGTTACCCTGAGTTAAATTCTGACTGAAATAGCCTTCCCCGCCTATTTCCGCCCCCCCCCCAAAAAAAAAAAATCAATCTCTTCAGAGCTGTCCTTCCCACGGAGTAATTCTTGCTTTCTTTGAGGTCAGTGAGCTGACACAAAAATACAGTTGCTTTGGTTTACTTTGTGAAGGACCAGCTGTGTATACAATTAGAGCCATCCAGCTTGTTAAGGCACTAATTGGCACAGCTGGCTGAGGGGACCCAAAGGAGGAGTAGAAGGGTAGAAGCCAAGTATATAAAACATTCACAGCCTCCACTCCTTGGCTGTCCAAACAAACAAACCAAAAAAAAAACCCCAACCCATGAACTTTAGCTCTCATCATCAAGTTCTGGTTACATTTTCAGCCCTGTCAACGTCTCTCCCGAGCTGTAAGGAACAGCTCAGCACTTGGGTATCAGGGAACCCAGCAGCTTTTAGGAGATTAGGCTGTCAAAAAAGAGCACAGGAATTGCCCTGATTTGATGACATTGTTAGAAATTAACTGCTTTTGGTCACTTCAAGAGAGACCTAAACTGAAGCCACCACCAGACATAGAAAGTCTCAGTATTTTGCTCCCGACCACCTAAAACAGTCACTCCAGGCTGTATTTTATGATACATTAATTACAAGGCCTTCCAGAATTATTTGCCTTAAGCACAGGTAGGAAGTGGTAGTGGGACTTACTTTCTCCTTGTCTTAAATCAGAAAAACCTATCAACTAAAAAAAATACCTCATTATCTAAGGAAAGACACAGCAAGAGAGTCTCAGGCAACCGCCTCATGAAAAAACAACCACCACAAAAAGACGCCTTTGTTTTCAAGGACAGATTTTCTCCTTTAATGAAATCTGAAAGAAGTCACATGTATGTGACCGTGGCTAACGTGTGACGTGAGGAGCCCTAATCTGACCCAGAATTTCTCAGAAGGCAACAGAGCATCCACGGTGTCACTGCCACAGCAGAGTCACCACCTCTATTTCTAAGGGGATGGGAAGAAGGAAGAAACCAAACCAACCGTTTCGGATGTCTCCTTCCTCAAACTGCTCAGACTGCTGGACTTCTGCAGTGAGGAAGTCCTGAAACGACGACGTAAAAACCAAGCCAAGTTACTGGAATTAAATTTGCTAAACACACTCACAGGGATCAGCTTTAAAGAACACATCCGATAAGATACACCAAAACCAAAGATATTTTGAATTAAGGTAATCAAGGCACTAATCAGAGTCCAAATTTAATGAGATACTGTAAGAAGTTCCACATGGTAATTACTGCTGCTAATGCTTCAGCAGCATGGTGCCTACCAGGACAGGCAGCAGAAGTTACACAGGTGAAGGAAGTGATATAAACAAAAGCTATGAAAAACAGTATTTTTAGCAAGGCTTCTGACTAATTTGATCCTTAAAGAAGTCAAGCATATTAAGTCAATCATGTGAGTTTTAGTAGTTTATTTTGACTTCCATCTTCCATTTTGGACCAGATATCCTCCCACTTCTGGTGGGATTTACAGTCCAGAGCATTTACGTCTGGTTGAAAAGAAAGTTACCGTTGAAGCTTTTCCCACAACAAGACACAAATTAAGGGCAATTTCACCGAATATTGCAAAGTGACCTTTCTTAATACCGCCATAAAGGGAGTAGGTTTGGCTTTGGGAATATTCTCATGGCATTACGGCACTCAGAAAGAACTGCTGAGTCTCACACTGTGTGGCAGACAAAGCCTGTTGACTCAGGCTTCTTAACTAACAAATCTCTTAGACTCAACTTTGAGCTACAAAGAGCCCTTACTGATTTCCCTAGGGCACACAGCTAGGGGGCAAAAAGCAAAATTGTTTTCTTATTGCAGTCAGCTTTTCCCCACAGTCAAAAGGAAAAAGCAAATCACATGCACGTGTCCTACAGACAACTGTAGGTTTCCAAGTATTTGACAGTCTACAACCCAATTAGAGATGTTTCACGGTGTAAAAGAAATGAACCGCACTTGTGCACAGACCAAGCATTGGAAAATAACGATCAGGAAAACATAGGACACATGCAGAAAACTACAACCACTAATCATCATCTTGACTAGAATTAGTTTACATATTTCCACATGTATGTAAAATATCGGGGATACCCTGGGGAGGTTTCAAGTCGGCAATAAATATGTTTCCTAAATACTTTTTATTATGATACTTACACTGGACTATCGCAGAGCTCAGTTTCTGGGGAGGAACGTGCTGATCTTCCTTCACTGTAACAAAAAAAAAAAAATAAAAAAAATAAATGAAAAAAGGAAGGTGTGTGGGGACCCCATCCAAATACCTTGCTGATACAGAAATTCAGTCATCTGGGCCTGCCTTAGTCCCGTTTTCACTTCACCTGTTACGGGACTAACAGAGGGGAAATCTTCCCCTCCATGGTAGCAAGTCTTGACCTCCCTCCACCTGCTGCTCACACTCTTCCTGATGCTCCCCAGGATGCCACTGGCCTTCTTGGCCACCAGGGCCCATTGCTGGCTCATGGGCATCCTGTTGTCCACAAGAGCTCTCCTCAGAGCTGCTCTCCAGCAGGTCACCCCCAACCTGTCCTGGTGCAGGGGGTTATTTCTCCCCAGGTGCAGCACCCTACACTTGCCCTTGTTGAACTTTATCAGGTTCCTCTCTGCCCAACTCTCCAGCCTGTCCAGGTCTCTCTGGATGGCGGCACAGCCTTCAGGGGTGTCAGCCACCCCTCCTAGTTTGTGTCATCAGCACAATGACACTATTTTTTTAGATAAACCCAGGACTTTGGACCCAGAAGAAAAAGCCCTAGCACAGCCTTCAAGTAGCTGCGAGTCCGGTGGGCTTTCCAGTACTCCTTCCAGGGTCAATCCATACCTGCAGGGCCAGCTTTCCTTACTCCAGCAAGGAGGCTGCAGGCTTAGAAATGCCAGGGGAAGCCGATGGCCACTTCTCACCCAGGATGCTGCCACAGGGTTCGAGCGTGACGGGGTGCCACAGCTCAGGCACCCCCACTCCAGCTTGCCTGGGAAGCTGTGCCTACACATCTTGTCCAGCTTCCAAAATCTCAGGCAGGGCTCTCGGAAGAGCGGGTGAAGAAATATCGTTGCGTTTCACTGTGCCAAAGGACAGCAACAAGGATATATTTCTCTTGGTCTTTTGAAACGCTGCTTGGGTTCCCTTCTGGGGCTCCTCTACCAGCTCAAGGTCAGAGCTGGACAGTCCTTTTCTGGACTGTTTTGGCAATGCCTTACACCATCTTTAGCAACGGTGGATATATCTGAATGTAAATCATGAGGAATGCACAGCCAATGCTATCTGATGTAAACCTAGATAAAAATAACGATTCTGTTTCCTTCCTTACATTAGACCAGCTTTCCTTTCCCGTTAATTTCTTGCAAAGCAGCTGGTAGGGAATATGAGTGCTGCTACGAGCAACAGCAACCAAATTAATACTTGCCCACTGAAAAAGATTTAATCAATGTGCTTGATAACATGAACATAAGCTTAGCTTGCTCTAGCTAGTCAAGAGAATGCTAGCCTTGTTTATTGTTTATTATAGCCTTATTATTGTCAAGACTTAATGACTTGACAATAGAGTAACTGACGGATCATTACTCTCATTAAATGCCACAGAATATTGGATTTACAACTGAAAAAATACACGGAAACAACAATACCTCATTTCACTTGCAGGATCTGGCCTAGGCTGTGTTTTCACTTTCTCTGCAACAGTTTCTGAGCTCTTGCACGTTGATGAAAAAGAAGGGATCGAAATCTGTAAAATACTGGTGTGGATCTGTAAGGAATTCTAAAAAGAACGAAGAATGCATGTTACACTGTTTTGAGCTGAAATTAAGCAATCATAAATGAAAAGAGTACCTCAAACTATGAAAAGAAGGATCTGAAATAGATTTTTTTAAAGTTATTTTTTTCTTTCTATTGTAATACACCTAGAAAGATGGCACTGAATATAAAACATGAATCACTGCAAAGATAAGCTACAGCACAGACAAATATCTCACCAGTCTCCCAAAGCTGCCTGCTAAATCTCTCTCTACCACAGACCCCGTGAAGGGTAGTTCACTTTTCAGGGTTAGTCCTGTCCTCAGCCACTCAGAGAATATCAAAAAGCTGCTACACATTTAATTTGATTTAGTTTTCTTCATAGTATATTCATACTATTTAATTAAGTCAAGTCCCTGCTGTGACTCAGAGGTTGAAAAGATCTATAGATTTATTACTGGAAAATGTAATTGTAAAATACAGAGACTGGACCACAATCTATTTATCATTTAACTGAACAGATGTAATGATGATAGCATCCTTTTAAATACGACAGGATCTACTAAGGAAGCTCCAACACATTTACTTCAAGCTTCTGACAAACTAACCGCAGCTCCTAAAACAGTTATCTTTGATATGAAAAGTAACTTCTATATTTATTTAACAGGAAAAGTAGTTTAGACTCATTCTCATGACAAATATAGCTATTTGCTTGCTGTCTCCTAATCCCATCTGATGATTAAGAAAAATAAATTTAACGCAAATGAATTCAAATGAAACTCCTCAGCAGCTTTCACAAAGAAGTTACATTCTCCTAAAGGATATGGGATGTTAGTAAAAACCATGCAACCCAGAAACAAATTTTCTTAGAAACTTGAGCTTCGGCATCTGCAAGATGAATCCAGCACAAGCAATGTTCTCAAGAGGCAATGGCATTAAATGAAGAAGAAAAAAAGATACCTCTTCACGGATATTCACGTCAAACTCATCGTGGATTGGAGACGCTGTGACTGGCGTTGGGGACAGGCTTTTCTCTGGGTCAGTCAGACTTGGTGTGTCCAGTAAAACTGTGGAAACGGACCCTGAATTCAAGAAGTCTTCACCGTCACTTTCCTTGCCTGAACGCAGAGAAGAAAAGTTGTTACTTCTGGACACGTGATGGCCCTTGCTCCTACGCAAGGTCCGGTTGGCATGTTCATTTATGGGCCAAAAAACAAAGAGGCCAGGATGATTTTATTATTGTTTTTTTAAGACAGACTACAATAGGAGGAGGGGAGTCATTGCCAAATGTCACTTCCCAATTCAACCACCACGACATACCAGGGTTGGAGCAGAGTGCAGGACATACATCTGACAGCAAAAAGCCCAGCAAATGCCCTCAAGGACATTTAGTGGGATCATTTTCAACAAGCTGATTAAACTGGAGTAGATATTTTCTGTCCCATGTTCTGGAATTTCACGCTAGATAGGTATTTTCCATTATTCACTAGGGAAAAACCAGAGGACAGCGACCTACAAACTGGAGCTTGAGTGCTGAAAGAATGGGAGGATGTAGGGAAAAAACCCACCAGGCCAGGATTATTGCTGTAAAGGGAGATGCTCATTTTCTAACATCTAAGTGTTTTCATCTGAAAAGCCAGAACCATTTCAGTGTCATGTTCTCCACGCCTGTCCTCTGAGGTCGCTGTCCTCTGAAAGAGCTGTCCCCTACAAATTTCAGATATTAGCATTCTGATAATGTATGCATGTATATAATACGTGCCCACGTAAGAACGCGGGTGCTCAGGCACTGCTCCGCTCATCCACCAGCTCCCTCCACAGGAACACAGGCAAGAGAAGGGAATGGCAATTTTTAGCAGTTCATGTAGCAGCCAGCCCCAAAAAAAAGGCATTTCAGGAGGCTACGGGAAGAGCCTGAGAGTTTATCGTATTCCAACTAATTTTACAAGGGGGGAAATAAGCAGCGCAATGATAATAGTTACTGCTACCAGGTGGTAAATGGGACCCAAATGTGCAGCTGCTTGGACAAAAAAAAACAAAAAAACAACAATTTACCAGTTCACACCAGTTGAAGAACTGGCTTTTACTCTACCTAAGAGACGCTTCCAAAGTTAGGATGTCTAAGAGTCAATATAACACTACTGCAACACACCTAGAGTTTAAATGAGAGTTTCATTTTGGTTTTTTTGATTGTACAATACCTTTTTTACCTTGAGCCAATATCACCATGTCTTGAACTTTCTTGTACCTATTCAGAGACTGCCGAAGCTCGTCTATCTTCCGGTCCTAAAATAAAGGGAAGTTGTGACTGTGCTTCTTCCTTCAGCAAATAAAAAAGAAATACAAATACTAGATATTCTTCAGTTTAATTGGTGGTGAGACTAAAAGAAATGTTAAGTGTGGATGGGACAGCACCCATAACTCTGAGAGGCTTTGAAATATCAAAACTTCTACTTAGCAAAACCTGGTTGATCACCAGAATTGTCCCAGCCTTGAAAGTGGATTTCAGCTCCCTTGTTAAGTCAAAGGCAGAGTATAATAAATTTGGCACGTACAAAAAAAAAGCAGCAATCACAGGCTTTAGGGCTTTGGTGATCAAAAGAAAACATCCTACATAGTGTACATGCAAACAGGAAAACAGTTCATTCTTTACAGAAAGCCCTTTTGGAAAAGCAGCCTGTGATACCTCATGGGACTTGGATGGAACTCTTTACATTTCCAGACCATGGTGTAAATTGAATGTGTAAGGGCTCTGAACACGGGACAGAGCTCATAAATGCCCCTTAAGGGCACTGCGGTGCTTCTGACTACAGAGAATCATTAACTCTTAAAAATTCGATTTTTTAATTGAATTGCGACAAGTTCATATGTGAAGATTTTCTTAGAAATTTAACTCAAATCTGATTAATTATTACTGAAAAAAATAATGACTTCGCTACCTTCTCTTCATTTGCTGCCATTAGAGATTCTACGGCCTTCTTCATTTTCTGTACCTCTATATCTAAAAACACAATACAGTTCTCTAAGTGAATTTAAATAAGCCAGTGTAAGGAAATAAGAAAAACAAAAAAGCTAGAAACAACTCAGTAATATTGGAAGTAAATTTACAAAGTAAAAGAGAAAACATAAGCCAGTTAAATTCAAATTAAGATGGAAATAAAGAAAACTCTCTTTCTTCAAAACCTTTTTTTCTAACATTTTTATCATGGAAATGATGAAATTCAGATTTCCTTACCCACCCCTCCGGCCTCAGGAAAATGGAAAAGTCAGGAGTAAAACTAATACCGCTTGACTTCCACTACTTCCCCTCTTTCAAGTAATCAAATAATTGCAAAACAAAATGTCCGAAATATAAAATACTACATTTGGAGTGCAATAAAACACATCCTCACTACAACAGTCAACAAACACTCCGAACGGCATCTGAAAAGCCCACTATACAAAAGCAATAGGATTAATGTGGGTATGATGAAGAAAGCATTGTGCAGTGATGCTTAGTCTTCATTCGGTATGGATGTGGGAACGAGGACAGCACAATGGAATGACACAAGCATTCGCTGGGATGATCAGTTCATGCCAGAACATATACTGGAGTTCAGACTTGGAAAAGGTCCCTAAGACAGACATCAGCATTCCGTGCTTCATCTGCAACCCTTATTTACACAGAAGTGTAAACACATGGAAACGGGTTATGTTCTAACCAGGTGACATTTTGGAAGCGTTCCGGACTAGAAAATCAAAAAAGAATGGAAATCACCTTCATTTTTTGCTAGAAATCTACTTTGCATAAGTGAAGCAAACTTTAAATTTTGTTACAAACGTAGACAGGCGGCCAAATTCACTGGTGAGAAAGCATTTTACCCGGTTTTAACTTCCTAAAATTTCTCAGAAAGCAGTGTGGGAAGAACATTTTCCTCCCTAATGAAATGGAAGAAAACAAGCTGCCTGGCTGGCATTCTAGATAAAAGACGTTTAGACATATTGGGATAAAACTGCAATTGATCCAGTTCCAATGATTTTCACTCGGTTATACAAACAGAAAATCCGGTTTACCAGATTACGATTGCATTTTGTTGAGAGGCAACTGTTGTGTGAGTCTCCACGAGACCAAACCTCTATTTGCCCATCAGCTTTCCTTCAGAAAACTTTGGATTTCAAGTGTGATATACCCACCCTAATTCTCAAATGTTACCGTGAGCGTAACTAAGGGTTATAGATGATGCCACCTGACAGTGGTTGTTAAAGCAGTTTTGCAAACGCATGCAGAAAGCTATTCTGAAAAGCACTTCTGAAATGCAAATGCTGGCAGAAAGACACCGGAAACCTTACTTTTATCTTTGAGCTTCTTTTTACAATTTTCATCTGTGCAGGAAAATCCATTGGATTTGAGATTAGCACGAAGGTTATGACATCAGGCAACTTTTAAGACAATATCGATACGCAAGGAGCCAGCTAGTCCTTCTGCACTGTTGCAGAAGCAAGGAGGTCATGGTTTCAGCCTGCACTTAACATTTGGAATGATACAAAATAGTCTCACTGCTCTCACACACAGCTCCCTTGCTCAAGGATGTATTTTTCAACTGTATACTTTCACTTGTAAGGCCTCAGAAAAGGCTTATGCCAAGAGATTACTCTTAAACTAACGCTTTTCTGGCAAAAGCCATCCAAGCAATGACGTATGTTCAGAAAGCACAACTCAGCTCATGGGGCAGATAACCCATGTCATCTGCAAACAGCGTGACTTCATACTGGTCCAGGGCAGAAAACCCACGGTTCACCATGGCAGAAGATCTCCTGCTGAGCTACGCTGAAAACTAAACTGAAGCCGAGAACCAGAGGGTAACCTACACAGCAGCCCCCAGGAACAAAAGCCCCATATAGGAAGTCATAAATGAAAAAAAAAGAGTCAGACCTTGTTCATATTTGAGGCTTTTATCTGTTATATCATGTACACGTGGAAACATGACCTCAGATGAGGTGACTGAGGAGGACACGGTGAGAGAGCCTTCCTTCTTATTACCTCTGTCCAGTATTTCGATTCCTTCTCCTTTCAGCTTGCAAACCAGCTTTTCTTGCAACCTTTTTACCTCGGCTTCCTTCTGCTCCAGTTTGTCTTTCAGAGCTGCCAGCTCATCCTGTAGCAGACACAGAGACACTCAGTGAGAGTTTCCACGTGCATCGGAGACGTTTCCAAAATTCCTTCCTATGAAGTGCAGTGGACAGGTCCTCAGCTGGTGGAAATGACCACCTGACGTTGGCTGAGGCTGGTGGCTGAGGGTACACCCACCCAACTGCCTCTGAACATCACAACAGACCACTGGGACTGTAAGGGGGCAAAATCAGGGGGGCCGTGATCCATAAATGCCAGCCTCAATGTATAATTAAAAAGAGATTTTACATCTAAATTTAAAAAAAAAAAAAAAAGAAAGAGTAAAGCAAAAAAAAGGAGTTTTCTGATTTACTTAACCTTGCAGAGACAGAAAAAGTGCAGGTGATGAGGCTGAATGCTAAAATTGACGAGCACTTATTTTGGTATTTATAGGCATTTGCACATTCAAAGCTGGACAAGTATGGAAGTGTGCTTCCACCAGGTTGAGGACAGTTTTAGAAATAACCCCTATTTCTATGAAAGGAAAATCAATCGCGACACCATCAACCACACAAAACACATACTGGAAAGCAGTTCAGAGGAAAATGTGGTACCTCTGCCACAGTTTGGGTTTGCTGATCAAGCGTTAGGAAAGAAAGCTTAGAGTTGAGATTCTAGGGAATCTGTGGTAGAGTTGGGGTCTATCAGATAAATGCTGTCAAATTTTAACTTGACCAAGTTAACTAACCATCTGCACTAGCAAGTGATTGGCATGGATCCATGCATTTAACTTGATAAATTTGCTGCAGATCCTACCCAGTTTAGTAACACATTTCTTTGATGCCCAAGGATATCTTGTGCAACAGCATCATCAAGACAGGACCCTCACTGCAAATGTACCCAACGCTAAAAATTTAATTTGTTCAGTTTGTAAAGAAAACAAAACAAGCCAAGACTCATAATTTTGTCATTTACTGATGTTTAAATCCTTAAAGGACTAAGGCAAACTATAATGCTGTGGCTTAAGTATATTCCTGAGCTTCTCTCAAAAGATACATTGCAAATATATAGCAACGCCTGCAACCCAAACTAGAGCCCCGACTAGAGGATCTCCTGAAATCGGTTCATGTTTGCTCTAAAGCATCATCAAAAAAAACAAATCAATCTTAAAATTGAACAGAATCCATAGCTTCTTCCACAACAGCAGTTAGGCAATACAACCCTCCAATGCTCCAATTTTTTTTTTGATTTTATGGGATTTCTGCCAGTGTAGGACCCATGCTTCTCCAAAACAAGACCATCTTTTGGTAAGTTGAGAAGCTGCTGTTGTACCCCCGGGGTAACTAGAGCTGCATGTGGCAGCTGATGTGTATTTCTTCCCTTAATTAGAAACACGATATGTAAATTTACATGCAGGAGAGGGGACAGTATAAAAGAATCACTATTTCCTAGTTAGTTTTCACGAATAATTTTTCTCTAAAAAGGTGAGAACAATTTCCATTTGAGTAATGGACATAAGCAGAGATTAACCTCTGCAAAGTTCACAACACTAAATTCCCCTCCCACCTGATACAAAAGCTGTTAATAATGAATATCTACAGAGCTTCCCCCATCTCAGGGGAAAGGGAACACTGCATGTCAACACACCACGACTGATGTAGAACAGGGCACGACAGCACGATGCGCGACAGACCGTAAACTGGTGGAACATGAAGGATTCAAAACAGGCCCAATGTTACCCAGAAGTTACTACACCTTTAGAATCTGGCTTTTTTGCTCCATCCGCTGCTTTTCATACTGCATCTGACCCACTTTGATTTTCATACTAGAAAGTTTGGCCATTAAAGACTGGTAACAGAGACAGAGGAGTGAGAGAAAACTGAAGATAGAAAAGAGACAAACCTAAATGGTAAAGAGAAGTTAGACACTCACAGAAATACGCTGCTAGAATTACTTAGGTGAACGCTTTCTCTTCAGAAGTGGCTGATATTTAAGACATTTAGAAGAAAATATATGCTCAGCTTTGGTCTCACCTGTGGCACATGCCTTATGTACTGCAACTGGTGCCTCTTTACACATATGTGAAACAAGGGTCTAAACGGGCAATAAATTTACCGTTAAGAGACAGCTGCACGGTAAGTTATCCTTCAGAAAAAACAATGGTCTGATCTGAAAAACCATAGCATGGAATTTGGAAATAACCCCCGAAGTGAGTACCATGAAAGCCCTTGCAACGAGCGTGCTCGGGATTTTGCAGGGTGCAGGCAAGGACTGGGGAAAATAAAAAGGACCTTCTAAAGCCTGACTTACACCCATCTCTGCTTTTTCCCCTGAGCCTCACTTACTTTGGTCGTTTTCAGTTTTTTCTCATACTGGAGCCTTTCGTTGTCCATTTCTCCCACTCTCAACCGCAATTCATTTATTTCCTGGATCAAATCCTGAGTAAGGGGAAAAACAGGACAGAAAGGGCAAAGAAATTCAGTATACAAACCAGAAGAAATGCTACCCATTGGCAGGACCGTAAAAACCCGGCAGCAATAAAAGGCACGTGTACAGAGAAAAGCACCCCCAAAATTCCCAGCCAAGTCAAGCAGTTTAAACTCTGGGTGCTGCTTCAAAGACTGTGTCTGGTTATGGACTCCTCCCTAAATCAACTCCCTTGTATGATATTTTCTTACATAAAATCAGTGCAACTCAGACCACCCGTGCTTCTAAAGAAAAATAATACTCGTATCTGCTGAGGCAGTGGGAAGACTGGAATGATTTAAAGAACAGAACAATTCTAAGTCTCTATTAAGTATTCAATTAGCTTTGAAAAGCTAAGTGTATTTGTGAACATCTAGACAGGAAAATCCTGGAGTACAAAGGAAAAAAAGTTTACACACTTAGAGAAAGCATCTGTTTAGAGAAAGAATGGTGAATGTGAGAAACCTACCAAGCTGGAATGGGAAGTTACAATGAGAGACCTAAGCCGAAACTGGATAATACGAAGGATTTAATATGAATGGTAATTCTGTAGGAGACAGCAGCTCTACAAAAGTTGTTTTAATATGGTCAATATTTTTTTCTTTTCACTTTCTTTTCCCTAAATAAAAACAGAAGCAATTTTCATAATTTTTCTTTCCCAGTTTGGGTATGAATTTTTTTCCATTTTTAACACTTCATGTAAATGCCATAATGTGTTTTATGGTAGAGTATTTTAAATATCCATTGACATACTTAGCTCTGCTGGAATAATTGATCATCTATTACTTTACATAGGAATATAATTTGATCAACACTGAACAAAATATTGTGTACTCCTGAGTAAGTCCTGCCTCCAAAATACCCATCAGAGATTTTGCACGGCTGAGACCCTTACAACTAGTCATTCATTTTTCCAAAAATTTGCACAAAACAGAAATTAAGACTTTTTATCGCTTTCAGTGTCTAAACCTAAGCCTTTTTACAGCTTTGAAGTACTGAAATGAAGAAAACAACATAATAATTTCTATCACACTAAACTACATCATTCTGGTTTTCAAAGGCAGGGAGGAAGATGTTAGTAATAATTCATTAGTTCTAGCCTAAGAATCCAGAGAATAAATATATATAGCTTGTAATTATGGGAATTACCCTTTAAACATAATTTAGGTTATCTTATTTTTATCAAAGGCATTAAGCATATTTCAAGGTATTTCAAAAGGAAACGTCTTCACAGCTGCCATGCGGTGCCTCTCGTGATCCCCTTCTCGGTCTGATTTGTGCTATTAAGTTACAGAGAGGCTGCAGTTCAGGAGGGAAATGAAAGAAGGGGGAGCACAGGAAAGCTCAGTAAAGAATCATATTTTTAAAAAAAAAAAAGAAGGCAAGGAGTTATCTGTTGTGAAATGAATGAAAGAGCCGAGCACTGTGTGGGCAGAGAGACCTCACAGGAGACGAGAAAGCAGCCAGCTCTTAACACATCTCCTACGGATGCAGAAGACCTTCAACAATTCCCTCCACCTTTCCCCTTGCCAATTTCTCCAGCCTCGCCTGGACTGCAAAACCAGCTGCTTTTAAGGCAATGCTGTCATCCTTCAGGTAACACCTGGTACCAGTCTTCAGGAAGAGGTAACGGGAGGCAACATGAAGCTGGTCCACAGCTTGGCAGCACCTAGATGTGCAGGAAGGACACCTGCCACCATCATTAGATAAACGATCACTACCTTTCAAAGCTGAACATGATTTGAGTCACTAATTTTCATCCTGTGGACTTGTTTTGGTCTGTGTATTACTTTGCAGGCCCAAAGAAAGTAATTCAAAAGCAAGCCTAACTTTTGCTCCTACGCTTGCAAGGCAAGTGAGGGATGACACTTCCCTGGAACACATGTAGGAAACTGGAAGGGAGTTGAGAAACCACTGATTGAAGTGGAAAGAGCAAATTTTGTCTCCTGTGATGACATTATAGCTTCTTCCCTTCTAGAAATGAATGACAACTGGAACACCCACAATACAAACATTTCAGTTCATTGACAAACCAAGAACTTCCAATTTTGTTCTGCTTCCTAGGCAGCCTCCACGGCATTTCTGATACATGTCACCCTGGCAGCAAAGCTTGGCTTTATTCTTGGGAGTCTTCTGGAAAAAACTGGGCTTGCCCACCTGCTCTCAGGATTTCTGGCTTCAACCACAAACAAGGTCCAGCCCCACAGATGGGCGGTGGGCAGAGGAGAAGGGGCTGAACCCAGCCTGAGAACAGGAACCACCGGCCCCTCGGTCCCGGGTTTCTGTGGGGCTCACGCTGAGCCACCCCCTTCTCTCTGAAAGGGAAAACCAAGCCTTATGTCTCTTTAGCACGTCTTTGCACACGCGTGTGCTTTTTTACACTTGTGGGGGGCTTAAGCAATTGCCTCAGACACCCTTTAGTAAGGCGATGAGAGTTTCAAGGTGGGACAGGAGAGTACATGTTTTTATGTCTGTTCATGATTTTATTTAAATCCATCCTAAACGCCATCCCTCCTGAGATCTGGTGGCAAGAATCAAAACCTGGTTTTAGAAATCTTTTTTTGTGTAAAACCCAAGAGTTTACCAAAGGGGATACTTTTTATTTTAAGAGACACGTGTTTTAACCTTAAAGATTAATTCCCTTCTTGCCTGGCAAAAAAAGAAGAAAAAAAATTTTCAGGTAAGACACACACAGCTTTCACAACTTACTCAGTTGGGTTTTACTCACCTCTGTGTCTCTGAATCTGTCCTCATAGTCCAATCTGTCCTTCTCTACAGATGTAAGCTTTAGCTTCAGAGTGGAGATCTCTGCCATGAGATCCAGCTTTTGAGTTTCAAGGGATGTTCTGCTTAAAAGCTCCTGATTCAAGATAAAAAGGAAGAGAACAGAATTATTCATCCAAGGGGAATAAATCAATAATTTATTTCCACCGCTACAGGCATCTTTCACAGGGAAAAGCACCGCGCTCTCTGGAGCCCTGGGACACAGTCATTACCCACCCGACAGACTCCAGGGAGTCTGAGATCACGGGGGCACTATCACGGGTTGGCTGCCAGGGTGGGAAAAAACCTTGTCTGTCATCACCGCTGCTCTGGGCAGCAAGGAGCTTTGACAGGAACCCACCCATCCTGCCAGAGGCTTTAATCCGAGTCTCTTTGAAATTCAGTGGGGAAGGGCTCAAAGAAGAGGAGGACCGGATTCCTGCGGCATAAAGCAGCACTGACACCAGCAAGTACAAAAAAACTTTAAAGCAAACGTGGTAGAAAATGATCAGTTAGTTAAGAGACATCAAGGGGTGCGACACCTTGAAGTGCACGGCTTTCACCAAGGCAAAACGCGGTTGGTTAAGACCGAATTAAGACAGCCAAGGAGACAGACACGCGCCTGGGAAATACCTGCTGCAGCATCTCTTCTGTGGCATTCAGCTTCTCCCTGTGCTCCTCCAGACAGAACTCCAGATCCCGGATCTTTTCTCCTTGAGCTTCCACCTGGTCCGTAAGCACACTTACCTGCACGGCGGAGAAAAAGGAATGCATATTTAGTACCTTGCACCCGTGCCAAGTGCGTGTCACCTGAGGAACTGTGAGTGCCAGCGCCGGCTGGGTCACTGGAGAGATGGGACCGCGGGAGGAGAAGCAGCAGCAGGAGCTCTGCAGCAGAGACAACACGTTGCAAAGGGCTCAAAAGGGAAGGGAAAGCTCCCCCCTCACCCTTACTGACATTTCAGCCAAAGTTCCAGGAGATCCTGCATCTCCCGTCCTGACCCGACCGGGGAGTTTCCGCGAGGTGTGGCTGCTGCATTCTACAGCCCATAATGATGCCTTCGCTGTGACAACACATGAACAAAAACCCACTAGCTCCCACCTTGGCAACCAACCTGCCAAACCTCACTGCATCCGGTTTATTCTGCTTCCCAAGGGATGGCACACAACGTGCCACAGCACACAGCTCTTCCTTCTCAGAAGAACAAAAGCACAGGAGGTTAAAACGCACGGACTGTGGCCAGGCAGGACCAAGACAACACCTTCGAGGCTGCAGACTGATTCCCATTTTCCCTTTTCTGAATCATAGAGTCACAGAATCATAGAATTGTCTAGGTTGGAAGGGACCTTAAAGATCATTTAGTCCAAACATCAACCTAACCCTGACAAAAATCACTAAACCATACTCCTAAGGACTATGTCAACCCGTCTTTTGAACACCTCCAGGGATGGTGCCTCAACCACTTCCCTGGGCAGCCCATTCCAATGCCCAATAACCCTCTCCATGGAGAAATGATTCCTAATATCCAATCTAAACCTCCCCTGGCACAACTTGAGGCCATTGCCCCTTGTCCTGTCTCCTGGGACTTGGGAGACGAGACCGACCCCCGCCCCTCTACACCCCCATTCAGGTAGCTATAAAGCATGAGAAGGTCTCCCCTCAGCCTCCTCTTCCTCAGACTGAACACCCCCAGCTCTCTCAGCCTCACAAGACTTGTGCTCCAGACCCCTCACCAGCTCCCTTGCCCTTCTCTGGACCCTCTCCAGCCCCTCAATGTCTTTTCTGTGGTGAGGGGCCCACAACTGGACACAGTAACATAATGAAGTTTTTATTTCAAACACACTCTTTGGAGGAAATCTGCAGAACTGATGGGAACAAGGGAGAGCTGTCTAGAGCAAAGCTCAGCGCTGTCAGTCCCACAGCTTTTGTCACCTTTCATGAGGACAGGACGTATGTCACCTGATGCATGTGAATGGTCATGGAAAATGGTGATTTTAAGGACACACACGAATGTAAGAAGGTGGTCTCTCTGCAGACCTGCTCACCTTACAAGGTTCAAAAAGAGATCAGATAAACAGAAAGCAAGCCCTTTTGATTCGTCCTGCGATCTAAATTTGTAGCTATCCTTACTCTGTGTTGAGTCTCAGCTACCAGCAAGCCTTCTGAACGCTGTCCAAGATGACACAACTGCAAATAAATCCTCAGAGGGTCAAAAAGTCTTATGAGTGCAAGAGTAGGAAAAAAATAGTGTGGGTGACTACTCACTTGCAGAACAAGAGACTCCTTATCATTTTCCAAACGAGCCAGCCTTTCTTGATACACATCTCCATTCCCAGATATATGTCCATTCGTCTGAAAAAGACAGCAAATATCGTGTTGTAAGCTATCGTACCATAAGCATCATTCAATGCTCTCAACACACTTATGGAATATTTTCAGTCTGCGCGGTTCAAGAAGGGGTTTAAAGCATTCTTCAGCCCCTAAAGGGTTACACATCAAATAAACTGTCAACAAAGGACACGCGACCACCATTCAGGACAAGAATTATTCAATAGCTAAAAGATGAGAAAGGAAGAACGTTTTGGTAACCCAATTCTGCAGAATTCCCTTAGTGTGCATTCAGCATTTTGTTAACCAAATTTGCGCTCAATGCTGTACTATGCTAAGCCCTACTTGCAAAGAGACAAATAACCCAAGACATTCAGCAAGAGGGGAAAAAAAAAAAAAATCGATGTACAATCTACAGAATGTGCATTATGCTTCTTGCAAGCCAAACAGTTTTTTCTAAAACACATAGTAAGAGACATCCTTTTACATCAGGCACATTTCACTGGGTACGGGTGAACGTCTGCTCTCTAACCACAGCTCTTTATAAAGCTGCCTGAGGGTGAAGAGAGACAAGAACACATGTTAATGCGACCAGAGAGTTCGGGGGAATCAGCAACTTTCTTTCTTCGTAATAACTTCAATGCTCTTAAGCAGTGAGAAGGATTTTACTCTTTCCATATTCAAAGCTGTCTCAAAAGCACTTTGCGATGACGCCACGATCGGATCTCAGCTCAAGGAAAGAAATTCCTGTTCCCATCATCGCATAAATCACTGAAGAGGAATCTGAGAAGCTGCTCTGAAGTCCAGTGTGCTCAGTAGAGGGGCTCCCACCAACCCTGAGGCACCTCCATCTCTCTCCTGTCTCTGAAATGACATGAAACTGGGCTACTGACCCCTGCGTCCCAGTGAGTCCACAGCACAACCCTGCCATGAGGGGCCACCACCACGCAGGAGCTGCAAGCCTCGGGCTCCTGCTCTCCATCTCCCTTTCAAACAGCCTGTCTCCCCCAACTGCCCAGGACGCCAGAGGGAACCTGCCAGCTAAGCTCCTTTCCCAAGTTACGTGCCTGACTGGGTCATGGGAGAAACCGCCTCGTTTGATACCAGAGGAATACAATGTCCACCAGCATCACTTGAAGATTAGATCCCAAGCACGCAGAAGGGGATAAAAAGTATTTGACCTCACCTTAGCGCTCTCCTCAAGAAATAGGGCTGGTCTGGCAGCTTGCAAGTCAGTGTGCAATTGCAAATGCCTAGGTAAATTCTAAGCATACGTGTGTAACCTTTACCAGATGACCACAACATCTTCCCCAACATCACTAGAGCTAGAGCAGTCTAAGAAAGGATGCTCCCTAGTAATTTGCCATAATACCTCACACTAAAATGAATCTGAATTATTGAGCATTAAACCACTTGGCCTTCTGACCACCGAGAAACTATGCACCAAGCAGAAGTACTCTCAACTTCTGAGTTTGCCCAGTTTTCCTCCTGACCTCTACCAGAATTTAAGCTCACGCCACAGGGATTTCCATTCAAGGTCATTGATATCTTCATTTTTGTAAGTTTTAATTCTAAAGAAGCTGCAGAGCTTACAAAATAAACCTGTCAGCTGCTCAACCAGCCGATGATGCTTTGATTTCTGTCACTTGACCTGCACGCGAAATATAAACCCAAGATTTTTGCACTCTTTTGCTATTCTGTACCTCCCTTCTCATTTCCAGATCTCCTAAACATCTCAGGCACTTACTCAGCCTCCACAAATACAGCGTCTGCACTTTGTAATACACAACATGCATTTCTCAATCCAGCCTGTGACTCCGATGGAGGACAGTGACGGTCAACCCTCGTTACAAAGCCGGCAGCCAAGGCACAAAGACATCCCTCCGTCCCGCCAGGGCTCACGTGAAAAGTCCTTGTCAAGGCACAGCCATCAACCAGTGAACCTCCTGCCACCTCCAGTCAGCACAACCAGAGACAGACTGACCGCAACCAAAGGCATCGTGAAGGAAATCTGTGGAGGTAAGTGTTAGCTTCACACCCCGAGGAGAATGGCTTCACGGGGCTGTGAGAACCAATTAGGTGTTAAAGCAGACTGTTAGTCAGCGCGCGTAGCATCTCGCCGAGACACCTCAGCCGTTAAACTCGGTTCACAATTTCTCAAAAAAAAAAAAAAATCCTGTTTGGCTCAGCATGTCACGCCTGGCTTTCAAACGGGAGCATTTGGAGAGCCAGAGCTCAGGACGCAGCTGCACGTTGCCGTAAAGAGAAGAGGGAGGAGGCAATGGGAGCCCCGAGGAGGACTGGGGTAAAGATCAGGCTCCCACAAAACCTAGTAAAAAGATGTCTTTGCTGAGTGTTGCCAGAAATATTTTGTAAAATCTCCATAAAAGCAGACCTCCCATAGTCCATCAAACCCAGAAAACTTTGTGTGCAACCCAACAGCAGGCTGCTTTTTGCCTGAAGTGTTGTCATTTCTGCATAATGCCTGGGACTACCTCTTCATTTTAGGCATGAAAAGACAAGAAAGTCACAGATTTTAGTTTCAACGGGGAAAAGATGGGAGTTGGGGAAGGGACAACACAGAAAGGCCACGGCAGCTCTTTCACTGAGCAGCAGATCTAGCACCTTGAGGAGTGGTGGTGCCACACCATGCCTTCCCACACCTCTCCTCTGCACCATCTTCACCCGATGTTCTTTCCAGAGAGATGAGGAAGGAAGACAGGAGATGAAATACATGGTAAGAAGAACAGGGTAACGACAGCAGTGGACAGGACTGGAAAGAACTGGAGAGGGAAGGGGCCCCAACACTGGACATGGGAAAGTGGTGCATCAGGAGAGGGGGTGGTGGAACAGCCTGCAGGGAGGTCTCAAAGATGCTGGGAGATCCGGTCTGTGCAAAACCTGGTGTGTCCTTCAGGAGGAGTTTCTCTCTACCTGGGGACTCACAGCCTCCCTAGGACTGAGCCTGGCAACTACTCACTCTGCAGAGCAATGGCTCTGCTATGGGGGGGGAGGGAGGGAAGAAAAAAAAAAAAGAGGGAAGAGAGAGGAGAAAACAGTAAATTTTCGATTCAACAGCAACTGCAAGCACACTTGGGGCACTTGCTAGTTGTGGCTCCAATTTGTATCATCAAAGTCAGCACAAGATTAACATAGTTCTCCAGCTGACAAGCTTTGCCTATTTTCAAAGGCGGCTCTTTTTCATCAGCAGCTTAAGATCTATCTTCAATTAAGCAGTTTGACTTTGCATGTGTCTTCAGTTTAGGGACTAATTGCAAAACACTGTATGGGAAAAGAACGCAGATTTACCAGTACGGATCCTAAGCCTAAAAAGAAAAGCACAGTTGTCACCATGCCACTGAGGCTTTGCAGAAGTTTGAGGTTAAGCATTTACTTAAAATGCCTTATAATGCCAGACCCGTGCACTGAGAAACTCTGCAAGATCAATGCAGGGCTGATCTGTTAAACACGTGTGTAAGCTTTGTCTGCAACCACCTAAGTGTAAAAATCCACACGGCTCTGAAGGGAATTATTCCCGCAATAAGTGGACGGATCACCAAACAGTCACAGCTTGCCTGCCCTCAGTCCTTAATGCCTTTTCCCTGGAAGTGAGTTAAGCATTTCAAACTGCAGTAAAGTTCCTAATAGCTGCTGTTTTAGACTTCCTAATAATAATTAAAAAAAAAATTAAGAATCTGTTTCCTCACAATTGCCTTATTCTTCCTTTCAAAAACAGAACTGATTTTCAGCCTCCTGCCGGTGATACCCTCATCTATCTCCCTTCATTTTCCCTTCTGCTTTTGAGACAAAATAAGCACACTATTCTTGCCAGAGAGGCAATCTGATTCGCACCGTTATTTCCTTGTCCGGCAGGTTGCCCTGAGCGGGGGGACCCCCAGCAGCCAACGGGGCCAGTTACCCCCTCGCATCTCTCCCCCGACCATCTGGAGTTAAATCAGAGCTCATCAACATGCCGACGTTGTTCAGATCATTACAAGACACGTTACCTCCACTTCGTTAAGCGCAGCGATGGCTGCTGCGGTTCTGCTGGTCCACTCGCCGGTAGCATCCCTTGTAAGGGGGTCTCCTCCATCCCCTGGAGGAGGGGGGGCAGACCCTCGGGGTTTCCCCAGCAATCTGTTTGCCACCATTTTCCCCCTGGACGCAGAGCCCCCACCACAGCTTCATCCTCGGTAGGGATGGATTCCAGCCCTTCCCAAAACTGCCCTGAACACAACCTGCACCAGCGCTTGACTGGTTTGTGTGGGAGCCCCCCGCTACCCTCCCAGTTTGGCATCTCCTGCGTCCCACGCCTCCCCGTGCCCGCAGCCCCGCTGGGGTCTGCAGATTCGTTCCTCCTTACAGAAGAGAAGAGAAGAGAAAAAGAGGGGAAAGAAAGCTGCATCAATCCGCTCAAACACCCCCTGCCCTATCTTTTCAAGGCTTCGCTACCAAAAAAAAAAAAAAAAAAGTTAATTCTGAAAGAAAACCAGCTTAAGACAGAGCCTCAACTCTGAGGAGTTTACCTGAAACATCTTCTAAAAGAGAATAATAACACGGCTATCGAACGGGGGAGAGGTTTTAAAAATTCTGTGATTCTGTCAAAATACTCAGTTTGTTCAAGGGCAGCTCGTGGTGCCGGATACAAGAGAAGGGTGAAACGGGTCCTTCCCCATCCACG
Source organism: Gallinago jamesoni (assembly GCA_025769975.1). Classification (NCBI taxonomy): domain Eukaryota; kingdom Metazoa; phylum Chordata; class Aves; order Charadriiformes; family Scolopacidae; genus Gallinago; species Gallinago jamesoni. Next base: position 72,382,379 of record JAOQGH010000001.1, on the reverse strand, counting down.
TTCCCCCCCCTCACCCCCCGTGTGGCTACGGCTTCTCCCTGGGAGAAATGGGAGAGCCAGAGCAAACGCCTTACCTTATTTAGCCAGAGGCAGTGGCCGTGGATGTCCCAGCTGTACTCCATGCTGGTCATGGCTACCTTCCTGCGTTTAAGGACACGGGAACTGCTGCAGAGGCTGAGAGCAGCAGCCCCAGCACTGCCCGGAGCTGGGGGGTGGGGGGGAGGTTAAGCCACCCCAGGGCACCCTCCCGCTGTCCCCCTCTAGCCAAGGGCAGCGGGGAAGGTGGCAGCGGGAGTGGGAGACGCGGGGAAGCGGAGCCCGGAATGGAAGCAGCACCACAGGCGGAGCGAGCAGCTCCTCTAGGGAATTAACACATCAAAGTCCGGGGAAGATCTACCCTTTTTTTACCACCCTGAGCCCTGGGATCCCAAAGGGGAGGAGGATGCAGGCACAGGGGTGCGGAGATGGGTAAGACCCGACCAGCCGGTCACCTCCACCCTCACCTGGAAGAGCAACCCCCTCCCTCTGCACCCTGCTGGCACCACGGGGATCATCCCCCCCAAAAAAACGCAGCAGGGTAAACAGGGAGGGGAATTTTCTTTTCTTCCTGGGACATTAATTGTAAAGGCTGGAAGAGGACATGTAATTAACTCATAGGCACCAAGAAAGAGAGGAAGGAAAAAGTTTCCTCAGATGTTCCAGGTCTCACAAGTGGCTTATCTCAAGTTTACGTCGTACCTAAGAATGATGTAAAATGCAACGATAACAACCAACCTCTGTCCGCATGTTTAACTTTCAATTTACCCAGTAACACCAGCAGCAGCATAAACCCTTACTATTTTTGACACACAGCCTAGCTCCAGGACTCCTGTCATTACCTCAAAATCCACAGCTTTTATTATTAAAAAAAAAAAAAAATAGTCAAAATTTAACACTACTGCTGATAGACAAAAATCTCAAAACCGCAAATAACTCAGAACAAAAGCACAGAGCAGAAGAGTAGCAGAAGCTGTGTTTTTTAAGCCAGACTGATGTATATTAGATTGAGAAGGGTGACTTTCAACAGCTCTGCCCTATGCTCCAGCACAGGACCACAGAGCTTCTTCTTACTGTCAATAAACTCATCCCCCATGCATGAAGATGCTGTGCCACAACGTACCGTAAATGAGCTCGCATTATCTTCTTTCTAGTGTTAAAAACCCACCAGTCTGGGTGATCCCCTTTAGCGAGCAGCAGGGTCCTGTATTTCGAGAATTTTCAGAGTCAGATCTCTCACGGACAAAAAGTATTGCCGGGAGGCAGCTTATGATGACAAGCTGGAACGGTATCACAAGGGTCCTTTCATACTGCAGCTTGAGGAGGAACCTCAAACGGGTGTTTGGTGACGAACGCCTAGGTGCCACCATAGGACCTTTTGATAGCTAAACTCAACATAAACACAAGCGAAGCCAAATGAACGCATTGTGTGCTCACACTAAGAGGATAAGACAGCAAACTTTGGTTTGAAGACAAGATTTTTCCGTGAATAAGAAATCTGAGATTATTTCTAGCTAATCAAACCACCTCCCCAACATGGGAACCACCCTGTCATCCAAACAGGCCGATATATCTCTGTAAGATTACAAGCTACGTTTATCCAGCAAGGAAAACCTCTCTCTGAAATTTAATGTCTCCTCATATTAACTTTCATTACTCCCAGCCACCTTCTGGAAGAACCAGCTTGTTGAGGAAGCGTCCAAATCTGCAGCTGGTCTGTCAGATGACAGATCTGTTATTCACAGCAGCAGCATTTCTGAAGTTGACTTTAAGACCATTAAAGCAAAACAAACTTCATGGCTTCCAAAGGTTTCTTGGAGAACGTTTTCAGCTCATCTGAAGATGACAGTCAACTTGAACTGTGGCACCTGTAGTGGCTTGTGCGATCCAAAGCCAGCTTCAGAAATTCACTTCTGAGTGAAAAAAAATATTATTTTATATATATTCAAACCCAGGAATTCACTTCCAAAGCTAAAACCACAGTTGCACGTGCTATAGATTTCAAAGAAAAAGCATTACCCTGGCTCTCTCATTCCAGGAGCACATCCTTTACAAGGAGAAGGTTCACAACAGCATCCACACGCACAAGTTCAGCTGAGGAGCTTGGGGAAGATGGCTCTGAGGTGTGGGCAGGGGCTGTCCACCCACTTCTACCCTTCACCCTCCTTTTTAACAAGACACAGTTGGTTTCTTCTTTCTGGGAAGGCTGTTGCATAAGACACGTTTTTTTTTAAAAAAAAAAAAACACCAAAAAAACACTGTCAAGAAAAATAATAAGCAGAAAGAAAACTCCCTTGCTTGTTTCAAATGCAGAAAAACCAGAGCAACACGCCTGACTGGGAGCACGGTTTCTGAGGATTATTCTTCAAAAGATGGCTCTATGAACTTCCAGCTGGACACAATGGGGTGCCTTGGTCTTGCAAAAGGCAGTGCTTCGTTTAAAATGGTCTCGTTACTGGTGATGCTGTTACAGATTATTCACATGCTGTCCATGTTCAAGCCAGAAGCTCCATCTTCACTGAGCACAGTGCATGTTTTATTAAAGCACACATCAGAATACATTAAACATTTCTGTTGATCAGGAGAAATCTGAAAAGACTCCAAAACTTGGGAATATTTATGATCTGGCTATGGATTTCAGTGAAAGCACACAGCCCCAACACGTCTGAGCTTAGGAAAGGCCTCAGCCCCTTTCCAGACTTGGAACAAGTGGCCTCATTTGGAATTTTAACCATGACATTCACCTGCCCTCTGTTCGCACGTGGGGACCTGAACAGGGTTCCAGCAACACAGAGAGCAGTTCTGAGCTACAGAGGCACAACTAGAAATGACGGGTTGTAGTGAAACTGCCTTATTTGTGTAGCAGAAAGCCACACGTAGAAGTCTTCTGAACTCCCTGTGAGGACCACCTGATTGATTCTCTTGGGAGAGCTCTGCCGGACGTCCAGGCACTGTAGGTGAGCTCTGGTGTCACACGGCCATCGGGCACCCACAGGTTACAAAAAATCAGCATGAGATTTCCATCCCATTGGCCCTTTTTTGAGTGCTGGCATAGACTTCTCTAGCTCCCTGAGATGAGCAGAAAAGGAAGTGGTCACCAGGAAGTGGTACGGGGACAGGGGCAGCCAATTCTGGCATGGCAAAACTGCCCCATTTTACAGAAGCGAGCAACTTCAGGAGCCTGCTGTCAGACCTTTTTCCTCAACTAGAGCATTAGCAGTTTCCCTGCAGGGGCCAGGAGTAGATTTTTCTCTTGTGACACGCTCTCTGGCAACGGTGAACACTATTTTACGTTTTCCTCTGAGACACAAGAGACTTGCTTACAGCTTCAGAGGGGATGTCACGCACCAGTTGCAGCGGCTTGAAATAGCCTGGTAGTTGCAATTTCTTCATGTATAAGAGGATTAAACTTATTTCAAACCAAGGAGGTGTCTTCTCTTCCTCGGTAAGGATGCGTATAACTGCAGAAAGCCTTCCTGCAAATCATCTCATCACCTCAAGCAGATAAACAGTCCCACCTAGTTTGCAGATGACACCAAACAAGGTGGGAGTGTTGATCTGCCTGAAGGTTGGAAGGCTCTACAGAGGGACCTGGACAGGTTGGATCAATGGGCTGAGGCCAATGGGATGAGGTTCAATAAGGCCAAGTGCCAGGTCCCGCCCTTGGGTCACACCAAACCCCTGCAGTGCTCCAGGCTGAGGGCAGAGTGGCTGGAGCTGCCCAGCAGAAAAGGACCTGGGGGTGTTGGTGGACAGCCAGCTTGACATGAGCCAGCAGTGTGTCCAGGTGGCCAAGAAGGCCAACAGCATCCTGGCCTGGATCAGGACCAGCGTGGCCAGCAGGAGCAGGGCAGTGATGGTGCCTCTGGACTGGGCAC
>JAOQGH010000001.1:72358440-72378365 GCA_025769975.1 Gallinago jamesoni | reverse complement strand
GACTTTCCTGAGAGGGTGGTCATGCCCTGGACCAGCCTGCCTAGGGAGGTGGTGGAGTCACCATCTCTGGAGGGATTTCAGAAACGTGTAGATGTGGCACTTCAGGGCATGATCTAGTGCCTGAGATTGTTGGGTTGTGTCTGGGGTGGGTTTTTTTTTGTTTGTGGGGTTTTTTTTGTGGTTGGACTCGGTGATCTCAAAGGTCCCTTCCGACCATGAATATTCTGTGATTCTGTGATCTGGGCACTTCACATAACACCCTCCTGCTCAGACAGGGACCAGCGACACCGGTGACACCTGCAGACCCCATGCCCGTAGCACAGCACAAAGTGTAACGTTCAGTCTGTCCTACTAGGAGCTTTAAGGATGCCAGAGACTACAGGGGGAGTAATCTGAGGCAGACTGAGGGGAAGCAGAGAGTGAATCCTGCAATTTTGGGTACATGCAGCCCCTGCTCACCATTCCAGCTGAATGGCACGACAGAGCCCTTCCCCTCCCAGGTTCAGCCCATGGCTGCCAGTGAAACCATTACTGTCTCGCTGCCACGCAGTGATCTGCATCGCGCAGGTCTGAAGGACCTCGTTCCTAAAAGCCAGGCACCCCTAAATCCCACATTTGCCATCACGAGGGTCAATGACTGGCCTTCACCTCACCAACCTCAACGGGAACCCCAGCCTCCGGCCACGCTGCTGGGCCCCTTTGCTGCAGAGTAACACGTGGTGGGATCAACACGACCACGTGTGGACTTCTGACTGCACGCTGCGGGGAGCAGGCAATTTTCCAAGGCTGTTTATTTGGCACATGGACATTTTTTTTTAATTCCTAAAGGCCACACTTTCATAAAACCTGTTCTGTCCCTCGATTTCGGCTCCCCCGCAGAGCAGAGACTAGTTACAGCGATGTCCACTGCTGTACGTTTCGCAGGAAGGAAACGCTGATGTCAGCAGGAAGCCTGTGTGTTTTAAAGATCTGGCCTCCATGTCCCTCCCTTCTCCTCCTCCTGATCTCAGCGTTGACTGCCATGCTTTGACAGTGGGGGCGAGATCCAAATCCCACTGTGGGCAGCTGGAAAGCTCCCACGTGCCTCATTAAGTTTCAGGCATTCTCAAATGAGCAGTTCAAAGCAAAGGCAAAAAAAAAAAAATTAAAAAACCAAAAAAGCTCTCCCCTCAAACCGTTCTGCAAGAGCTGCAGAAACAAGGCCAGGTCTCCATCTCTTCCCCCGTGCTGTCACCCCCAGCCCCACGCCTGGCCAGCACTCCCCAGCTGCAAGTTGGGCACAGACAGTCCCGCACGTGACACTCAGGGCTATGGCATCCCGTGCTGCAACTGAACACCAAAATAAATCCAGCTATCGAGATAAAAACCACTTTTTTTTTTTTTTTTCAGGATCAGCCACGGCTCCAGAATGACTGAACCCTTTCTGAGGGGGTGAGATGCTCATCCTGGAAAGGGACCAGGCGACGGAGGCTGCCCGTCCCAACAGCAGCAATGTACTGGGGGCAACACAGTGTCCTCTCCTACACCCATCCCAGCCTTCATCAGATCCAGCATCCCCATTGCAGCAGTATGGTATTACCTTGGCCTTGGTGTGAGGCAGCAGGACCCAGAGACACTGCTGTAATACAGATTTGGAAAAATTTGGAGACGCACACACCTCCTGCTGCTGCTGTTACAGCCACAGCCTGACCCAAACCCTGAAGCACACCCTCTAGAAAGAAGTCTTGACTTCCACTGCTGCTGCTTCCCCAAAAGCTGGACACCACAATGTGAACCCTGCCACGGGCCACGAGCACAAGAACCCCTGTTTGGTCCTTCCAGGAAGTCACCAGTCAAAGGCTGGAGCTTCCACCAGGAAGGCACCTGGAGGCAAAAGCAGTGGGTGCTTTGAAAATCCCGTAACCCACCTTCTGACAAGCACAGCCTTGATTTCCCAGCACAGCCTTCAGGCAGCCTCCACCTGAGCAATACTTTATTCTTTTGGAAAATTGAGGGTTGGGGAAAGAATAGTCTCATCGGGTTTAATTTGGTGCATTTTTAAATCAAGGGTGACAAAATCTGGTAGATTCACAAACACAGAAAACGAAAATTTGATCTCCAAGTTGAAGGGACGCTGAGCTTACACCACTCACTTCTGTTATAACCCAGGTAAGGAAGCTCAGTAGCAACACCGGTCCCTGCGCTGCCAAAAAATGCTTTTGAGTGAAAATTTCCTATTGAAAACAGCATTGTTCCCCCCCATTTAAGTGTCTAATTCCTACAAAAACGTCTTACCCAAAGCTCTGAGATGAAACTCCAATTACTGAAAAACTTTTTGCTCCCCAAAAACGAGGCACGGTGACACATGAAAACCACTGCACGAGGCGGTTTGAGCTCCATCTTTTATGAGTTCCCCCCCGCAGCATCTCCAAACCAAAATATCTTCCCTTAGCTCTTTGAAACTTGCTCCAAAACGGCAGAAACGGCAGCCCCGCCGCGGGACTAGCCAAGGTACAACACAAGCACATTCCGAGTGAAAGAAGGTGAGACCCTACCATTTGACTTTGGAGCCATTCGACCAGAGCCTCCGCTGTCGAGTCTGGGATCTGGCAGCGTAGTCCCTCTCTCTCGTCCGCTTCCATCACCTCCAGCAAGCCCCGCAAGTCCTCCACCAGGTGCAGCGCCCGCAGGCCCCCCATGAAGGGGGAAGAGGGAGACTGGCAGTCCAAGATACCATTGGAGTAATCCAGCACCTTCGAACCTGGAGGGAGAAAAATCGCAGGCGTGAGGCAAGGGAGTCAGACACACAGCAAGGCTGAGGAAGCCAGGTGGGATTTGCTCCTGGTGGGCATTGATCTGAAGGAAACTCCAGTTCTGGGCTCCCCAGTTCCAGAAGGACAGGGAACTGCTGGAGAGGGTGCATCAGAGGGCTACAAAGATGATGAGGGGCCTGGAGCATCTCCCTTACAAGGAGAGGCTGAGGGACTTGGGGCTTTTTAGTCTGGAGAAGAGAAGGCTGGGCAGGATGTGATCAATGCCTATAAATACTTAAAGGGTGGGTGTCGGGAGGACGGGGCTGGTCTTTCCTCAGTGGTCCCCAGGGACAGGACAAGAGGAAATGGGCACAAACCTGAGTATAAATAGTTCCACCTAAACATAAGGAGGAACTTCTTTACTGTGAGGGTGGTAGAGCCCTGGCAGAGACTGCCCAGAGAGGTGGTGGAGTCTCCTTCTCTGGAGACATTCCAAACCCGCCTGGACACGTTCCTGTGGGACCTGCTCTGGTTGGACCTGCTTTGGCAGGGGGTTGGACTAGATGATCTCCAGAGGTCCCTTCCAACCCTATGGGATTCTGCGATTCTGCCCGCACCATGCAGCAATCCAGAGAAGGGCTAGCCCTTGCTGGTAGGCTACACGGACAGAAGCTCCAGCAAGAAGGAGGTGGGCTGATCTGATGGAGGACATGTACATCACAACCATACCCATAGGGTTCAAGACATGGGCTGGGCTCCTGCAGAGCCTGCTACGTATCGGTGACAGAAAGTCCCGTGGAGGGAACAGGCTCGGGTAAAGCAGTCACCCCGTGGGGATGGCGGGAACCAAGTCAGACACTGAGAGTGTCCAGAGGAAACCACGCTCTGCATTTGTCCTTTAGGGATATGTTATGCTGCTCCAAGGCACCAGAAATTTTTTAAAACAAAAATACAAAGGTACATAAGAAGATCGAATCACTTCTACAGAAGAACAAATTTTAAACCTAACAGTTTGATATGGTAGCACTGACATTAAAATGTTAATAAAGAGAAAAATTTCTTCTTTGCTTATGCAAATACACGCTCCCAGTACGTACATATTTGACCTACATTAAAAGTTGCCATATATTACGTAAAAAAGGAAACTCTGAATTCAGGATTAAGGCTGATTTAAGTCAACCTAGCTCATTCCAACTATAATTTCAGCCCACCTTGATACCGTAATGCCTTAGCACAATGCGATGTGTTTGTGACAGAACATCATTTGTACTGTCAGCTTTTGGAAACTGCAGTGATATGCCATATATGCACTTCCACGAACTCTCATTCATCTCATCTGGAAAGTCACAAAAAAGCAAGTATTCTGCTAATTCCCTTTGGAAAAAAATAAGAGAAAAATCCCCACAACAACATAGGAGTCGACGTCTCTTTGTTACATTACTTCATAGGTCTGTTCAAGAAACATGTAAATGAAATAATGAAATCTGTTGTGATTTAAACATCCCAACACCACATTTTATTTTTATATTAAACCTCATCCTGCCATAAGCAAGTGAGGCTCTTGGGAACACAGACACACGATCGGATCCAAATACCAGTATCTACTTATGGAAATGACTAAAGTCACAGCTTATATGTATTTTTAGAGATCATTATGATCCAGCTGAATCCACTTTACACGTGTTCCTGCTATGTGTCCTTAATATCCTTAGGAAAACTGCAGAGAAAAGTCATTGTTCAAATGAAGCATGCACTGTACGATGATTTTTTTCCCTGATGGAAATTAGTTTTAACTATTAAACACTTTATAACTGTGTGGCTATCTTTGCAGAATGTTTTTTCAGTGTTTGCATAGCAAGGATTAAACTATTAACTTCTTGCTGCTTTCCTCTTCTGTGTTGGATACTTAAATTATTTTCCAACTCACTAGACTCAAACGCAGAGCTTGTATTCTTTGTGATGCCTCTCCTTGGTCCACTTATAATTTACAGGTACTTATAAAAATCTCAAATGTTAAAGGCAGGTCCAAAGCAGATGTTTTGACCCAGAGTGTTCTAATTTTGAAAAAAGGAAAATTCAATTCATGCTTTAACTCTGTAGACTTGAGAGAAGTTCAGAGAAGGCACTATCAGGCAAACTTACTCTTCCTGCCTTGCAGCAGCTCTTTAAACACACTCAGCCTGATCCGAAATGTGCCTTGTCCTTGACTTTCATGGTCCTACGTGCACCAGCTGCACCGCATCCCTCAGCCACTCTGAGCAGCCATTCCCATAGAGGGTAGGAGAAAAACTACAAAAGCTCCGTGTGGCTGTGGCTGTGTGTCACAGTCTGTGCAACCCATCCATTTATTTGTAATCTCTAAGCTATAATGGAAGACACCAAAGGTAATTACCAGCACATTCCCTTCTCAGCCTGAAGCTCTGCTCTCCAGGTGTAAGAAGGGAGGACCAAAGCAGGTAAAGGAAGACACTGCTTCAAGTGTTTACCTGCTATAATGCCATCCATCTGCTCCAAAGCCGCAGCAAGCATGTCACTTGCATCACTCATCATCTTCTCTCTTCTCAGGAATGATCTCCAGCTACACCATAAGGAGCAATAAAACACTGGTAGTGCGAGTTGGATCCAGAGCCTCCAGTCTCCAATTTAACCTGCAAAAGAGAATTTAATTTCATTTCATTTTCTCTGAATTCACACACCACTGTTGCATGACCAGCAAAAAGACCAGGGCCTTTTGCTAAGCAAAACAAGACTTGGAGGTGTTCACCACGAAGCATGGACTGGCATCAAAGAATCAAAGCACCAACCTGATGATCCAGTTCATACTGTTAGCCAGTGGCCTGCTCTGCCTGCAGGTCCATGCCACTGAAGGGGCATCCCATAAAGCATCTCAGCAATCCCCCATGGCACTTCAGGGAAGCTTAAATAGAAGACACAGGTCTTCTACTGCTAAAAGGAAGTTGCAACTTCCCCCTCCAGCGTTACAGGCTGGGGCAGAGTGGCTGGAGCTGCCCAGCAGAAAAGGACCTGGGGGTGTTGGTCGACTGATGGCTCAACATGAGCCAGCAGTGTGCCCAGGTGGCCAAGAAGGCCAACAGCATCCTGGCCTGGGTCAGGAACAGGGTAGTGAGTAGGACTCAGGAGGTGACTGTCCGGTCACAGAGGGGACAGTCACCTCCTGAGTCCTACTCACTACAGGGTGTCTGTACCAAGAGCATCCTGGAGACCTCCAGCGGTTACCCCACTGTTACCAGGTCCTACCTCCAAGGAAGGAGAGACCTCAGTCTGCTCAGTGCTTCTTCCACTGCTTCTGCAAAAGGAGCTGCACTGTCAAGAGCAGCACTGAGAAATTTTAAGATCACATTTAGTGAAGCAAGACCTGGCAACCACACTGATCTCCAAAAACCTTCCACCTCTCATGGAGCATCTGTTAGCAGTCTGACCGAGCCTACAGCTGATAAACTTGGAGAGGTGAAATAAAAAGGACAAAAAGCCCCCAAGCTGGCAATGACGCAACAAAATCCCATTTCCCTGGTTATTTGGTCCGAAAAGCGGTGACTGAAAACTAGCCTAGAACAGCACATCCTGCAATCGGGAAGTAAAACTGTTGGGATAGAAAAATACTACAGGAGGCATCCTTCCCCAGCGAGGGCAAAGAATGGCTTTTATGCCTTGCACACCATCACCATCGCACGAAGGTGATTGAGGGGGGGGAACACAAAGCCCCCCATCCACCAGGGGACCAAAGAACCAAACCGCATTCAGCAAGACGACAAACTGGAAAGGGGAGGTGCAAGAGGGAGTCAAAAGAAACACAATCATGGGACAGAAATCATAAATCAGCAGCCCTTTGTGGATTCTAGGAAAGAGGACAACACTGAAACAGCGGTGGATTAATCCCTGTGCCTGCTGAAGGGCACACAGACTGCCTCCCACTTCCCAAACTTGGAGAGACGCCTCAGCTGACCACCATCACAGCAGAGCTCCCCCGACCTGCACGCTCCTTTCTTTACTCTTTTGCTTTTTATAGCTTTGGTCTTAATGGAATTAAAACCTAAGAGAAAACTCAAGGCTTTGAGGTCATTTTGTTGGCAGTGACTAAGGAAAACCCTGCAGTCAGGTAACATGAATGGAAATCCATCCTGGAGAAGCACTACTGAGCTCCTTAGGAGAATAAGGAATAGCTAGTATTTCAGATGATGTCAAGCAGTCTAAATTCCTCTCATCCACAAATGCAGAAAGGGGGGGGGAAGAAGATAATTTTAACACAGATGGATCTGTGACATGGCAGACGAACGAGACACCAAGGTGCACAGAGGAGACAGACGCACAAAGTCCACCCGTGGCACAACGCCATCAAGAGCACACCTGGGAAGAAAGTACTGACAGTACCCTCTCTGCCAGACCATTTAAAATAAGTTTTTCCTCGCTTTCCAAGAAAATGACAACACTTACCTTCCTGAGTGCACAATCAGTGCAAGGTGGGGCAGAGGGGGGTGTTTTTTACAGAGGCAGATCCCCCTTTTAGAGCTCCCGGCTGAATACCTTGCTCACGCCGACAAGAACAAGCATTGCTTCATCAGGGCTGCATTTACAATCCACCATTTAAAAAATAAAATAAAATAAAATACGAACACAGCTATCTCCATTATCGGTTACAATTAAGCTTATCACTTAGTTGACATTTCTACCGCGTCCCTGGCTGTCACGAAGACAACGTCATTTGGTCTCACTCGTCTCGTGTCCCTTCCTCTGGCTGGTTGCTAGGGCTGTGCTGTGCACTTTGCAGTAGGTGGAGATTTTTTATTTTTATTTTTGAATGACATACAAACCCCCTGGCTACAGTGCCAGTGAAAATGTATTCCAAACGGTTTACAGAGAAAACAAAACACTGCCCTGTAAAAAAATCCACAGAAAGCTAGAAAGAAAAACAAAAACAAAAACAAAAAAATGAGGGGCTTTCTGAATTGGAACTGCAGCCTGCTGGATGCAAACAGGAAAGCTGCCTGAATATGCATTTCAAAACTCAGATATTTAATTAAGATGGCAGACTTTAAAAAAACACAACGGTGCTTAAACATTTTACGTATGTAGGAAACCATAGTTTCCCCACCCAGAAGCTCTCTAAGTTCAAACACCACACAGACAGGCATCTAGAGGCAACATCTTCAAGCCTTTTTCTTTTTAATTTATTTTGAGGTGGTATCATTCTGGATGTCCACCTGCAAAACACACCATGCTTTAAAACCCGGAGGTTGGCAGCACTGAGGGGAACCAGCTGCTGGCTGGCAAGTCTGAAGGCCAAAAGGAGACACTATGCCCCACTGGGCAGCCTCTCTGGGGTTGTCCTTTGGTCCCACTCGCCCTCCTCTTTGAGCACGTGCCCCGCAAACACTCAGCATTTCTGAAGAAAGCACCAGCTACAGATTATTTTTGTAATATGATGCAGTAAGATGGATGACGTGAGTTTCCCAGCTCTCCCACTCCTACGTAACGCCCCTTAAATCCGGAGATTTTGATACACAGGAATGAAAAATCTTGATTCGGGTTTGTTCTCAAGAATGTAGAGAATTAAAAAAGGACCCCCTGAAAACAAGCTGTTACCCCAGAGCAGTGTACCACAAACACACAATCAAAAAGCTAACAAACTGCAGGCCTCTTTTACAGAGAAGGTGGAGGGAGAGAACCCGTGCCACAGCTAAAGCAAGACCCCAAATTTCACTTTGCTGTCAAAATTAATGTCCCTGCGTTCTCGGTCCTACACGTATGAGACAACTGTCAGAGGTCTGAAGCATCTTCTGTCTTGCCTCAAACTGCTGAAACAAGACATCCTCAGCAATTACTTTTCCAAGGCAGATCTCTATTTCATGCAGATAAATGCCATTTCAGACACGTTATCACAGCTGTTTGTGCCACAAACACGCAGAGACTTAAATGCAAAACGCAGTTCAATCACAAATAAAATAGGCTTCAAATGAATTCAGTCTGTATTTCTGGCACAATTTCTCACGGGATGTTCTGAAGATACCCAAGTATAGTGCCACCAGTCAGTAGCATTTTAACACTTAATAATGAATATATTCAGCTAATTTACACTACGAGTCATTAACGTTTCTTTTAACACACACAAAAAAAAAGACTCCATTTCATACATTCCAGGCCTGAAAAGACAAACTAAAAAAGAAAATGGATCCTTGTTGAATATATTGCTGTGGTGTTTCGCAAGAGAAGAACAAATGAAATTCAGAAAGTAAAATGAAGAAGGCTGGGTGTATCATAATGGCAATAGCGTAAAGAAATACCTTAGCGTGAGGCGGGGAGAGGAAACCAGTTTGATCCCAAATGTGCTTTGAGCCATGTATTTCAGATATTGCCCCCCTGCCCCGAGGAGGAGCCCCGTGTGGAGGCAGGTCCCTCTGCTCAGGTCCCTCTGGGCACAGGGACACCAGCTGCCCCTGGCAAGCACCCCTGCTCTCCTGCCCCACCATGGCTGAACAGCCACTACTCGGGTCAAAGCAAGGAGGCTTGGTGAGACCAGGCACGTCCTCTGGCAGGTCCTTCCAAGTGCAAGCCCTCCATTTCGGGAGGATGGCTCCAAGGAGCCCCGTCCCTGCAGAAGGAGCCCAGTAGGACCAGGCTCAGGGCTCCTCCAGCCTGAAGGTTCCGCACCCTCCAAGAGCCCAACGCTCAACCGTGCAAAAAGGATAGACATCACTATGCATTAAAAGCAATGCAAACCTTGGCAAAGGCTTGAACTGATGATGTCTATTTATGATTTTATATAGAAATACATTTTGTCTAGAATTTGCTGAACTCTATTCAATGACATGAAAGCAGTACTGTACTCTTATTACACAGGACTACAAAAAAAGCAACAAATGTCCCTTTGTTCCCTAATTCTAGATTCTTTCTTTGTTCCCTGAATTTCATTATTTTTTTATTATACAACAAACATTATTTATTTTCTATAACTGACAAAAACGAATGGAAGCACACTGTGGCTGAAAGCCTATCCTACAGTACGTAAGAAATGTCTTGAAATAAGAGGTATCAAGCCATAGAAAAGACTTGAAAGTATTTTAAGAGTGTAAAGCACAGAAGTCCTTCCAAGAGATAAATGTTTGTACCTGGGAAAACCTCACCTCAAATCACGCAACAACATTTGCTATCAACCAGCTTAGCTGTGTTCTGCGCTCTGCCTTAAAATGTGTTTGAGTGCATTATTAGCCAAGCCCCAGCCAGATAAGCACCCTTCAGAGACTTTGGGAGAGATGGATACACAGCAACCAGCTTATAAACACTCAAAGTCTCCCAGTCAAGGTTTATTGCTTAGATTCATGCCCTATTACAAAACAAACCATTTATTTTGGTCTCCAGTATCAAAATCATTCTGGTTGCTTACCTCAGCTACCCTATTCTCCAACAGCTCTTTTTTTTTTTTTTTAAATTAAAAGACATTTTCAAAACACAGCAGGTGACAGATCATATTGTCCTGTGATGCACAAGAGAGCTCTGTGATTGCTGGATGACACAGGCGTCTCTCACCGGCAAATACCTCTCTGCAGACACTCTTCAGAATCACTGCCACTCTTTACTCCCAAGCAATCCAAGGTCAAACAGAGATTTACAAAAAAAAACCCCACAGATGTAAGTCACTTCAGGCAGTTCATGTTTTACTATGGTTAGCTATTTAGTAAATGCCTTCAACAACTCACCTTAGAGAGTCTGGGAAATCAGTATATTATTTTCTTACATGTTTTGTCTGGATCCACTGTTTAGAAAAACAATCACAATATTCATTCTTCCCTCCAAGACTGCGAATGCAAGCAAGGAAATACCTCGCATTCCCCAGCACCATGTTATTGACACGTTGTGGCCACAGGGCTATGAAACAAAAGAGAATCACAGAATCACAGAATTGATGAGGCTGGAAGGGACCTTTCAGATCATCGAGTCCAACCATCAACCCAACACTGACAAAAACCATCACTCACCCATATCCCTCACACCACATCTGCCCAGCTTCTAAATACCTCCAGGGATGGCAACTCCACCACTGCCCTGGGCAGCGCACTCCAAGGCTTCATAACCCTTTCAGTGTAAAAATTGTTCCTAATCTCCAACCTGAACCTCCCCTGGCGCAACTTGAGGCCGTTTCCTCTTGTCCTATCGCCTGTTCCCTGGGCTGTTGGGTAAGGATCCAAAAGGTAGTTCTTAAAAATATCTTAAGCAGCACCAAATCCTGAGCACAGACCCACATTTAGATTCAATTTCAGAGCTTTTGCTGCTTTCTTTTAATGGGCTGGATCCAAAGATCAGACTCACAAACTTTCAGCTTTGAAAGGCTTTGGCTTCAGATTTGGGACCTTCAAGGCAAGGACTTTCCAGATCCACAATTGCAGTGTTGAATGGCTTCAAGCTCCAGCAGGGTAGGTTTAGACTGAACATTAGGAAAGAGTGGTCGGGCATTGGAATAGGCTGCCCAGGGAGGGGGTTGAGTCACCATCCCTGAACGTGTTTAAGGAGTCATTTAGATGTGGTTGGTGTTGGGGGAGAACTTTGTAGAGTAGGCTTGATGGTTGGACTCGATGATCCCAAGGAGCAGGACTGAGCTGTGCCTGGAGCTCACAAGACAAAGGTGGTAGGGGAATGGAAACAATGCTGGGGTGGGCTGGAGCGCTACAGTCTTGGGGCCTGGGTGGTATTGAAGAGTAGAAGGGCTTTCACCAGCAAGGTGCAGGGAGGCAACAGGTCAGCATCAAGCCAGAGCTGTGACCGCTCAAGGAACCATGAAGCAAACCTGGCCCCAGCCCTACTATCTTCCCTTTCTTCTGCAGCAGGAAGAGGAAAGAAGCTTGGAAGAAAGGAGGTGGCAGAGGAAAAAGTGATGACTTTCAGTTTCTTCTCCGGTAAGAGAGAAAGACCTAGGGATGGAAGGGAGCAAGCAGCCGCTCTCCATCCTGTGGCCAAGCCTCTGTGCATATGTAGGAGAAGGAAATACCCCACCCATCATCACCCATGGCCCCATTAGCAAGATGAGCAGAAAGTGCCAGCTTTACAACACAGGAAGATCACTCATGAGATGAAGGAACATCTTAGCAGTCAAAAAATTAAGATATACTTGCATCAATGCACGTTTGATGCCCAACCGGGGACAGAACTCCAGTTACTACAAACCTACCTAGATTTCTATGGGATAACAAGGTTGCTGAGACTGAGTTTAGTTGCTACAGATGATCTGCTAAGTGTGAAACAGTATTATTTTTTTTTATTACTTAGAACAATGCAAAATGCCTGTTTCATTAGAGAGAGCACTAAACCGTGGTTTATTACTGACCTTTAGTAGACAGGGCTATATTGCACTACAGTGAAGACTAAAGTTTTAAGAAGGGGACAAGAAAGTTGACAGTCCAGTGGCAGCAGTGCAGTGCCACTACACCTACAAACCCCTTGGTTTGGGTACCCGGAGTCCTCTAACCAGAGCAGGGGGCTGTGAGGCTTCCTCACGCCCCAGGAGAGCGGTGGATGGGGTAGCACACCCTCTGTGCTGCCCCGGCCACAGCTGCCATCAGCCAGGGCAAGAAGTCTGAAGGAAACTTAGGTGTGGTTAGATGGTACAACAACAGCAGCGTGTCCTGTGCAAGAGCTGAAGTGCCCTCTCCAACATGTTTAAGCCCGTCTCCAGCTCTGAGACGCAGTCGGGTCTGCAGACTCTGCCGGACAGCCAGCAGACCTTGCAACGGCCACCTTCTCCCAAAAATCCCACCTTACAGGGAAGTAATTCCACTAGGACCTTAGTCTTCACTAAGAAAGAAAAATATACTGTTGTGCCACGTGACTGCTGAAGGAAGTTTGATGTAATCTGAGAATATGGAAGCCCCTTATTTGACACGTAGCATAGTAAGGCACAGAAGGGATGTGCATGGGGGAAGCAGGATCGCTTGACTTTTGGGGTTTTTTTCTTTTTTTTTTCAGTCTGCAATATTAAAAAAAAACCCAACAAAACAGCTTAGGCTGTTTAACTGGAATAGGTTGCCCAAGGAGGTCGTGGTTGCCCCATCCCTGGAGGGGTTCAAGGCCAGGCTGGATGGGGCTTGGAGCAACCTGGTCTGGTGGGAGCTGTCCCTGCCCAGGGCAGGGGGTTGGAACTTGATGATCTCTGAGGTCTCTTCCAACCCAAATGATTCTATGATTCTAACTGTATCCATTCTCTCAACCTTCAGATGTAATTTAACTAAAGCCTCAAAAACAATAAGTAATTTAATACTATTTTAATTAAAATTGGTTTTGTAACATAGAAAGACCAAAAGTAACCTCGCTGTTGTTTCATAGTTGTATTGGAAAAAAGCACTTTTTGTGTAATGTCATAGTTTTCTAACGTTCTGAAGCCCCACTGTAAGAGAAGGTAGCAAGGATGCAACAATGCATTTAGGATGTAAAGCTGTGCCCAGCCCATGATTTACACACATCTAATTAGCTTCTCCTGCACGTACATCACCCCTCCACCCCTGAGCTCTGGGAACTGCTAATACAACTTCTGCAATTAAAAACGTTGATACCAGAATCCTTGTTTTCCAAAGGGCAAAACACCAACCCTCTCCTCCAGCACAGCTTGGCATGGTTTTTACAGGAGTGGATGCCCAACTGTAAAAAAGCTCAGATCCAAGATCTGAACTCTCCCGAAGTTCAGTATATTTATTAGCAATCTGTAACTGACCACCCCGTCTGCCTCCCAAGGATCACCGTGGCCCTACTCCAGGAGACCAACCAATGCAAACCAGAAGTTTTTAGGAGTTTACCGGAATGTGGTTTTATTTGGGCAGATGCAGGGATCACGGGGTAACCGCGCTGAACTCTCCCGTGCTGTAGCAGCCTCGTGCTGGGGTTTCCCTGGCAGAGGCCACGGTGACTTCTCACTGCCCCACAGACACGGGCAAAACAGGCAGCTGGGTGAAGGAGCCGCTCGACGCACGCTGACTAGCAACACTCATAATGTTTTGCATGCGTTAATTACCCTTAGTATTTCCATACAAATGTTCCCCTGAATACATAATATCAAGATAAAACTTCAAAAACCTCAAGGGATCAGATACACTTTTAATGTTACGCTTCTTTGAAGTACTTTCCCTTTGTATTTCAGCAGCACTTCAAAGTTTTCCTACTTACATACAAATCAGACATCTGATGCTAGAAGAAGCAGACGTTATAAGTGCTTCACACTTTTCCAACCTTTGTGTTGGGGGAAGACTCAGTCTTGGAGAAAGGTATATATTAGCTAGACACCAATTTTCACTATACCAGCTGGCCAACAAGGAGTTCACGTATCAAAGGTCCAATAGAAGCAGGGTACAGCCCCAGTCCCACCGGTGGCTGAAGATCCTGGTCCTAATAAACAACACAGGTTTAACTTGCTGACATCAAGAGGGAATTCGTGATCAACTAAAGTGCCAAGTCCATGAAGGCCACAGGAGGGAGGAGGTTGTTCATGGGAAAAACTAAAGGTCCAGCAGCACTGTCAAAGCCCTTATGAAGTTTAATAGGAGTGAGCTGATCATCTTCAGTGGTCTTCTTCGGAGGCAAGGTGGAGAACCCAACAGGACTCCCCAAACACTGTGAAAGTTGCCTGTGAAAGTTGCCAGTAAAAGGGAGAGGGGATGGCTAGCAAGATGGACCAGGTCTTTGTTCCTCAACCAAGGTCCTCACTGGACCAGTTGAAAAAATAAGGTACTATCTTCTAAAAAGACAGTCTATAAAGAAGGTTACCTTCTATTACAATGCCAAAAAAAAAAACAACCCACCCAAAACCCAAACCCCCCACCCTAAATAAACTGAAGTAAACAAATCTTTTTCTCATCATCACCATGAACTAGCAGCTTCCTCTTCATATCATGTGAACATCTGGGGTCAAATCCCTCCTGGTATACATGGAGGCCCAGCAGTTAACTAGAAGAGATAAGTCTTGCTTGTTCTCAAAAACTAAAGAAGTTTTAAAAGGTTTATTCTCGCTTCATATACAATAGTTCCATAAAAATAACTATTTTAGACTATTGCCTCCATCACTAAAGGGCCTGTTTCTGGGGGGGTTACAGCACTGCAGATTTTGTTTCCCTGGCTAAAGTTAGGATGGGGTCCTCCCTTAGAGGAGGATCTTGCTCTGCTGAACAAAAGACTCTGTTACTTCTACAAATGAATTACCACGCGTCTTACCCACACCGTGGTGCTCCCTCCCGCTACGCTACAGTTTTGCACATACTGCAATACCTTGGCAATACTGTGTAACTGAAATAATGCTGTTATTAGGGACTTTCTAGCAAAGGCCAAAAAGCAAGACCGTAAGAAAGCTCTAATTGCTTAAATGCTACCAATGTCCCAAGGATCATAAATGCACTCTCGGGCTTTTCATGGCATTTTAATGAAATATCAGTTCCTGCTCCTCTAACTTGACTTGCAGGCGAAATCTGCCATTTTAAGGAGATAATCTTAAGCAGCTTTCCGAGAAATGTCAGGAATACTAAATTTCCATTTCTGTGCTCTGGTTGTTATCCCCCACCCCCTCCCTTAATATTCTATTTAAATTGTCTTTAAAAAGAAAGTAGAGTGCTATCCCAAGATGAAGTAGTGCGACGTGCTGTATTTTACAGCCTGCAAGACCTGAATCGGTGCTAATTAAAAGCCTGCAAAAAAGTAGTTCAATTCCCTGTGTTGCGTTATTGTGTGTAAAAAAAAGAGACGTGGGAAAATAACATGAACAAGACAACATGAACAAGACAACAATCCCATTTTTCTAAACCAACTTTCTAAACCAGTTATCAATGAAACGAACACTGATGTTCAGGCACACTCCTGGCATTTTCGTGCCCCTTTCAAAGCTTCTGTGAACCTACTGTAACGTTACTCAGGCAAAAGTTGCTTATGATTTATGGAAACTTCTTTGCTTAAGGAGAAGAAACCTTAACTTGCTGTTGCTACACTGCTCTACCAACTCTGTCCACAGCGCTGGAGAGCATTCCCAGTTGTGGTCAGCCTCTTCCAACTCAGCACAGCCAGGAGGACAGACCCTGGGGCCAAATCCTGTGTCCTGTGTTGATGTTGTAGGAGGTTCTTGCTGCGGCGGTGGTCTCACTGGGAAAAGAGACCACCAGCGTTCGGGGAGTTTCTTTGCAAAGACTGAACCTTTTTGTTGTGTTTCTTTGCTGCTTCTAATGGGCTGATGCTTCCTATGCTGCCCAACTACTGAACCAGAAGGAAAGAGAGCCAGAGGATGTCCAGGTACCAGAAACAGGGGCTCCAGCGGTGGAAGGGCAAGGGCAACATCAAAGAGGTGACCTTCCATGGAAGGAAGCGATTTAGCACGAGTGTGTACTCGACTGAGAAAAGACAGGTCTAAGTAGCCAGGACAACCCTGTCAATGACACCATGAGTCAATCAGTGACAAAGCTGACCTGATCTGATCTGCCCACGTGCCCAGAGCAGTGGGAGGAGACATTCAGCACTGACCCTACAGCGAGGTGACTTTTGCCCAGAGGGGCAGCGCTCCAGCCGCCAGGGCTGCACCGGGAGCTTGCTGGACGAAGGAGGGAAACCTACAGATCCCGGGACAGAGAGGACCTCTCCAGGCCTGAAGCCAACATGGAGCAGCCACGGCCAGACCGCCGGGATACTCCTTCAGGGTAGAGGAAACATTTTCACACGGTTGCGGGCCAGTTCCCACGCCACGGGTGCCCCCCAGGCTGTTCTCTGCAGCACCCCTGCTTGCTGAGCCCTCCTGCCCCACAGTCCTGCCCCATAGTCCTGGAACCACACACACTCACATCACTCCTCACACCCCAGGAGCACGGCCCGAGGCTCTCCCCCTCTTACACAGCAGCATCCTCCTGGGCAGGAAACTTCCAGTTTAGGTGTGGACAGCAATGTTGAACATCTACACAGCAGTCTCCCAACAAAGAGGACAGACCTCTGCTGCGAAAAACGCGTTCTTTTCCTAATCCCGACTGCCAAACTCCAGAGAAGCTAACCTGACTGAAGGCAGACATAAAGATGAAGTAAATTGGGCGTTTTAAATCCAAAGGAACCGCTCAGCTATACCAGTCACCCTTCAGGGCTTAGGTTGAAAGTCGCTCACCTGAGCTGGGACTCCTGCTACTCTGGTCCTCGTGGCCATTTGAACAGGTTAGCCTGCCCGCCTACAGCACACGTTCATCCCCGTGTGCCAAATCCTCACCAGCAGGAACTTCTCACTTAGGGGAACTTAGCACCAGCAGGGAAAAAAAGGAGATAGCGTCCCAGGATCTCAAGCACAGCTCCACACTGCTACTAAGGCCACACTTAGTGTGGATGGAGATTCAACTTGTGACTGAGCAATCGTTATCTCACAAATAATCAACGCTATACCTGTCTGCGGATCTCCGGTAATTCGTCTTCAAATCATTTAGAAGCAAGCACGGGATGGGGGAGAGCAGAACTAAGTGCTATTTCCAACACTAGAAAATAATACAGTGCTCTTCTGAAGTAAAAAAACATCAAGTAACAATTAAAAAACGAGAAACACACCCAGCACACACGCACGTCAAAACACACGTGGCACCACCAGCACATCTCCAGCAGCTCTGCAACAGTTCTTCGGAGGTTTCTTGTCCCAGAACTGTGACCCGGCCTGGCACTCCTTTGCTTGCCAGATGTGACGAGCCCCCACAGGCTGGTGTGGCTACGAGCCGGCAACCTCGTGCTGTGCCCTGCTCACAAAGCCACGTGCAAACGTGCAATGAGAGTAACGACGGGTTCCCTCTCCTGCCGCAACACAGCAAGGCTCCAAACTTCTTGTAGACAACACGAGAGATGGCAACTCAGCCGCACCTCAGGGCTCCATGGAGTGGATCATGGCACTCTCCACGGCTGCCACAATCCACTACAAATTACACACAACACGCACTCTTAGTAACGCAAACCTCAGAACTGTCTACCTATTTGGCAGTAGTAGAAATTAACAGACACTGACAACTAATCAGATAATGAGAAGAGACAGCCTTAGTCCATTACTGCTCTTTGTTGTGTATGGACAAGGTTTCTTGCCATCATACCTGACTACACTAATGATTTCTTCTCACATAACAATGTTTCACTGAATTTCACTGAATTTTTTTTTGAGTTGGAAGGGACAAGGGTAGCCTTGTCCCTACGTGTGTGTCCCTGCAGAGAAGTAGGGGAGTGATGTGCACAGACCAACACAACCATGGAATTGTGTCCTCTGGGTAGTTCCTGCAAGCGCTCCTCTGGATCAGATGCTTGGTGCCAAGGGGTTTCTCGGTGCCTGGGTGCGGTATTAAGGTTATGCTTCCATGTTGAGTGTGGTATGGTCAGCCAGTGATAACCCCCTGGCACTAAAGACAGGGGCAGCACTGCTTCGAGCAACTGAAATAACTACCTGTTGAGAGTGGGAATGAGAAGCCCAACAAGAAGCCCAAGAACGTGGCTACTAGGTCGAGGGAAGTCATTCTCCCCCTCTACTCGGCACTGGTGAGGCCACAACTGGAATACTGCAGCCAGTTCTGGGCTCCCCAGTTCAAGAGGGACAAGGAGCTACTGGAAAGAGTCCAGCCAAGGGCAACGAAGAGGAATTTCTGATGTTAGGCGCATGATCCCCCTTCATTTCAAAGGCAATTATTTTAATACCACGATTTCAAAAGTGTGACATGTCCTTGAAAATGCTCGCAGACAGATAGCTTTATCAAAAAAAGCTTCCAATTCCTTAAAAGACAATTCCAGGTACATCTCTGATTTTGAGATAAGAGAACATCTGGGAGCAGGCATACGGGCTGGCCAGCGGATAAGCAGGCGGAGATAAACATCAATTTTATCCAGTATGGATTGATTCTGGTCGACAACAAAAGGAAAGGGAGAGCTGTTTATCTGTTACCATCTTGCCTAACCTTGTTAAGGATTTAGTTAAGTGCATTTGGTGGCGGTGGTTTTTTTTGGTGTTTGTTTTGAAGTATGTTGTCTAACTTGACTGATGTGGTTGTCGCTTCTTGGTGTGTGGTCGGAGGTATGTGAGGGGGTGGCTGGAGTTTATAAAGGCAAAGCAGCTTCCCCCCTCCCTTCTGTAGTCAGAAGAAGAAAGAGGTGCAGTGCTCTTCTACTACAAGTCCCAAGTTGCTTTTGTCTCTCCTTTCATGGCCTAGGGTCACCTGGGTCTTGGTCACCTTCCCCAACTGTAAAAAGGGGGCAAATAACAATGAGAAACTACTACACAACGCTACAGAAAATACTGAATTCATAGCCATAAAGTTCTTTGAAGTTGCAAACAAAAGTGCCAAGCATTATTACCAGACGATGAAATTATACGTTTTCTCCCCCAGGCCATAGAGAGGAAGAAAAAAGCCATGCAAAGAGCCAGCTGGATAGCTAACGAGACGCGATACTCAGAAAGTGGGACATCTTAAAACAGACTGGACAATATTCTTCCAGCTCACAAAGATTATTCCCAATACATAAACCTCAGAGGATTACAAATGCAAGAAAAGAAACATATTATCTGACTGGGTTTCTGTAGACAAAATAAGCTTGTTTAAATAACAAGGGGAAATGTACATTCTCAGTCTTGAAGAGAGCAAAAAGAATTTCTCAAAGAACTAAGGGAAGAAATTTAATCAGATTTGAAAGCTGTGTGGGGGATGAATCTATGTTTTCTGAATATAAATCAACTGTCAGGACTGGAAAACTCAATTAAATAAAAAGGACCGAATGGGAGGGAGGCAGCGTGCCACAGAGAGGTCACACGCCAGCCAAACAGGGCAGTGTAATAACTATTTACAGAAAAACACAACTCCCTCTCTTCCTGCAGAGATTTCTGTGTATGAGAGAGCCACCAGTAGTGCTGTGGGTGAGCCTAACGTTGTGTTAACCTTACCCAAACTACATCACATCGAACCTGGAGAACAAAAGCATAATAACATCCTGCTTTCTGCCAGCAGCCTCTCAGGAGAAAGGGAGAGGAAAAAAAAAACACAGAAATATCCTGCCTACTTCCATCCCACCACCACCTGGAGGGGCAGCACTCTCCTCCACCGTCCTCTCCATACAATCACAGAATGGTCAGAGTTGGAAGGGACCTTAAAGATCAGGAGTTCCAACCCCCTGCCCTGGGCAGGGACACCTCCCACCAGACCAGGTTGCTCCAAGCCCCATCCAGCCTGGCCT
>JAOQGH010000001.1:72336682-72352514 GCA_025769975.1 Gallinago jamesoni | reverse complement strand
GGAGGTGGTGGAGTCACCATCCCTGGAGGGATTTCAGAAACGTGTAGAGGTGGCACTTCAGGGCATGCTCTAGTGCCTGAGATTGTTTTGTGCCTCTTTGTGGGTTTTTTTTTGGATGTGGGGTTTTCTTTTGGTTTGGTGGTTGTTTTTTTTTGTGATTGGACTCGATGATCTCAAAGGTCCCTTCCAACCATGAAGATTCTGTGATTCTGTGAACAGCCTCTGCTTTCTCAAGGTAGGATCGCTTGGATTTCTTCTGACAGCCACCCCTTTTCACAGCTTGGCTGGCAGGAGAAGAGGTGGCAAGAAGCCTCTGCTGAGAAGACTCCTCTGCCTACCCCTTTATCTGCTCCTCGCGGCAACAGAACGTGAGAGAGCGCTTGGCTTCTTCCAGTCACCCTCCACCCACGGTCATGACGCCTCTTCCCGAAAGCTCAACACCCTGGCAGGAGCTTGGCCAAGCCGTGGCTTCACGCAAGCGTGGAGGGAAGCTCCCACACAGGCACAGCTCCTTCCTGTTGAGGCACGTACAGGCATCTCCACAACCTCATCACTCAGCTTCCTCCAGATCTACATATATTAGAAGTCACTTTTGCAGAACTCGGCCACACACTTTCAGCTTTTCCCATAGTAATACTTAGCTCACCCCAGGCATTACAAGGGTGTGTTGTTTTGGTTTTTTTTAAAAAAGAGCTTCCATTGAGAAGATTCTTGCCTGAGAAGCATATTGGATGCTTGTGAACTAAGGCTCTAGTCTGGGTTCACAGACCATTTTTCCTTTTAATGTTTTTTTCTCCTCTTTAGAATGAATCCGTAGCTACCAGATGTAACTCAACTCAAAAATTTATGAAGGAAAATTAATAACATGTATATTTATTTCCGAGGAAGTCACCAACGCATGCTGATCGCATCCAGTTATCTTGCCTTGGAAAAGCGGGCAGATGGTTTAAAGCCAAGTAGCAAAGAGATGAAGAAACACTCACACTTCGAGGGCTTTGGGGACATAACGATTTTCCACGGAAAAATTCACTGCAGCACGTCTTTTATTTTGGTATGCAATATTATACAATATTTTGTAAAAGGCTTTGAGCGTAGGCTGGTTTGAACCCAAATGGAAGTAACCAGGGCTACAACTTGGATAACTGGGAGGGTCTGGCACACACAGAAACCTAAAGGGACCTGAGCAAAACGCACCACATCAGTGACTCCAGCGATCCAAGCGGCTGGTATCTCACACAACGTTTCCTACCACAAAACAGCACGTCTGAACAAGGTACGAGCACCAATGTCCCCGAATCAACATACAGGCAATGGAAAATCCAGACATCCCAGCCAACTGCTGCAGCAAAGAAACACTTTCTGGAAGCATAATAAAATACTACAGTCTCCCGAGCCAGAGAAGAGTAACACAAGAAAGACCATTTAATGAAATACTTCTAAGACCAGTAGCAAGAACAAACTGCAGAAGGTTTAAATAAAAGCTTTCAAATCACTAACTTAACCAGATTTTAAGTGAAACGAGGCAAGTTTTATGCAAGGAAAAAATTTATGACTGATTTGTGACTGATTTGCCAAAAAGTAATTGATCTCCTCTTTCCCTGGTAATGCAAATGAGACAGAGCTGTAAAGTGATTTCATTTGCCATTTATTCCATGGCTTTCCTTTCCAAAAGTTTCTTTCAGATGTTCTGTATGAAGTCAGATACGTTGGGTCATTAAAAAATGCCTCAGAGAAATGCAGAGAAGTTTTGAGTGGAAAAGATGAGTAATTTAGGAAGCTTTACATCTTTGAGTTCATTTGGCATTTCTTGCCAAGAGAAATCCATGAACTTCCTTCCTTAAAAAAAAAAAAAAAAAGCCCAAAAAGCACTGAAGAATTCCAACTTGCCACTCAGAGCAGGGTGAATAGAGCTCTAGCACGTCTCCTTACCACATTGGGTCAGGCTTCCCCCAGGGAAAGCAAGAAAAAACAGCTTAAACCCAGAGCTCTCTGCTAAGACGATGGTCCCGGGCATGCAATGCAAGCTTTAAAGGCCAATCTCACTAGAGTTCTTTCAACATTTTGTTGGACAATAAATATTCCGGATGCTGGAAAGGTCACGGATAGAATAATCACTGTCCAGCACTTTTGACCACTCCCTACAGAGTCGGTCTAAAATAGGGAACACAGATTTGTATCCGGCCTTCCCTGCAATTCAAGAGTGCTCACGACAGATTATTTTGCTTCTGGCTGAGTCCAAGCCCTTGCCGAGCCCTCAAAACTTCTGGGAATGCTCACCAAGGAAGGAAATCAAATCGCAGGCTCGCAGCACCTCCCAGCACGCAAACCTCGTTGCTTTAGCTGTTAAAAATCATAGAATCATAGAATCATTTGGGTTGGAAAGGGACCTTAAAGATCATCGGGTTCCAACCCCCCTGCCACAGGGCCAGCCCAAGCAAAGGAATAAGCTGTAGTTACAAACTCCAAACAGCAAAACCGGTACTATTTAAGACAAAAGGGATAAAATTGTTTTTAAAGAGTAAAACAATTCAGATAGTGGTCTTTGCAAAAACCTTCTTCAACATAGCTCTATGCTTCTGTGTTTCCAAACACAGTGAGCTTTGTGTAATTGCTAGCCAGATACTGAGAAACTGAATTGTACTCTATTAACAATTAAGGCTTTGACTTCCTATTCAAGGGCTCTACTATTTTTAATTAAAATTGCACGTTGTAACATCATAAGACTATGGGAAGTCAGCTCTAATAAATGCATAGGTAATCTTTGAGCCTCCATACAAGGATGCTGATACAGAGTTAAAAATAAGCTTTGTTAGTACAGACAAAAACAAAAAAAAAAAAAAAAGGGTCTGGGAAATGGTTCTGAAGGCTGAACTTGGCATAATCCATCCTCAGTGTCTTTTCAAAGGATCAATGAGCCACTGCAAGCCTCCTCAGCAACTTGCTTAAATAGAGTGCCCTACAACAATGATTTCCATCAGATTTGCAGCAGTTTGAGGGCTGCAGCTGGGATTTCCCACGTGGCCAACTACACAAACTGAAGAGCCAAACCACAGCACAACCCAACGGCGCTGTAACGTCAGGGTCAGAGAGCATGGAACAAGATGACCAGGAGAGTTTGCTAACCCAGGCTAACACCGAGCGTCTTCTCTGTCTAAAGATAAAGGAGACTGCTTTGATTCAAAGGGGACTTTTTACAGGGTTGTAGCACTGACTTAATGGAGCATTGCCTAAATATTTATGGAGCATAGTCTGAAGAACAAGTCTTATGAGGAGAGGTTGGGGGTGTTCAGCCTGGAGAAAAGGAGGTTGAGGGGAGACCTTCTCGCTCTCTACAACTCCCTGAAAGGAGGGGGTAGCCAGGGGGGGGTCGGTCTCTTCTCCCAAGGAACAGGCCATGGGACAAGAGGAAATAGCCTCAAGTTGAGCGAAAAATTTTTACACAGAAAGGGTTATGAAGCCTTGGAATGGGCTGCCCAGGGAAGGGGTTGAGGCACCATCCCTGGAGGTGTTCAAAAGTCGGGTTGACATGGTGCTGGGGGACATGGTTTAGTGATGTTTTTTTTTTTTTGTCAGAGTTAGGTTGATGGTTGGACTAGATTATCTTGAAGGTCCCTTCCAACCTAGATGATTCTATATCCACCTCCACGAGCCGAGGCTGGATTAGTCCCAGAGAGCCAAGTTCTGACACTCGTACTTGCACTGTGCGGCAGGCAGGTACACCCCACCAGCAGCTCCAGGGGGGTGAAATTGGTCCAGGCTGGATGGAGGCAGCAGGAAACTCCGCCGCAAACCCTCACCAGTGATCCCTCTGGCTTTGCTGGGTCTAAATTTGATGGGGCTGATCCTCCAGGTGAGCACCGACACCAGTGCAAACTTAAAGCCCCACGGGGCATTACAGCTGCAGTGGCTAAGAACCAGTTTTGGTAAAGTGTGGGGCTTTCTGGAAAGCAGAACCAGGAAAATGACAAATAAAGGCCCATATGATTTGTCTCACTGGTCCTTTTAGTAGCCATTTAATCACATCACTATTTTCCTAACTAATAAAGGTCAAACTATAATTTTTGCTACTTTATAGTTCCTCTCAAATGAAAGGTATTACGTCAGGAAGAAGCAAAAAGGGGATTTATTTGCCCTACAGATACTGTAGCAAACTCAGTTCAGAAAGAGAAAAGAAAAAAGAAACCATTGTTTTCCTTTTTAAAGCATTTTTTAAAAGGGAGAAAACCGTGAACAAGAAACCAAGATTATTAGCAGACAGAATTTGGAAAAAAAAAAAAAAATTTGAAGAAAAAAGCAACAAGAGCCTTTATTCCCAGGAGATCCTTTAGAAGAATTTAGGCAACTCCAGGCAGTGCAGCTGTATTTCCTGTGACCTGCAGCATTCCGTTTGGGAACGGGAGGAAGGTCATCGCCTTGAACAGCTCCGTACTCCCACACTGCGCCCGCAGAGCGCTCACCCCAAGGCGTGATGCCAGGGCAGGGAGATGAACGGAAAGATACTGCAGCTGCAGGAGAGGAGGGCTGCTACTCTGTGGAGTAGTCCTGCAAAGGCACCCAAATCCATCCCGTACATCACGGAATTGTCGGAGTTGGAAGGGACCTTCTAAAGACCATCCAGTCCCACTCCCCGGCCAAAGCAGGGCTGCCCAGAGCACAGCACTCAGGAGCATCCAGGGGGGGCTTGAAGATCTCCAGAGAAGGGGACTCCACACCCTCCCTGGGCAGCCTCTGCCAGGGCTCTGCCACCCTCACCCCAAAGAAGTTCTTCCTCAGATTTCAGTGGAACCTCCTGTGTTCCAGCTTGTGCCCGTTGTGCCTTGTCCTGTCACTGGGAACCACTGGAAAGAGTCCAGCTCCATCCTCCTTCAACCCACCCTTTAGATCCTTGTAAACATAGAGAAGGTCTCCCCTCAGCCTTCTCTTCTCCAGGCTAAAGAGCCCCAGCCTCTCTGCACACCATTCCTTGGCGTGAACTATAAACACCACTCTTATCACTCTGAGAAGGAACAGTTTTCTGCACAACATGCTGTTAATTTCAGAGTCAGAAGAGGCTTAGTAAAGACAAAGTAAAATTCTTGAACAGAAAGTTGGTTCTGTTTTGCCTCAAACCAGGACAGCCCTTCTATGATTCAGGAAAGTGATAAGCTCAGTTCCAGATGAACCAGGGTGTATTAGCATGCTTCTTGCTATAAAAAGCATTGGGAAATGACACAAGGAGCTATGCACACATCACATTTCATAATGCACACACTGCCTGAAGAACATCACTTGATGTATCATTGATAGGTAGGCACCTGGGAGGCGAGACGGACTTGGAACAGCATTGCACCAGGAAGGTAGGGCACAGAGCCAAGGATGCTGAACTGCTGCAGGACTCAGATAAATGGACTAATTATCAGAGTGTTTGTCTACATTCAGACCCCTTGGCATCCTGCAAGCACAGCCAGTGCTATCCAGAGCACTACCCTTCCTCCAAAGGATGCCCAGAGCTCAACTCACTCGCGAAGGGTCAGCTCGACGCAGCTGGGACCACCTCTCCCCACAAGGTCTTCTCTTCCACCGCTCACCAGGGGAGGGTAAGAGCACCACTCGGTGTTTCAGGCACACAAGCCCTTCACCACCAGCAGGAACCAGCAGCAAGTTCAATATAAACGGGCAAGGCTGCTGTGGGCCTGACTAAGTTCTGAAAGACATCAGCAAGAAAAAAGAAAAAAAAAAAGACAAGAGCTGCTGGTCCCTGTGGAATAGGAAAAGGAAGGTAACAGTTACTCCTGTCTACAGCAAGGAGACATTTCACTTTGAATCACAATCCCTCGGGTTGGAATCCAGCCAGAAAGCCCAAATAATAGCCCTTTTGCTCACAAAATCACTGCTGAATCTTGACTGTTCACAAGCTGTCTGGAACACGGTTTTAAACTACTTTAAAATACAATGGGGGGAAAAAAATATTCCCTTCTCACATCACCCCAATAAGATACTAAATTGATGCTGTCTCCACTCTTGCTTTGACTGTTTTACATTACTCAGTTCCTCACCTACTAAATGCTTTCTTCAAAACTGATGAATTCTGAAGTACTGGGGTTTTATGTATATTTTTCTACTTCCTCCTTGCACATGATGCCACTGGAAATCTACAAGTATCGCACACGCAGAGATGCTGAAGTTTTGCTTTTACCTGGATTAAGTATCTGCATTGTTTCTTTGAATCATCCAGCTTGTGTCTTTTACTGGAAATCAAATTAACACAAAGCACCTTTTAATAACCATAAGAGCTCTCTGACAATTCAATTTGAAAAAAAAAAAAGCCAGACCAGCCTTCTGCATGACAGCAGGTGGTTTATCAAGGGGTTTGAGAGAAGGTCTTGCCCACAGCCTGGTCCAGGAACGGACCACCCTCCCCGCACTATTCCAGCAATCCCACCCACGGACACAGAAGAACCACAAGGGAACGGCCAAGCTCCCGCTCCTTCTGCTCGCAGGGTAAACTGCTTCACAGTCCTAAATCCTGGAATTCTCTGGGTGTCAGCAAACACAATCCAACTGAACCGCAGCCAGGATCACCTCCATGAAGGCAAGTTAACACTGATCTGCTGTATTCTGCTTTCCTAAAATGAAGCCAGCGCTGCACCACCGGAGGCCCCAGCCTTGCAAAGGAGGGAACCTGGCAGTTCCGTTCCCAAAACCTGCACGGGGTGTCTGGGCAGAGACTCCTCAGGACAGGTCACCTCGGAGAATGCACGCGAGGGATGAGGGAAAGAGATGCAGAGAAAGAAAAACAGCATCAAAGCGTGGAGACGGCTCAAAACACCAAATAAACCCCGGGGCAAAGCCCGCTACGTGCATGTGAGCTGTATGTGCCCCTACCAAAAATATAAAAACAGGGCCAGGGGCAGCAGCCCAAGCCACGGGAAAGCTCTCACTTCGACATACCGTCCTCTCCACATGCTGCCTTGTCACCTGTGTCTCCCTCAAAAGCTTGTCCCCGCTCAGCTGCACGGTCTGCCCCGGTGCGCCGCAAGGGCTCTGCGTGCCACGCAGCCCCGGCTTGGAGGTGCTCACGATCCAAAAGCAGAAAGAGAGATAAAAAGCAGAAAGCAGTGAAATCGAGGGAGGGATTTCAGAGGGAAGGAGCTCAGCCGAGCCCCATCCACCCGGCAGCAGCTGTCACCAGCACAACCAGCTTTTGCACAAGCGCCGAGACACGGAGCGTGTTCCAAATAAACATTCCTTAAGGGGGAGGAAAAGCAAGATGCAAGCAAGACTTTTGAGACAACTACTTTTGCTCCCGGGATCATGGGCTTTTAGCCTATTTTTTAGTAAGTTGTCCCTGCAGATGCCGAAATAGCATCTCTGCCGCTCTGTGCGTACACGGCTGGACACGAATCCTCCCCATCCTGAACTCCTGCCACGTGTGCTGGAGCTTCCCGGTCCCCCCCAGTCCCTCCCCTCCGAAAGAAGGGCAGCAATACATCTGTGTCTCGAGGAGAGTCCTTATGGAAACACCTCCTTGTTTCAACTCCTCTTGCTTTGCAGATGCCTGACGGCAAGCTCGGCCTTGCCTAAACCCCGCAGCCCGGGCTCTGCAGGCTCTTGTTTCTACGCCATGCCCCAACGCGAGCGGGGCGGCGGAAGGCACCACTCAACGCAGAGCATGGCCTCACGGATGTTTTGGCAACTGCACTGAGCCAGCAGTGTGCCCTTGTGGCCAAGAGGCCAATGGGATCCTGGGGCTGCATAGGGAAGAGCGTGGCCAAGAGGTGGAGGGAGGTCATTCTCCCCCTCTGCTCTGCACTGGGGAGGCCACAACTGGAATATACTGTGTCCAGTTCTGGGCTCCCCAGTTCAAGAGAGACAGGGAACTACTGGAGAGAGTCCAGCAAAGGGCAACGGAAGGATTGGAGCATCTCCCTGCTGAGGAAAGGCTGAGAGAGCTGGGGCTCTTTAGCCTGGAGAAGAGAAGGCTGAGGGGAGACCTTGTTAATGCTGACAAGGATCTAAAGGGTGGGTTGCAGGAGGATGGAGCTGGACTCTTTCCAGTGGTTCCCAGTGACAGGACAAGGGGCAACGGGCACAAGCTGGACCATGGGAAGTTCCACTCCAATGTGAGGAAGAACTTCTTTGGAGTGAGGGTGGCAGAGCCCTGGCAGAGGCTGCCCAGGGAGGGTGTGGAGTCCCCTTCTCTGGAGATCTTCAAGCCCCACTTGGATGCTCCTGAGTGCTGAGCTCTGGGCAGCCCTGCTTTGGCAGGGGAGTGGGACTGGAGGATCTCTAGAGGTCCCTTCCAACCCTGACAACTCCCCAATTCCATGATTTTCCTACCAGCGCCAGGTCTCACCAGGAGCAAAGTGACTTTTCGGGACGGTGCATGGAACAGTTTCTCTTCACGGAATCACAACAGGGCAAGACATTTCTTGTGAGAAACTCAAACACGCACCAGCCACAACTTTCGTTCATCGCATCTCCACAGTATTTTCACTGATGAATTAACAAATTATCATTTATATCAAAGGCAAGATTTCCAGTTGGTGGTTATTTACTCCCACCTCAATCACAGCAGCTCTGGCAGGCTAACCCAAGACACAGGCGATGTACAAACCAAGGAGTAAGTGCTCACATGCTGGGAACTGTTCAAACAGGAGTAATTCAATTTTTTTTGCAGTTTCACCCCGGCTAATTTGCTACAAGCTGCCTCTTTTCAGATGCTACACGAAACACAAGAGAAAAACAAAGCTGGATTAAGCCAGTACATTTGCAATCAGTTAATCTAACGAGAGTTCAGGTCAGTTAGTTTTCTACATAAAACAAACTCATTTTCTTCAGCTTCACAGGGTTAAAGGAACAAAAATTTCTTGCGGTAACCAAACATTTCTCACTGGACAAGCGTGCAGCAATCACTTAACTAATGCAAACGATTTTCAGTCAGCATGCAAGGAATGCATCAAATAATTGCAGGGCACTCTCTTCCACTGGCATTTTACAAGTACTCTTTAGGTAGCTATGGAGACGTTACAGCCTTTTCCATTTTGCTGTCATAATTAGACAGCTATTGACTTCTTTTGCAAAATTCCTTGGAAGAGTGGGGAAGAAAGGAGGAGGTTTAAGTACCACAAGGTCTGAGAGCAAGAAGCTGAAGAAAAGGGGAACTGATTTCAGTTGGAGACAGCAGCATAGTGGCTCCTCGCAGGAGGCAGCCTTGAACTCCAGGTCCTGCTTTAGTACTTCTGAAAGTAAGGAGATAAACAGACACCACTAGACAGAGGGATAGCCTCCCAACCAGATCCAAAAGGAAAACCTTTTCTAGCCACCCCTGGCATCACCCTGCACAAAAGGAGGCACTCTCTGACCAAGCACCTGCTGCAGTTCTGCTCCGTCACAAAGCTCTCTGGAAGACATGGTGGGGCTCCATCCTTGCAATCATCCCGCTGGGCTGCAAGATGTCCCCTGTCCCTCCAAGCAGTTTATGTGGAAGCCTCATCCCACACAGGCTTTGCAGGTAACCAGTGGCTCCTCTCCACCTTCCCTAGGCGTGCAACAGACAGCTGTGTGAACAACCCTGCACTTTATTCTCCTTCCAACAGCAGCTCAAGAGCTTGCCATAAGCCGAGCAAACGCTGGTCCTCAGTGGCCCACTCCACCCAGGATGCCCAAAACGATCCCGAGAGAGACGCCATTCACCATATTGACACCTCCGTGATCAAACGCTTCTGCAGATGCAGCCCTAGGACCACACATTAGGACAAGCAGGTCTGAAGCCCAAGATAGCAACCTGGAAAACACTGTGTCCCACTGATAAGGACGTGCAAAGAATTATGTATTTCGGTCCCATTCAGAAACTCCCCCAGTAATGAGAACAACAGATCAGGCTCAGAGCAGATTTTTCCCTTTGGACAAAACAGAAAGGAAGGCACGTTTGATCAAAGCGTTTTTCTTAAATTCACCTTAGATCCAGTCACAACAATGGAGCCAGAACCTGCAGAGTTATCTCTACCACCAAGCTGCAGGAAGTTTACCAGCACCACCCTGAAAACAAATGTCAGTCTTTTCATCTCCACATTGCATTGAAAGCCTCTCTGCTGCTCACCAAAAGGACGCTCTGGAGCAATACCGTGGAGGGAGAGCAAGATGCTGCTGCCACAGAAACACCTAGGACCTGTACTGCTCCTTCCATGCAACGCCCATCCATCTACGCAACCACATCATCAGTACTGCTTCGTTAATTCGTGTGATGGCTTGAAAGGTGGGGAGGATTAATCATCCTTTAAGCTCCCCAAGAAGCTGGGTGAGGAGTGTCATTACCACCCTCGGGGCATCTGGGTGCCACCAGCAACCGTGGGTGGAAGCTCTTGGTCTAGACAGCACACAGACACTTTCACCCCTCCCAGTGATGGTCAGACCAGCCCACTTTCCCAGTGTCCTGGTCACAGCTTTGCCATGTACTTCTGCAACCTAACCCTGGTGCCCGCCAACGCAGGACTACACCAGGAGCGGGCCAAGCCAGCCAGAGGGGAAACACCACAGGGCGGCCCCAGGACTCATCCCATCCCACAGCTGGCCACTCCCAGATGTTTCTGCCACCCCAATATGGCCAGCAGCATCCCAGTTTCACAGCAGTACCACGAATGCGGTCGCACATCCCACCAGGAGTCAGAGGCGCACCACGCAACCGCAGCATCCCAGCGCCGTGGGGCACAACCCAGACTTGGCCACTCCACCACGTGGCTGCACGCCTTCCCCCTGGGGTGCTGGGGCAGGATAGGGGCACATCCACACCCCCAGCTCGGCAGCAGTCCTCCCCCTCACTCACAGCGCAGAGCCACACTCCACACATCTCCATGATGTCCTTCACCAAAATGAGCTTCCCAAGCAAGGGTGTCAAGAAGAGACAGGCATGGCTCCACAGTGTCCAAATCCCTGGCACATCCTGAGGAAGCCCCTGAAAACACATTTCTGTGCCAGTGCCTCTGCCAGTTGCAGTGGTCCTGCCCAGCACTACACAGGAGGTCCAACACCACCTCCAAGGTAAGTGAGGAAACCTCCAGGAGGCTACTTCAGGTTAGGACCTGTTAATTACATCCAAGGGTAGGTATAGACCAAGGTAAGCCACTATGTGCTCTTTTTGGAGGAGGTAAAAAAACCCCACCCAAAACAAAATACAAACAAAACACATAAAATATAGAAAAAAAATCCCAGCCTAAGACGAAAGGCTTCTTTTTCTTTATTGAAGAATATTCTTATTCTTTCTTCTTTATTGGAATAAGAAAAACCTTTGGCTCTAAGGTTCTTAGAGCCAAATTAAGCTTAGCCAATAAAAGTAAATATCTATTTCTGAACCTTCCCCTGATGCATCCTTTACAAATATAACAAGTTAAAAGTGCTGTCACAAGTTAAATGAGCTTCAGTTAAGTGGAAAAAAAAAAAACACAACAAAACCTGATAGCTCTAAGATCCAACTGACAAGCCTTTTCAGGTCTGCTCTGACCTGAAATCTGTACAATCAACTTCCCAGAGATTTTAATTAAGAGTCTCCTTTGCTTAATGCTGTTTTGGAAGCAGGACAGAGGACACTACAACAAAGCTAGCTCCCGGACCCACCAGGAGGCATCCAGCTACTATATGCCTTCCCTGGGGACTGGTTGCTCAACACACTCATCTCTTCTTGAAAAAGACCTTTGCTCCACTGTGTGTACAGCTGTGGGCAGGAATTTGGAACACTCCTTGGCTGCTCCAACATGTCCTTATACCTCTCCCTCTCTGTAAGCCACTAACCCACTGAAATTGTCTGTAATACACACCCTGTTCCAGGAGAACAGCCGTTCGCACGCAGATCTTGAGAGAAGCCACCAAAGATGACTACTTCAGCCTCCAGCTGCGACGCTGAGGTCCACTTCTGCAGCACAAGAGAGGTCCCCAGGAGGCAGGTTACACAAAACACCAGCTACGGTGTGGAACACCTAGATTTTCAGTGTACTGGCATCTTGGGGAAGACGAAATTTTTGTCTGGTTCAAGGAGCTTGATGTTTCATCCCTCCCCTCCCATTTACCAGAAGTCTATCAGAGGTGCAGGAGAGGGACCGAAAGGCTGAGCAGCACAGGGAACACAGCCAGCAGGCCATGACCTCCCACTATCAAGTGTGTTTTCCAGCTTGGACATTTGGCTAGAGAAAGCAGTGCAGGTCACAGAGCCAGGAAGGTTCCCTGGTCCCACACACCCACAGCCTCAGCCGTGCTCCAGCCTTTGCCTCCACTCGTGCCCCTGCACACAGCAGCTCCCCACTGGGCTCCCTCCCAACGTTCCTCTCAGATGGACAACGATAAAGGCACAGGATTGTAAAACTAAGCCAGAGTGGTAGAGCAGATGCTTCAAACCCACAAGAAAAGCTCCCAGAATAAGGCAAAACAACATAACTACCCAGCTGACCTCTCTGAGTAGCCATTCACACTCAAGCTGAGGAGATCCCAGTAGCTACACGTTCCCTCTCCTTCCCATACCTTGTCTCCACAGGACTTTATCCCTAGGAGTAGACTATCTGATCCAAGTCAGGGATAAAGGCAAGACTAGGGAACATGTGGGCCCTCTCCGGAAGGAAAGGGGAGACCTGGTCAGCCAGGATATGGAAAAGGCTGAGTTTCTGAATGACTTTTTCATAGAATCACAGAACGATATGGGGTTGGAAGAGACCTCTGGAGATCATCTAGTCCAACCCCCCCACCAGAGCGGGTCTACCTACAGCAGGTTGCACAGGAACTTGTCCAGGCGGGTTTTGAAGGTTTCCAAAGAAGGAGACTCCACCACCTCTCTGGGCAGCTTGTCCCAGTGCTCCACCACAGTAAATTCAGAAGCCCAGAACAGACAGTCTAAGCACGTTCAGCAAACCCAGCACATCCTCAAAGCATCTGATGTACTGCAAGGACCTCAGATGAAGCTCTGTGCATGTAGTAACCACTCATCCTGCAGTGTCCCCGGGACAGCAGGTAACTCGGCAGTAACCCACGGGCCACAAGAACTACCATGAACATCCCACAGAGCCACGGTAAGTGCAAGTGTGACTGTGAACTTGAACTGCACTTTACTGCTGCAGACGGAGAAACCAGCTCTGATATTTTTGCCCAATTCCACATTAAGGGGCAAAGACCAACAACCCAGCCTTCAAGTCACTCACCGAACAGCACGGAAAGACATGGCTATTAGAAAGGACCTGCCTTCTGAATTTAAGAACTTGGTCTGAGATCCTCAGGGCTGGCACTGCATTAGGCTGAACCCCTCGGCTCGTGACCTCAGGAAGCTGGGGGAGCAGCAGCCCCCCATCACCCTGCCCGCTGGTGTCCACAGCTGCCACAGCATCAACAGAAGACATGGCCCGTCCTCAGCCACAGAACCAGGCGCTGGTTTGGTCAACGCCCGTGCGTTCTTGCTTCTGTCTTTCATAAAAGAGCACCACAGGAGACAGATTTTAAAAAAAAAAAACGAGAAGGTTTGCGGGTTGGTTGTTTGTTTTTACAGTATTAAAGCTATTTTTTCTGTTAGCAACTAAAAATTGCATTCCTTGTACCTCCCTTTGCAACCACTGCAGTGTCCACGAACTACCCAGGGTTCTATTCTACACTCAGATTTGAAATATACACTATACTTTTTGCCATACATTTTTATTTCAAAATTGATCAGTCTGAAAAAGAGGCATGAAAGACCAAAATGTCATTTCCTCTATTTTCTTACTCTGTAACTGTGTCAAAATAAAAGTTGTTTTCTCCCAGCTCCGTCAGATTTGGAGCCACAATACCTCTTTGATTTAAAAATGTGCTGATTCACACTCGTGGTTATCAGACTTTTCTGATCTGAGACATAACTAGACAGCTGTCTTTGACAGATGCTGCAACAGCCGGCTCAAGTCTCAGCCTTAAGTTTTCCACTAATATTTAGGAAAAAGTCTACGATAATAGAGATGGAAGCACAAATCAGTGCTTTGGATCAGTGCGCTTGGTCTTGGAGCCTTTTGTTCACAGGTGGCACTCAAGGGGATTTTATGCATGCAAGAGTTACAACACTGTGCCTACTGGAAATGTGATTACCATCAAGATGTATGCAAATAGCTGCTTAAAGCCACGCTTTTTGTTATTTTTATCTTACCTCAAACACCAGGAGCCAGACGCTGCTTAAATGGCCTCTGGTCCTGGTTCTTTGACAAAACCCACACTGTTTAATGATGCAGAGGCAGAGAGGAAAGTGAACATCCTCACCCCTACCCAAACTGGGACACAGGTTTCCAGCCCAGTGCCGGACAGGAGATCTAATCTCCCTGCCTAAGTATTCTCACACGATAGAAGGAAACCCGACTGTTGCATCTCCCAGAGGTTTTAGAAAGGTTCAGATTTGCAGCATGTGTTTGAAGAAAGAGGAGAACGATTCTGGTCCTCACCCGGGGCCGCTCCTCATGGTCTCAAGATGAGGTGCAGGAGAAGATCAAACACACAAGGCATGGGGGGGGAAGGATTTAACAGCATTCCCCCCAGACAGCACCTCCAATGAAGAGCACTCTGATGAAGCATTAGCTCCCAGAGCCCAAGCACCCAACAGCCAGAGAGCACAGGACTCCCACCCAGGGGACACGTCAGGTTTGGGAAGCCGTGCCCCACAGCCTAAGTCCTTTCCAAATTCTCCACCTGTCCCCCCCATTAATGATGAAGATGTCCCAGGTGGGGGCAAGGAGAACAAAGGCTATAGCTAGGCCTAGCTGCAAGACCTGCATCTAAGCATATTTCCACCGAGGAAAGAAATCCTCTCGTTACATAATTGGTTTATCTTGGCCTTTTGACAGAAACAGAAGCGCGGCCGTTGGAAAAAAGATAAAGCTCATTTTCCTCACGTGGAACAGAAGTTCACAGAGGAACAAAGTGCTCTGGAAGCTAAAGAATACCAGGAAATCATACATGCCCATAGCAAGGGCAATGCACATCACGGGCAAGCAACGGGGAACCCAGCGTGATGACTAAACTATTAACAGAAAATTCCAACCTTCCAGCAGAAGTAAAGCACTACGTTGGCAGCAACCACCACTAGAAAAATAACAGACAGCCACTGTCCTCAGCCCGAGCTGAATCAACACAGAAGTCAATTTTTGAGAGAGGTGGAAAAAAAAAAAAAATATGGAGGGAAAAATCAGATACATCATTCATTGCCTGCGTCCCGAGACCCAGCTGAGCACTCTGGCCAGGCCACCAAGGACACACAGAGAGATCCAAAGCACAGTGCCCACCAGAAACTCACTGAGACAGATGCTACAACTTAGCGTCATCATCTGCTAAAGTTGCCTCAAGCAGGAGGTGTGCAACAACTGCAGATAATAATCCCACCACGAGAAAAACACTGTCCTCTGAAAGACCAGGTGTTAATTCCAGACTGGATGCCGAATTTTTCAAACATTGGGCAGGAGATGTACTCTCTTTGGAACAACACAGACCCTCTCCTATGTCCTGCAGAGGTAAACGCTTATAAACCTGCCTTCTTCAAAGAGCTATTTGAACAGTTCCACCAATTTCTGAAGCTGTCATGAAGCAGCCACCCTGTCCCCACTCGCAGATCACCAACCAGTTGAGCAGTCAGCTTTTCAGCAGGAACAGCCACTGTCCCTCCAAGAGACAAGGGAGGCTGATGCCGTGGTCCCACTCAAGCCAAAAAAAGTCAGCACACATGCAAGGACTGACAAAGGAAGAGCCTCAGGCACGGTACATCTGCCAAGGAGACACTGCAACACAGCAGTTGGAGAGGGGACAGCAGAGGGCTACAAAGATGATGAGGGGCCTGGAGCATCTCCCTTATGAGGAGAGGCTGAGGGAC
>JAOQGH010000001.1:72305941-72323719 GCA_025769975.1 Gallinago jamesoni | reverse complement strand
GACATTCAAGGGGAGGCTCGAGGAGGCCCTGGGCAACCTGGTCTAGTTGGGGGTGTCCCTGTGACTGCGGGGGGGTCAGACTAGATTGCCTTTGGAGGCCCCTTCTGGCCTGGACCATTCTATGGTTGAAGCAGCTGCTGTGCTTATCCTATCCTCTTCAGAACTTTATTCCCTTTTCTCTCCCATTTAACAAAAGCAATTCAACACAATATACACAGCTCTCAGGGCCTTAAATTTTTGTAATTTCTTTTTTTCTTAAAATGTAGTAGACTGCTTTAGCTTGGCAGCTGTTCCACAAGATATTGAGTAAGATGAGCTACAGAGACAGGATCTGCACCACTAAAACGGGCTACTTCCAACGGACACGCGAATTTCTGTCGTGTCTCAGGAATTCTGTCTTTTCCTCACCAGGAAGACAGGAGGTTTCTGAAAGCAATTAAGGCAGGAACAACCCAGAAAATTTAGTCATGACAGCCATCTGTCACGGTAAAGGGGATCTGTATGAACCTTCTAGAAATGAGGTACACACAGAACACTCCACAGCAGCAGGAGGTGTATTTCAGCAGCACGTTCACCACCCTACTTGCCTTCTCCCTGCATCCTCTAATTCTCCTGCTCTAAAACATGGTTTTACATCTTTTAACATGCAAGAACCCATAACCCCAAGTATCCTCTTCACCTCCACATCTGTATAGAACAAAATAATTCTCATCAGGGATATGGAATAAAATTATCATCTTCAGAGAAGTCCTAAATGGCACAAAGTTTCCAGCTGATGGTTACTTCCTGGAATTCCAGGACATTTTATGAATTTACATGATGTATGTCAACCTACGAAAAGGCAGCAAAAAACTAAGATAAAGAGGCCAGAAGACAGGGCTTAGGGAGAAGCAGCATCATTTATGCAGGAATAAGTTCTTCATTTCATTTCAGATCATGAAGAGGAACACGCTACTGTCAGCAACCACTGAAATGACTAATTTTAGGTTTTTGTGCTTGTGAGTAAGCCAAATTTTCCAATACTCTAAAAAAAAAAAACGTAAGATCCACAGCAAAGTCCAGAACTACAATGCACCACAAGAAAGAAACACGGACTGAAGCTCTGCTCTAGACCCATGTGGTAGCACTGAACTTGACTGGACACTCCAGGGGAATCCTAAGAAGCAATTACAGCCAAAAAAGGGCACAGAAAGGGCAAAAATTGTTACAGGAAAGGCAAAAATTAACGTTTAATACATTGACATCTTCATGATTGTATATTATCACCACTGCAAGACAGGGTGGTGGTGTGAAGCGCTGCTTTAACCCTGTCTGGGGCACAGCAGGCCAGCCTTCCTGCAGCCTTCCTTGCATCTCACTCAACCTCCACCCAGCCCAGAAACTCTCTCCTTCCAATACCCAGATGGTATTTGTCTCTATCACACTCTTATTCTCCCCTCCTAATTCTGAAAATTATTCCCTCACGTTTTCCTGCCAACACAGGAACTGGTTTCCCGGATGAGCTGCTGCTGCTTACATCAGAACTCCTCTCCCATCAAAATTTCCTTATCTTTAACTCCGTATGTGCCTGCAGTAACAAATTAGTTAACCCACCTCCAAGTAAAACCTCAATAAATAATAAGGCTTTTAAGAGCCTCTTGACACCTGCTTTATCACTTATCTTACCTACCTGTGGCAAGACTCCATAAGAATTGTATCCATGAACTCTGTTAGCTTCTGATCAAACAGGCTCTCTCAGGCACAGCCTACAGGCACTCTCCTTTCCACTAAGTTGCAACATCTGGGGTTTTTAGCACCTAAAAAAAGTATGTTAGTTTGGATTACAAAGTTACCCTGGCTATGGAATATCACCTTGAGCTACCAAAATCCACATGAGTTCCACCTCCCCATTTATATTTTTAAGGAACAAGCCCGGGATCTGAAAACATGAATACTTCATATTTAAATTCAGTATTTGATAGAATTGTTAGCAAACAGCAGTGCATCAAAATAACGTTTTATTGACCTGATTTAACCACATCCTCTGATAACCTGCACTATCCCAAGAAAAAAGCCTGTCCATATCTTATTAGAATTGTATTGATTATACGAGCAAAAATAAGCACAACTGTATTATAAAATATGTATTAATTCCACCATAAATATTTACAAGTCACACTTTTACTTGTAAGACTATTTTAAATCAGAAAAATTCACAAATAGTAAAGGGAGAATCTAATAAGTGAAATGTGAGCCACAATATTGATTAATGACTGCAAAAGACTCAAAATTACATTTTTGTTTTTATTTTTTAGGGAAATCCAAGAAGAATCCAAAAATAGTGGTTTGACTCTAGACGGTTATATAAATCTTGTGAAAGAATTAATATACTCCTTCAACAACAACATCTGGACCATTTTCAAACTAATCCAGTTAAAAAAAGAAAGTATGTTGAGGAAAGTCCATATAATTTTAAGTTATTTATTTGTTATTTATTACTCTTTTATCTGTGTTAGCTACAGTACTTCTTGTTTTATTTAGAATTTATTTCTAGAATAAAATAGAAAAAAGAAAACAGATTTTACAATGGCAAAAACTGAAATTCACAAGTTTCATTTATACAAGTGGAATTCTAGCAATTCTTAGAAAGTACCTGATTTTTTTTTTCACTTTGCTCCATGATATAGCCCAAAATTCAATTTTCTGTGAAGAAACAGAAAAGTTTATTCTAATAAAGCTAGAGAACACATAATTTTGGCCCCATGTCTGTAAAAAAAAAAAAATGAAGGAAGGAAATCACATGCAAATTAAATGCAAAAAAAATCTATAGACTTAAAAAAAAATTAAAAGCCATTCTAGAAAACCTGGACAAGATGTCACCAAAAAACTGATCACTCGCAAAACGGTTCATATCTATAAGATACAAAGCTGCTCTGTCAAAGCAGAGGAAGTCAGAGGATGACAAATTCTTGTATACCTTGTCCAAGAGTAGAAATGTGACATCTAGTGGCTACCACACCTATGTCTTCACACGCTTCAGCCTTCGTAAAACGATGTGGACCAGGCTGCCTATTGCTCACCCTCAGTGTTAGAAGAAATGCAATAGTGCTGATGGTGGTGCCTGGGTTTGTGTCGGTATTAACCATACGCACGCGTATCAGATATCTTCAAATGCTTTCTTCTCATTACCCAAATTAATTTAAAAAAAAAAAAAAAAAAGAAAAAGAAAAATTATGCTTCTATGATATATATCGGTGCAAAAATTAATACCAGAGATAAAAAGATCTACTCTCTATATTAATGCTATATGGTTCCAATACATCCTATTAAGTGCCATGTTTTTGAGTAATTTGCTGTAACTGCAGGACAATTCTTGCAGAAGCTGTCTCCCAAAAGAAGACTATCCAATATAGTATTTACTTACAGACAGCACTATACTACACAAATTTTATAAAAAGTCACAGACTCAAGCAATAGAAAATCAAGCTAATCCCTCCAAAAATATAAAGACTAAAAAAGACACTGTAGAACTTTAACTCCCCCCCCCTCCCCCAATAGACAGTGCTAGTCTCATTCTGGACCCAAGACAATCTATCCAAATTGCTCTAATTCATAAATAATCTTTGATAAGACCAAAGTGCTTTATTATACTTATAACATTACTTCTCTTAGGTTCTAGGCATTGCCCTTCTAATAATACTTTACAAATAGT
The DNA here is from genome assembly GCA_025769975.1 of Gallinago jamesoni. Classification (NCBI taxonomy): domain Eukaryota; kingdom Metazoa; phylum Chordata; class Aves; order Charadriiformes; family Scolopacidae; genus Gallinago; species Gallinago jamesoni. Next base: position 72,320,028 of record JAOQGH010000001.1, on the reverse strand, counting down.
ACAAAATAGTAATTAAGATTTTGTTGCTCTTTTCTTATACAGTTATCACATTTGCATACTGAGGAAATTACTGTTTTTCTCCAAACCCTCCCTTCTGATTGTTATGGTGATCTAATTCAAATCCTTCCTGCTAGAACTGTATGCTTTATTTTCACAAAAACTGCATGCCTCAAAAGGGCAAGGAATCACAAACCGCATCATTTGAGAATTACAATACCTTATTTTACAACCGTATTGTGTGCAAATCATCATTTCAATGAAATTTAATAGTTACAAATATCCTTAAGTACAGTAGGTTCTATAGAAAATAACACAGCTAATCAACATTCTACCACTTAAAACAAAGACAATAAATAAAAGTTTAAGTATTAAAACTAAGAAAAAAATATTCCTGTACATTGTACAGTATCTTTTGGTTAAAGCTCCTTAACAAAAATATAGCAACATGTTTTAAGCATTCCAGTTACAGACGGTTGAATATTAAAATTTTAAAGTTTTCCCATCATGAAAAAAATACTACATTTTTCCATAGGTGCAGCAGAAACTGTCTCTCTCTGAATAAGGCGTCAGTCTTTAAAAATATATAGACAGATAGGTATGAATTCAAATGAAACATTAAAAAATTATATTACAGTACTGAGGATGTATGGTTGTTGTGCATTATGTATTTTACACTTTTTCTTATTTTGAAAAAGCAAAACTAGAGAGCCCATTGTATATCACTGAGTTCAGCTGGATCCCCAAGTCCTCCATCAGCCTCCAAGTAATTCATAAGAGCTGTCATAGCAGTGTCATCATTTTCACATATTGCATCAAAGTCCAGCTGAGAATTACCACCTATAAAATTATTAAAACATTAACGTATGCAGTAAAAAGCATGAAGAATAAAGTAACTTTCAAAACATATTTGTTTTTAAACAGCATCTTCCTTTGAAATTGAGGCAAACATTTCCACGTAAATGTTAAAAAAATAATAATCAAGTAACAGAAATAACGGCTGTCTGCAGGTAGCTGTAAGGACATGCATAACTTGATTTAAGAAGACTTAAGTCTTGCCAATCCATTGGACTACCTCCAACTGCTAGCTAATAAAACTTGTATCCATGCGGTGACATTCATGTCACTGGGATAGAAAAAGTGCTTTCTACTGCACGTCACCTTAGTGGGAAACAGAGTCAAGTACCTGAATTCTCATCTGGTGTGTTATGCTGGATGAATGCCTGAAACCTTCCAAATTACTATGTGTTACCTCTAGAAATCAATAGCTTGCTCTACCCTTGCCTTTAACAACAGTGAAGTAAAATGCTTTGGCTCAAGTATCAGTGAAAAATGTCTCCTTGCCTATCTTGGATAAATGTTGTTGCTTTATTATATGTATTTTTTTTCCCCAAACTCTTATTTGAGGATTAGGTGGGTTTTTTTTTAAATTTCTTTATTTCTTTTAATATAAAGGGCTCATAACTAAACTGGAAGAGCGATACAGGTTTAAAATAAATAAATCTCTAGTAACTGAAATAAAAGAGGGAGACAGAAAAGTTTCTAAGAGCTGAAATACAGGGCAAGCATAAGCATTGCTTTTATTTTGCCTTTTATGTTAAAAAATAATACGTTGGCATTCTCCTCGTACCAGGAGCCCTGTCCCCAGACAAACTGTTGCCTCAGTGCACGCCAGAAGGGGGGGAGGCAGAATTTTCTTTCTGAAACATTTTGACTAGCCCTTTGTACTGACTATCTATAGCTTGCAGTTAAGAAAGAGATAAAGTGCTAAAAGGACAATGGTTCGCAAATTACAACCAGTTCCTTTACGTTGCACTGAAATTCCTTTTCTTACTCATCACTCTCTTCTGGAGAGAGAACTAATAAGCACCTAATTAAAACTGGCACGCAAGAACGCAATGCTAAACTTCTGTTACAAGACATTATTTTTGTCCCGAGATTCACTCACTAATCAAATTTTGCTGTTTGCCTCCAGTGATAACACGTCTGTTTTAAGAGTCCTCTCATCTTAAGACAGACAGACATACAGACAAATCTCTTTACAACTTTGATATATCATTGTAAAGTGGTGCACTCAACAATTACACCATTTCTCAGAAACGTTTTCCCCTGCAGCCCACAAAATATCCACAAGAGAAATACATCTTACTGAGGAGAGGTTCATTACTAGGAAATGAAATAGCACCCTGGTTTTGTTCTGAAGTCTCTAGAACTTCTGTTTCCGAAGGACATAACTGAATCAACTCTTTATTTGGAACCTGAAAGAACAAAAGTAGTAAAAGGAACACAATTAAATTCTACATTTAGTCACAATTATTACATTACAGAAACATGGCTGTCAAAGTATTAAGAACTAAATAGACTAAATGAAAAATATGCATCGACAGACAGATCTACTGCATTTAAAATGAATTTTTTTTTTTAGAGATTCACAATAGCACTGGACTTGGCTTAAATAAAGGTGTTGCTTACACATCCGTCAAAGGTACTTCACAGTGATGGCATCTGCTTTATTGAGGGTCTAATTCAATATTCAGCAAATAAATCCAGCACAACAAATTGTACTGATGTATATATATTTTCCATGTCTAGTACCATAAACTACAAATTCCCATTGACAACATGTTTGTCAATGTTCACACATTCTAGCTAAAAGATAAAAAAAAGACCCTCATACCTCCCATGTCCTATATGCATTAAACTATACAAATTATAAACTTGTATCTTTTCTATTATTTTGCATCTTGTTACCATCATGATAAAAATCTAAGCAGTTTTAAATTCGTTTTTTCAAAATGCAAAATGTCAGCTAGAAACAATAGAGGTGGTAGTCGTCCTAACTCAAACATACCAGGATTATTTTTCCCCCCATTTGTTTCATGTAACGTACACATGCAATTTAGCAGGATAGATTTCTTGGGTTGACTGACTTGTGTATATTCAACTAGGAAACTAATAAAGTTGAAATGCTTTACAAAAATATTTTCAAAAACATTTTAGGAACAAATGAGATACCAAAGCACAGAATAAAGAAAAACCTTCAATGAATACAATGAAGTTATCCTTATGATGAGATGCTGCATGATTTAGGGTTCAGTATATGCAAGTCAACCAATTCTTAGGGAGAAAGACCTGCAGTAAGGCAGGGGAGAAGTGATCATAAAAAAAAAGGGGGAAGTCAAAACAATCTGTAGGCCAGAAGAATATTGTTAGGAAATGAAAATTGCAATCATTAAGATAAATTGTCTTTAAATTGGAAGAAATATACGTTCAAATAAATGGTGATGAAAAAGTAAATGCTTGTTCAGCCAGTGCACGATACACAACATGCAATATACTTTGGTAAAAGATATGTTAGTTATTCCAAAGCTAAGATCAGTAACTACGATAGTTGTATTTTGCAGTGTTACTAGTACTACTAGATTAGCAAAACAACATATTTTATCAATTTTTAGAAGATTACTGAAATACCTTCAAAGTAAAAAAATATAAACATTTCAAAACTGAACATACAGCATGGATTTTTAAAAGGATCTTCAAGAACATTAATCTTAAAAGTACAAGTGAGAGAAAACAAGAACTGGAATTTTATTTTGGTTGTCAAACTGAACAGGTGGAAACACTTTTACTCTCTGACAGCTATTTAGCAAAAGTTTTAATGCCATTCCAAATCCAGAAGTACTCAAAGGAATCATATTTAGCATACTCATATTTAGCATACTTGTAGAGCTTCAGCAGAGATCCTAATAACTGAGTGGAGACTGCAGTCCCCTCAGCCTCGGGAATAGCCCCTGTAAGGTTGACCTGATGGCCCCATGAATGAGGTTGGAACTGCTGCTGCTGTCACAGCTCCCAAAAGACTTTCGTGCCTACCAAGTAGTTCACAGTATCTTACACATTCTCTTACAAAAACACAAGACAGGGTAATTTGGTTCAAACATAAGCTTTGAGGTATTTGACATTAGCCTTTTACCTTTAGATTTTTACAGACAGATGACATACTCACATTGGTGCAATTTACAGATAAAGCTGGAGAAGGTGACTTTCTCAAGAGGTGGGATGCACTTAACTCCCCAGATGGTGAGGAACGCAACCTAAAATTGTATATGTTTAGTTGATTTACCAAGTCACACTGATCTTAAACTGAAAAATAGCCTATGTGTTGCAGAACCCACCAGACCTCCCCAGTGATGAAGCATGAGCTAGCTAATCTGAGACAGTGTTGTCTTCAATTCTCCTAAAGATTCTAAATTCTTCTGCTCCAAGTTTTGATAACACAAAAAGCAGAAGAGATCAATAAAGGCAATGGGTCATAATTACTTGAGCACACTTTTATTTTTCTGCTGTAATCACCAGCACTGAGAGACCAAAGAGTAACAGGTTTCAGAATTATGCACAGCGAGACAAATAGGTACATTTCAAATACATATAGAACACAGACAACATAGGGAAGTTCTCCTAAATGGTGGAGGGAAAACAACACGTCCTTCTAATGCTCCCTCTACTATTGTTTTGTTATACGTATCTCTCCATATTTCATAACATTCCATCTAAAAGTAAAGACTGCTTGTTCGTTACCAGAATTCCTTGAGATACTGCATGTCCTCCTTCATCAAACACAAAACTAACAGTGAAAATGTTGTAGCAGGCCCTTTGGACAGCTTGTTCCCATCTCCCCCTCTTCTTCCTGACTGCCAAAGCACAAGGCTATAGAAGAACTGGGGCACTCTGGACACCTCTGTTTCCATCACTTACTCAGACCCGAAATGTGATAAGAGATTGGAGGAAAGATAGAAAATGGGTGAATGAACGGCCTATCTTAAATAAGTCAAGCTATTTGGGTGGAATATTTATTAGTTCCCTACGTTCCAATATCCAATGCACCATTTGATAAGCAGTACTGCCATTACTAAAAGCTGGGACAGATCCAGACTGAATAGATCTATCGCATTGCTGTAACTAAAATGATCGTTACTCAGATGCTAATCCAACTCAGATATGCTTGTCAAAACTATGCTGTAGGCATAGTCCTCAAATTTTTAAAAAAATACTTGGTGATGCCCGACGCTCAGTGTGAGAACCATCTGTGTCTTAAGAATATTAAAAAAATGCAGAGAGCAGATTCAAGTAGTAAATGTACTTATCCTATTGGATTAAGTCTGTAGTCACAAAGGGATTTGATGAAAAACAGGTAACAGCTAACACCTTTGTTGATCACTCTTGTCTTGTTTTGATTGCCTCAGTGCATGCAAGATAGTAACTTGATTTCATACAAAAGAAAAATGAACAAATAGCATGAAGTTCTACTCTTTAGCTGGAAAGAAATGCAGCACTGATCTCAGCAACACTTTGGAGAAGCGAATACATCTGGGTACAAGCAACTACATCCAACCATGGTCTTCACTGTTTCATAAAATTAAATAGTGTTTTCTGATGACAAGAAAGCGGAGAAGACAACCACATTGTAAAGAGGTAATATGTGATCCTGGACTTCAGCATGGATTTACAAAGGGGAAAAAAAAAAAAATCACACTTAACCAATCTGACAGCCTTCTACAAGCAGGTGACTAGCTCACTGGATGAGGAGATATCGATGGACGTTAATTAGTTTTGAGTTTAAGAAAGCTTTTCATGCTATTTCCCTTAACATCCTCACAAACAAGCTGATATCAGAGTCAGACTACTACTGAGACAGCCTGCCTATGCCATGGCATATCGATGTATATACGTATAGACTGGAGGACAAGATGCTGTAGATCTTCTGTAGATGCAGAAAGAGATCTGGGGCGTTTGATAGCAAGAGTTGTGATGAAAACAGACTTTTTCTGTGCACATGCATCCTAAAGTCCTGGAATCTGCTGGCTCTGAGACTTTTAAAAAAGTGTTCTTAGACAACAAATGCTGATACAATGCAAACAGACATAACCTTTCCTCCTGTAAGTAAATCATCACCACTGTGGGTGCACAAGACACGAAATAGATAAGGATATCTCCACATTAAAATGATGTTTCTTCCTTTCAAATTCCTTGGCTATGCTGTGTACCCCCTAAAACTGGTAAGTTTTAAAACAGTCAGTCTTTAATTAACAATTTGAATCCTGTATGGATTCCCATTTGAATGGGAATGATGCGAGAGGGATTTTTAAGCCATGGCTGGGTACTGGGAAGGAATTGTGCTATGACTTGAGTCTAAGTGCAGGATAATCAGGAAAGGGAAGACACAGGCTATGAAATCACTCCACTGGGGACTGTTTCAAGGGAAGGTTTCCTAGCAGAGCAACGTTATCAGAAAAATATAAACGCTACTCACAAACTACTGATTTCCCATTCCCAAATGGTTTATCTACCTATTTCAACATCATGTGAAGAAGCTGCATTACAGTAATGCTTTCCAAGTCATAGTTAAATAAACCTTTCATTTAAAGAGGAAATAGCACTGTCAGAACAAAAGTATTTGTCAACACCCGTGAAGCATGCATGAGATTAACATTATGTTACATTATGTTACAATTGTAACAATTACAATTAACATTATGTAACATTATGTTACAATTGGCATCTCATAAGCTACTACTCAAACCGAAAAATACTTTATGCATATAACATAATAAAAACGAAATTTGAACAACCCCCACATAATCATGTATAACTCTTCTCTATCTTGACTTAAAAGCCTAATGTATGATGTTAAACATTTATTACCTTTGCAATTCTAATATTTCATTTGCAATTTCAGTTCCTATACTTCCAGCACCAAGAACTGTTCCAGAGGACATTCCAGGTACACTTACTAAAGACTGCTTTGCAGCATCTACAATTAAAAAAGAAACCAACAAAAGAAAACCTTAAGTTTGTAGCAGCTTCATTACTCAGCAACAAGGATTATTTTTAAAGCAGTTTTTGTTCCATATCTCTAATTTTCAGAAATTAAATTCCTTGAGACACTAACTCATGAAGGATGTTGTTTTCTCATTTGAGGTATAAAAGATAAGTGAATGAATAAGTGAAAATTGCTGATCTCCAGTAATGAAATTAGCTTTAGTCATTAGCACTTCCAGTCTCTTTCAGACAATGCAAGACACATGAGAAAAAAACTCTTGATTTTTCACAAACAAAAATCAGTTATTAAAAACAACAATTTCAAAAGCAAAAATAAAAAAACATATAGCAAGATGACAAAACAGCACCCTGCATTCTCTAGGTAAACTCAGACAGTACAGTTGCATTTCTTTAGAAAACCAGGCAAAAATGTGAAGAGGATCTGTGACAGAAGCGTATCACCCTATCCACCAAAATCCTAGCTATTGTAGAAGTTTCTAGAAGGAAAACACGCAAGTCCTTCTGATCGCAGTTATGTACATAATATGACTTAGGATGCTTTAACTAGAAATTGTCACAAGAATTAGCTTTAAAAAAAACTTAATCCTTCCTTGCACAATAATCTAGAATAAAAAAAGTTCCTGGATTTAATAAAGCTAAATATGCAATGATTGATGAGGAGATGCATCTATGGTAAGAAGCAACACTTGCCTTCTGCAGGCTGGGAACCATGGACAACCTGTTCTTCAGCTGACTCGTTATGACCTCTGAGATTTAAATTTAAAAAAGAAAATAAAATCAACAAGTTTTTCAAAGGCAAACCTCAGCACGTTTATGTTTGATTTCAACAATACTTTACACAGAGTAGAAACTAACATCCTCAAACAAGTTTAAAAAAGGGAGATATTCCTCACATGTTTCAATGTTCAATCCTTTGTAGTGTTGTTTCTGATGCACCGGGTGAAATATTAACTTCCGCTTATTCTCCAAATAAAGAAGAAAGGCCAAAATAGTTGCTTCTGTTCCATAAGAGAAGGTGGTTACCATTTTTGCTCCTAAGAGGGAGACCAGTTAACCAGAAACAACTGCTACAAGGACAGGTCAGTGGCTACCTTCTGCCAGCAGCTGCTGCCTACCTTGCCTCCTCTAGACAGCTGCAGATGCCCAGATCTCCAGGGCAGGCAAAAGTGGCCTTTGGCTGTTGTGCACCATAGATGGTCTTAACTGCTCTTCTCTGCCTTCTTGATGAAAAAGGACATGGGCAAAATAGGTGGGTGATGTTGACTGAAGATATGAGCCGGATATAGAATGGGTGAAAGGCCCCCTTGACAACTTGGTTTAATGGAAATAAAATCTCCTCTGTCCCCCTCTCAAAAAAACAGTCATTGGCAAAGATCCTGAGTGTCATTGGAACAATCCAAATTACAGCCCCATTGCAAGGCACAGAGAATGAAGAAGAAAAATTAAAAACAAAGAATGAAGAATTTAGGCCCCTCCCTTGCAATCAATGTGGAGAGTATCTTTCTGTCCTGCCTTGCATTTCTACGATCTATCAGTTATGCTTCTCCACATTCTGACACACGGTAGGTAGGGTATCACTGGGTCAACTGACACATGCAGTCTTGTAAAGCTCAGAAGGAAAAAGAAATCCAATTTCACATTTCCATTTATTCAGATCTACTTTTCTTAAACGATCTTTCCTTTCTTCCTTTAATAAGAAACTATTTCACCTCATTTTTTCTGCTGGAAACAGCAGTTTTCAGAGTTAAATTCAGAACTTAAGCCTGAAATAAAAATAACTGGTAAATGCAAAAAAAATAATGTTCTTCCAGGTTTTACTCAACTAATTTTGTGCAGTGTTGATATTTTCTAGTCTTTTTCTTCTTAAATAGGTTGCTTTCTGTTAACAGTAACTGTAATTAAGACAAAAATAACATGGGGATTTATATAATGAATTACTTACAATACCACAGTGTTGTTTGATACAATGTACTCCAGTTCTTTGGTCCACGGATTCATGAAACTAAACCACTGACTCTTTAAAGTAACAAAAGTCCCATCTTTTGCTCTAAATTTGTAGGAATTTGTAAATACTTTTTCTTTATTCTGCAACACTAAATAAGAGAGGAAAGTTGTAATCACCATATTTATACTTAGGAAGATAAAGTTTTTAAAAAAAATATCTGTTTTGTAGCATCATAAAACCAAAATGGTTTTGATGGCCAGAAATAAAAAATAAATGCCAAAACAACTGACAGGACAGGACTCCTGATAAAATCAACCTACAGTTTCATCAGTGTTATTAATTTTAAATTAAAGCCCAAGTACTAAGTTTCTGCAGACCACTAGTAGGGTGACTACTGACTTGGTGAACTCTCGTAATTGGTGTCTTTAATTACAGGATTAGGTGCATTTGATCTCCAGGACCCCTTCCTCGTTCCTCTAAACAATTGAAGCAGGGGGTTGAAGGAAGCACTAACATTATTCCCTTGCGACGGAAGCACTGCACCAAGATCCAAGGAGAGAGAAGTTTCTCCCTGCTTTTATGACAAGCTTTGTGTGGGCATCTCTTAATGCAGACACAGAAAAGGACAATGCTAAGATTGTTTATTAACTCTCAGCTTCTGATTTTTTTGATTTGTACTGTTTTCACAAAACAGTTATGTGTAGTTATCTGCAGTCCGGGAGGACCAATTATTTTGTACCTTCTTTATGTTTTTCAGCTAGATGATTGTGATCGTCTTGATGGCAGTACTCGTAACAAGAAGTTCCTAGAAGTTCTTGTGGCAGATACCCTAAAATTGCTGTTGCACTGTTAGAAATAAAAATGTAAACTACAGCAGATTCGAACAATTGCAAAGCTTGTTTTCTTCAGTATCAGATAAAGCAGAAAATTAATATTTAAAGAAATAGATGCTTGTGTTCATGTTTGGGAAAAAGATACGGCATTAGTATAGTTCTAAAACAACAGGAAATATTATTCACTGCAAATTATCCATTCACAGTTAATGGCAATTCAAAGACAAAATAACAGTGTTTAAATGTGCAAACCACATGTACACACAAAATATTTATGATCATTGGGTCTTCCCATTACCTAATCAGAGTACTGGTCATACATAATGAGTCATTAAAAAAAATATTGTAGTCAAATTTTGCTCTGCCTCTTTAAGGAATAGGTTTAAAATGACACTTTCAGCTGAAAGACAAGAGGACACAAAGCAATAAAAAGCTTCCAGTGACAATAATGAACTTAAAGTGGTAACTCAGTCTACACAACAAATAAAAGTCTGCTTTAGGAAGTTCAGAAAATAGGAACGTAGCTTTCTTTTCTAATGAAATAATTTGGTACCTCATTTAGATATAACGTGTGTGTTTCAAATAGTAAGATTTTGAGAAGTAATAATTTTTGGTTTAGTGTTTTTTACTTAAGTTATATGCATAGCTATGAAACTCTAAGTTGAGATTTTTCTTTATGAATAAATAAGTACATCAGTGCATTTTACAACCTATCTTGCTAGCTCATCTTTTCCTATAGAACAATACACTTACATTTATACATTGTTTTGTTTGACAAAAAACCAAAGCCCAATTTCTCATAGATTCAGAATGACCTGCTTCCTGTGTACAGCACCTAGAAACTGGATCCTGCTCGCAAAATTACAGCTCTGACAGAAAATATTAGCAAATTTAACTACTGATGTTATTTTCATTTACTCATCATTAAAGAACAAAACACTTACCGCTGATCTACATAAACAAATTTTCCATCCATGGCAAATCGTGTAACAAATTCTGTTGCTTTGACTTTTATCTCTCCACTCTTTTGTGGAACAATATAAGGGTGTAACCTCCCAATTGCAACAAGGCAGTTAAAGTTACTACTGTCCTTTTCTACATCATTTTCTTCTTCTACTCCCACATCATTAGGAGGCCAATTCTTCATATACCCAGTACAGTGAATGGTACAGTATTTTCTGTGATCTAATAAAAAGAAATGAAATAAGAAGCCGTTATGGTTCAAATCACAAACTGAACTACTTTTTAAAATTCAATTTACCATGAGACCAGCAACTATATGTTATGCTTGCCTACAACAAAGGTACAAGACTATAGATAATTTTACAGAGTATTTTTTAGTTAATTTTGTACTACTTCATTTTGGCTTACCTGAAGAGAGCGCTTCTAACCCTACGTAAGATTTTGGAAGATAAGTTATAGTTGTTGGCAGTTCAAACACAGTCTAACAGAAAAAAAAAAAGTAAACCAACATTCTGGTAACACACAGATCACTTTCTCTTTACATAGTTTCACATGTATTGTACATTTAAATAAACTAGAGAGGCACTCTGTAGCTTCCAAATCAATTTACCTTTTGTGAAAACAATGATCTTAAAATATGCTTACTGCAATTGCTAAAAGAATCAGTCAAGAGAACAATCCAAAGAAACTTAGCTTATTTTCTATTTATCTTAGGCTTCTGAAATCCCCAATTTTCTGGGAACAAAAGTATTTAAAAAGTCTTAAATTACAGCATACACTGTCATTTATTCCTATGGCTGGTAGACTCTTTGCTGCCTATTCAAAATGCAAACACCGACATCAAGGCACAGAGATGACCTTGTGTGTTCTACAGTAACTATCTTTCAAAAAATTTACAAAGTATTCTTGATATCTGTATTCTGAACAAACTATGCTTTACATAGATTTGACTGCATTAACCCTATCAACTACAGACTACATATAACAACTCTGTAAAATGAAAAACTGAGTTATCCTACTGCGACTTTGTCACAGTTTCTCCGATTGTCAAGGTGTCTTCCCTCAATTCCTGAGAAACATTTATACAAGTTAAATTCTTATCTCACCAAGTTAGTCAGCACATCAAGGGAGACTGAATTTTATTTACTTACAACGACAGACCTATTTTACAATTTACTATTGTATTTTGTATATCAACAATAACAGGTTACACTGAAATACAAAAGTAAGAGGATTTTTTCATGGTTAAATAATTTCAGCATACGTTTGGAAAGATCAAGGTATTAAATAAAAGCTGGAAATGACATTTTTAGAAAGATCCATTAATGTAAAACTTGACAAGAGTATACTGCTGTACAGGCATACCAAAATATGAACTCAAAATTATTGGAAAAATGAATGGAATCAGCACTGTAAAGTTAACTTTGTTATTAAAAGCAAAAAAAAAAAAGGAAAAATTCATAAATTCATACTTTTTAAGTACACACAAAAAGTAAATCAGAAAAAAAAGTTGGTTTACTTGCTTTTTTCCCTTCAAAACAGTAGATTTCGCAGGCCTTACTCACAGTTATCTTCAAGACATAAGTTACTTGGTTTCATTCTTTTGATCTGCTCCAGTGCTTTCAAAAATGAGAGACTTCTGAAAGTTGACTACAACAGACAATGTGCTCTTAAACAGCCACTGTAACTCAAGTTCCTCCTTCCCTCTTTTCTGAATAAGGAGGAGAAGGATTACAATTGTACTGGTTTTCAAAACACGTCTCTAGTACGCATTTGCACTTCTCTACAGCTACTCTGTGAAGTCAGAACTACAAGGCTCACACTACTGATGCAGAACTGAAATATACCAAGTTTCAAGACAGAAAGCCCCCACTTCATCTACACTGTTTTTCTTCATCTACGCTACCTTTCTTCTTTGGGTTGGGCAAAGACTCCTTTTCTTCTTTGACTGTGGTCCTACTACATTTTATCCGACAGAAGAAGGAACGTCGAGCACCAGAATTCAGTCGAGCTGGTCCAGCTTGAAAATCTCTGTGTACTTGCAAGCCAGCTTACCAAAAAATTAATGAAGTAGTTAAAAAAACAACAAAATCCAACAGTAAAACTTCATAGTACAAGGCCTTTTATTCATTTTAGCTTCCAGTACATTCTCCTTACTCTTTCGTTTCCTAAATTTTGTCCTAGCAGTTAAAAATGAGAAAAGTCTAATAACTTAAACAAGGCAAAGAAAACGTGACTGTCACAGAAATTCTAAAATGAAAATGAATTACCAAATTATTTCTAAACCCTTCTCAATATTTTCAATGGTATTTTAACAAATCTGCTTTAAAATTTCAACTTCTATTGGGTACAAGGAAGCACTGTGAAGATTCTTATAAAAGCCAGCTATCAGAGTGATTAGCTGCACAGTACATAATGTTTTCCATATCAGAAATAACTGTAAACAAAATAAGATTTGGTTGAATTAGGATTGACACTTAGCATTTTCAGAGAAGACAGTGATTCTTGATATTGTAGTATTTTATCCATGTTCGACTACATCAGGTCTTTTGTATTGACAAGATCTATCAAATACAAGAAAAAAGAGTAGTATGCCTGGTAGGTGTTTAACAATGCAAATCTCAGTCATTATTATTATCTAAGATAAATTATTTTCTGGGCTAGCTTTTAAACTGTCAGTGCATTCTAAGCAGCAGCTAAGCATTCAAACATGTTCGGTTCATAAAAACTGTATCTCAAGTTTGTACATCCATGCACATACTAACACGTATGCCCTGCATAATAACTAAATTTATTAGTATCTCTTTAAAACAGTCTGAACACATTCAAATATGACTTACTTTTCCCATCTACGAGCTTCTCCCGAGGGGAGATATCTGAAGAAGAAAGTTGCTCCTTAACTTTTGCAACATCTTTTGGATGCAAGTAATCAAACAAGCTTTGTCCAATTAAACTGGCCTATTTTAAAAAAAAGCAAAACACCAACACCAAAACCCAAAAGATGTTAGAACCACATTGTTTTAGAACAGGATCCCATACATATTACTCATATCTCAGAAAAACAACTTTCTACACCATTTGAAAAAGTAAAGTCAAATACCACAGTTACTCTAAACATCAATATTTTGATCCACATTTAATTTGCCATTGTTTAATATTATTTCTATAAAAATAGGGTAGTAAAAGCTACTACATCTTTGCAAAATAGGAGATTTAGTTGGATATTAAAAAACAGTTCTGTAAAACTAAATTTTGTATTTATGTACAGCTAAAGAAGTTCATGCATAAAATTACTCACATATTACTGGGGGGGGAGGGGGGGGAGTATGGGGGAGGGAAGGTAGAATCATAGAATCCCATGGGGTTGGAAGGGACCTCTGGAGACCATCTAGTCCAACCCCCTGCCAGAGTGGCTCTACCTACAGCAGGTTGCACAGGAACGTGTCCAGGTGGGTTTGAATGTCTCCAGAGAAGGAGACTCCACCACTTCTCTGGGCAGCCTCTTCCAG
>JAOQGH010000001.1:72258218-72287028 GCA_025769975.1 Gallinago jamesoni | reverse complement strand
AGGGAGGTGGTGGAGTCACCATCCCTGGAGGGATTTCAGAAATGTGTAGATGTGGCACTTCAGGGCATGCTCTAGTGCCCAAGATTGTTGGGTTGTGTCTGTTTGGGGGGGGTGGTGGTGTTTTTTTGGTTGTTTGTTTGATTTTTGTGGTTGGACTTGATGATCTCAAAGGTCCCTTCCAACCATGAAGATTCTATGATTCTGTGAGTCACCGTCCCTGGAGAAGACATGTAGATGTGGCACTTAGGGACATGGTTTAATGGTAGACTTGGCAGTGTTAGGTTTATGGTTGTGCTTGATGATCTTAAAGGTCATTCCCAACCTAAATGATTCTATGTTTTTCTGTTATTACCAGGAGTATGCTTTTGAAGTGAATCTACCCATCGTCCTCACCATGCTCAGCTTCACGTCTTGGTGTGTGCAAAGTATATACGTGAATGCCCGCTATCCGTCTGGGTCAAAGGAAGTCGCAAGCACACTAAGGGATAAGACAAACCTATGGATTATAAAATTGCTCTTGCAGAAATAAATTGCTCGAAAGACAGTTTTCTGAAAGGCTGTTTTCTTCAGGAGGATAGTTAAATGCAACCAAACCACAAGGCTGGAGCTGTAGAAACAGTGCAGAGAGAGCTTTGTAGCAATGTTTGTAAGCACCGCACCACTGGTGGCAAGACTACAGGTGATTATGACTACTTATAAAATCACAAGCGACTCTTTACTGTTGACTATCTTAAAGAAAGCCTTTTTTCCCCCTTCAAAATTAAGGAAATTCTGAAGTCCTACTGAAGATTCTTACTATAGCTTGACATATCTGAGCAAAAACCTCGTATGTGTAAAAAAACTGTTTCTATGTCTGTTTTCTCTGTGTAGGAGAGTTAATATTTTATCTTTGGAAAGTTAATAGCTTGAAACAGAAGTCTCATTAAATCTTTCCTTCTCCACTTCAGTCATCCCAGTGGACACCCAAATGTTAAGGAGATCTCAGGAGAGTGAGTCAGCCACATTGACTGAAAATCTTCCAGAGACTCGGTAACCAAAGAAAATTGAAGACAGCTGTTGTTATAAAGCTCAATGAGTTAAAGATTTAAATAGCTCCTGAAAACTGTTTTAACAAACTTAATAGCTTAACAGCGATTAAACACAAACTCTCTTCATATGGGAACACTGAATGAGGACATTCAAAATGCAATAGTTGCTTTTTTTGTTCTAAACTGAGTCACTCAAAACAGAGCCAATGTACCTTATTCACATTTATTTAATATTTTTTACTGCAATGGTAGAAGTGCTTGTAATTCAATGCAGAAATTTTTGGCGCTTTATGACATGTCTAGGTCAGAAAATCAGATCAATCTCTTAGCAATATTTCTGTCTGTCATGTTTTCTTCTGTGTATTTCTCAACGTCACATCTCCTGGCAATTAGGGAGTTCTTATAATGTACTGCCAATTCATTAACATAGATTTTAAACATCATTTATTATACTTGTTTCTTATTCAAAGGTGATGATTGGTCTCTTCACTGAATATTTAATACACTTCATATATGAGGGAACTGGTGTTTATAGCATATAGTAAGCCTTAAGTTTTGGCAGAGTGGGATCCCAGTTTATGTAAGGCACTGATTTTGAGTAGGCCACACTTGATATTTTTGCCCTGTTTTTAGGTGAGCGCTTCCTCTCAAGTAGCTTTTAGCTGTAAAATAGAGAACAGAATGCTTTATGTAAGCAACGGGTAGCCTCTTTTTTCCAAACGACTTACACAACAACTTGCTAAAGGGGTAAAAATAACAATCAAACCTCAGAGCAGTTAAATTATTAGTGTGAGATTGAGCAGGTAAAGAAAGGTGTCGGTATTGTTACTCCTTTTTCTTTTCTGTAAATGATTAATGACATCCAAAGCATGGAGCGTCTTAGCAGTTACACAGGACACGAGGAGCAGCCAGTCAGCATTCCTCTGATACCATCCTGAACAGGATGGTAATTTTTTTTGTGCATTTGGAGGGGCCTCTGTGCACACCACAATTAAGAGACCTAATTCGGAAGCTGAGAGTGACTGGACAAAAGCCCTTTCCTCCTCTGAGGGGACACTGAGTGGTCAGCTTATGTTATTAGAGTGACTTGTATTGCTTCACATAAAAACATCATCAGGTGACTACTTAGGGCAAGCAGCTAACTTTTTTTTCTACTGAAACTTAATAGCAGTAGACTGAAGTTACTCAGCATACCTGTAAATACAAATGCAGATTTTTCACAGACTTCTCTTCTAGAACATAAGTGTTTGTGGTTTCCCCTCAGACCACGGTATTACATAGCTCAAAATAATGTAAAGAACAATATCTGTGTTCTGAATCGAGTGCATTTTTATAGAGTACATGTGAACAGCTAGTTAGAAGAATTAATGCAATTTTACAAAAACATCTGTTATAGTCTGTGGTTTGGGCTTGAAGGTCATTGGATTACTTCTAAGGGCATCACAAGCAATTTGTTGACTTTGCTATAAATTTTGTCTATGCATTAGTAAAATCTGCTATAATTTTAAACCAAAAATTCTTCCCCAAATCAGGACAGCCTTTTGCTTCAAAAATTATATAAATTATACTGTAATCAGCCTATAACAAAAAAAAAAAAATAAGCCCTTTAAACGTATTTTCACTCAGTAATTCATACAGAAGCCCTTCAAATATGGGCAAAAAAAAAACCAGCACAAAAGAATTCAGGCTTTGATAGCAATGGGCTGGGCTATGCTGGCACCATACTGGGGCCCTACTATGCTATTTCAGAAAAAGGCATTTAAATAAATCGTACATTTTGCAAGGTTTCCTCGAGTCACTAGTATAATTTTGTTTATATAAAAAATAGGCAATATTTTCTTCTTTAATAGCAGAAGTACCACGCAGGTTTGTCACCACTGTATTTGAAGGCAAAGGGCATCATCCTCCCATGCTGCTTTTTAACAAATTGAGTTGTATGGATACAACAAAAAACAAACATTTTTTGTCTCTTTGTAAAGAACATAAAAGCATGACATCAGTGAACAGCTTGCTTCTGAGACCATACTTGTTCACTGCTTTCTTTGGGCTTTAGATAAGGATCTTTTGCTGATGTCAGTGGGAGCTGGGTAGGACCTCAAAGGCAGCAGGACTGAAAACCTTGAGATACGTGTCTAGTTTACCAGTGATTCATTCTGTCATGATCAAAAAGTCACTGAAGTTCTTATCTGATCGTTTGTTATTAAACAGATGTATTGAAGTCAGAAGTAGGCTCTGCAGGGAAATAATTAAGTGTCCAGGACGAGCAAAACTATTGCAACTTTGGAGTAAATCCCAACCCTAGAGAGATGTATGTTCAAATCAGTGCTTCTATGGCAAGCCTCAAAGTTTTGCGGATGGTCCCCTGTGCATGGACATGGCCCAAGCTCCACCTGCTTCCCACTGGAACTCCCTTACCTTCCTACTCCAGCCCGTATGCCCACTCCGAGGGGTAGACTGCCCACATCACTGGGAGGGAAGGTGTTACGTAGACCCGGTGCGTATGTAACCCTTCCTATCTAGAGTTGCCATCTCTCTTTCAAAACGTGGAGCAGGTTTCACCTTTACACAACAGCCTCACGGACACAGCACGCGCTTTGCTGGTGAGCTGGCCCTTTCCACATCATTTAGCTTAGTGGGCAGGAAATGTAGAGGGGCAAGGGCAGGCAGCGATACCCAAAAAGGAAGGAGCTGTTCCCAATGGAAGGTGGACTACCCAGGGACAGCACGTATAGAGAGCATGTATTCCTGGAGAAGAGAGAAGCAGCAGCAGATGGTGGCTCACCAGAAACAGATGCAAGCAGCTCATACGGAAACGAGATGTGGCATCAAGGGTCAGTTCCAATCAGAAACAAACTGTTCCCAGCGGATCTCTGACTTCATCGGGAAAGGAGAAACCTGGGTTCGTTTCCCTCCTCAGCATGAGAAGGTACAAGCCCACGTGCCCCATTTCCCAAGAGAACAGTAGCCTCTGTGATACCGAATAACCTGGAAAGAGATGGTGGGAGTAGCGGGAGGCGGTGAGATGAACCCTCTCTGCGTGTGTAAAGATTCATTTCCCCTCACACCAACCCTAGAAGTGTTCCTGTGTGATGAGCTGCTCATGCTATTATGTATATACATTATATACATTAACTTGCCCTTCAGCTCTCCCAAGAGTCAATGGACCTGCTATCTTTCAGACAGCAACTTCTTTCAGGCCGAGTGGCATTCTGTGCAGCAGAGCCCAGCGCTGCCGACAGGCTACAGTTTACTGGCAGCCACATTTAAAATTTACGATATTTACAATTTAGATATTTAGAATTTAGATGCGATATTTAGAATTTACATGCACAAATAAAATTACCTTAAAGCAGCACATTAAGCGCTTCCTGAGCTGCAAATGTATCCTTCTCTAGTCCAGACCTGGGAACCACTGTTGGTCATCACTCCAGGCAGCGAGACAGACAGGCTGTTTTGAATACTTCTCCCTGCTCTTCCCCTAGGAAGACTGGCAGAAAAGACCTCTTATTGTCCAAAACGTAATTGGCTTGCTTATACGAGGCACACTTTGTACAAGAATAAAGAAGTGAAAAACGCACAACAAATATTTACAGTATGTTCCATAAACACTGAGATATATAATATTTAAAACTGGTCGATTCAAAACCAAAAACATTTCTGCACATGCTGAAGGCATGGCCTTTAGATTTGCCATTAAAGTGCTGTATTTTTGAGGAATACTGAATTTGGTAATGCAAAGATAAAGAACTAAGCCTGCATTTCCTTATATGCAGCTCCAAGATAGAATATACGGTTACTGGAAGAAAAGCGTAACACGTAAAACTGTGTTAAAATTGTATCATTTACTGAAAGCAGCTATTCTGAAGTGGAGGGAGGTCTCCAGAGAAGGGCAGTCACTACCAGCTAGCTCCTCTTTGCTTTCAGCCGCTCAGCTCCATGATAATTTTTTTATGTGACTATTTCACAGCTTCATCTGCCGCCACTGCTCCAGCCTCAGCAAGGAACAGTAGGACGAAACTGTATCTATAGTGAATCGAAGGACACAAGTGCCTGCAGAAGCCTTTCTAGAATAAATTATGGCTACAGGGAAGAAGATCAGTCTATTTGTGAAGAGCAATAACCATTTTAGAAGTAGCTTCACATGACCACAGTTGGTACAAGTTGAGCCATTTTTTGCTTTCTCTACTTTTCTGATGGAGCGTAGCAACACTGGAGTTTTCACTGTCAGTGGAATTGGAGACGAGTATACACGAAATAGTGGTTCAATTCCTTCGATACCTCCCATCCTGGAAGATAAACAAATCTAGTACACCGGTGTGAAAAAAATAAAACCAGCAACTTTACAAAAAGAATGCTACTTTTATTTTCAAATGCTGTAAAAAGCCTCATATAAATTTTTATAATGCTTCTACGTAACTTTCCCAACCACAACTAATGAAACAGTCTAGGAAAAATATAGCAGTTGCCATTTCGACTCCAAGAATGAGCTGCTGTAATATATCAACATTAAAAGGACACGGTACAGTACGTTTCAATGCTTGCGACTGCTCGTATTATTGAAAAAGTGAGAGCATTTCCTAAGCATTAGAGTATAAACGGGCTAAACTGCAGGATTCCCTACTGGCCGTTGCAGAGGATCAGAGCTGACAGAACCCCCTTTGTACCCCTCATGCCCATTTATCTTTGGGGCGTGGAGAGCTTTCAGCAAGCCCCCCTGCGCTTCGCTGAATTCACCCACCTCGGATGCTTTTATTCCGTACTGTATCCAACGGCTCAGGTGTTTAACAACTGACCTATAAAAATAACACTTATATAATAACTCTCCAGCAAGGCAGATTTAACAGTGCAAATGCAGTATCAACAATATTTGATTTCCAAATGCTGGCAATTTTTTTTTTGTTTTTTTTTTTAAACTCCTTTTGCACACGAAACAACCTCTGCTGATGTCCTGTGCCTAAGGCCACTCGCTCCTGTGGACTGGAAATGGAACAAAGTGCAAAAGCTCAGCTGCGTTTCCCAATCCAAGCTTCGTCCCCAGTTTCGGGGTATTCGGGTCCAGAATTTGGATTCGGGCTCACCGCTTCCATCGATGCGCTCAAGTTTTCCTGCTGGAATAGGTTAACTTTCCAGCAAACCTCTGATAACAATTTGCATACACAATTCCACATTTTTAAACACAAGTTAACAAAACATACTTCCAGAAAATAAATTTTCACATGGTTGCAATCATCAAGCCATTTCAGGATCTTTGGTACTCCAAGAATAAGAAAAATAAATGGCACAGTGACAAACGTCGCCAAAGGAAAAAACACAACCATCCAAAGCAACAAGACAAAAATAACAAAACAAAAGATATGTTGCACTTCCATTCTTTGAAAGCCAGTGTAGATTAACCTTCTGTTCCCTAATCCATTACAGTGTCACAGTTTCACCTTTAAAAAAAATTTTATCATCCTAAAAGCAATAGTTAATATTTTGTTTAACTTGTCTTACTGATTAAAATAATGCTATGTTTTAAAAAAATAATCAACTACCACAAGACAGGAGTTTATGCTAAATAGGCTGCAGGCTGTTTCCCTATGGTTATAACTCCTATGTGAGCACTGATATAATTAATCATCTGCAATTTTAAAATGAGCATTATCTTTAGTGTTACAAATACAAGGATTGAGCTTTTTCCTAAGTTTGTAAACCAGTGAGTATGTACATAGTTGTTTAATAGATAGCTTTAAATTAAGTGTGTATTTCTCTCCCTTCCTGCAAGCCCCAAAGGGAAAAAAAAAAATCACCAGTATTACTGAGCATTTGCAGTTCTCATGAAACTTATCTCTTCTTAGCAAGTTCAAGCGAAGACTTCCTTTTATATGACACAATTTAGGGTAACGGTGGTCTTTTGAGATGTGCTGTTCACAGGAATTCCATTTCTGGTGCATACAGTGCCCCAGGAATAAGGTTGGAAATTGAAACTAATTAAAATTCTCTTTTGAATAGCAGTGTCCTTTGAGGCCAAGTTTGCATCTCAGATATTGTCTGCCCAAATTTCTCTGTCTCCAATCAGAATGGATTGAGTGCCTTAGTCAAGGCATTTCCTTTCCTGAGAAGCCTCAGAAGCTGCTAGGGCACTGGCCCAACAAAGCCTGAAAGGGTAAATGTGGGATTTCAATCCGTTACTGGTTTTGGACAGTCTTTGCATGGATCGAGGTTGAGCTTCACTCACTACCCAGACAAGGCTAAGAACAACACTGGAGAATTTCTGAGGGATCCTGCCCCAACAGCAGTAATTAGTGTAAGGTCAGAATTTAGCTTAGCCACATTCTGATTAACCCTGTAGAAATTGAATGGGCCCTTAAGCACTGGCTACTCCCCTGTGCTAACCTGCACGCTAAAATTTCTTGTAGAAATGTAGTATAAATAACAGATATTCGATGCTTGAAGGGAGACAAAATATTGGAAGAAAGACATCACTGAACCCCTTGAGGAACCTGGTAGCTGCTGGATTGAGGAAGACTACAACACGTCAGTAAGCCACCGGTGTACAGAAATCTTGCTGGTAACTGGTCGTTTATGCAGCAGATGAACGTCCCAGTGAGTTTTTAAAGCATAAAAATTATTTAGAACAGCCGATACCGTGGTTCCTAGCAGCAATCAATATTTCTATAATGGCTTTATAAAGAGTCGCTTACATTTTGCTGCAAAAGCCAGTCTAATGGAGTCTTTCCTCCTGTATGCCAAAGAGTCCTGTGCTTCACGGGGCAATGCAGAGGCTTTGGATTGCCTTTCCCTCGTGTTCAGAGGAAGAAGACAGCAACAGTGACTCTGCTTCAGTTTCTGGGGGACTTTTCATTGCTGTCATTTTTTGGTTACAAAAGAGGTTTACAAAGTCCTCTATTGTATCGTGATAGATTCGAAGTACTGCAGTTTACCTGCTAGTACAAGGCAGGGATATAGATAAATTTGCCAGCAACCAGATAATTGCAAACTCTTTGAGGAGCGCAGGTCAGCCCTGAACTGCTGCTGGGCTGAGAAGGAAAACCATACCCTGTGTACGGAGGGATTTCTGCTTCAGCTTCCAGGAAGAGACCCATCTCTGCTGCTGGTTTGTCACCATCCTGCAGACTGGGGAGAGCAGTGTTTAGATGCTGTGCCCAATTCAATCAGGGATATTTGTGCTTCCTGGAAGCTGTGCTGCAGGCTCAGCTGAACCTTTGTAGTCCCACGGGCCACCTTAGACAGTGATACCAGCAGAAGATGGAGCCCACAGGAGAGTCTGAGTCCAGGGAGTCTGAGTGAGGCTCTCCCTTTCCTCTGGCTTGGCAGGGGCTGCTACAGGGTATTCTGGAAAGAAAAGGCTGGAGCAGGAGCAGCAATTGGATGACTCTTCTATAATATGTTTTGCACAGACAGAAAAGGCTATTTGAACGATGAGTAGCAAAAATATGACCTGCCTTAGAGCAGAGACAGAAATGCAGTCCTGGAAACTGCTGTCTCTTCAGAACCTGGTATCAGAAAGCTTTCCTTCTGTCAAAAAATCTTTATAATTTTCATTCAGATTCCTTTTTCCTTCTGAAGTTGCCAACAGGCATCATGATATGAAATAGTAATGTCCATCAGCTATCAGTTAAAGCGAATACCACTATAGAGCTCACAGAGACTGTTTCAGTACCACACACGGTGGGGAAAAAAAGGAAGAGAAGAGAAGAAGGGATGATCAACTGCTAAAGCCCTCCAGTGGGGAAGAGTGAGAGTAGGCAGGGTACAATTAGGCCCACAGGACACTGCTATTTACAATAATCCAGCATTGCCACACGGGGGGGATCTGCCCCACCGCAGCTGGAACACCCTTGAGCTCAGAGAATTTTGCAAATGTGGGCAGGGTCTTTTTTCTTTTTTTTTTCTTTTTTTTTTTTTTTTTCATACGGCATATCTAAAACCCACCAGGTTTATAATCACAACGCTGCATAAAATGATATGTTTCACTCCTGGGTGGATTAGATGGTTTACAGTAAAAACACAGCCACAGAACAGAGAGGCATGATTAACCGTTACACACACATAGGCAGTGCGGTTACAAAGGGATGTATGTTCCTTTTATTCCAGTACCTTCATATAATAAAGTTAACAAAAATATTCAAATATTAAAAAAAAAAAAAAAAAGAAAAGCCAGCTGGCACTGCCAACTAATTCCTGTAGTAGTCTTAGAAATCCTAATCCTGTAGAATTTCCTTGTGAAATCGATGCGCACCAGAGTCAATGTATTAATACCTAACGCCAAGCGGGTCTGGTGAAGCAGCTACCTGAGGTTTGTGTTTCATCTTGTGGGGCTGTGGTTTGTTTCACAACTTCCCGGCTTTCATGTAGGAAGGGATGGAGCCACGCTGCGTGAGCCCTTCAAACCTCTTGTAGGTATAGTTGAGGAAAACCCAGTCTTTGGATTTGTAGTCAGGTTCTGTCGTGTTTGGCACTAGAAAGCAGAAACAAAAGTAAAAACACCACAAACGAAAACACAATTAAAAGCAGCACTGCTTCTGAGTCGCTGCTCTCTGCAAAATCCTCTCAAACAGCCCTGAAATCTTATTTCCCCAGGCAGCAGAAATTCCTTGAAGAAATCCTGGGTTTAATCGGGTCAGTTGCCTTTTGGCAATGGTCTGAGTAGAGTTATAATTTCAGCATTTATCTCTGAAGCAGAAAAAGGATTTCTTTAGTGGGTTTTTTTTTGTTGTTTGGGTTTTTTTAGTATATCCACACACCGTAACAGGCTCCCACACCTTGGCAGGGACCTCTAACACACCCACGGGATAGACAGTTACAAAAAATGTAATGTTTACGATGCTTCACATCCGACAAATGCACGTAGAGGTACCATGTTACCCCCACCACAAACGGAAGAAAAAAAAAAAAGATATATCCAAGTTCTCCCAGGAGAACTAGGCACACATCCTGCACATATTGCTCCCCTGGGGATTCCCACTGACCCCCCAGCCAGGCTTCCACAGCCACATAGTGTTTTACGAGCAGCTGCCACGCTGCTCACCAGACATTTCTGCAGTCAGCTTCTACATTTAGCTTCTCCAGTTGCTGCTTACAGAGTCCTGTAACGATATTTTCAACTCAAGATCCCAAACGCATGGAAATCAAAGCTTGTATGTAGGTATCGAGATGTACAGCAACATTTCCAGTGGGTCCAAGATGCCCAAACTGATACAAATGTCCCGGTATTATCCAGGTATGGACTGAAACACCTTAGCTTAGGCAGTGGAGATTGATTGCTTTTGAATCAAAAGACCAAACTTCCTTTCCGTTAAATAAAAGTCATTTCAGAAAAAAAAAAAACCCTCAGCTTTTTGATAATTCTTATGGTTGTTTGTACATCTATACCTATCTGTCACCAATTAATCACTGTTCTATATCTGTCCATCTTTAAGCCGTTAGTAATTAATTGAAAACAGTGGGAGAATTTGGCATGTCAGAGAACCAAGCCTTTTATCTATAAAGACTTCCTACTACTTGGTCAATAGAAAATAACAATTAAAAAAACCTTAAATTATTTGCAGAGCTACTCAGTTTTATATAGCACTATGTTAAACATTCATCTGTCTGAAAATTTTGCCCGCAAACAGGCGAACATTTAGGTTTGGCATGAAACTCAGAAGTCATTAAGAGTCAAAGCAAGTAAGTGCATAACGTTTTGCCAGAATTTGGTCAGACAGACCGTACGGTAGAAAACCACACTGTTTTCTGTGCTCAATATATATGCAAACCAATTTTTACTAAGAGATTTAACTATAAACATCTGTGGGCTTTTTTTTTTTTTTCTGCAAAGTTATACAGAAGTAGAAACCATGGAAAACCATAGGCCTACATTTATATTTAAAAAAAGTCTCTAGAACAAGTCTGTACATCACCTTGATTTAGGGTATCAGAAAAATGAATATAAACAACAACAACAGCAGCAGCATCTGAGGAGTATTCTAGCACATCATAGATAAAAATTTGGAATTTATAATAGCAGTCTCACCTGGCTGTAAAATATCAGATTCAGGAAATTCATCAAAGTTGGAAGTATCATCAATACTTTTGATTTCTATAGGGATCGCTGCTGGTCTTTCCCTGCAAATAGAAGAGCCAGAGTAGCAAATACTAGCAAAAGATACAAAGTTTTGTTTAATTTATCTTTTTACAGTTACAACGTCACCTTAAAGCACAAAAGTTCTACTGAACCCATCCCAGATCTGCCTTGCTGACATCACGGGGAGATTCATTGGTTTCCTATCTAGCATTAGTATCTTCTTGGCAAACTTGGGGGAAAATATAATTAACTGATATAATTAACTGATATAATTCCACGCTTATCTGCCATACAGCTCTCCGTATGGCCTTTGATGTCACTATGAACCACTGTGGTTACCTCCGTTCCATAAAACCAGCCGAGCATGATTTTTCAGATTTGTTGCTTTCCGATTCCAGCACTCACCAGCCTGGTCCTCACCCAAAAACCAGACACTGGGTCACCAGTATCTCTCATCCAAAATGAGTTGGCTCCAACATGTCACTGCCTTATTAGGCCAATAATTAGGCAACCCTTTAAGGGGTTTTTAGGAGGTGGTTTTAAAGTCGCTGAAGTGATCTGTCCCGCAAACACAGCACTCTGGGACAG
This sequence comes from Gallinago jamesoni, assembly GCA_025769975.1. Taxonomy (NCBI): domain Eukaryota; kingdom Metazoa; phylum Chordata; class Aves; order Charadriiformes; family Scolopacidae; genus Gallinago; species Gallinago jamesoni. Next base: position 72,275,346 of record JAOQGH010000001.1, on the reverse strand, counting down.
TCATTACTTTACACCTGGAACCCTCACGCAGTCGTACCCACTGCAATTACAATTAAATCCACGGCTGGGTGGAACAGGGAAACCATTTTGCCAGGCTGCCAAAGGTGGCACGAACAGAAGGTACAAAAGGTCCATTATAGCAATAGCTGCAGAGCCTGTTGCTACTGGAAGAGGAGCTCTCTGCTGGTATCACAGCAGACATCAGGAATAACACAGCCACCCTACCACAATGTCTGTCCATCTTGGGCACTCTGGGACAATCTGAGGCATCTCAAGACAGTTAAACTCTGATCAGATTTATTGATGTCAGCAATAGATCTGAAAACCTTTGCTGTCACCCACCTACTGCCAGTACCTGCTTTCCAAAATAAAAGGTGTGTTGGAAATAGTTATCCCTGACATCGTAGTGCATTAAATTCTTGCTTTTGCAGCTTTTATTCTCTCTACAAAATATATATATATATACCTGATATGTCCCCAGTCCACTCCTTCAAAAAACAGATGACTTTTTATTTCCTCGACTCCATTACTACCAATTCTATTTTCTGAATCGATACAAAACCTGAAAAAGTGGAAAAAATAAAGGGAATGTTACAATAAATTCTAGTTCTTGGCTCTGCCTATTCAGTACTTTCCCCTTTTTCCCTGTAACAAAATCATGTAAACTTGTAACATTATCTTTGAAACAATCAAAGCCAAAAAAATCATCCCTCACAAAACCTCCCAGCACTTCTGTTTGACCTTGACACCAAAATGCCTCACAAAAACTTCAATGCAAACCAAATAGATTAAAAACTGGCTATTTGGAAGAAGTGAATAAGTCCAAAACATCCAGAGATTTCTGTTCAGTGCATTAAATGCAGTTATTTTTTTAGTTCCCTCCAAGAAGAGAAAAATTGTACGTTAATCACTTCTTTTCCCCCTTCTTTTTTCAGGCTGCTCTGTTTCTCCTGTTACAGCGGTACAAATCAAGATCATTATATCTTATTATTATTATATCTTTTTCCTTCATGTTAAACAAATGGCAAAGGGAAAAAGACTGAAAAAGAAATCCATCAAGGCTGGTGACACAGAATAAACTTAACTTTTCCTCCAATCTAAAGCTTCCTTCGCGCAGCACAGACACGTAACCTAGCGGAAGACGGCTCCGTGTGGGCTTTTGTTACTGACCTGAGAATTAAATCCTTTGCTTTCTCTGAAATGGGCACCTCTGGAGGAAATACCAACGTTTCTTTCCAGTTCATAACTTTCCTATAAGTCTCCTGCGGCGTTTCTGAGCAGAAAGGTGGATACCCTGCACAAACAATAAGACAAATTAACAAGTTTTTCCCAGACGAGGAAAGTGACCCGGGCTCCACCAGTGCTCCCAGTTCCTAGCAGCAGCCAATGCTAATGCAAAATGAAAGGTTATTTTGTTACCTCCAAGTAATGAGGCTAAACTTCAAAAATATTAATAGCGAAGGGTTATTCCCTGACAGAGCTAACTGAGGTAACTGAGGAATCGCCTCTTGCTGCCTTTCTTGGAAAGGTGGGAGGACTTGAAAGTCTCCTGGAAGCTGAATTTGGGGCTTCCTTCGGAGAGAGCAGAATGAAACTGTGGTGCTTCCACTATGCTTGGGATCAGACTCCATGAACTGATGGACGCCGTTCCCACCTTCAAACCCTTTGAGTGATTCTCTGGTTGGGTCTTTAACCTACCTATTAGCATTTCATACATAATCACTCCCAAAGACCACCAGTCACACAGCTTGTTGTACCCAGTCTGCATGAATACTTCTGGGGCGATATAGTCTGGGGTTCCAACAGTAGAATATGCCTGGAAAAAAATATAAACTCTTTAAAAGACAAACACTACTTTTTTTTTTACACTTTGCAAAACTTTTTCCTGGGGATTCGCATATAACAGCTTGTTATTTGGATGGACAAGAATACTTAATTTGAGAATTCACAGTATCTAAAATCCCAAGAACATCATTCTTTTACATGAATAAGCAGAGAGAACCTTGAAAGTTAATGGAAGTCATTCTCCTAAGTGTGACAAAAATCATAGAATATACCCACTGCAATATCAGAAGGTCATCATAGCTAAAGGTTCAGGTAAGCACATTATTAAAATACCCAAGAAGTTCTGTTGTTGTAATTGTTTTGTTGTTTTGGTCTTTTTTTAAATAAAAGGGATAACCAGTGGTAGATTCCCTTGTGTGACACTCTTGGGTGACACTGATACCTTACCTGTTCCATGTATCACCTCGTCTTCATTGCTAAATTCATTTGAGCTCTAACTCAGGTTCCATTCTTTTATCCTTTTGAATGCAGGGCCTAAATGATTCTGGCTAATGACTAAATCTTGAGCTATTTGAGAATTTCTCTTTACTGATGGAAAATTTTGCACAGGGCATGGGGGAAGAAAAAAAGAACCCCAACAGAAAACATAAACCCAAGAAAGTCCACGAAAACCAGTTTTGCCAGAAAAATCTTTTACTTTCATTGAGCTTCTCCACACCATTCTGCCACGTCAGTTCCTGACCTGGAAACGCAGGCTTTTCAGGGATCTAACTCCAAACAGGACTAAAAGGGCAGGAAATACAGCCCCTAGGAGGCAGCATGATGGCAACATAATCTCATCGTGTCTTATAAAAGTAAAAACAACTCAAAAAGCTTTTTGGGAAGATTACGGCATATCACTTTTTGAATAGAGCATACAAAATAAGAAGTTCCAAAATTTGAAAACGGAGCTTTCTGCAGCTGCTATTTGGTGCAGGGCGCCAAAATACAAGCAAGGCTGAAATTCCCACAGCCCAAGGCTGACAGATACTTTCCTTTCGTTCAGTTAATGCCAGAGGGCCACTTATTACTTGACAACCCAGTACAAAGCCAGGCTGCCCCACTCCAGTGCCAATACCCTCCCCTTTCTTTCTTTCTTTCTATCGGAACCCTGTTCAGCAGAAGGACAAAAAAGTTTTCCCCACGATGTTCTCAAGAAGAATCACACAGCTCCACTGAACTGCAGGGGTTGACCCAGGAGTTCCCACACAGTGCCGATGCCAGGTCAGTGTAGGAGAGGAACTCAAGGTAGGGCTTTGCTAAGCCCTTGGTGGCACCTGAGGTCGCCTAGTCCTGATGCTCAGAAGGGAAACCAAGGCATGGAGAAGAGCAGGGCCTTGCTAGTTACAGCTGTGAAAGCAGGTAGACAAAGGGACCCAGCTGATGGTCACCCTTTCACCCTCCCCCTCATCTCTGAGCTATTCCGCAACTGGAACCCCTAGAGCACCTTCTTTTGAGTTAACGGAAATTCTGGGAGTTGAAGAGAGTAATATCTGTAAGACATGAGGGCATTTCAGTTTTCAACAACCAGCAGCATTAATGCCCGGTTTTTATTTAACTTTTTATGTAAATAGGTTAAAAGAAAAGAAATTATACACGATTTTATTAACTCACCAGCTGTCGCCTGTTCTTCTTCCATGTTTCTGCTTTTCTCTTTGAATTCATATTCTGAAATGCTAATTTACAAAATAGTTAATAGATAATAAATGCATTTGAGAATTAGAAGACTGATAACTTTCTGTTGTCAAATAATAACTCTTTAATGGCTTTAGAACACTTTAGACACAAAAGCTTGATTATAACTGGAGATGGGAAAATTATAATGAATAATTACTGTCCAGTTTGCAGCAGAAACTCATGTAAGTAGGACACATGATCAGCAATTCTAAATTAGAACTTGTTAAAGGTTTTACAGATTGATCTGAGATCAGCAGCACTTGTTGTTGCAGCTGGCAACATATATTCAGATACAGGCAATATTTTTTTAAGCAATAAGTGAAGAATCCAAGAACTACAGACCAATTTTACATCTGTAGAATAAAACCTTAATGTGGATGTGTCACCAAGGCATGCTGATGAACAACTTTACTCTCTTCTCCCAAGTCAACAGGTGACAGAACTAGAGGAAATGGCCTCAAGTTGTGCCAGGGGAGGTATAGATTGGATATTAGGAAAAATTTTTACATGGAAAGGTTTATCAAGCCTTGGAATGAGCTGCCCAGGGAAGGGGTTGAGGCACCATCCCTGGAGGTGTTCAAACGACGGGTTGACGTGGTGCTGGGGGACATGGTCTAGTGATGTTTTTTTGTCAGAGTTAGGCTGATAGTTGGACTAGATGATCTGAAAGATCCCTTCCAACCTAGATGATTCTATGATTCTTATGAAAAGCTTCCCAATATTGTTACTGATTTCAGTGAGTCGGCACATAAAACCCGTGTCCCTTCTGAAAGGGTGTTTCTGTACCTTCACCAACATTGTTATGAAAAACACATTAAAATAAAGATACATTATGTGTATTTGTATCTGTGTACAAATGTGCAAAAATGCATTGTCACTGCAGAAATCATAGTTTCTTTCCCATTAAATGCTTCCATGTCCCAGGGAACATGCATTTCCAGTTTTCCAACTAAATTCATTCAGCCTGACCAATCTTGCTTAACCCAGCAGAAATAAATTATGATGTGGCTGCAGCTCAAAACCATTGAAATATTTAACCAGGACACCTTATACTTACAGAAGTCACTCGGCGGGTTGTGTGTAAGGTTCCTGTAGAACTCAGTTCTGTGAGCTTTCTTTAACCCTGTGCATAGCCCAAAATCAGACAGTTTCACATGACCCTAAAAAAAAAAATATTCAGAGAAGATAAAAACCAGAAGAATTTAGAAAGACAGTGCTCAAGAAAGAAAGTTTTAACAACTGTACTTGCCTTCACAGGCCATGATGGACTTGCCCAGGACTACCTAATCCAGGACAAGCAGGCAAATAATGACTGAATCCTGATGTACTGCCAGAGTGTGTTTTCTCTCCAGAGGGCTATTGCCTGCTCCCCCCAGGAATGGTTACACCTACAGTTCTCCAGCAGTAGAGTTCGCCTGGTTTTGTTTTAAACCAGATACCATTGAGACTGAGAAAGCCTCCAGAATAAAATTCCTTTGTTTTCTTTTGATGGTAACTTGTTTCTAACCAGGTTTCCAGACACCAGTGCTAGATAGTCTACAGACTGGGATACGATGGTCTGTGTCACGGCTCGCTATAGTCGGTCTAACCCTGCTGATAACTGCAGGAGTTTAACTGATTATTTAGCACTCTCTGGATGCTTCATGATTTCCCTCGACTTGAAGTAACTAAGTATATCAGTGTTTAATGTGTATGAATACGAGCATCTGGACACCCTAAGTGGGTCTTCTCACCTAAAAGGCTCGCCTTAAAAGGGCTAAAGGGCTTTCCAACAAAAAAAAACAAACAGACACACGAGGGCAGTTTTGCTTTAAGTGTGCTAGTGTTGAGCAAGGAAAAGATAACAACCACTTTCTGCCTTTACTCCAGCTAGTTTAAAATCACTGGTGTGGCACTACTGCTTCCCACCAATTAGCATCATGATAATCAGCATTATCTGCAGACCAGTATGTTTAAAGCACATGCAGTTTACGTGCCTTGGCATCCAGCAGAAGGTTATCTGGTTTAATATCTCTGTGGATAAATCCCAGCTGGTGAATAGCATCTATGGCCAGCACGGTTTCAGAAATATAAAACTGCGTCTCCTCTTCTGACAAGGTGTCTTTCTTCATTAGTAAGGTCATCATGTCACCTAATCGAACAGCAGAAAATACAGCTTAGAAATCAGAGCATTTTAATCACAAAACTAATACTATGTGAAACCCCAGGAGAATCCAAATTTAACCTCGTAACTGGCCTTACAGCTACTAATTATAAAACTATTACTGGAAGGACCTAGAAACCCAACATACTTTTTTAGTAAACTGGATGTAAAACCGTTGAAAATCCTAAAAAGAAAATTTAATTGGATAGAGCAAGAGGATACAGTGAATTGTAATGCATAATACATGTCCTGCATGTATTTACTAGCTTCAGCAGTTACACGCTGGAGCAGAATAATTATTTAATCCAAGTCTATTTTAAACGCCCTTCCATAACCTTTCTCTTTTCCCTAAAAATCAGGAGTGATTACATTGCTGAGACTTCATTTAAAACAGCATTAATTTTTTTATGATAAAAAAATCCCGCAGTATGTTCGTTTCTAACATTTTATGAAGCTGACAACCAAAGCTAAAGAAGAAATAGTTCTATCAACTAACACCAGAACATACAGCTTACCTCCAGGTAAGAACTCCATGATCAGGTAAAGATTTCTTTTATCCTGAAAGCTGTAAAACATTTTCACTACCCAGGCTCCATCTGCTTCAACCAAAATATCTCTTTCTGCTCGGATATGGGCCACCTAAAATTAGAAAAACCAAACCACTATTATTTAAGAACAATTTAAATATTTCAACGGGGAACACCATATTATATTCCCAGTCCTACAATATATTTTCACGATATTTCATGAAGAAACTATTTTTCATACTCTTTGAATACATTTCATAGTTTTTCATAGTTTTTTACTGGGTACTACAAAGTCCTCATAAAGTACCAAACAGAAACTCACAGAAGTCAACTCAATATTGGAAATAACTGTTCACACAACTCTGCAGACACACAGCTTCTTAGGTTGCGCCTGTCTGTTGGAAAGAACTGAAAAATATGGTGGAAAAGTGCGAATTCCCTTTTTGCTATATCCTAAAATAAATGAAATAGGAATATTTTAAAAAAATATATAAAAATCACAGAGTTGACTGTCGCAGACCTTTATACGGTACTGAAAATCTCAGACAAAGATGTCATGTGCAACTCAAGGTGCAAATACTGACAAAGTTATTGGAAAAGGCTAGAGCTGGTCTTAAAGAGCACAAGAACCAAAAGGGTCTTGGGCTATTTAAGGGGGGAGGGAGCAGGAGAGGGAAGGGAAGAGAAAATGGCACTACTTCTCCAACTGATGTGCACGAAGCTGGCCCAGAACTGATGCAGCCACCACTGCTGCTGCTGTTGGTCCTGGGCAAATGAGTTTGGGAATGTCTGACCTTGCTCTGGATAGTCCATCTGAGACTTCAGTAAATATACAGAGAGCTGCTACCCCAGGAATTCACTGGAAACTAAGAGTAACGGAGACGGGAGGGAGAGGTGTAAGTTTCACTAGAAGGTACCCTCACCATGAGGGAAAATGAAAGACACACGCGTGGAAAAATATTACTTGACAGCTTTAAGATTTTCATTATTCATACACTAGAAAGCAGCTTCTGGAGAGAAAATATGTACCACTATTCCAGCTTTTAGGGCTATTTCCAATAAGCAGCAAACAGTCTCCTGCATCTCTTCCCCAATTCTGCTAATTAGGAGCATCTTTACACACATGTCTTCTTTCCAAAGTGTTTCACAGAGCAATGGTCCCTCTCTCTCTGTAGCAGGCACTCCAGCTTGGATTTATCTAGCTCTAGCTATTCTCCTTAGAAAAGATTTCTTTCCACCCTCCGCTCCTCAATGTAGCTATAAAATATAACATTAATTCCTTGCTTAAAAACAGCCAGGATATCTCCCAGTGCTATCAGGTGTGAGAGAAAAAGATTAATTTTTTTTTTTGTATTTGTGTGGTGTTGCTTTCCATTAAACAAACCAGGCAACGAAAATTATGGCATGTAAACATTCTCCAGGGAATATTACGATCCCAGATTAGAGGAGGCTCAGCCTCCTTGCCACATGAGGCGATGAAAGGGGGGCAGAGCTTCACAGCAGAGGGCTATACACACCCAGGCTGCTGTGCAGGACACACTGCTCCTCTGGCTGCCTACATTCAGTGGAGGAGACAAAAAGTCTGGGCCAGGGAAGAAAAAAAAAAAAAAAAAAGAAGAAAAAAAAGTACAAGTGCCACCGCAGGGAAATGTAACACAAAAGCAAGTGATAAGTAAGGTTTGGAAAGGTAAGGAAAGTCCTCTTTTTTCTGTCCTTTTCCTTGAGACATCTGCACTGGATTTCTTTGCTTTGTGGTACTAGAGCACTCACTGTGTCCTACCAGGAATTTTCAGTGAATTATCAACTAAAAAACAAATAATAATAAAAGCAAAAACCAAATGAACAAAACCAAAGCCAAAGAAAACCTGACTGAAAAGCAGAAGAAAGGAAAACAAAGCCAATGAACAATGCTACATCCATTAATATCTAACTCTCAAAAGAAAACATCGAGCACTCTCAGTTTTTACTTTGGCAGTTTTACTTTTCAAGCAGCACTTTCCTTGAAGGTCAGTTTTACAGATTAAATACTGTAAAGGCCTGCCCTGCACTGACAAAGGAAGGGAGAAAAAAAATATCTTTGTCACTAGTCCAAATCAGTTGCCAATGAAACCTTTTAAATGTTTTTTTATTTCCTAACTTCTACTCATTCTTTTCTACTGTGGTAGCAACTCTACAGATGCTTTGGACTCCTATACCGATTTAGGAGCTACAGAAGGGGAAAGTATCACCAAATAGTATCTGCCACAAAGAACTTCAGCAATTTTTTAGACAGCATAAGTTTGAAATCTAGGGGACGTATACAACACAAACCTGCTCTTTCTCCAGCATATCTGCTTTTCTTAGTATCTTCATTGCATAAATATGACCTGTATCCTTCTTCTGAACGAGGCGTACCTATAATGAGAGGCAGAAGGCCATCAGTCTTCTCTGCCTCAGAAAATAGACCCCAGCATGGAATCTATTGGAAGGCTCAAGATTGCTGGGCATGCAAAACTTCTTTTGTTAAACATTTAAAAACACACACAGAAATAAATAAATATTTCTACACCACGTACAATGCTAACACTCGTGATGACTAGACAGTCTGAAGAAGTTCTTGTTTTAGGATAAGTTAGCAGGCACAGTAAATTCCAAACAGCTGTGAGACTGTATAAGCTAAAATTCAGGAGAAGATACAACCATGACACAGGGCAGGGACAATGATCATGGAGAGGAGCTGAGCGACTGCAAAGCCATCTTTTCAGGGGGCCACGTGGGCAATGACAGTTTGGGCCAATAAGAAGCCGTGGGAAACCAAGGGCCTTCCCAGGGGTCTTGAGAAATTGATGCACGTAATTCAATACTGGACTTATCACACTTGCACAATTACTCTTTTTAATAATATTATAGCTATTTAGTACTGTTTACTATAGCTGTTATAAATAGCTATTCTTCTGCAACGAAACTCCCCAACTAAAACTTTTTATTCTGTAATTAAAATGTTTCGTTTTAATATCCGATGCAAGTTTTATTATCCTATTCAAGCAGGAAAGCCACAAACCTCCCCAAATGCTCCTCTTCCTATAACTTTCAAAGATTCAAAGTCATCCAAGCCAAGTCTAGTCCTCTTCAGTCGCAGAAACTCCGTTTCTTTACGAGCATGTTGTGATCTGCGTAGTTTTTTCTAAGGAGACACACACACACAGAAATATAGAAGTTATTTGACAGTGTGAAGTCAAGATATACAACTTCTTTCTCCCATTCAGGTCACAGAGAAAATGTAGAAGGATAAGTCTTTCTGAATTACTTGAAGTACGAAGCACAAGCACAGTCTTTTACATAGAGGCCTCAGGCCCAGTTTCACTTTTGGGGGATGTTGTTTTAATTTTTTTTTATTACTTAGATATAAAGAAACAGGTTAAAAAAAAAAAGGGAAAAAAAGTCATACTGTTTCAAAGAACATCAGTGCAAAGGCATTACCTGAGGCAAGGACGCTTGGGTTTGGGCAGTGCAAGGATCAATAAAAGCTGAAACTTGCACCCCACCAAAAAGAGTGAAGACAAGCAACAAGGAGCTTACCAGGCAGCAAAAATCCAACTTCACACTATCTATAGCAAACTCCACGTGGTTTAGGGCAGGCAAACACTCATATTTGAAACAAAGATCTGTCCGCCTCCTCTCGGATATTTTGTTCTAGGAAAACATCAGCGAGATTGACTTGGAAAAGACACACCTGATCCATGCTCCAAAAGATGCCAAGAAGATCTTGGAGACCACCCATTGATCAGGCACCCGCCGGGAGCTGCACTGGGGTGACAGCATCCTCTGGAACCACAAGATGGCATCACGCACCCACGCTCACGCCTCCCTCTTCCCGCAAGTTCCGGCAGCCACGCCAACCGGGACACCATGGGGACACTGTTATTTCCCTGCCTACCCTGAAGACAGTGCAGGAAGACACAGTGGGGCGGACCTCAAGAAAAGCAACTTATATGACCAAAGTTCTGAGAGACATCAACCGGACAGAGATCCCTCGTGCGATTCCAAACAGAGCACATGCCCAGTTTATTGATTACATCAAGAAAAAATAATGGTTCAGCATTTTGCTTTCTACCCACTTCTTCCAAGCACGTGTCATCTTTTTTTTTTCTTGCCAAATATAATGGCAAGCAATTTTAATCTTTGAAAGGCATGCTGTACACTTGCTGCAGCCACATGTCTCACAAGGACTAAGGGTGGCACCAAAAGCCTTAGCTGCGGCAGTTATCATTCATACTCACAGCTTCCCCAATAAACCCGTTACTTACACGTGCAACGTTCATTTACAAAGTAAAGCTTCATGTCACACTAATGTTTCTGGGGGGTGCCTGAGAGCTGGTTAATATTTAAGCACCATTCCGTCCAAGCTCAAGATGAGCGCATCCCCAGGTCGTTAATCAACGACCTGAATGAGGGGATGGGATGTACCCTCAGCAAGTTTGCAGATCATACAGATCTGGGAGGAGTGGCTGACACACCAGAAGGCTGTGTTACAATTCAACGAGACCTGGACAGGCTGGAGAGTTGGGCAGTGAGGAACCCGATGAAATTCAACAAGGGCAAGTGTAGGGTGCAGCACGTGGGGAAGAATAATCCCATACACCAGTATGGGTTGGGGGCTGACCTGCTGGAAAGCAGCTCTGTACAGAAACCTTGGAGTCCTATGGACAACAAGTTGACCATGAGCCAGCAATGTGCCCTTGTGGCCAAGAAGGCCAATGGGGTGCATTAAAAAAGAGTGTGGCCAGCAGGTAGAGGGAGGTCATTCTCCCCCTCTACTCTGCCCTGGTGAGGCCCCATCTGGAGCACTGTGTCCAGTTCTGGGTTCCCCAGATCAAGGAGGACAGGGAACTACTAGAAAGAATCCAGTAGAGGGCTACAAAGATGATCAAGGGACTGGAGAACCTCTCTTATGAGGAGAGGCTGAGAGACCCGAGTCTGTTTAGCTTGGAGAAGACTGAGAGGGGATCTGATCAATGCTGATAAATATCTAAAGGACAGGTGTCAAAAGGATAGGGTCAGGCTCTTCTAGGCTCTTCTCAATAGTGCCTGATGACAGGACAGGGAGCAATGGACACAATCTGGAACACAGGAAGTTCCATCTGAACATGCAGAAAAACTTTGAGGGTAGCAGAGCCCTGGAAGAGGCTGCCCAGAGAGGTGGTAGAGTCTCCTTCTCTGGAGACATTCAAATCCGCCTGGACACGTTCCTGTGGGACCTGCTCTGGCAGGGGGGATGGACTAGATGATCTCTGAAGGTCCATTCCAATCCCTTCAGTTCTGTGATTCTGTAAGCTCCTCAAATGCCATTTTGAAGTAGTGCAAAAAAAGGAAAGCCAGCTCTTCAAAGGCTACTCAGGTGGTATTACCTCCTCATCTGCAAGGCCTTCCTCTTCCATAGCCACTTCTAGCTTCTTCTGCCTGCAAAGGGGAGAAACAGGAAATTGTGTTTTTTTATTATTTATTGAAAACAAACATAACACTACAGCAAGACAATGCCTTTACTTCACATATTCCAGATACCAAGAAGTTTGCCTCCAATGGAAATTTGAAGACTTCCTGCCCACTCCATTCATTCACTCCTTTGTGACCAAAGCTGTTAAAAATGGTTTTTTTTTCCCCAGTATTTCTACCCGTACCTCCAACACCTCAGCCAGCTCCAGCTTTCATCCCCAGTCTCGGCCTCGCTGACCTCTCCCTGGCCACACGCCTGGTCCTGCTCCCCTCACCCTAGTGCCAACTAACTCTGCCCCCTGCATTTGACATCATCTTCTCCCAGTGTCCCGTCCAAGCCAGGGCTCGCTGGTCCCAGGGCTCTTCCAGCTGGTGCTACGCCAGGCTGGCACAGTCTCATCAGGGAGTGGAGTCTGCTGGACCCCACAGACCCCAGGGGTGGCAGCGTGTTCACTGGACCCCTCTTTCTCTAACCTGTGGGTTGCTGCTTTATGACTGTCGGGGCGAAGCCTTCAGAAAGCTCATTACCCACTGGCAGCAGCCAAGAGCTGGAAGGCTGGGTGCCAGGCTGCCAGCATCTTTCTGCACTTTGGGAAGTACAGCAGGATCCCCTAAATTAAAAGCCCTCAGTGGACAGTCTATTTTCCTAACTAGAAGCAACTCAATTACATGGGATAATGACTAAATACGATGAGGAGAGAAACCCTGCTGCTTGGCTGAAAACCCCTCAATTAAAAACATGTTACCAGGGGAATGATGATTTTCACATGCTGGCGACACTCTGAAACACAATGTTCATTATAATCAAATGCTTTGACACTTAATTCAAGTAGCACTTGACCATATCAGAGGCAGAACTGGGCGCTGATGAGAAAAGTGAAAGTGGAGGTGACCAATGACACAAAGAGTAACAGCTGACACCACCCAAGAAAAATTTAGATGAGGATATTACATTATGCCCAAAAGTTCTTCCTGCACACCCACGAGCCTCTCAAACCCTTCCGTCGCCAACCTTCTGGTCCTTACTGCCCCTTGGTTCCACCCCAGGCCACTCTCACCCCTCACACCCCCTCACCCTGTCAAACACCTCTCCCATCGGTCCTGTCCCCTACCCCCTCTACACCCCAGGGTTTGCTGCAGAGCGTAGGGCGAGGAAACACCCCAGACACCTTCTGCAGAACCAGGTGACCACCCAACGAGCAGCTCTGCAGGGTTTACTCCCTCTGGCTCACGCTGAGCAACCGGAGGTCACCAACCCCATATGCAGAAGCAGAAACCTCACACGTGCCACAAAATAAGACCCTGCTCAGAGTGGTTTCTGCAAAACAGTAATGATCTGATGAGGAAATAAACTGCATGAGAACATCAGAAGTGGAGGTCCTCAGTCTCTCAGTGACTGCTTGGTGCAGTAGCAGGGGATGGTCACAGCTCTACCAGCACAACCAGCAACTGGAAGGCAGCCTGTGACCTCCTGGGATTAGCTCCTGGAAGTTTTTCTGCACTTGGTAGCACAGAAGTGCTCTGTGCAAGGGGATCAAAGTGCCCTTGAACAAATAACACCAAAAGCCAACCGAAGACAAGGCTGGAGAGGGACGAGAGGAAGCAGAGCCAGTACCTGGTTTCTCTCTCTTCATGCTGTATAATTAGGTTGCTGTAGAAGTTCTCCAGCGTGAGTTTGGCCACCGTCACTCTCTCCCGGGTGTGGTTACTCATGGGAAAGGAGGTTGTAGTTCCTGCAGTCATCGCCATGGTAACATGTACTGAAACAGAGCATGACAAATCATTACCCTCTTGGAAAAAAATAAAATTAAAAAAACAACAACAAAAAATCATCCCTCCCTCCCTCTCTCCATCTCCAAATTCTTAGACACTCCAGAATTCACCAGAAAGGCAACGTTCTTTAGATATGAAAAAGTCCATTGAAAAACTGTATTATAATATCATATTATCCCAAGGCAGCAGGAGGACATGCTACCCACTCTCGGGAAAAAAAAAAACAAACAACAACATGTTGGCAAAACACAGGGTGAATCATAGTAAAGCTCTAGCTCTGGGCAATCCTGCTTCAACAGGGGAGTTGGACTGGATGATCTCTATGGTCCCTTCCAACTCTGATAATTCAGTGAAATTCAGTGAAAAAACCCTCTGTTGTTGTTTTTTTGTTTGTTTGTTTGTTTTTAAAGCAACAACCAAGCACCAAGAATAGAAACCCCTTCCCCACCACAAGGCCATTAAGGAACCAGCCTTTCTGTTTGTCTCCTTTCCGGCCACCTCTGTGCCAGGCCACCGATGGAACGAGCACTTTCTGGAGCAGCTCCTTGTTACAGAGCTCCCTGTGTTTGGATGCTCAGATTTGGGGAGAGGGGGAATCTGCTCTTCTCCATCATCAGGGAACACAGCTGTAGATACATTGGCCATGTAGCTAAAGCACTCATAGGTGAGGGCAGGTGGTCACTGAGAACTTAAAAACTGGGAAGAAAGAGGAAAGAAGAAAAGCTGCTCTCTTCGATAGCTTCCATCTCGAACTCACAGAACTCGGATGTGCTAGAACAACGATTTATAGCTGAGAAAAAACATCTTAGGGGAGTCCTGAGACTCTTGCAGCTGGTCTAGGGAAGCCAGGGGAGATTAAAAAAAAAGAAAAGCCCAGTTTGTCCTAGGACTCATGCCCTGCCTGGAAGTGGGTTGAGGCACTTTAAGGAGATCCTCACGGAGGGCAGCCACAAACAGCATCTCAGCCCCACACTCCCTTGTTCAGGTTCTTTTGGAAAATGACACAGAAGCACATACACTTTCTTCTGATTATTTACATAACCCTTCTACTTCACCAGGGCATTCTGAGGAAGACAAATCCCAAATTAGGTTTATGATCTTCAGGGGAATCCTAATACCTTTTAAGGTGAACCGATTAAAATTTTCATGCAGAAAAAAAACTTGCATATCCACATCAGACAGGCAGGCTGCTTAATTCTACTCCGGGGTTTTTGGTTTGAACTTGCCTGCTACCCTCTGCGAAGATGGCATTGCATCTTGTTGATTTCTAATTGCATTTGGTACAACAATAAGGTATTTGTTGTCAGAAACGCAGCTGCTGCATCTCAAATAAAGGCATCTGACAGCATTCCATAGGTATTATTTTAGCTAAGTACTTTGGAGCATGCAAGACGCCAGAGTTCCGAGGATAAAAATGTATTTCTCTATACATGGGACAATCAGGTTTTAATAGCACTACATCTGCTTCATGCTGACACCAATATTTCTGGGTTTTAATCAATCTTTTACCCCCTTTCATTTTGTACTAAAGATACGAGCTGTCGACTGTTAACCTTTACTAAAAATTAAGGAGTTTATTCTTCACACAAACATGTACCCTACGCTGGACACTTCTTGAGCAATTGGAGAACTTGGCTCTGCTCTCCATCTCGAGTCTGTCATACAATATTACACTCTCTCCCTCTCGATAGGTGGGAAAAGAGAAATGTAAAACAGGTATCAGAGGAAAACCTATAGTATGTTGACACACCCTAATCAAACAGAGCATCTGCTGACCGAGCACATGCTGGCATCTGCGGTTAAGTTATTTCAAGAAATGACCTAATAGAGTAAAAACCCAGCTTCTGATCATTTTGGAGTGTCAGGATAACATAGCATTAACCCAAGGCTTGAAATGGATTAACCTTTACTTAAGGTATAACGAGCACACTCCAGCACCAGCAAGCACCAGGCTATTATTTATTTATTATTTATTTTCTACTCCTGGCAGGATAAAACACCTGCAATTTTGTTTCCTGTCAATTTGTTTTCCCCATGCTCCTTTAGTCACAAACGCACTTGCTACCAAACAGCAAATCTAAGTCACTTGATTTTATATAAGCCTGTAAAAAGGAGATAACAGATCTGGCACTAGCACATCGCGCTATAAATAGAGGGGCTGACCCCTAACCGTGGTTCTACAGCTGGAAAATACAGACAAGAACCCAACCTGTGAGCTAACGAGCTCAGAGAAAGCTATTTAACAAAGAGACTTGTATCGACTTCACTGCCATACCATGGCATGAGCCCACCAAAGCAGGAGGGACACATCACCAGAAGGGTTTGCTTCCAGCATCCCAGGCACCCTGCGCATACCCCCTGCCCTGCCTCTGGACCACGCTGTCACAGCGCAGCATCTCCTTCACACAGAGTTCAGTTCACATTTCCTTAGTTGGGGGCCCCCATTAACTCTGTCACTGTGGAAGAATAAAAAAATCAACTTTGTAAAACCACGAAGTGCCCTGAGGTTCCCCAAAGTAAGTGGAAAAGCGCACGCAGACCCAGCAGGAGACACAAGGCACCCTGAAAATCCTACCTCAGCTCACAGCCCAGCAAAGCTCTTTATCCTTTTTCCTCTCCCCTCTCTCTGCTTCTACTAACAACCCCCCGAACACAGCACAAAGCCACATCCCAGACAAAATACTCAGTTGGGAGTAACCAAGTAAAATCCTTAAGTATGACCTTTATAAACAAACGATGCCAGAGGGGAAGGGGGCAGGAAGGAAGAAGCTTCAAAATGAAGCCCTTTTAAAGCAGAATACTGCTAGTGACCTCAGCACATTATCGGGAACGCTCTGAAAAGGTGGCACCCACAGTTCTCGGAAATGTCCTCAAGAAACTGCTGAGAACAGTAACAACGGATGGCTGAGGTCCCAGCGTGGGCATTTCTCCTGGTGCCTGCTCTGCTCAGCAGCAAACACCTACAGCGTGGGCACGGGAGAAGAGAGGGGTAAGGAGCTTCAGGCCCGGGGTGACCAGGGGACATCTCATCCCGAGAGGCAGGCGTAGCAGGGAGGAGATGAAGCAAGCTACACGCAGTGAGAATGGAAAGCAATCTTTCCAATTATCTTCTTTATTAGAAGGTTTCACATTTTTTTGGAATACTGCAGTAACCGATTTGGTCAATTCTTGCTTTTTCTTCCACTTACTGCCAGCAAGAGAGCAAGTCTGTGCCAGTTAGACAGCCACGGGTAGGACAACTGGGCTTCTCTTCCATAAGAATGTGTCTGAAGGTGCTGGACTCTTTACAGGCAAGTCTTCTGCACAACTGGGTTATACCATAGAGCTTGTTCTTGCTGTCAAATAAGGCTGGATCTATATTATCAAGTTATTCTGGACTTAAGAATATTCCCGTTGTGTGACTTATTTTTGAAGCTATGCATGCAGTGTAATTATACAGCACCCCTAGAATACTTTTACCCTGGACTCATTACTCAGTGCATATTTAAGTCAGGGAGCAAACATCACATACGGCTCTCCCAGAGAAAAGCACATTTTTTACCACAGGACAGCACGATGCTACTTACGTGCTGCTACTAGGTCTCTAATTAGGATTTCACAGAATGGTCAGAGTTGGAAGGGACCTGAAAGATCACTGAGTTCCAACCCCCCTGCCCTGGGCAGGGACACCTCCCACCACACCAGGTTGCTCCAAGCCCCATCCAGCCTGGCC
>JAOQGH010000001.1:72233978-72256740 GCA_025769975.1 Gallinago jamesoni | reverse complement strand
TGGCCTTGAACCCCTCCAGGGATGGGGCAGCCACAGCTTCTCTGGGCAACCTGTTCCAGTGCCTCAACACCCTCACACCAAAGAATTTCTTTCTATTATCTACTCTAAATCTACCCTCTACCTCTACCCTGTAAAAAGTAAAGTTATATACGTGTTCAGCAGGACATGGAACACACAGCACTTCACACAAAGGCAAGTAATTTTAATTTATACACCCAAGAATGCCCCCGCAGCCCAGCAATTAGGAAGGCAGTTCACTACTGCAGTAAAAAAAGGGTAAAACTGCAAAGTTGATAAAGTTTGCATTTACATTCCAAAGGAATTTGGCCCTTGAGTGAAAGCCTCTGGGTACGGCAGATACCGAAATATATTTCTGCCTTTCAAAGTTCCCATTTATTCATCGTGACATATTTTAATCATTCAGCTTGCTCCTGAAATGAAGCATACGAATGGCATTTTTCAAGAATTAGAAGACAAAAGAGAAGGGAGAAACAGGCTTTTGGTGCCAGACCTGTTCCAAAGTAAATGCATACAACTCAATAAAGTAGGTACCTCCAGAAACGCTGGAGTCACACCGGAGCTCTTCTGGGTGAGAAGCTAGAGCTGACCTCGTAATGCTGCCTCGCTCCTTACAAACAACACAGCAAAGCAACCCACAAAACCAGGCACTAAAAATCACCTTTGACAAGTATTGTATTTAAAAAAATAATGAAGTGCTGTCTAGGGAAAGTAGCATGGATACAGCAAGGCTTCAAGTATGAGCACCAGCCCTGTCGTCTCCAAATTGTTTGGATTCTCTTAAAGACAGTCAGGAGATACATAGATATAGAGAGATATATATATATAGATAGATAGATATATATGAAAAAAACCAATGCCCCAGACAGAAATGACAGCATGATTCACACCAAAAGGCAGTGGGCAGGGACAGACAAATGAAGGGTGAGCAGGATGGGGTGATGTGACATACCAGCGAGAACAAGGGGAGGAGCAGCAGCTGGAGCAGCAGCCACCCTGGGCAGCTCCTGAAACATGCAACTCCACTTGGTATGAGCTGACATGCAAAGATCAAAGTCTTATACAACAGCTGATAGTTCCAATGATGAAACAGAAGGAGAAAGTGGTCCTCCTGTGGTACCAGCCCAGAGGGAAAATTACTTTCCGCTCTGCCGTTTCTGCTAGCACAAATTTGGGTACCAAGTTGTGCATGTTTTCACCATCCAATTGTTTATAGCAAACCTCCTCCTGGAGAGACCTTCTTGTTCTGTGACACACTTTAAAAAGCTTTATAGAAACCTCCAGAAACAAACAAAAAACTACAGGCTCCTGAAGTCTCCAAGCAGCAAGCAAATAGGAAAATCCTGCTACACCAATCCATGTCAATTACGGGCCAGTATTTTTCAACTCTTGGAGCCCGATCTTAATACTTGTGCTATTACTAAATACAGATTTCTATGTTCCAAATGAAGCCTTGTCCAAAGTTCACTTATGCCAATTAAAAAAAAAAAAAAAACAAACAAAAACCAACCCTTGTGCTCAAATGGTTTTGACCTAATATTCCTATCCTTCCATCTGGCTGATGCTCACTGTGCTACTGCTGTTAGAGAAGTTCCCAGCTATCAGCGTGTTTGCCAAGCACTGCTCTGGGGTATGTTTCAGAGAGAAAACCAAATATTTACGTTCCTACCTAATTCATGCTTTCAGTAGTATCACCATTCACAAACCCCAGTTTTACTGAATGCGCTGCTCAAAGGAAGCGACGTTCCCTGCCCATACGGCAGGTCAGACACTTCACACGCAGATTAATTCGAGGTTAATTCCAAGTTTTCACAACAGTCCCCATCCCAGAAAAGAAGACGAAACAACTGGACTCCACCAAGCTGTCCCTGACAGTATTTAATTTACCTCATTTATGTATGCTTCCTTTAGGTTGTTACTCATTCCCCAACGTGCGTTATATTTTCAGTTTTGCTACTTTAAAGTTAAGTCCCAGACTTAATTACACTTGTTCTATTTAAAGCAGCACTAAGAAACCGAGTAAAGTTAGCCCTGTTGGAACAGGCTTTGCTATTTAAAAGCCTAAGACGTTCAAGCATTTTAGCCATTTTAAGCCATTCTTGCTTTCCCTGTGGAGCATCCATGCGAGTGGCCCCTCACAGACACAGCTGACAACACAGCTCCAGGGCTCTCCAGGGCTCTCCCAGCTCCAAAACCCAAAAGAGTGGATGCTCCCAGTGCCTGGACCCCAGGACCACCCAGAGGAGACACTCAGAGACAGGCAGGTCCAGGGATGGAAACGCTGCCCTGGGACCAGCAGCACCAGGGGAACCCGGGGCACAGCGAGACCTGGAAAGTAACCTGCAGCGTGTCGGTGGCTGGCTCCAACGTGCCCTCTAAGCCCCCAGAACAGCTTTTCACCCAGTGTCCCCCAGTAAGAGATGCTTGCTAAATGAAGGAAGTTACTTTTGCTTCTTGGGGTAGGCTCCTAAACCTGTAAATACCCCAAAACGTCTCTGAGTAGACTATGCAAAATAAAAAAAAATCCCACCAAAACTCAAAATTCCCCCCCCGCCCCCCAGCCTGTCCAGCAAAGGCCACAGGTGCAGGCACACACTGGGAGCTGGCATTAGCCAGTCCTGTTCCTGCAAGAAGCCACCCCACTTTCCACCAGCCCATCCGCTTGTTTCTCTCCCGCTGCCGCCCAACGCCTTGTGCCAGCACAAGAAGCTGCACAACCCAAATCAAAAAACTGCACTGGGCTGAAATGTTTTTGGTTTTCTTTTTTTTTTTTTTTTAAATAGTTTTGGTGAGGTTTAGTTTCAATCACCTGCCTGGACTGAAAAGAGCTGCCTCTCCCCAGGCTGAGCCTCTTCATCCCTTCCCACAGAGCTTGCCCAAGAGCCAGGAGCAAGCAGCAGGGCCTCGTCTCTTAATTTGGCTCACAGAAATTAATCTCACAAATCATTCCGGCACAGCCACAGTAATGATAAGGAAATATTTCCTAATATGGAATAAAAACTGCATATTGGAGTCGTGCTGCACTCCAGGATTTCCTGCCATTCACCGATGCCGAGCAGCACCAGTCTCCCTGAGCAGCCACCATCTATCTCACCAGCACTGCTGGCCAACACAAACCCAGCTCCCTGGTGGGAAAAGAGATAGGCTGGGTGAAACTAAAAATGTATATGCCAAAATATATATGTATATGGGGGTATATACGTAAAAACTATGTATATCTACACCTATATAAAACGTATGCACTTTGTGGACTCCTTTTTAGAGTTAATCTCTTGTCCACTTCAAGTGGCAAAAAAAAACTTTTGACCCAAACATCATAACCTTTGCTGTCACTGGCAATGGGAGACCGGTCACCTAAAATTTTAGGAAATACAAATCCACTAATAAGGTCACTTCCATCCCAGCTCCACTTGCTTCCATATTTGGCAATACGATCACATTCTTTATACTCTGCTATCAATAGCTCTGTCCCAAAGTTAAGAGCACATTTTGAGACATTCCGTACTTAGAACATTCCCTCAGCGTTGAATGACTTGCAGTGACATACCAAATCCTTCATGAGCTCACTCCTTTCAAATAACTCACTTTATTTTCTTCACAGAGGGGTTCTGTCAGACAGTCCAATCATTTGGGTTTTAGCAGTACCAACTTAAATAGCTTCACTCTGCATGTGGCTGCAAGATTGGACTCTCCCATCTCATGTAGACAGAAAGGGAAAAAAAGAAGAAAAAAAAAAAAAGAGAGGTTGTACTAAGTTGTACTTCTGCTCCATCAGCAAGGACAGAGGGCTAGAGCGAGGAAGAGGAAGGGCACAGAGATGCTGGCGTATCCACACGCTGGTCTGTTTTTCAAGGAGTGCTCCAAATGGGAAGTCAGCTCAGGACAACCCCCTGGGGGGCTAAATGAAACCCAGGACACACTGAGGGAACCAGACTCGCAGTGCCACGTAGCCATCCCTCTCTTCCCAGGGTTTACCGCAGCCCCTGAGCTGATGCATTTTAATTTACTGGATAACAAGAGGAATCAGTACCTTGCTGAAAAGCTAACTATGCTGTGTAGGCAAACGGCATTTCGTAGCTCGCTTTAGTTTACTTTTATCTTTCCTTTCTCCTGGATCCCCCAAGTTTCAAAGTGCTGCCAATCTTTGTCCTCTTAGAGGTGTCTAAAGCCAGGAAGCTCTTCTATCCACTGAAGTAACTGCATTCCTGGACACTGAAGCATTTTCTCAGCTTTTAGCACGTACTGGAATCTAGGTGTATTCAAAGAAAAACATTGTTTTAAGATCTGCTAAATTAACTGGCACAAAAAAGCCCATGCTAAATATTTTGCTGCAATGTTTTGGATCATGAAAGAATTACGAACTAAAAATCTGCTTCCTCCTCAGTTGTTGGTTTTCTGGATAAAACTATACTCAGGTCTCATGAAAGAGGTATCCCACTCCAAAACATCTACAACTGTCTAAAAGTAAAATTCAGTCCCAGTGGATTTCTGTACATCTGGCTCTTTCATTGCCAAGAGACACAACACAAGACAGAAGTAAAGAATAAGAGGAGAAGCTTCTAACATGGCACCTGATTAAAATTTCCTTGAAATGGTAGTATATTTTCAGCTTTGATCCAAGAAACTCTACTCTCAAATTTTAGGGATGCTGTAAAGTCTATTTTCCAAGGAGTCTAGGGAAGCAGGAGCAGAGGCAGACCTCACCTTTGGGAACTAGAAGGGACTTTTGCATTGGAAAATGCTGGAAGAGAAGAGGGCATTAAGTTTGTTTTTCTTTTTACTGATGCACGTTTGAATTCGTGATTCTCACTAGGCTCTTTTTAAATCACGTCAATCAAATTAAGTTTAGTAATTAGACATGGTAAATCTGTGTCAGCAAAGGAGCTGACCACTAAATGAGATGCAGAACATTAGTGACCCAGTCAGGGTTAATGAGCACAACAGATCCCTCTGGCCATAAAAATCTGCAAATGCAGATAGTGCATCTTGTTAGTATGTGCAATGTTGGAGAACAGATGTTTGCCCATCGAAATCCCACTACAACAGTTCATTTCTTTAACTATGGTTTTTGGAGAAGGAGACAGCTGTTGGCACATAAGGCAGACTATGCTGATGAGGCCCAGGATACACAGAAAGGAAAAGATGTGTGCAGTCTCTGGATGTAGAAAAGGAATACATGGTACCACCTTCCTAATGCCTGAAGCTGGGAAGCAGATTTGGATAAATCTGGATAAAGACGATAAAGTTCATGATGGGCATTAGTTCCCTGTGGAAGGTCATTGTCCAGTCTTGGCCTGGGAAAGCTCACATAGAATGGGTAGTATTTTCCTTTAAAATAATCTCAGAGACTTGATTCTATTATCTGGTTTCCTAGTTAAAGGAGAAGAGAGACAAACACAGGGCGTGGGTAAAAAGCTCTGGCTGTGTCCAGCTGCAAGAGAAAGTGAGAAGAAAAGGAAGAGAGAATATCTGCTTAAGTTTCTACAGCATGAGACTGTACGTAGCTGCTACGCTACAGTGAAAAATGCAAGAATGGATCAATTTCCAGATTTAAAAAAAAATATGTTTTTGACGAGCCCAGTTTCATACACTTTCAAGAGGAAATTGATTATGGCAAGAATAAGAGAACCAGATGACAACTTCTCTAGGAGTAAATCTTTCCTACCCAGAAAGCCTTCAAGCCTTCAGAACAGTCTTGCAATGTGTCCTGAGGGCTAAGCACGCTCTTGGCTGAGAAAAGGAGCAAGACTTATCAGTGAGAAGGACTCTTTATGGAACACAGGTCACCTCCTACAAAGGTGTGGGTTTACAGGAAAGGAGGAGGAAAAGCAACACTTGTGTTCCTGCAGAATGGCTCTCACCGGTCCTCCTCAAGGTGTAAGACTCAACTGCCCTGTAAGGAGACTAAGTGTCAATGGGCCTCCATTCCTTTATCTGCCGAACTGAGATGAAGGCACGTGGAGTCACCTGCTGGAAATTTGAATGGAAATATCAGTTTAGTGATATTTAGACAAACAATGTCTAAAGATGGCGACCGGTGGAATGTGAAATAAAGAAGCCTTTCAGGCAGTGATCTGAACTGCTTCACAACCAGGATACAAAAGCTATTTCCCATAAATAGTCACCAGAGAAATACCCAAATAAGCCGTAGGAAGAATGAGATCATTTCCACTTTTGAAATATCATTTGACAGAACACGATTCAGTTGATTTTGCTGAAGATGGTTATGGTGAGGCGGGTCACGACAAAGAGCTGCACACACCTGTCCCCGAGACGGTGTGTCACACGCTGCACTCCCTAAGTACAGCCAGGGTCCTTCATAAGGACCACGACGGGTTTGTACCATGTGCTGCTTCTCCTGGCTTCGGAAGCCACACCACAGGCTCTTCACTGGAGCAAGGCTTGGCTCCGTGATGGTGAACGAAGCCCAACGCAGGCAAAGAGCAACGCTGACATGGAGCAGATGTCCACACGATGCCGCAGACACCATCCGAGCTTCAATCGGAATGGCTTTATGCTCACTCAAAGAAAAAAAGAGAGCAAAGACTTAGAGCAAAGCCTGGTCTATGGTAACACACCAGGAACATCCACCTTAAGGGCCACTCTGATCTCTCATTCATTCCTTAATGTGTCTCCTCTCGTTGTGCTCAACAACTGTACCAGAAGAGCCACCAGTGAAGGAATCCCTAACACAACCTCTAATGGTGACCTGAGGTGGACAAATCTTTCTTCAAAATAAAACCACATTAAATGCCTGGTATTTGCCAATGATGCAAGAGTTGAAGTAATGAAAATTTTAAGTTTTCTTTGACTAATTTCAGATTCAGGAAGGATGCTCTTGTGGCTACAACACAGGAACCGGCATTAAGTAATAGATGATCTGGATTCTATTTCATTTCCTATGTACAAAAAAAGCAAACCCCACAGGAGAAAAAAAAAGAAAGAAAGAAGAAAAATGGACTTAGGGTGTGCCTCAGTTACTCAACATGAAAACAAACATATCATTCCTAGCAGGAACATGTTAGGAGTCTTAATGAGTTCATATGTACAAAGAACCTGGGCTCTTAAGGGAAAAGATGCTGAAGAAGTAATAAAAAGTTATTGACATTCTGAAAAGTCATTATTTAACCTGGCCTGAACACTTGTGAGACATGTGGCCTCCTCTTTGTCATTGCACTTCCGAGCGGCTCGTTTGGTCAGACTGGACCAGTTAACAACTACAGCCAACTCCAGAAGAGGCATTCTTCTCTATATTGTGAATTTACAAGGGTGTGTGGCAAGACAAGAAACCGAGATGTTTTTCAATGTTCCAATGACGCAGTTGAAGTCTCATTCCTATTTCAGAAATCAGGAAATTACATGGGAAAAGCCAGTAGAAAGGACAACTAAATATTAATCCACTGCAAGCGGCCAAGTTTGACAATAAGATTTCCAAGCTGAGGCACACTCAGCCTTGGCAAAATATTGCTATTGTGAATCCAGCCGAAAGCACTCATCTGACTGACTCGCCAGTCACTGTTTACATATTCTGTTGCTCATATGCAAATAGCATTAATCAGCTCTCTTTTAAAGTACTGATAAATGGACAACTTTTGGAAAGTTTCACCAGTTTCCTGGTAAAGCCAGATGTAATATCAGGAATGTAGTTTGTCACATTGATATAATACAGGGTGAGAGAGAATACTTCGCAACTTCATGAATCACCAGGAAGCAGCTGCTCTGCTGTTTTCTCTTCTTCTGAAAATAGAGCGCTGGAAAAAAAATAAAGACAAGGGAGCCTAATAATGTAGTAGCAGTAGTACAGAATAAAAAACATTTACATTTGTGATTCCTCAGATGATTAATTTTTTCTTGAGTCTCAGAATGCATTTCAACTTGTACTCATTTAGAAAAACAAAACCAAATCAAATCCCCTATTTCAGAAGTAGCCCTGGCAGTCAGAAAAGGTCTGTGCAAAAATTAGCACTTTTTACTGCACAGATCATGCCCCAATTGATATTAAGCCCTACCTCCATAGCCTAGATGCATAATAAAAATTTCATTACTGTCCCCAGGTCTAAGATAACACAGGGATGGAAGCAAGATCTGTAGGCTAGGTTGGGGGTTTTCGGTTCAGTTTTTTGTTTGGTTGGTTTGGTTTGGGGTTTTTTTGCATCCCCTGGAGTAAAATTTTATAAAATAAATCAGTAATGAATTATGGAAATTTCAGCAAATCCCGAAAGCCCAGGGAAGCTGCTGTGCTGGCAGCCTCTGGGAGGGAAGGCATGCCCTCCCCTCCCAAGCTGCAAAGGTCTCCAAGGTTGTTCCTAAGCCTCGAGCTGCTTTCCTCTCCTTCAGCTTATTCCTCATGCTAATAATGCCAGAAAGTATCTTCATCTTCCAACCAACTGGAGCTACAACCTTTATTCTTCTTCCCCACGTGATGTACCTTCCTCCCAGCTTTCAAGCAAATTATGTTTTGTCCCTTTACTGTATTTTCCTTATATATATTATATATATAACTTATATACAAGTACCGTATTGAGGTACTTTGCAAAACTGAAACATAAACCATGTCATCTTGATAACACACGTCAGCAATTCGAACCCTAAAGGAAAGCAAACGAACCCAAGCTCAAATCCTGGGAGGATGTTGAACGTGTAGGAGCAAGGGAGGGACTTGACCGGAGAAGTTCTAACTTGCAGCCTCGTAACAAGCACCTACAGCCACCCGGGGAGCAGACGCCTCCTAACTCAACCCACCTACTAGTAGAAATATATCCAAGACAATATATAGGCTTCCACAACACTCTCCAGATACACTTCTCAAAACCCGAGGACAATTTCAATTCGATTTTAGAAATAGGGAAAATAAGGCACAACAAAATTAGAGCCACCAAAATAAAAAAATAACAAAAAAAAGAGTGAATTATGCAGCACCAGACCAGCGTCTGAAGCACAACGTGTGGTTTGCAGAAGCGGCCAGGAACCTGATGGAAGAGCTGAGATGTGGAATCACCACGTTAGTCCTGAGCCCTACCTGGAGTTCAGTGCCACCACCAGAGCAGGTCAGCGCCGGTGAGAGGCAAGCTGCCCCCCAGCAAGCCTGCACACACACACACGTCTGAAAAAAAATAAGATGTGTGCACTGAAGGAACATCAATCATGTAGTGTGGAGCTACAGCTGCCCACACGCCGCTACCTGCACCGGGGCCTCGGCAGCAGCTACTGAGGAACCACACTCTTCTGGGGAAAACCAAACAGATTTGGACCACGCCGTCAGCAAAACCAAAGGAGTCTGCGAATTTACGAGCTCTCGCACACTCCTGCAGGGATCAGGGGATTTTATTACTGCTGCCATTTCAGCTGCCATAGGGAGACTGCCGTAGTGGGACGTCACGCAGCAGCGTCAGGGGCTGCACAACGGGAAGCCCAGTGGGACCTCGCTTGTACCCATCTTCTCCTGAAAAACACATTAACCTCCATCCCATCAGCTCCAGTGGCAGAGTCTTAAAATAGTCACCCTTGCAGAACGTAGAAGCAAATACCTCCTCCCAGTGCTTTTTTATCTCGACTGGCTAGAGTTAAGACAACTGTCTTGGATGTACAACTTCTAAGCACCCACGGGCCAGCAGATGAATCCTGCCCAGCAGGTGACACAGTGCCAGCTCTCGTGGTGGTATGGGTACCTGGAATTCAGCTTCAGATCTAGCAATTTACTCTCCCTGATCATCTCAAAAGCCTGTAACTGCCTGTTGGCCGTCTATAACAGGTTCCTCAAGCACTTTTAGAAACCCAGCCTCATCAAACAGTAATCCTACAGCAAATGGATGTAACTTACAGTTGAAATACTTTCCAAAGGCCAAATGAAGCAAACAAAACAGTGGCCTTCCTCCCCCGTTCCCACCTGCACCACAGGGAACTGGACTCTCCCGCAGATGAGGACCAGGCAACTGTCTATTGAGTAGACTCAGCTTCCACCAAAACTAAAAGAGTATGAATACAACTGCGGTTGGAGCATCTTGTTATTTTTACATCCTTTAATTCTGGGCACCCCACAGACAGTAAAAATATTCTCTATATAAAGAAAAAAAAAATATTAAGATCTGAAGCTCTCTATATAGTGTTTGCTAAAAACATTTCTTTGGAAACATCCTTCGCCAAGTAAGTGCCAAAACTTCAAAGGCTGAATTATTATATTGAAATATTTGTAATGCAAGTTTATTTCTTGCGAGGCAAGGCTGGGAGTTGGAGATGGCATCTTTCAGCTCAAAGACCTGATCCAGGCAGTAACTGGAAATGGCAATTTGGTGGTTTATATGAAATGAGTCAGTGGATCTCAGTCCAGCTCTCAATAAATTAGAACCACATCACAAAAGCATCTGTAAGAGTCACTTCCTTTGTTGATACCATTCTAAAGGCCAAGGTCTGAATACGGTGGGGAAAATGAACTATCCTCCCTCAAAATAACATGTTCCTTCAAAACACAAATTGTTTTTACCTAGGATCTTTGGTGAAAGTATCCCAATGTGTTTTCACAAACTATGAACTCATCCAAGTATTTCTTTAAGTAATATATGTAACCCCACACTCTCTCAGTAGGAAAAACCAAGACCTGCTGACTTTCAACATGCCAGAACCACGCAAAAGGAGAGCAGGCAACAGAAATACGCCCATCCCTCATGCTAACTGCATTTCTGCTTTCCAGAGCCAACAAAAGTTTAAAAGATCCCAAATACTTTTCTTTAAGAAAATTTAGCTCACCTTGAATAAACCGCTCAATTTCAAGGACGCACATGATTGGGAATATTTGCCTTGTCTTTGCCAGGAAGGAGGCACGAAGCAGGTAATACCAACTTAGAAAACTAAGGGAAAAGTATCAATATTTCAAACCCTGCTTTAAGAAAACAGAGTAATTTTAAGAGGAGACGGGTAATATGGGATCAAAACCTCTGATCATGAACATCAGTCTTTGTTGCTCATAATAAATCACCTCATCCCCACAAAACACTATATAAATCCCAGTGAATTAACTTTGTTAGAAAGCAAAGCCATACGTGTCACAAATGTAATTCAGAGTAATAGTTTTGAAAAAAATCAATTATATTAATTAATTTGAACTTTGTTGCATTCGGAAGGTACAAAGTAATCGAATATAAACACACTGCTCAGTGAATTTAGAGATGCTAGGTTGAGAGAAAAGAATGTGTTTCATTCCAAGAAGGTGGCCTTCTGAATTTTGGTGCTTGGTAAACAGCTGGTCAAGTGACTGAATGATGCCCATGAAGCACACAGGGCCAAATGTGGCCACTACCTCAAAGAGCATCAGATCTTTCAATATCAAAAAAGCACTTATAAAAAGATCTTGGTGCATTCATATATCCTCACTCTGCCTGTCGCATCAAAAAACGTCCTAAGTATCTACAAGAGCTGGTGGGTTATCCTTTGTCAGTCCCCTCTCCCTCAAAGTGTTAGACCACTACATTCAATATGGGAAGCAGATTTAGCATCCTATCAACAAAAAAGTCTTTGGGTTTAGAATCAGCATTGACTGAGGTACCAAAGAAAGCTGAAATAAACACAAAGAATTTGTGTTTATTTTATTCATATATTAGTCATTGACAAATATTAATTTAGATGCCATTAATCTGGAAAGCCATTAAAACGCATTCAGTGTAGCTTCCTTGCAAGAAGTAGGGTTAGTCAAATTTTACTTCCCTTAAAACTCCTACACTCCTGGTCAAGCACAAACTACATTCCTGATCTCTACCCAAGGAAGAGAATAGAGGAAGAAAAAAGCACAAGCAGGTGCAGGGCTTGCTATATCACAAGCAAAAAAGGCCCTATTTCCCTCCCTGGATATACATATATGACGGGAGGCAACTTCTGTAAGTGACTATATCTTGTAAATCAGATGCTTTGTTGACATGATGATCACCACCCTTGAATAGAAGGAAGCTGCACCCAAAGCACAGATTCAGACATTCCAGACAGAAGTCTGGCCTTCCATCCAAGACAAATATGGAGCTTAATCTGCACTGCTCTTATGGGGGTTTATTAGTTTGCAATATCTGGAGAGGATTTACTTTGCGATTCAAAGAGGGGGGTGGACATTACTTAACCAATATCTATGCAGTAAAATCCAGTCTTGTCTTGGCAGGCAAGAGAGGGAGGGAAAGCATTTATATTCCACAATGGTAGAAGTAAATCTCATCATGCAACTGCATTCTTCAGCTGCACACAGGCAGATGCAGATTCAGTATCGCTTTCTGATGTCCCAAATAAGCACACAGAAGCTTTTGGCCTTTTAGTGTCTATGGCAGCATTCTTTAATGATGACACAACTGCTTCAGGGCACTTAGGAAAAAGAACCAAGAAAATACATTTACACTGTGTTTCTCAGATTGAGAAAATTACAGTCAAATACAAATAAGAAAGATACTGTCAAACTAGTCTCAAAAGCAAGCTTCAACATGGAAAAAAAAAACAACAAACAAACAAAGAATTCTAACAGGTTTCAGTGTTGCTGTTTTTTCTTTTTTAAAGAGAAATAATATGACCAAAATTGTCATCATAATTCTTCTCTTACAGCCTTTGCTCCTTAAACAACAGTCTCATCCCATGCCTAGGTATCAAAACTACCTTAGTGAAGGAAATAAGTTATTTTAAACCGTAAGCAAGGAACTTAATTTAGTAAGAGAAATTTTCTTTAGGCACAACGAAACTGTTGATTTACAGCAATGAAATGTGGCAAGTCAGTCATGAAGAACATTAGCTCACCTGCTCAACCAGAGTTCTTTAGCACTGTAGCAGACTAGCCAAGCAAAAACAAACCCAACAAAACTTAGGTGACAAAAACGCATGTTAATGACACAAGAAGTTATAAAATTCTGATCTTTCACCTTATCTGGACAGACAGAATTAGCTGCAATGCACTTAACTGCTTTTTAAGAGATGCCACCACTACAATCTGCACAATCGTAAGACCTTATTTGGTAAGCAAGTCTCACCAAGCGTATTTGCTACACAAATATTTGTTAACCAAAAGCCATCACTGCACTAAACAGGAATGTGCTTTAACAGTGGGCTGTTACATGTTTTTAACAGCCATGTCTTTCATTGCTGTACGACTGCCTGGTGTCCCACAGAGAAGCTCATCCACAGAACACAAAATTCCCTTATAGTTCCAGATGTTGGAACTTGTTAAATTATACTTTTAGTTATTGTTAAACAGACTTCATTCTCCATATTCAGTTTCTACCGTTTGTGAAAACAGGTATTCCCATTAAATCCTTACCTTGCAATTGAATTTGTTCTCTTTTTCCGCTCTGCCAAAAACTAAATACCACAAAATAGAAGAAGCCAGTTCTCTTTAACTTCAAGAAAGAACAAGCCCCTGTAAACAATGCGGTAAAACGCTTTTGTCTGTGGAGCTACTAATATAAGCTTTCCTCTCCATGCAGGACTCAGCATGCTAAAAAATTAGTGACATTTAAGTGGAACAATTCTTTCATCATCGGGCTCATATTTGGCTGGTGTTCTGGTTACCTCCCTTAAAAGGCACCAGTGAGAGGGAAGGGCTGGGAACACATGATGCAACTATTTAAAAAAAAACAAGTGAAAACAAATTTTAAGAAATGTCTGTGACGAACACTTTTCCAATATACAAAGCAAGATAAAAGAACCCTGACTGTTGGACTAATATCTGCTATTTCTACCTGGCCAACTTGGCAAAAGGGAATTTTTCATGGAAGGAAAGGTTTTTTATCAGTTACTATGGGAAGAAGTGGAAAGCTTAAGCCTGTGAGCTGCCCCTACCTTTTCCGTATTTAGCTCAGATCTAGCTAATCGGCCAGAGGTAACTCTGCACTGGGAAATAAAGGGGAGATACCGGGACACATCTGTGTCCTGTCACCCTCCCCTCTGTGCTCAGTTGTGACAACTGGGAGCCTAAGATGATTAGTTAAATGTTCAGCTTCAAACAACAGTAAGGGGGTTCCGAGCTAGGTAATCCACATATTGGCTGGCTTGTACAAAACTGCTCTCCTGCAGACAATGAAATATCATTAGGAATTACCTATCAGTTTGGCTATAAGTAGCTTCTTTCTACTAGTGCACTCGTAATGACACTGAGGCTTTCTACCAAGTGAAGCTATAGCTGTTCTGGTGCTAGGTGGCAGCTGAGTCAGGCCTCTCTCAATATTAAGATTCAGCTCTACTCATTCTAGAAAAAAACAAGTAGAAAACAGTGATCTGTGGAAAAGTCCACTTTGCCAAGTGATTTCCCCCTAAGTGACTGAGCTCAGATTGGTAGCAGTACCAGTCAATTCAAGGTTTGCTCACATGGGAGGTGCAAATCTACCTTGGAAATAAACAGGGTCCCCGGAAAACTAATAATGTGACATTACACACAGTACTCTCAGAAAATTGTAAACTGCTACCTTTATCACACATAGTACAAAAAGGCCTTGTGATCTTTCGTCTGTTCAAAGATAACAAAAAGGGGTTTTGTTTCCGCTTCTGCCATGCCAAGATCTTTGCTAAGTCTGCAGCTCCTCTACAGTAAGTCAGTGATCACAGGCTCAAACTCTGGAACATAAAAGACATAGCTAATATAAGTTGCAATACAATAAACACTCTTTCTCCATACACAGTTCCTCTCCCCATACAGATCTGAATTATCCCCTTATTCCTCCCTCTCCTTCATCCGCCACCTGTGATAAACTCAATCTGTTTGCACAACCCGTTCACACCAGACTTTTACTTAATATCCTTTGTTACTCGTTACTAAAAGGTGAAGAGTTGTCTCTCTTTTTACTGCTTCAGGAGACTCTTACTCTCGTGAAATCCCATAAACCCAGGCGACCACATTTTAATCAACCATTGTTCCCTTTTACTAGTAAAAATATAGAAGTCAACTGTTCCTTTGACAGTCAAAGTATCACGTAAGTAGTCTTCCGAGGCAAATTTATTGCTTTAGAATATGAAGAAAGCAGATACCTAGAATTTTATTCAGTTGCAACTCTCATAAGCCATATGTCAGCTAACAAATTGCAGGATTGTAGGTATAAACATTAAAGACATACAACCCAAACTAAGTTTCAAATCTACAGTTTGAGTCATAACGCAAAATCCAATGCCAAAATTCCTGAGAAATCAGAAAACTAGATATTTTAAGGATAAAGATTAATATTCTTTCCTGATACGCTGTTTTTCTTTGTTTTTTTTTTTAATCTACAAGTTATTAAGATATTAAAGCAAGCCTCACAAAATTACCTGATTTCACAAGTAAAATACAGTATTAGCCATGACAACTGCCCATTTTAATGCTTCCCAAATTATTTATGACAAGGAAAATAGTTTTTTTCCAGTAAATTCATTCACCCCTCAAATCCCTGTTTCATTTTTATCCTTGTCAAAGAAAAAAGTTCTATTGTTTCCTCATGCAGGTGCTGTGGGATTGCCAAAAGTTATGCTGTAGTTTTGGACTACAGAGCTGCAGGAATTTTCATACCAATCAAATGCTGAAGCCTACCCTTCTGCGTTTAGCAACAGCAAACTTCTGAACCTCCAAGGAAAGATTCCCCACCTTAAATACAGTTCACCATATAAACTGACAATATGCAGTAAGTAACTCTTCCCCGAGTCCATACCCTATAATATTAGAGCATTACTTATTTTTGCACAAAAGATGTCATTTAGTCACCAGACTAAGAAGTCCTACATCA
This sequence comes from Gallinago jamesoni, assembly GCA_025769975.1. NCBI lineage: Eukaryota > Metazoa > Chordata > Aves > Charadriiformes > Scolopacidae > Gallinago > Gallinago jamesoni. The sequence continues at coordinate 72,241,015 of JAOQGH010000001.1, read as the reverse complement.
ACCCTCCTGAAAAATTAGACTTCAGTCAGTTATTTATCAAACCCACATTTTCATGCTACAGTAATGCAATTACTACTGATGGCAGATCTGCTCTAAGTGCAGATATATGTTGAAATGAGCTGCCAAAAAAAAAAAAGATGATAGGATTTTGTGGACAATAGTATGTTAAGGTAATGACAGTTGACATAAATCAAAGACACATAAAGCCTCTTTCTGGGGGACTAAAAGCAAACCATTTACCACATAAAATCAGCTTAGTAGCCTTTATGCTGATGAACACTGTATTCAGAGAAGTAATTCTTCTCACCATAATTTACATGTCTACTCTGCATCTCCTAGAATACAAATATCAACATTTATCAATTGGCTTTACATTTTAACTAAACCTCATCTTAAACTTGATAGGAAGACCATTTTTATTAGAATAAACCAGTACTGAGTGAAAACTGAATTTCTGGGGAGAAGATGAGCTTTAAAAATGAGACAAAGCCATTGCCTAGACAGATACAGTGGACAAAACCAGTACTTCTCAAATCGTGACTAAGATCCTTGTGGTCACTAGAGCATTCAAGAGTACAGCAGGTAACTTAAATGACTAAAAACTTCTAACCACCGTTCAAGCTTCAGGGGCATACAGACAGATGAGCCAAAGTTGGCTACGCAGAAGCCCTGAGAAACAATAGCTAGGGAAACCTCACCCATGGGCATGAGAAGCTACACACACACCGAGCCCCATCCAGCGTGCCATCCATCCCATTCCAACCCACTAGAGACCCACCAGGGACTCCCACTAAACTCAGCATCAGACCCTCAGAAGTTAGCACCAGAAAGCTCACACAAGCAGGTCCACAACAGATCATTTAACACAAATCCAAAACGGAGCTAATTTCGTCCCTTTGTTTGTTTACTTTTAACCCTGAAGACACCTTACCTGACGCGTGTACCTGACTCCCTACCACCTCACGGTATGGACAGCAGCACCTGAAACTGACCCACACCGTCCTGGAACGGTACCCCCACACACGGTACCCCCCGACACACATTGTCCTGGAACGGTACCCCCACACGGTACCCCCCGACACACACCGTCCTGGAACGGTACCCCCCCACACACACACCACCTGCACGGTACCCACACACATACACGGTACGCCCCGCGGGGGGGGGGAGGGGGGTAAACGGTGTCGCTGTGAGGAGGCGGCAGCCCCTGCCCACACACACTCCCCCCCCCGCCCCGCACCGGCAAAAAAGTCACCTGAGGGGCAGCGCCCCGGCGGCTCCCGAGCCGGGAGGCACCCCCGATGGGCCCGCCTTCTCCCCGGCTGCCGGGGCTACGGCTGCCCTCCCTCAGGCTGCGCAGGCATGGCTGCTACTGCTGCCTCACGGCGGGGAGAGGGTGAGGGGCAGGCGGAGGGAGATTCCCGGTCTCCAATGACAGGGGCTCTTCTCCCGCCGCCGAAAGGCTGCTCCGCTGGGACCGGGCCGAGGGGGCGGCCCCGGGGGGCGGAGGGCTGCGCCGGCTCCCCGAGGACACTCACTCACCTCCGCGCCTCGCCGCCCGCCCGTCCGGCCACCCGGCTCCTCACTGGCCGCCGGGGGCTCTGCGCGAACAGCCCCCCCCCGCCCCGCAGCGTTAATGGCAGGAGGAGGCGGAGGGAGAGCGAGGGGAGGGCCCCGGCCGGAGGATGTTTACCCGGCGGCTCTCGCGAGAGCCCGGCACCGCCCAGGCGGGCCGTGATTGGCTGCTCCCGCCGCCCGCCAGCGCTTCGCCCCGCCCCGGCCGGCAGGTGCCAGAGGAGCCCGCGCAGGCTGGGCCTCGGTGTCTGAGGGGGGCCTGGGCTTCTTAGACACCGCCCGCTGGCGGCCCGGGCTGCCCCTTTCTTCCTTCTCCTCCGTCAGTAGAGCCCAAAGTCCCTCAGGAACGGCATTTGGAGCCCGCGGTAGTTGTGCACTTGCCTTTACCACGTTGTAGTGTTGAAAGCACAGGCACATAACCCAGAAAAAGAATTAGCAAGAGGGGGAAAGGCTGTTTGTATTATGATAAGTAAATTCAAAATAAAGAAGTTATGGATAGTGGTATTTCACTAAAGCATTCTTCCTTGAGCAGAAGTCTTTTAAAACATCTACCAGTAGCAATGGTAAATGAGAGCAACAGACACCCCCACACTCCTCCAAGAGGAATGGGGACTGATTTTTAACTGCAGATTTCTGGTATTTAGAGGTTTTGATTTCAGTATCTTGCTTCTGCCTGCTCCCCTGCTCTAAAGCTGCCAGAGGGACGTTGGAGGAAGCGAGGTCGGTCTCGGAGACGATGAGGACCAGCTGTGACAATGAAAAGTGAATGAATATTCACAACATGGGATTACAGCTCCTGACTTGCTCCTGCTACTCCTCTCGTGGGTCCTGCCAGCACAGCAGATGGCACACACAGAAAGAAAATTACTGAGGTTTTTTTTTTGTCTTGTGTATTGGTGTGTGTGAGGGAGGGAAGTTCATCTTTATTCCAGAGTCCTAGCCACACTTTTCATCATACTTGTTGCCCATCTCTGAGCCTTTTCCATTCCTATTACATTTTTGGAAGTAAAGAGACTGGAATTTCACTATTCAAGGTGTGGATGGACCACAAATTTATCCAGGGGCGTATGCTCCTTTCTTCACTTCTCAATTTGCCAGTAAAAATCACATTTCAGGAGCTGGGCTTTCAAAAATATAATGATGCAGCACAACTAAGTACAAGAAGGCGGAATTTATGCTATTACACTGTTACCGTGCCCAAGAACTATTTTGAATTGAATAGAATTCTTAAGAACTCCCTCAAAAAGAGAACATTCGCTGAGAAATAATTCATAAGTAGTCTACTGGTAAAGCAACTTCAGGCTTCAAGTGTTACCACATCTGATCCAGCAATTTTGACTGACCTAATGGTAAAACTCCCTGATTTTGTTTTAAATTGCCATAATTTCATATCCTCATGTCTACAGCACCACGCAATGTCTTCTTTAAGCCAGAGCAAGTAGCCAAATATACCAGTTCATGACAGATGGTGGTACATCACCTATTATTACCACAACTTGGTAGCTGACGCATCCATTCCAGGTATGGACTTCCCTCATGAAGCAGACAGATAAAAGCACTGACAAGAAAGGGCAAATAGCCTGAGATCTGCAAGATTAGCATGCTATTCATAAAATGCATCAGCTAAAACCAGGCTAGATTCCCAGGCTGTTGGCTGCATAGGTGCATTGGCATGAAGCAGGTAACAAATTTTCTTCTCTCTTGCCTGTAATAATATTCTTAGGTGTGCAGTAACATCAGTGAGGCAATCAAAAATAAAAGCAACAAATGCATCTCAATTAGATACGTCACACGGGACTACACCCCTTTGTGAAATTTTCATCACACCCTTCTTTAAGTGACACATCTGAACTAGTTTTGAGGTCTGCCAGGGAAGGACAACATTAGAGACAGCTCCTGAATGTGAAAGTGTTTGACAAAGCCTCAAGGTATTGTAATATTTAAAAATGGCACTAAAGCTCTTAACCCAGTTTCTTAAGCTCTCTTAAAATTATTCAGAATTACTCCTCATCATTGCTAAAATAAGATCTTTTCGGGTAACATATTAAGAGAAGCAGGCACCGTGCAGATCATTCTTGATGAAAGAACATGGCAATGTTTACCTAGTTAAGGTTTACAGCTGAAGTTCAGTCCTACACTGTTAAAGTCAAAGAGATGCTGCTCTTCTAATCTGTTTCCATCTCCACGTTCCTGTTCCTGCCATGGGGTTGTTCCCTTCTGATGTCCCCTATGGGATGAAGCTTCCACAGCTGCCGAGGGCAGCCTCTGTGTCGCTTACACATTGGCTCTTCTCGTTCATGTATTTTATCACCACAACGCCTACTCTTCGAAGTTATTCCAAAGTTATTCTTCAGAGGGGAAAGAACTTTTTGTGCACATTCCACATCTCTTCACATGTGTGCATTTTAATGATGATATTTTAATTTAAAATGCAGAGAAGGAAAATTGACGAGTAGAACAACCGTAAAAGGGTGAAAGAGGTGAAAGAAAGTGCAAGCCAAGTTGCAGGTCTTGTTGAGCCGCGACACTTGAAATTAAAGTGAACTAGAAATGCAATAAGTTGCTGGTGATTTTTACTTTCAAGAAAGTTGTGTAATGAAAACTTAAAGCGAAGCCAATTATGCAAGCCTGTGCTGGTCAATAGGGCAAGACTTAGTCAAAGTTAAGAGAATTTCCTCTTGGTGTTGTGCCCTAAATGTGTAGCAAAACATTATCGATCGGTTGAATCATCTTAAAAAACACGTGTATGTAAGACATTAAGGAGACCGATTAAATGGAGAAATTATTCTCTGCATTTTCCTTAATTAGTTCAATTTTGTTACACCCAGGTGGTTTGTGTTACTGAAGGCACCGTGGCTTTCACAGCACAGGAAGGAAGGACGGAGGTTTTAAGTGTCATGTAATCACCCACCGAATGTCCAGCGAGGTGTCGGATGTGAAGCAGATGGTGGATACTACAGACCAATGGCTTTCATGGTGTAGGGATGATAAGGAAAAAATTTGCCTTTGGAGTGAGAGTAAGAATGGCAATGCTGGAGTAAAGGTGCTACAGTAAGACTATGCTAACTTATATTTTATGATCACAGAATCACCTAGGTTGGAAGGGACCTTTTAAGATCATCTAGTCCAACCAAATGATGACACGCTGCCCCTGCTGACTACTTAATCCTCAGTACCTGCAAGCTTCTGTGGTCCTTGCAAGCAGATGAGAGTAGATATGAGCTGAGGATCTGCTCCTCAGAGTTCAAATAGGTCTGTGAATGCTAAATATTTTCCGGCACCAGTGAAAAGTCTTGCCAGAGACGCACCGTTCCTCCCTCTTACTGGTGCTTGTGCAGTTCTTGCCAGCCCAGATGAGTGCAGAGGCACAAGAGGGATTTGCTCACCTGGCTTTGGCCACTCTTAAAGGAGGCACGGGGTCAGGAGACGCCTCGCTTTCCCCCATCAGCCTGAAAGGCAGCCTACAGGAGTAGCCCATGTTTTACGACAGCAAAGTGAGGTGAGACAAATTTCATCCTGGTGTGACAACAACAATGGTTGCAATTCAAAGGTGTGTAAATGGGCCACTCGCTTTGGGTCACAGTAAATTCAGAGAGTGCCTCAGAAAGCACGTGAGCAGGTTCCTATTTCACCCTGGGCTTTTTCTGGTCTGCTTATCTGTGCCAGATATATTACCCAGGATGGGCCACAGTTAATACCTGATTGCTGCCTGCTATCATTCCCTGGGATGGACAACATCCTTAATTAACAAAAACACAAGAATGAGACAACACATTCAATTGCTAACGTGAATGAGCATTTTAGAGAGATTTCTCTTTTAATCAGTGAGAAAACTAAGCTGAAGATGTGTCAGCATATCCACAACAGCATCACTCAGCATGACCATGCACGTGACTAAGCAAAACCCTTCCGAGGAAGTGATTCATTTGTTTGGGTTTGCTTTTTTTTTTTTTTTTTATTACATTATACATAATAAGCATATAAATGTGCTTTTGTTTATAGGTGGCTCTAGGATAAAAATATAAACTGTGTGCATCATCAGTTAAGTAATTCGTGTCTGCCTTTATCCTGGGGTGCAGACATCAGAAAAGCACAACTGAAAGATGGCCATCATTCAGTAATTGTGTTCTCCTCATATTGAGTCAGATCATTTTGATGGAGGAGAGCTTCTGTGAGATTGTTCTCCCTGAGCATCTCTTAGAAGTTGCGAGACTCAGGATGCCTTGCCTGGCTCTGTTTATTCTGAAGCACTTGGACCTACCTTATTCTGTTGTTCTGGCTACTTTGTTAATGGATAATTGATTTAATGGGAAAGGAAAATTTCCTGTTCGTAGTCAACTTTACAATACTGCCTGCCTGGATATGCAGTTTGCCGAGATACTGGCTCCCAGGATCACATTTCTGATCTTCCACCTACTCCCAGCACATATCTGATGTCCTGCTTTACCAGATGTCCTAGCCAACAATTAGACCTAAGCAAGTCAATACTGAGCAGATGTCCCAGGGTACAGCTTATCAGGTGCAGATTATCGTCTCAACTACACTGGCTTCTGGGGCATGCTCTTCATCCACCAGCAGCCCCCAAGCAATCCTACCCTGCTGGGCAGCAAGATCTCTTTCCAGGTTCCTTCCAGGATCTGGCCCTGCCTTCTGCAATACTTGGTGGCAACGCAAGGGTTTCACACAACTTGGACAAGGATTTTATGCCTGAGAGATGAAGTCTGTGAGCTCTTTGTTCCAGCTGTAAAGACAACCCCTTTCCAGCATCAGCTGCAGGTGCGGCTCGAGCTCTCGGTTTCAAGCTTCTGCCCTGCACCTTCTCTAACTACAAAGAAACGAAACAAAAGGCTTTTTGTTCTCAGAGGGCTTAAGAATAAGGTGAAGTACTGTATTTCTTGCAGTCATATCACTTAAAGTGATGTTGCCCTTGAGGACAGCATTGCCTCACAGGCATCAAGAGAATGTCTGTGCGCTTTAAATGTCAGCCCTCCCGAGGCAGGAGCTGCTCTGCTGAAACGGCTCGTGCAGCTTTTCCACGCTTTTCTCTCATTTGATCATTTATTGGTTCTGGTTCAGAGTGAACAATCATCCCTGCACATATCTCCTAAACACAGAGGCCACTTTTTGTTTAACACCAGGGAGGGATCTGTCGCAGCAATTGGAGCAGCCAGCTGAAATTGCTTAAAAGCCACCACTCTTCTGCAAATCAGGGTGTTTGCAGATCCCTGCCTTCCAATTGGCACATTCTAGTTTAACAAATATCTTAATCTCTGTGGCTCTGCTTCATCTCCGCCTTGCTTGTCTTGTCTTTCCCTGCTGCAAATTCAGAAGGGCAGCAACTGCCTTCCTGTTTGCACATTGTCACAGAATCACAGAATGGTTTGGGTTGGAAGGGACCTTAAAGATGATCCAGTTCCAACCCCCTGCCCTGGGCAGGGACACCTCCCACCACACCAGGTTGC
>JAOQGH010000001.1:72214508-72227796 GCA_025769975.1 Gallinago jamesoni | reverse complement strand
ATGTCCTTCCTGTGCTGAGGACTCCAAAGCTGGACACAGAGCTCCAGGTGGGGTCTCACGAGTGCAGAGTAGAGGGGTAGAATCAAAATAGTTTCCTTTGAGATCATAGGAAAGGTCTGGCAGAATTATCACGTTCCTGGAGACCTAACAGCTGTAACATTTTAAGAAAGCCTGTTTTCAGTCATCACAGCAACAGCCATTTTCAGTTCTCCAGGGAATTAGACACAAGGCACCCAGTGATGTCAAGCTCTGATCTCTCTCCTCCCTGGGGACTGCAGCCTTTCAGGACACTCCTGGGAATAGGGAAAGAAAGGCAAACAAAAGTGATTTGTCCAGTGGGAACAAAACCTGCCTTTTCCTAAACCCTGCTCACTTTATACCCCTCCTCTTGGGGTGTAATGCCAGCCCATGCTAGCAGGATCACAGGGCACTAACCTCCGGATGAAGGTATTAAATAAAACCCACAAACACCCTCCCCTCTCACAGAAGAAGCTATCAAAGCACACTTGCCCGTAGCCAAGGGGATGGGCTCAGTTCCTGAAGGAAAAGCATTTAACTTCTGCCGAGGCTTTTTGGAGGATTTTATCTTGCTCGCAGAATAGACCCAGACATCTTCTATTTTGTAAAGGGCACCGACTTTGCTGTTATCTTTCAAACTGAGCACCCCTTATTGCCCACCAGGAAAGCGTGTTGTGGGGACAGCTCTCTTCTGTCCTGTTTCTTTCTTCATTGATTCCAGCCCCTGCGCTCGATCCACTCCCTGGAGTCCTGGGAGGCACCAGAAAGCATTTCTTTCCATCTTTGCTACTTGCATGACCTTTTTCGCTGCAGCATGTAAATGTCTTTAATGTATTTATCTTCCTAATACCACACTGAAATAGAGAAGTATTATTGCCTGGAACGTACAGATAAGTAACTGAGGTGCAGAAAGACCTTCTAGATCAGCAATGGCATTTAATTCATGTGTCTGTTTGTGGAGCTAGCTCTAAGTGCCCTTTGTAAGGGCACACAGCAAGCATATGCTAGAAATGGGAACTCAGCCAATACCTTCCAGGAATCAAACCAACATCTATGCTAAGTGCTTTCTCTCCATCCCTACCTCCATCTCAACGGGACAGACTATCAACCGATGCCATACTGCCCTGCGCCCTTCAGTCTGACTCTAACCTTTTGTTATGACAGTACTTGCGAAGGATTGGTTAAGAATGAACTCCTTTGCTACCCCAAAGACTTTACAAATTTCTGTGTTTCTTCAAAAGAAACAGCGTTGAACATGATTGCAATAATTTGGCACTTTCTGAAATGCAACAGCTCGCCGCACGGTACTCTGCACTTATGGAAACTAGTGCACAAGTAAATTAACCCTGGGGAAAAAAGAGCTTTGGAGGATGTAGGAGATCACTTCTCCTATTTTCTTTTTTCTTTCCTCTTGGAGAAGGGATCTGAAATTTCCAAGCTTTTGGGGCTGTCTTGTTTAAATTTTTCGAGCCTGTAGCTAGAATAACTGGCAGAAGTTTGTATCCTGTTAAAAGAGCAGGCTTTTCCTGGTTTTATGATTATAAGCACGCCATGCCCTTTAGACAGAAAGAACATTACAGCATATAATTATATGGAAGTGAAAAAGAAGGAAAAGCTTTGCTGCCTCGCAGATCATTTGCTGTGGCTTTTATGTTCCCCAGCACTGTAAAGAGCCTTTGTGAGTTATTTTCTTGCCTAATACTCCTAGAGTAGCTCTCCCTTGAGTTTCTCATCTGTCAGCCAAACTATTCTAGATAAAGTTTTTTCCATAAACCTGATTTTTCAAGCACCTGTTGCTGTGCATGCAAACGTGTGAATGAAAGTGGCAACTACAATGCATTTCATGTGGAGCCGCATGAGCTTCTTATTTTATTATGTTTTCTGCAAACACAGGGTGACCTTGTGCATCCTCAATATCTTAGGGGTAGAATGGTTCTTTCAGGGTTTTTTCCTAATTAATTTTTATCTACACAATAGCCTTTGGCAGTCTTAGACATTCCAAAAATTGGAATGCACCTACACAGGTCCTTACCTTAAAAATAACCCTCTCTCTGTTGAATGAGGTAAGAAAATCTATGCATTCACTGATCAGACCACCACCGGTGTGTAGGCAGAGAAATGCAGTCACTTTTTTGCTGTTCAGATACATTTCAGAGCATGTTTATAAATTCTCCTTCAGTCCTCACAGTCTCCTGTGTACCATAAGGTTTTTGCCTACTTTCCTGCGGAGCGTCCGGCTGCAGTGATTTGAGGTGAGGACACCAGTCAGTTCAAGGGCCTAATGACCGTTTGGAGCAACGGGTACTTCTCTGAGGGAGACCTGAATCTCTGCTCAGATTCCATAGCAATAGACATGCTACAAGAGCTTCTGAGAAGCAACATCACCACCAGCTCAGCCACACTACAGTGCTGATTTTTCTCCCTTTTATTATACTTTAAAAAAAAAAAAAAAAAAAGCAGGGGAAGACAGGGGAGCCTTCACCTCCTAAATGGTTCTCTAAGGTATATCTGCATTTTGAAAAGCAGTTTTTGGAACAACATATGTGCTGTATGACAGCACTAACTTCAGTAACTGTCCATTAGTCACACCGTCCCTCCTCATGCTTCTGTAGGGTGCTATAAATCAATAAAGCATAAAACAAGATGGTTTTCCCGTCAGGAAGCTCATTTCCCTTTGACCTTCACCAGTATTTCAACTATAGACTTCTGAGGAGCTCTCCTGGGTTGGAGATAAGATTACGCAGGTGAACCGTATGAGAAAGGAGGAAAAAGAGTCTTGGTTATTAAAACATGAGATTAGCTTGGTTTCATTGTGTGCTCTCTGCTGACTTTGACCTTGAACAAGGCCTCTTTATGTCTTCCTGGCTGTAAGGAGGGGGTAATAGTATTTTCTGCTTCCAGGAAAATTATGTGAACATAGTTCAAATTTCTAATGCACTCATATGGAAGATACAGTGGGGACACAAAGTATTTTTCCATGTAGGACAACCAGGAAGAGTTATAACCACAAAGCCTGTAGCATTGCAAGCTTCCATTCAGGAAGATTTCCTACAGAGCTTTCCAAGAAACGAAAATAAACATAAAACCTGGATGTAAGTGTACCCAAACAGTTTGGAATAATTGTGAAAGTACCCTCCTACAAAGCACATTCCACTAACTACGTTGAAACAAGACAAAAACTTCCTGGAAATCATTCCCACTGTGGATGTTCCTCATTGCAAGCACGTAAAACAGGGGTTGATGTATTTGAAGCATGAAAAAAACACCTCATTTGCAAAGGTTTTTTTCTGTGCCCTTTGCTGCTAGAGCATAGTCCTGTGGGTTAGAGGTAAAAAGGTCCCATCAGTCAATCGACAATTTTTTCCTTAAGTCAATAAAAGCAATTCAAACTTTCTTCCATTGATTTGAAAGAAAAAGCTAGACTAACTTTTGTTCTAGCTTCAGGTTTGATGCCTGAAAATAGGACCTCCATTAATTCTTATGTAAGAGTACATAACAAGCTGTAATAAAACACAATTTCTTTCTTTAGAGGAGTCTGCCTTTGTCTAATAGTGACTCAGCATCATCCGACAGATCAATTTTCTCTAAGAGTAGGATGTGGATTTTGCATATCATGCTCTCCAAGGGCACTTCTTGGAAACTGGGGTCACTGCAGCATGGAATTTCACACCACACGTAAGGTCAACTCAATGGCCTCCCAGCGCAGAGACCCACCTCACCAAATCTCATCCATAAGAATGAGGCTGACACCAGACACCTCCAGTTTTCTGTCCTCCTGATCTGCTTTGCTAGAAAGGGGACAACAACGTTCCTTTATATTTTCTCAGTTCTTTCTGAAACCATTAATGTTTCTATAAAGCATCCATAGGGTCATCCCGGTCAGAAGGGACCCCAGAAGGTGTCCGGTCCAGCCTCCTCCTCAAAGATGGGACAGCTGTGAGGTCAGAGGAGGTTGCTCAGGGCTTTATCCAGTCAGGTCTTGAAAAACCTTCCAGAATTTCCAGTTTCTCTGAGGACCGTGTTCCAAATCTTAGCTGCCCTAGCGGTGAAAAAGCTTTCCCTTGTGACCAGTCTGAACCTCTCTTGCTTTATTTTATATCCACTGTCTGTCATTCTTCTGCCATGCACCGCTGTGAAGAGCCTGGCCCCATCTTCTCCATAACCTCCCCGCAGGTCTGGGCAGGCTGCTGTTGGGTGCCCCCTAAGCCACCTCCTCTCCCAACCTCAGACCTCTCAGACCTCTCCTCACGGGGGAGGCACTCCAGCTCGTGCCGTTATGGCATCCTCCTGCTCAACTTCTTGTAGCATCTTTCTGATGGTGGGGGCCCAGAACTGTACAGAGCGTGCCAGATGCAGCCTGACACACGTTGAGCACGGGGAAGCAATCGCTCTCCTCAATCCACCCACTCCTGCTAACACAGCCCAGGGCGCTCTTTGCCTTTCTTATTGCCAGGGCCACCGCTGGCTGGGGTTCAGCTCGCTGTCCACCAACACCCCTAGGTCTGTTTGAGCAGAGCTGCTCCCCAGCCAGGCAGTCTCTGGCCTTTATCATTGCAAACTCCCAAAATCTCTTGATACGAATCCTGCAGGGGTGTCCAGGACACCCTCCCCTTGCCAGCCAGCAGAAATTCCCAGATCTCCAAAGATCATCTGCAAGAGTAAGCCAGGATTAACTTCATAAAGACATAAAGCTAAAATATTACTAATGCGTATTTTTTTCCCCTGGTACCTTTAAAAACAAATGTATTAATTTCCCCCCATTCTTGATCTGAAAATAAGAAGAGCTGCTGTGAGGTGCTCCTTTCCTCCTAGCGTGGTTGTTTATAGTAAAGCGCACTAAGCTTTGATCAGCCACTTATATTTACTAAATTGATTCCAACATCTTTGCCAGTGGGCTGTATGGATTCTCAGCATGAAATGCTCCTGCTCGCTTGAAGTGGCTGAGATTGTCTTTCAATGGAATTTTCCATTATGCTCTGTGCTCTCTCTCTCCAAAGCACAATTTGTTCCCTGGGCAGTACACCTTGTCCAACATAATATGCAGAACCATTTTATATCTTGCTCAATACTTTTGTTTTCTTCCCACGATGCTTTACCTCCATTTATTCTCTTGTCTCAACCAAAGTTTCCTTTTACAGCTCTCTGGCAACAGCACGGAACCTGATATGTTTGTTCACCGCTGTTATGCAGGGCTTTTCCCCTCCCACTCTCTTCAAAATTAAAAGTTCAGAGGCAGTCAAGACTTCTCACTCAGGGAAGATATAATGCCTTTGTCCAAAGGCACTTTCTGGTGTGTTTTTTTTTTCTTAACTGAAAGCTGGAGTGCTAAAATATTGAGGCAGAGTAATCCTGCAGGCATTAGAATTCTGGCCTGAGGAGCCCCTTTAGGAGACTGGTACCATAACACTTTTTTTTTTTAAAACAGAGATGCTCAAGTCTCAAGAGTGGGGACTGGACAAATCAGCACATCTGTGACACAGGAGAAAGGAATCCACATCTCCAAGCCCCATTCTAATGCTTTGCCCATTAGACAGTCGTAGCAAATTGGTGGTTTTCTCCCTTCTTCATGTCAGAGGCCAGCAAAAAACACACAGCCTTCCCCACAGAGCTGCAGCCTGTAAAAGAGCAGGGGAAGATTTACAGCAGACAGTCCAGCAACACAACAGGCAAGAACCAGTGGGGTTGTGCATCCTGCAGCACTACTCACTCAAACATTACACTATTTCCCAAGGAAAAAAAGAGCATTTTTTGTGCTCTTGCTTTATCATATTACTCATTTTTAATCATATCACAAACTACATCTCTATTAAATTAGCAATGTTCAGGTAAAGTACTGAAAAAACACACATGCTTATTAGGGAGCTTTTATCTCTGGTGGTAGTTTACTTCTAAGTGTGATTAACTGTTCGATAATGATACACACTTCAACATAAAGTAGGCTAGCATATTCAAATAAACAGCAACGAAAATAAACTTTTACAGTTAGGCAATATCATGCTGTGGAAATACAGCAGTTTTCAAGTACAAAAAATAGAAAGATAAGAAATTAAAAGAACTGTACTGTTACTGAAGATGTACACCATTTCCCCATGGCAAAAGTGAACAAGTCTGGGGTGATGCACGTTACATGTTAAACTCTACCAGGGAATCTACTATGAAGATCTAACCCCTTTTCTGGCAATGTACAAGTCTCAACTTAAGACTTCTTAGTTAAAAAAAAAAAAAAAAGAAATCCACAAAGCAAGCTCAAACATTTCACTCTCAGTTTTCTAAGTCCACTAGTTTAAAAAGCAAGCAAACAATAACAAAAAAAAAATCCACCTCACTTGAGATGCACTGGATGCAGTTTTTCTAGGAAAAGGAAACAAACAAACCACCAAAAAACCAAAACCAGGCCTCGTGACTGTCTTCAAATGAAAATCTGGCCCCGTAAGCCTGTGTCCTGAGAGGCTCTCTCAGCACACACATTTACATGATTTAGTAAATCAGCACAACCCAGGTATTTTCAATAGAGATCCCGTTAAAGAACCAGGGCTGTGCTGTAACCTGTTCGCCTCCTTAACTGTTTTTCCTTCCTTAGAAGCTGGATAGAACAAGAGCCTCACAACAGCAGATTAACTTTATGACCACAGATATGCAAATTGCCAAAATAATATTAAATATTTAATTAAATACCAGTCTGATTAAATAGTTCAGTTTTAGTATTTCTTACAGGTAGGAACCACTTCATATTTTTCAATCCTCAAAAAAAGCCCTTATACGAGATGTATCCTGTGCCATGTCACACTCTTCCTTTCCTTGGTGCAGTCCAGAGAGCAGCTGTATCTAATTCTGTAAGCACCAGCACAGTAAAGACACACTTGAATTGCTCTTATCTGTCTGCACGTGTTACATTCAAGTTACTGACAGCACGTCTGATCTACAGAAGTAGGCAGTTTTGATCAGGAAGTGTGGCAATAAACAGCATCCTAAAATAATGCAAGGCTGTTAAAAATACAGAAAATTATTAACAGTTCAACTCCAAGCTCATGCATTGAATCCTATGTTATCTGGTGCTTCTTTTTCAAATATAAGAAGAGATGCTGGTATTTCTGGAATCCAAAGACGAGGAGAAAAAAAAAATTATTCAGAGTGTGAAACTAAAAACAAAAAGCTCTCTAGGGCACGTTGGGGACAACAGGCTGCCTATGATCACAGCATTCACTTGGCAGCCACTGCTTACCGTGAAAAGCAACATTACATAATAAGTTATTTTCAGTTTTCTCATTACTAATTTCTTCCCAGTCATCCAATGCTTCCTCATTACTGTCTGCTTTACAGGCATTCACCAGCTGCCACAAGAATGCAGAATACCAGCAGAAGCAGAGAAAAGGCAGGACCCAGTAAGTGACAGTGTCAATAATGGAGTCAGTGACACATTTGTGAACTACAAACAGTAATAAGCGCCAGTATCAGATACCTGCAGATTAATTTTTTTTTAATGAGATGCAAATGGCAAGAACTCTGCAAATATTACAGTTTACTTGTCCCTTTACTTGCTCTGTAAAGGCTGGTAAACCAGCCAAGTAGTAATACAAATGCTTAATTACCTTTTCTGTTAATTAAACAGATGGCTATCACTGTATTCACATTGTCTAGCACCGTCTCCACAGAACTCTGGCAAATTTAAGTGACTCTGTGTTTCAGCCTTACAAAAAAAAAATACACCAAGAACATAAAAGCTTGAAAGTAGGAGTGAACAGATTACAGAAATGCTAATGTATTTTCCTCTGGTATTCCCTTCAGCCCTGTGTAATGAAGATTACAAATCAGGCTGAAGTCAGGTATCTTTATGAACAGAAAAGAAAGCTGAGAAATTTTAAAGTCAAGGAAACACATATTAAGACACGTAATTCTAGAACAGAACCACTGATTCTACAATAGAAGTATTTCTCATACAAAGCCTGCAGTTTGAGCGTAGATAAAAGACATCGTTAGGGAGGATCAGAGCAGTGGAGAGTCCCTCAAGAGGCGTTACAGCTCCCCGTGCAGACCCAGCTGTGTTTCCAACAGGGCTTGCTGCAGTCCCGTTCTGTGGGGGCACTAGGAGTCCGGCGGGGGCTGGCTGTGTGTCCCGCTCCTCGTCTTCAGCTGGGACTGGGCAATATCGGCCAGCGCGCTCTGGATCTTTTCCAGCAGCATATCCCCACGATAAACTACCTCTTCCAGACGGGCAGCTGCTTCGTGATTTTCTTCTTCTAATTGATACAGACTGGCAGCCTTTAAAATAAAAGGGAGGATCTTCAAATATAATACAAAATTGACTTTGCTGCTGAAGGACAGCGATGGAACACAGTGCTCCCTCGGAAAGATTCTTTCTTTAGCCTCCAAATTACTTACTAGCAACTTCAAAGCAACTCACTGTAGGTTGCAGCCTAAACCAGTGCATATCCACGTGGAGTAAAGACAAAAAACCCCCACCAAACAGAGATGTTAGCTTCTTTCACGATATGGCCCTTGGTTCAGTACAGCTTTTCTCAGTGATAAGCGAGTATTTATCCCCCTCCTCGCTCCCTTAATGAAAAGGTGCTCAGCCAGATGTAAGCATAACTTACCTAAAACTTTCTGTTAAATAGCATATTTCAGATGAAACTGTATTATGTAACATTCTTCTTTAATATTTTATTTCAGAACCGAGCTACTTTTCAGTTAGACAAGATTTAGTGAAATAAAACATTTTAAGTTCAAACTATTTTAGTACTTTAAAATATTTACCAAATCTAAAACTACTAAAACTTGTCCAAACTCAATCACAGAAAAAACAAAACAGTTTCAAATTGGTATTTTAAAAAAAGCTGTTACCCAGGTCTATATACAGGTCCTTAAGAAGTCATGGTTAAACTAACTGGAAAATTCTATGCATATATTCCTCTCCTATTCTGCAACTCTGATGTTTTTAGTGGAGGTTAAAGAAAACATCCCCCTACTGGATAACCAGTTCCACTTTCTGGAGACCCCAGCTCTCCCTGCATCAGATCTCACTATGATCAGACCCTGCTCAGTCACGGAAGAAGCCGGTAATTTGTCTGTAGCAGGAAAGCTGCCTTCAGCTATTAAGTACGCAGTTACATGAAATTATGCTGGCATTAATGGGCCCAATTACTATGTTCAGCAATTATTGTGACTAGCAACATTTCCAAATGTAATCTCCCCTGTTTGAAACCAAATGTGATATCACTGTCAAGTTATTGGTATTTGGCCCAGCGGGGACCTCCAGCATCAGTCTTCTGCAAAATGCCTTTGAATAGTTACAGATGGCCAAGCTGGGTGTAAAACCTTCAGGTGATCTTAAAGGAGTTCCAGGGTTCTGAGAGAAACAGCACTCTCTGCATTCTTAAAAAAAAAAACCCACACCCCGACATAAATCTAAAAGTTATAGTGAAAATAGAATAAAAAAGGATGCTATTGAATAGGCAAGATCTGTAGCAAAAAAACCCAGAAAAAAACTCCATAGAGCAGCGCTCTTTGAATTGTGGGTCAAAAGAGTTTTTTGAAAAAGAGAAACTGTCAAGTACTGTGAAAATGTTCACAAACTGCAGCAGTTCAGTTCCTGTAAAGCAGGGAATGAGGTTGTGATACCGGCTGCACCTGCCAATAGCTGCCTGGTCTGTTCCCAGGTTCTCCCTAGAGTACCCGTGGTCTAAAGAGAGAAGGATGAAGAAACAAAAGCAGCCAGTTTGTCTAGGAGGTCTAAAGAAGGACGCTCTATTACTGAAAAATGAAAGAACTGTTTTGTGACAGAGCTGGAGAATTTAGAGGATACCCTACAAACCCTTCAACAACCAGAAACTTTGTGGAAGGACAAAAGGCTTCAATCAAGTATTAGCTCTGCAGCTACAAAATGAAATGCCCTCCTAATGAGTGAGAGAATATGAAAGATTATTGAAGGAAAATGAACCAACAAACCCCCCACAAGACATCAGTACTGTTGCATCTGTTCTATTAATATTTGAACAGCTGGGGGAAAAAAGGGTAGCAGCTTCCATTATTGCAGTATTATGTTAAAACATTTTTAACAGAAAAGTTTAAAATATTCTCACCACATATAATCTTCTTTAGAATCAGATGCAACTTCAGTATTTCCACTAAGCCTATAAAGCACTCACAAGCTATCCTCATGAAAAATTCAGGCTTATATTAAACTCATTTTTCAAGATTACATGGCCTAGAGAGTAAAAACTGTATTTTTAAAAAAGGAAGAAGCTGCCCTCAGTTATATTTTGATATTTTAACTTAAAACACTCTTACCTGCAAAGCTGCTGTTGATTCTTCACTAGGCAAGGAGTCTATTAGAACATCAATATCTTTTGCAGTTCGTGCAATCAATGCCGCAAACAGTTGGGCGTACTCTTTAAAACAGAAAAGTGAGCCCATTCAGTACATTATTAGAAACAAGCACACTGCTGGCTCCTGTTCAGCCCACAGGCCACCAACACCCCCAGCTCCTTTTCTGCTGGGCAGCTCCAGCCACTCTACCCCCAGCCTGGAGCACTGCAGAGGGTTGGTGTGAGACAGGTGCTGGACCCAGCACGTGGCCTTACTGAACCTCCTCCCATTGGCCTCGGCCCATCCATCCAGCCTGTCCAGATCCCTCTGCAAAGCCTTTCTACCCTCCAGCAGGTCGACACTCCCACCTAGTTTAGTGTCATCTGCAAACTTACGGAGGGTGCACTTGACCCTCTTGTCCAGACCACTGATGAAGATATTGAAGAGACCCGGTCCCAGTACCGAGCCCTGGGGGATATCACTTGTGACTGGCCACCAACATTCCTGCTATCACAATCTTATTAAGTACAGCTGAGATCAGTTTATATCTTAACTTCAACCGCTCCTCCAGTTACTAGTAGAATTGTTTGCCGAGCATGAAGCAAAGTACAAATTTCATATCATAGAGCATGCTTTATCAGAAAACGTTCAGGTTTTGTTAGGAGATGTAGGAAGAACGGCTTACCTTCTGTGGGGTTAGCGGGCTGATCCTTGTTGATTGCTGTCTGAATGTTGCTGAAAGAGGCCGGTGGCCCACACTGCTGCAGCACTCCGATGGCGTTGCAGAATTGATCGGCGAGCTGTAAGCGGTAGAGACATCGTTAATTTATTTCACTACTAAACTAATTTCAATTTCATTCTACAACCCGGCGGCCCCTAGGGAGCAGCCCCCTCCTGCACCCCCTCCCGGCAGCGCGGCGGCCGGTGGCGGGATGCGGAACCGCGCCCCCTTACGCTTACACCTGCACACCGGCCCGCGGGCGGGAAGGCCGCGATCCAGCGCCAGCCTTGCCCTCCCACCGGTAGGAAGAACGACAGACAGGCCTCACCGAGTTCACCGCGTCCTGCAACTGCGTTAACCGGTCCGCCATGGCGCCGCCACCCATGAGGCGCCGCGCGCAAGCAGCGCAGCCAATGGGGCGCCTGGATGTTGGGTGGGCGGGGAGGGAGGTGGCGCCGCGCGGGCCTCCTTCCGGTGGGGCAGGGAGGGCAGGGCAGGCCTGGCGCGCCCCCTGCAGGCCCGGAGGAGCCCCTGTCCCACGGGGCCTGTGGGAGGCGGCTGCCGGCCCGCCCCAGTGTCGGCCTGGCTTGGAGGGGGCAGACGGGCTAGAGACCTCCGGGAGTTTCTTCTGGCCGGGCTTCGGGGACGCGGTGGGTGCAGCCACATAACGGGAGCAGTATCTGTTCGCTGGAACAGGCTGCCCAGAGAAGCTGTGGCTGCCCCATCCCTGGAGGGGTTCAAGGCCAGGCTGGATGGGGCTTGGAGCAACCTGGTGTGGTGGGAGGTGTCCCTGCCCAGGGCAGGGGGTTGGAACATGATGATCTTTAAGGTCCTTTCCAACCCAAACCATTCAATGATTCTATATGCTGAGAAACCCTTCTGCAGCTTACAGCTCCCCACTGCTGTGGCACAAACTAATACAACAACAGTGTTTTTTTCTGATGGTGGCATGGTTTGGGTTAGGGTTTTGTTGGCCTGCGTACGTAATCTGGGACGTGGGGCTTCTTACCTTCTTCAGCCTGGTCCGGTGGGAGGTGTCCTTGCCCATGGCAGGGCGGTTGGAACTTGACGATCTTTAAAGGTCCCTTCCAACTCTGACCATTCTGTGATTCTGTGATTCTTCATGCTTCTCTGTTAAAAAGCCAAGTCACAAAAAACTGCTACGCTGCTGAACAAAACCTGTGCGTTTTTGAGGATTTCCAAGAATCATCGAAGCCAACAGGCTCTTTCTCAGATTTCCACGAACTGGTCAGGTGATGGATAGAGCCTGGAATAAGTGAGGATCACAGCACGAGATGAGCCTCTCGCAGGCACCATCTGTCTGTAAATAAGCAATTAGAAGGCTGAGCTGTCAGTAGCAAGTGACCGAGGTCTCGCTCAGGGAGGTCAGCCAGGACAGCGGCAAATGCTAAACTTCACAGGCTTTTAATATCTTGTGGATTTTGAAATTGCAGGAACCTCCCTGAGCAGAACAAAAATAGCCTCAGCAAACTAGATAACCTGATGGAGAAAGGCTGCTTTCCTGAGCGTGGTAGGGAAAGGTGGGGACGGGAGCTTACACCAATTTATTGGAAATATCTATAAACATGGACCAACACACTGAATTTTACTGAATTTTTAGAGTTGGAAGGGACCGTAGAGATCATCTAGTCCAACTCCCCTGCTGAAGCAGGATTGCCCAGAGCATGTTAGAGCATGTTACTCAGGACGGCATCCAAGAGGGTCTTGAAAATCTCCAGAGAAGGGGACTCCACACCCTCCCTGGGCAGTACACATCTCTGTGCTCTTCTGATGCCAGACCCACAGCTTCCTCTTGCATTTGATTTGGGAACCAGACTGAAGGAAACTGGGGAAAAAAATTAAACAAAATAGGGGTGATTGTACAAGGCTTTTTAGAGTCTAGGTTATGATGTAGGTTCATAAATGAAGCCCAAACAAATTGAAAACACACATCCGTTCCCACAAGACAGACTTTTCATTTGCTTCCTGTTTTCTCCCATCATGTGCCCATGAATCACCTCCACAGCCAGAAGCACCTTGGACACACACCAACAAGCATCTGAAGTGTTTATAAGGTGAAAACTAATTGCAGCTTCATTAAAAAAAAATAAAATTCAACCCTCCTCACTTCACAGAATAAGGGAATTGTCAGCGTTGGAAGGGACCTTCTAGAGACCATCCAGTCCCACTCCCCAGCCAAAGCAGGGCTGCCCAGAGCACAGCACTCAGGAGCATCCAAGTGGG
>JAOQGH010000001.1:72199194-72214408 GCA_025769975.1 Gallinago jamesoni | reverse complement strand
CTCTCTTGAACTGGGGAGCCCAGAACTGGACACAGGATTCCAGTTGTGGCCTCCCCAGTGCAGAGCAGAGGGGGAGAGTGACCTCCCTCCACCTCCTGGCCACGCTCTTCCCTACGCAGCCCAGGATCCCATTGGCCTCTTGGAGAGTTTACCATCCACCAGGACCCCCAGATCCTTCTCCTCAGAAGCGGACCTGGAAACCCTCCCCGAGCTCCTCACCCGTCCCGGGAAATCCCACAGGGCGGGCGCGGCCCAGGGGGTTCAAAGCCGCCGGGGGAAGCAGCAGCGCCGCCGCCTCAGGCTCCCGGCGCAGGTGGGTGGCGGGGCCAAGCCGGGCCCGGCCCGGGAGGCGGTGCTGAGGCGGCGGGCGGGTCCCACTGAGCCGCTTCCCGGGACACGCCCGGCCCCCCCCCGCCCCTCCTACCCTGCTTTCAGTCTCGTCTTCCCGTTCCCTCCGCAGCGCCATGCCGCTCTTCGCCCGCGCCCTAGTGCTCTGGGGGCTCCTGGGGGTTCTGCGCCATGGCGGCGCCTCAGGTGAGCGCGGGCTGGGGGCCGCGGCCGCCATTAGGGAGCGGCCGGAGGGGCGTTTGGCAGGGCTGGTGGAGCCCGGCTTGTGGCGCCCGGCTTGTGGCGGGGGTGAGGGCGCTTTTCGCCCGGCGGGTGTCTAGCAGGACGGAGGGGAAGGGGATTGTTGCGGGGAAGGGCCTGTAGAGCCGTTTTGCGGGGGTGGGTGGGTGGGTGCGTGCGTGGGGGGCGACCTGGTGCTGCCTGGGGGGTCGGGCGAGAGCGGAGATCAAAGCAGAGATGCAGCTGTCTGCGGAGCTGGAGCAGAGTGAGATATTCGTGTTTGTCTTAATCTTTGATATGGACAGGGAGCATCCATTACCCCCTCCTATTTCTTCCCCCTTTCCCCCCCTGCCATCCCCCCCCCCCGCCATTTTTTTTACAGCGTCATTTCTATCACTTAAAATTAGTCGAGTGTCTCTCCCTAAGAGTTAAACTGTGCAGAGATGGGTTAAAGGCTGGTGAGTCTGGCGTGGAGCTGTATTCCTCCTGAGGAAACAAGGTGGCAGTTGCTGCAAATGAGTTTGTGAGAAACGGTACAAGGTTAATAACAGGATTTTTTTTTTTTTTTTTTTTCCAATCTGTGAATTGTGGCTTGAAAACCACTGTCCCTATAAAACTCGAGAAAATGAATGAAACCCCTTGAAACTTGGTTCCTAAAATTACTTGTTGGCCATGTTGATGTAATCTGACTTTATTTGGCATGGGCTTTTTTTGTAATTCCCTCGTGTGGCATGTGGCTAGAATAGGTGTCCAGAAGTAAGTGTGCTTTAATGACTATACCTTTTGAAGATTTAACAGTTGCTTACTTTTTTTCTAGTTAAACTCTTACCTGTTGAAACAAAGGAAAAAAATAAACATTTTCCTTTCAGATATAAGCAAGCAACCTCTTATGGTAGGGCTGATATAAACCTCTTCTTAGTTTTTCTCTATTTTTAAAATTGCCTCTAACGATGCTACCTTGCCCAAAAGGGGAAATTTACTCTTGGGATGCTTTGCCAGGCTGCAGGGCAGCATTTGGATGCAGTCTGAAGCATGGAAGGTTTCTTCTACCTCTCCACCCAACATCCCCGGTCTCATGCCTGATATCTTAATGCAGAGCCGAGTGTTCCCTGCTTCTTGCAGGCTCTAGAAGCTTAGACTTGGCACCTGATGGTGGCAAGCAAGTGTGAGAACGAAGACTCAATATTATTAGATCTTAATTGTTTATATTAAAAGATGTCAACAAGCAGTTTGTTTCCCTGGCTTGATTGAAAATGAGTCACCTGTTGAGTCATCTATTTTTTGATTTTATTTTATAGTATGTAAAAAGGCATATGGGAGTAAGCTAACTGCTTTGCCTTGAAGGAGCCTGGTCTGTATTTTCTTGGAGTTCAGAGGGCGGAGGGGGAAAGGATTTTCCTTGTGAAAAGCTAGTAAGTTGTGTAATTTGTGTACCAATGGCTAGTTGATCATTAGGCCCTTTAAACAAGGACGCTTACTTAATGGTTCACTTATTTGAAATTTTCTTGTGGTTATTCAGTCTTGGACTCCGAGATCTGCAGGGAGGGGATTGTTACCTTTCAGGGAGGCCCCCCTTGATGAAGCAGGAGTGCAACTGGCCTGGTGTGCTACATCCAAACCAGGTCCTTTAGTGTTGGAGAAACCAAAGTGAGCTTGTAGCGCAATCAGGATTGAGCAGCGCCCTTTTCATAAAGGGACCTTATCTGGATGAGCTTAGTTTGTGCTAGCTGTTTGGTCTGTGCAGAGGCAATATTTTAAAACAAGAGGTGTGGATAATTGGGCAGTTGGTCACTTGCATCTTGAAGTGCTACAGCCCAGATGCACAAATGACATCTTAACAGTGCCAGCAGTGTGACTGAGGCCACTGACTGAGCCAGGCTGTGTGTTCTGGCTGTTAATTGAAGTGGATTATCATGACGATAAGCAGGTGAGATAGGTACTTCTTCCTTTACTTTTTATGCTATAGAAGACCTCATGACATCTAAATTGGTGAACAGAATGGTCTTCTGGGATGGGAGTGGTACAGCTGGTGACAAACCACAATCTGCGGCACTACTTGCTTTAAGCATCAAACTTGAAGCATGAGTCTCAGTACACATGCAATTAAAGTTTAGAAGCTTTCATAGGTTGTTTTATGGGAGTGGAGTGGATGGTGTCTTTATTTTGGGGTTTACTTGTGTGGGAAGATAGAGGCCTTGCAGCAGGACTCTGCTATGTATCTGTTTATGCACGGCCTTACAGGTCTGATACAGTATAGCTCCTGGCTTTATTCAGTTAAATGTGTACCCGGTTTTCCCCACTCTAACCAGTTTTCAGTTTGAGCTTGCTTTTCATCTCCATTAAACGTCTTCATATGACTACTTGTCATACTCCCTGCATTGGAGGGTTCTTCTTAAGTCTTGAAACTTACATAAGGTTATTCTGCGTATCCCCTGTAATCTGGTTGGCACAGAGTAGAAGTGCATTTTCTCTGGTTGCAGAGAATCTCTTTGCCCGAGGCAAACATACTCTTTGAACACAGCTCTGTAGGTAAAGACTATTCCTGCATGGGCAGCAATGGCGTTTCTTCAGTTGTGTTTCTTAAGAGAAATTGGACTGCTAGATGCCATCAAGAACCTTGTTTACTGGTGATGGGCAGTGACACTTGTCTACTGAAGCCAGCGATGTGATTTACCTAAAGCATCAAATGGACAGAGAGCTTAGCACTGAGTCAGCGGAATGGAAATGGTTCGAGCTGGCTGTTGCTTTTTGGGAAAACTGTATGTCGCAGTGAAGGGATGATAAATGCTGAGCCTCTGTAAAGTTGACTACCTTGTTTCTTAAAGAATAAGGACCTTTCATCCCAGGAGAGCTCAGATGTCTTTACTGATTTTGCCCTTCATGTGAGAAAAAGATGCAGTGTGGAATGACAGAATGGACTGTTCTCCAGCTCTCTTCATCAGCTCTCTTTCATATGCTGGAATGTCTGTTCTGGTATTGTCAGAGCTAGCACACCAAGTAATACATGCTCAGTATTCCATCTCTGTGCTGTTCTTGCCCAGTTTCAATAACGCTGACTTCCTTTAATGATGTTTTCAGTTGATAAACTCTGTAATAGTGAGGGTGCCTCTCTTGTATCTAACCCCAAACAACTCCGACATGCAGTGGTTATTATACTTCTCCCTACAAGGCAAAGAAGAGAGGGGGCAGCCTGTCATCTTCCAAAGTATTTCCAGACCTCCACTGTTTGAAGCAAGTGAGGCAATTAAAAAAAAAAGGCTGGGAAGCCTACATTTTGTTCCTGGTTCTGTTGCTGATTTGCTGGGTCAACTACCTCACTTCTGTGCCGTTGTCTTGCTGTATGTGCTGCTGAACCTGCAGTGCTGTTTGGTGTGCCACCTTCAGCGAGATCAAGCAAGCCCAAAGACACAGCTTGTATGCTGTGGCCAGTGTTATGTGTTCACGGAGGTCTCAGTATCTGCCTTTCAAAGCATCTTTGACAACCCTCAACTCTGTATGGCTCAGCTATTCTGATGCCTGTCTGAGAACCTGTGATAACAGTGGGCCTAATGAATTGCGAGTGGGTTTGTCTTGCTCTCCGTGCTCTCCTGCCTCAGGCACCACCAGTGACTCTGTCAAATGACAGGAAAAAGAGAAAGCTGGAAAAGTGCCATAGTCTGTGGCCATGTAGCAATTGCTCTTCCAGCAAACTTCTTCACAGCTCTGTGGTGCTTGTGAGCTCTCCTTTTAGTCATCTTTCGAGCCTGCCTAGAAGTGTGGTTCAAGGAGGCTGTGAACAACAAGCTGAAAATACTTGTCTGATGGATGTAGCCAACCTTGTTCTTCACCCTGAATCTATGCTCTTCTGTCCAGACTTTGGTTTCAAATGTATGTCACATGCACTGTTCTGGGAGCAATTATGCAAACAGTAAAGCTATGTAGAACACCGTGCCTTCATTTACCACAGAAATTAAAATTGAGAGTCTCATGATCATGTTGAAGTAGTGGCTGCATATCTTGCTGACAAATCTGTTCTTATTTATGCAGAGGCCTCTGGGTACGAGTACAGAGTGGAGGTGAGAAAGAAGACAAAGCAATGCAGTTGTGTTAGTTTTTTTTTCCCCTTGATGTAGAGCATAGAGAGGATATATATGGTTTCAAGTTTTTTCTTAAAAGAACATCTGAGTGTGAACATCTTGTAGTTCAGGAAATTGTGCTGAAGTTCTTAAAGATCAAAGAAAAATATTTTTCCTGCATGCTAAGCTTTCACTCCGAATTTCTGAGTGCATAGTTGTATAGATGTCTGTGCTTTTTGAATGCTCTTTTTTTTTAGCATTGGTACTGGTAGTTGTATTTCTGGTAGACCTAAAGAGCTAAGGAAGAAAGAGGTCTTGTGAAGGGGAGGACACCTGAATGCTGCCCAAGGGATTCTACCAGAGACTGAAGAACACAAAGCTTTTTTTTGTAGCTCTGATTTTTACATTATTTACTGTTTGAAAACTTGGGGTAGAAACTCTTTCTAGCTTAGTATAAACTGCAAGTGATGGGACAAAAAAATTGAGACTTTTTTTCTTCCTCCTAGGTTTCAGCTGGGGTTTTATTGTTGACATAGTACTGGTATTAATCGAATTTTTGAGGTGAACATGTAAGGATTGAAGTTAGCAAGATGAGATAACTTTGTGAGGTGAGTGGAGGAGGCATAGGGGTAGGAGCTCACCTCTGTTTACATATCATCAAGAGGCCAAAAATGCCAACTTTTGGCAGGGGAGAGTGAAGAATAACAGGAAAGGAGTTACAGAGTACCAGATGCGGATTTGGATGAGAAGACTATATACCTTCCCTTTTTGGGTGGGAGATCACCCCAGTCACCAGCAACAGTGTATATAGGATGGTGCTGTTGATTACTCTGTGCTTCTGTTGGAGTACTTGATGTTATCAGCCCTTTGCAAGAGGCAACTGTATTGAGGAAGTACTGTGTATGTGTTCAGGCTTGGTAGGTTTTAGGTGTGTGTGCGTGCAGGGGAATTCAGGGAAAAACCTGAAAGGCGTTGTGCATGCTCTGCAGGCATCTAGTCTACCTGCTAACCAACAGCAAAAGAGAGTCTTGTGGCTTCTGTACAGCTGCTTCTCTTTCCTCCCTTGACATCCTCTGTCCCGTAAGAACCCGGCACAGGGAGAAACCAGGCTTTCTTGCAGGACTTGAATGACAAGGCAAAGCCAGTTCTCAAAGATTCTCTTATATCCTAGATCATGTGGTTCTCTTTAAATTAAAATGACAGTGGATCATGAGGCTATGCTTAGCATAAGAAGAAGTGGTCTTTATTGCGTCTTGAAAAACGTAGTCAGATTTTTAGATACAAAAATTGGGGTCCAATAGTCCTAATAATTAAGAATAGTGTGGGAGCAGAAGACATATATGAAATAGCTGAAAGGGGGTAAGTATACATATGTAAACTACATATCTGATATACAGATCTGTTATAGAAGTTGACTCCAACTCCCATGGTTTGGGAATTCACCCAGGCAGCCTACCTAAGAAGGTATTGTGCAAGTTGGCTGGCTAATGCAAGCACACTCTCCTGGATTTGCCAAAGAGCAAGTAATCCTTAGTATCCTTTCTTATTTACTCTACTGAGTGTTGCTTGCTGTTAATTGCATTAGCTGGTGAGCTGCAGTGAGTGTCTGTTGCTGATGTGCTCAGCTGTATCAAATACTGAGCTCATGGCAGGAAGTCCTGCCCCATAGTGCTTAGGCAAGTCTCAGGCTGCACGGCTGGTTCTCTGGCTGGATCTGTTCTTGTAGGTATAGCTCTGTGTATAGTAGTCTCTGAAACCTTAATACAGCATACAGGATGAGATTTGCATAAAAGAATGTCTTGCTTTGTTCCCAGATGACTAATATTGGACTACTGGAAGCTTCCAGGCTCCCCTTGATAATTGTTTCCCTTTGCACAAAAAAAAAGAGTCTTCCTTTATTTTTCTCTTGTAATGCAGGTCTTCTTGAGCTCTCCTTGGGAAAATTCAGAAATGTGCTACTTAACCAGACCAATCCAGTGGAAGCTGTAATCAGGAACGTTGCAAGCAATGTGACTGTTGTTATTTTTCAAGTACATGCCCAGCAAAGCGATGTGGTGATATCCTTTGATAAGGTATGGTAAAACTGTCACTTCCCTTCTTAAGTGCTACTTTTCTTTCAACAAAGGAGTGGGCTCTGGTACGTATAGGAATATAGAACTGAAGTTATATAAATAATATGAATATCTTACCTGCATGGCTCTTAGTGTTATTTTACTTCAGAAATCCTTTCTTATGGTTATTGTCATAACTGCTATTTTGGAGGACGGAATGCTAAAGGAATTTCTGACCTGGCTTGAAAATGTTTCAAGGCTCTTGGTGGAAGTGGTGCTTTTGATATGTGACTGCTGACTACCATCCATCAGCTTGTAAAATTAAAACCAGATTCGTAAGTCTTTGCCAGATACCTTATACACTAAACATGATCACTTTGGGATGTTTAGTTGTCTGCTGTTTATGTGGCTTGGATCTAGTCACTGCAGACATGTGTCCTTGTCACACCAGCTGCTTGTCCTGAATTTAATTCTACTTTGGTTGCATATGGAGAAATTCCTCCATGCTACGCTACTTCTAGCCAACAATATAAGTGTTCCTGCTACTATACACTAGCCTCAGCTTGTCCCACTGTTACTGGGATGCAGTCTTACATACTGATTTATATGGTGTTGTGAGGCTCTAAGTAGTATTTGAGCGGAACATAGACTAAGGTGAAGATGGTAGATGGAGATCTAACAGCTGACACCCAGTTTCTCTCTCCCCATTAGTGTTTTCCAAATGAGAGCACACTGAGTGCCAAGAAGTACCCTGGGAAGTTGGAGGTGAACAGTCTGTAGCACCAGTCACTCAGCTGCTCAGTCTTCTTTGTACTGGTGAAATAGCAAGGATAGCAGGGCTAAGGCATTACTATTCAGTAATTCACTTGCCTATTCAGTCATTGATTACCAGTGGTAGAAGTTTTTGCTATCAGTTCAGACCCTCTTTGCATTCATGGGCCTTACCAGGTCAAGGACAGTGGTGCATAGATACTGCTGCACTGCTTTTAGGGCTGGCCTGCCTCTGCAAGGGTTGCTTTAGATAACTGTGGTTGTCCTTGGCAAAAGCACATTTTCCACGCTAAAAAATAGATTTGAGTGGAGGTTGTTGTAGCTGTGTGAGTGTGATAGTGCCATTGATGCCTGGTCTTTCCTCAGGACCCCTGGTTCTGAAAGGGATGGTGCTGATGGGCATTGGGTTGGTAGCTGATCTGGCCCAAAGGACTTGTATGGCATGGTGAGAGTTAAGCCAGCTGCCATACAGTCATTTCCATTCTGGTGGAGATAGTGAGGTGTTTCTGCACTTTGGTTCCCAGAAAGCCCTTTTCTTTGTGAGGGATATTCCACCCATTTTACACCTTTATTAGTCACTCCGTTGCTGTATAGCAGTAGACGTCAACTAGCTAGATTTCTTTTCAATTTGCATGTTAGTATTAAATCTTTAATAGTCTCAAACTTATCTCTTGGGTTTTTAAGCCTGAACTAGGCAGCGTGGGGTGTCAGAGGCCACTTCTTTTTGTGCACCTCTGAACTATCAGCTAGTGAAGGGCTGAATGCCTCATCTGCAGCAACTGGAACTGAAATGTGTGCCCTACAGGTTTGTGGCAGGAATATGACTCCTGTGCAATACATCAAGCTGTGGTGGAAATCTTAAGAAGAACTGCTTGCTTATATTTGTTTCTGTCCAGAATCCGTCTGTGAACAGCTCAGGAACCGGAGTAGACAAAGGACTGGTTTCCATCCTTCGGCCTCAACAGACCGTATGTACGTGGTACCTTCAGTCACTGCGTGCTAGCCAAGTGCTCAGCACGGCTATCTCCATCCCATATATGGAGAAAGGTAGGTTCTTACTCCTTGTTCAGGGGAGCCAGCTCTGCTTATTACAAGTCAACTGTGAAATGAAGGGTTGACCTTTCAGAGGTGATGTTCTTAAATGGTGCGAGCATGATGGAGATGCCCGAAATTCTTTCGTAATGGGATGAAAAAGTATAGGATGTACAGTATGGTCTTGTCATGACTTCAGCCTTAGAGTAGAAAACTGCTGTGATCTGTATCAGGACCTGTCTTAGACTGCAGTGAAACCACTTGAGGTGTTTGCAGGACTAGAACCTGACAATTGGATGTGCTCAGCAAGCAGACTGTGCCTGCTGAGGTCTTACAACTCTTTTCATGCTGTGTAAGGGGGAAGTAAAAACTACTACAGTTATCTTTTCTTTGTTCTAGATCCTATTCCTGGAGGCTGCAATCTAGAATTTGACTTGGAAGTGGATCCAAATATTTACCTAGACTATACGTTGGTTGATATACACCTCAAATTTGCCCCAGCAAACTTAGGATATGCCAGGTGTGTGCAAAAACTTCAGAGCACGGAGCAGGACCTCCTTTTTTCCTTTATTTGGCCAAGGTCATAAAAAAAGATTCTGCTGGAAAGACTGACCGTCAAGCTGCTCCAGAAATCTTGTTGGCTGCAACAAGCCAAGAAGTAATTGAGGAAAAGGAGGAGGGAGAGAGGTAACACGAAGAGAGATAAGGGCTGAGAGTTACATTTTTGTGGGAGAGGTTATGCAGCTTCAGATGCACAGTCAGCAAATGTTGGATCTTCCCATTCCTCATGACTTAATCCAAGGAGCAGTTGTGTGTTATAGCTGTTTTATTCTTTCACTGGTACTGAAGCATGCCAGTGACTTGAAGTCTCAATATTGAGCAAAGTTCTAAGTTATAAGGCATTATTTCCTGAATGGTGCTTGATGTCACAGGTGATAGACAGGGAGTGGGGAATGTTCAGAGCTGTATGTGTAGCATGCGTGGCAAACCAAACAGTGATGCTATGATCTTTGGCTGTTGTGACCTCTTGGAATTCTCATGCTGGTTCCTTAGGCAACTTGTAGAAAGCCTCTGTATATGTAAAGGCAGGTACCAGCACAGGGTACTGCTGGCATCAGGGTAGTTAATGCGTAGTACTGCTGCAGTCTGTGTTCACAAAAATTTACAGTCTAGTTTGGAATTAGTTGCTGGTGCTAACTTCTAAAGAGTAGGAGCAAAATACTGCCAACTCATACAGGTAACTTCTGAAAACTAATGTTAAGATCTGTGGGCTTGTTCTGGGCGTGTAGCTGATCTCTTTTTTTTTTAATTGTAGAGGAGCAAACCCACCATCCTGCGATTCAGGGGCTGGTCAGAACTCCAGATGGCGACTGCGTTATGATGTCTACCAGTACTTCTTACCAGAGAATGATCTTTCTGAGATGGTGCTCATGAGCCACATACGGAAGATGTCCGAGGTGCAAAGTATCAGAGCTAATGGCATTAAAGTAAGTCTGAAGCACGGGTGTACCAGACATGTGGCAGTGGCACTACCTTAAGCACAGAGGAGGAGAAAACTTATCTTCCTTGAGTGATAACATAGAAGCCGGAAGCATCAGCAGCTTGCTTTACTTCTATCTGGGATTTTTGTCTAGGAAGTATACAAAGTGAGTGAGCATGCAAAATAGTAACTACTGTCTCTTGGAACAGAGAGGACTAGTTAGCACAGCCTGAAATGTGGCAGAATTGAGGCATTTTGCAGCGGTCTCTGATATTAGGTAGATGTTATTGACTGTCTGTGAGATGTTTCTGTGTCTTGCACCCTTTTCTTAATCAAGCTCTTAGTGCAGTGTCTTCCTGCTTGCTGAATACTGCTTCAGCCACAGTGCTGCTTCAGTGATGTTGAGGCCAGCTTGCCTGTAGCAATACTGCCACTGGGTACCTGTAAATCCAGAAGTTGAGCCACTTTAGACAAAGGTAGACACAGTTGCCTACAGTGCCTTATAGATGCTGAGGATTGGCATCCTCAGATGCTGGGAATTGGGCAGGGAATACAAAGAAGAGAGGAAGGGGGAGAGTGTAGTGGAACTGGTCTAGAAACGGGCCCCATTTGGAGTGGCTTAAAGAGCTCTGATGTGCAAGACCATACCTACCCCCCAGCAAAGAGACAGAGGAGGGGGAATCTCAGTGGCCATGGTCTGTCTGGCCTTGCTAGGGAGTAGAATGGCAGCCTTGCCTGCTTCAGAGGCCAGACCTGGGTTAGTAGACTGACGGGAAATGGAACTGTGTCCTCAAGTGTGGAGGAGCAAAACCTATGAGTGAGAGAATCTTCTCCCCTGTCAGAAAACATATGTAATGTTCAGTAATGTTGGAGGAAGTGTAATCTGTCCAGTAAACCTTTAATGCTTCAATTGGTAACACTGAGAGAGTTCAGAATGAGAGAGCTCTTGCCTGCTGTTCTTGCTGATCATCATCTCTGAGCTGCTGAGTGTTCCCTCAGCCGTATGAACACATCGATATGCCAGCAGTGACAAGAAGTTCCTTGCAATTAAAATATTTGTTACTGTTTCAGATGCTTACGCTGACAACTGATGACAAGACCAACGTCTACTTTTCTGCCCTTCCTGGTCAAGGGGTGATCTACAATGTCATAGTATGGGACCCTCTGTGGAATACCTCAGCGGCATACGTACCGGTGCATACGTATGCCTGCAGCTTTGCTGACCTAGTGGATAACTGCTCTTCTCTCAGTAAGTTGGGACTTGTATGTCCTTGCCAACTGATTTGAAGCTTGTTGTGCTCCTACAGGAGATAGTCACTTAAAATAGGCATGAAGATAATGCCACCAATAGTGGCTAGTAGTCATGCTACTTTCTACGAAGCTGTATGCTGATAGAGCTTGAGCAGAAGAAGACCAAAGCTGTCACTCCCGTTATGACTGCAGAAGGGACAAGAATAAGAGGTAGAAAATGGTTCATGAAATAAGACTTGTCCTCGTGATTATTTTCTTATTATATACTGTAACACAAGTAGCTGTTGTCAAACTTGGTGTTGTCTTACGACAACAAGAACAAATTATGTAGTCTAAGATTCTTTTTTCTACCAAGATAACTGTTAGTTCAGGCATTGTGGATCTGCTCACATGGTGTGTCTGAAGGAGTGGCAGCTATTAAGCTGTCAGTAGACTCAGTGGCAGGACCCTGGCCATACCATAGTCTCATTGTTGGAACTGCTAGCTGGAATGCTCTAGTAACCCTTTCTTTCTCCTTGTAGGCAAACTCTCTACCAAAGTATTCTTCACAGCTCTTGCTGCTCTTGGTCTCTTCACTTGCTTTTTTGGACACAGATTCTGGAAAACAGGTACTAAATGTTGGGGTGGTTTGTTTTTTTTTTTCCTCTTAAATTGGGTTGGAATTTCATAGATGTAACTTGCTGTAACTTAGAATGGTGGTGTTATTACGAAGATTAACTTGGTACTGATTACGTGCCAATTGAGTCCACTGCTTTGCCTCTACAGGATCAGATTTTTAAGTGCAGAACAAGAAGTTTCTGGTATGCAAAGAACAGAAATGTAGAGCTGGGGTGCATGCTGGGCAATATAAATATAAACGTGTACGTTTCTGACTACTTGAAGTGCTTGAGGGCACCCCTCTCCAGGACAAAGTGTTGTCTGGCTTTCCTTTTGTGCTTCTCAGCCAGTGAGTCGAGATGTCTCTTCCCTGTTGTAACAAAAAGATATCTGAAAACGTGCTGAAGCAAGCTTGGTATGAAGTGTATGACAGCATGTATACTAAATCTTCTTTTCTTTCTTCTCTAGACTTACTCTTCATGGGCTTCATATTTGCAGGATTCTTCTTCTTTGTATTTATTACAAGGGTAACTGGCCTTGGTTATGATGGTGAGTAGATGTGTTGGGTTATCCCACACTCCTACCAAAATATTGTTGTTTATGAATCCTTTAAGTAAAATCTCAGTTGTGCTTCTTGGCCAGCCTTGGAAAGGATAGGAGGATGATACCTGGGTGCTCGGACTGAGTTCTCATTATCATAATTGTTGGGCACACAACAGAGTAGCTGTTGCTTCCAACATGAAACAGTGATGCAGAATTAGTTGACTATAAAAGACAAATCAAAGTATCTATCCAAGGAAGATACAGGTTTTTAAAACTCTGGAAATTTGCAACATAATTCTTTTCTAATGGATGGATCTCAGTTTCAGGTCAAATGCAAATTTTATCTGTAAAATGGAGTGGAATATCTGCCTCCTGCTTGTTAGGCTAGCAAGAATAAGTTCCTTCTGCCTTTGTCCTACCTTGTAGTTACATAGCGCACGTATATCAAAAAAGTAACTGCCATGGGAACTCAAGGTACTAATGAAAGCAGCAAGACTTTCATTCCAGTCCTTCAGCGTATCCTCAGTTGCAGACTGGAGTCTATGTGAAATCCATAAAGCAAATACTGATACTCTTGGATTTTTTCAGAAAGTTTTAATTGGATAACAAAATCGGGCATGTAGGTAAAGCTGCTGAATACATTATTGCAGTAACTGAAGATTTCAGAGAATTGGAATTTCCCCTTTTCTTTTTCAGTGCGTCTGATTTTGACAGCAGTAGCTGGAATTCTTGGAGGGCTCTTCCTGGTTGCAGCCTGGTGGAGATCTGGCTCTGTCCTACTCTGTATGTTTATTATTGGACTCGTGCTGGGATTTCTCTTTTCATCTACAGTCTTCTTTACTCCACTAGGTATGCACTGAAATACTTTGCTGCGAAGGGCTGGCTATTGAGTGATGAGTTCCTGCTGTATTACAGGGACGCTGCAAGGCTCTGGGATGAATGCCACCGTCTGGTTTATTTTAGTGTTACATATAACTTTCCCTTTCCAGTGTTGGGAGGAACAGAAATGTATCTGAAGCCTTCTTCCAGCTGTGCTGTAATTAAAACTACTTAAGGAATCAGTGCTGGGAGGAAAAGGAGACTGCTTATTCTGCAGAAAACTTGCTGAGGCTCTTCCTACCTAAGCTGTGTGCCATCTCAGCAGCCTGTGACACAGCTCTGCTCCAGGCGAGCACTTCCTGTCTGTCTTGTTCTCTAACCAGAACAAGTTACAGTAGAAAATTTGCGGTCTGACATGGAGTTTTCAGGTGTTAAATCATTGTGGATCAAGAGGAGCTCTTGCCGTTACCATTCACCATTCTACAGTGCAAGGCACTGGGAGCACTGCGCTGTAAAAGTCAAACTTCTATTTGCAGCTGGATTGACATCATCAGGGTCTTTGGAATGACTTTGTTATGAGAGAAACAACAGACAAACTTCTTAAAAGCAAGCAAGGCTGCAGAGCTGGAATCCCTCTGGGACGTTGGAGCTTCAGCCACACTGCTTTCTCTATTGCAGTTGTAAAAATTCTTCTCCTTATGATCCCTTGGGGCAGTATTTCATTGTACAGTCATCTGAGTTTGACTCAAGCCACAATTTTCTGATAATCTGTGCACTCCCTGGTTGTTCTTCATTAAAGTAAAACAGCGACTCGGCTAGGGGTCAGCTTGTCCCCTTTGTTTAGTTGATAGACCTTAGAAAGCAGGGGAGCAAAATAGTGTTTGTGCACCTTCGTTACTCTTCCTAAAGCCGGAAGAGTTTGTTTGCCTTGTGTGTTGTGTGGTGGCTGCACTTGCTCTAGACTCTAGAGTCAAACGTGCATAGAGGCAGGTTTTTAGATTATAGACCTATCTCGGCAATAGAGTGGCTTCTCATTGCATGGAAGTACTCTGGTACTTTTCCTTCTTATCAAATAAGTAACGTGTGCTTCATCAGAAGCCTCTTGTTTCATGGAAAAGATCTGTTGTTCCAATTTTGAGTACAGGACCTATACTCAACTGAGACAGTCTCTTTCTGTTTTTGAGTGACTGTGTTACAATGCATCTTAATCAACATTTAAGCTCAAAAGCTAAGCTTGTCAACACTCTACTCGCTATTTCTGGATGCACACAATCTTTGGGGAAAAAGCTTGTCCCCAGCCACTTAGAAAAAAAGGATACGTATTGCTAACTAGTAAATCACTTGTGGAATTATGGTGTCTTTGCAGGAGACTACAGGGTCTTCCGTGATGATGTTGTGTTCTGGGTGACCTTTTCTTCTGTAGCCTTGATGATTCCAGTGCTTTTTGTTGGCTGTCCAAGAATTGTAAGTAATCCACAGTGTTACCTCAGGAGGAGGGAGGAAGGGGTCTCAGACTTCTTAATGCAAAATGCAGTTCTGTGGAATATGTAGAGAAGACTTGGCACAGCTTCATGAAGCTTAGGACAGGACCAGCTCTAGGGAATTCCTCTTAAGCCCTGCTTGTGCTAAGTGGTCTGTGAGCAAAGGAATGACTCTTTGCAACGTTGCACATAGCATCCACAGACACTTGAATTTAGTCAACTTCTGCTGTCTTAAGATGTCTAACAGGTGTGTGCAGCCAATTCCTTGTAGAAGAGCTGATTAAAAAATACTGCCTTAAGTAGGGGAGGAATAAAGAGCTTATCAGTCTCCCAAAGCTGTGGGTTTTTTCTCCCCCTTTAGCTGAACATACTGGCCTCTGGAATAGTGGGCTCCTATGCTGTGATCCTAGCTATCGCTTGTTATGTCTACACAAGTCTTGCTTACATCACCTTAGACCTACTCAGAAGGATCCTCAATGATTACTTCAGCAGAGCTTACACCAATGTGCCGTTCCAAACAAATGGTGAGTACTTCTCTTACAACTTCTTTACTACTTTTTCTTTTTT
>JAOQGH010000001.1:72188786-72199094 GCA_025769975.1 Gallinago jamesoni | reverse complement strand
TGCAAAGGCACCAACCTTCCAGCAGGTGTTATGTGACAAAGGCCCTTGTGAAAGGTGCTTCTTAGGCTTGGACTGCCACCTTTGCTGATGCGTTTGCAGAGCGAGTAGTCAAAAGGGCTAGTACGGTGACTGAAGAGACTCATCTTGACTCCCTGTGTATTTTTCCTTTGCATGGGTATATTCGAGGCACGTGAGGATGCAGAGACAATACTTCATTCCTTTCCGTCACTAAACTTGTTCAGTGTTTGTGCTTGGGAAAGGAAAGAATGTTCTGCTTTGATACAGGAATCTGTTTGTTTTCTCTTTCTCAGACTTCATTATCCTGTCGGTGTGGACAATGCTGGCCCTCAGCGGAGTAACTGTGCAGCTTCGCCGAGAAAGAAGTGAAGTGCCCTTCCCACCACACCCCTATGTCACCTGGAAGCAAGAAAGGGAGCGAAGAAGCACCAACGTCTTAGACCCGAGCCATCATATACCTCCCCTAAGAGAGAGGATCCATAACAAGATACTACATATCAAAGAGTTTTTTCAGAAGGAGCAGCCGGCTGGGGAAAGAACTCCGTTGCTTCTGTAGCCCACCAAATAACTGGTGGGAACAGAGAGGAAGAATCTGGGAACGGTGACACGGGTGATCACCAGCAAACCAGCCAGTAGTGCAGGATTTACCACTGCCAATTTGTCCTGCTTAATAAGAGGAGAAAATATTTGCCCAATCTGCAAGAAAAGTTCTCTCTACGGTACACTACATGCTGTTTTGTGACTCTTTCCTTCACTGGCCCACTCAGCCACTGTAATAGGCATGTGTCCACCTGCAGAACCTACTAATGGTCAACTACAAGTATTTATCTTGTGGTGGTCTAGTTTGATGTTTAGGTATGTGAAATATAAAACAGCGCTTAGAAAACAACCTGAACAATGCTGGTTCTTTGCTCGCAGTGTGCAAAATACTGCTGAAATATTGCCTGGCTTGCTCCTGAAGGTGAGCAGTCTGTCAAATGGCGAGGAGAGAGAGAAGGACCATACACAGGAGTTCTCCTAGAAGGAACTGAAGTGTCACCTTCTAATAAAAGTACAAAATGTGTGGCCACAGACAAAACTGCTTCCGAGAAGTATTACTGAGCCTTGCCAGCAAAACTAAGTGACTTGAATTTAAACTGCACTGAATTAACTGTTGTGAGTGTGCCCGCTGGGGCTCGGGAAGTGGACCTGATCTGAGACGAGACTTTCTCCCTCGCCTTCAGGTCACTCTGTAGCAAACTCATCATCTGGTCTCTGTGCAGAGGTGACTGCTAAGAGAACACAACAGGTTTGCCTCTTTCTTTGCTTTCTGAACAGCCTATGTCTTGTTTCTGCTCTGGCATAATATCTTTTTTCATGGTGCTGTCATAAAAAAAAGGCAAAAAAACCCAAAAAACTGAATTAGCTCTTTGTAGCCAGCAGCCATTTTTTTCCTGGAATTGATTGAAACACTAGCTATTTTTAGTCAATATATCTTTTCATTTTGCCTTGAAGGGGAGAAAACAGCATCCAGTCAGCAAAATATTGATCAGCATCCTTGCTGACTGAATGTGTTCCTTGCCAATTTGGATTGCACCTGCCTGAAGCAGAACGCAGCAAAGCAGATAAGGGACCATTCTCTGTTCAGGGGACTGTGATCTCATGTGGGGGCTTTATTTGGCTCCTTAAAAAAAAAAAAAAACCAACAAACAGCCATTTTCAGAAGGCAAACTGGAGAGCTTTGGGTTTGCCTTCACGTAACTGAACAAGCAGTCCTGAGGCTGTCCTTGGTTTTACCTGACCCCCCAACCCTGGTCTTCACATCTGGTGCTGATGTAGTTATCTGTGGTGCATTAAATGGTGGTTGAAGTCTTGCACCCTGTGCCTTGATACAGGTTATGGTGGCTCCTCCTCCTTGTTCTCTTTGTACCTTTTAGTGTGGGCAGCAAAGTGCGTAGTCCTTCCTGTCTGAAGGTGAATGAATGGCTGTTCTGCTACCTGAATGGAACCACCATCGATATATGAATGTCCTA
Organism: Gallinago jamesoni; assembly: GCA_025769975.1. NCBI lineage: Eukaryota > Metazoa > Chordata > Aves > Charadriiformes > Scolopacidae > Gallinago > Gallinago jamesoni. Next base: position 72,197,064 of record JAOQGH010000001.1, on the reverse strand, counting down.
GGGGTGGAAATTTAAGTTCTTGGTGGCCGCTTTAAATTCTGGATAGTAAGTATGTAAGAAACAACTCTTTGTAAGGCAACTGGCAAAAGAACTTTATCTGAGAACGTAATTGAAACACTGGCAGTAGAAAGAAATTGAGATTAAACTTACTCTAGTTACTGGCTCTTTCTCTTAAGGAGTGAAAGCTTAATGTCAATATCTGAGGTGACTGAGATGATTTGATGTTTATAGAGACAAATCCCATGATTGGTTGGAGCTGGAACATCTGTGTCCAACAGCAGGGCAAGGCTGAAATCCTGCAATTTGGGTCTTGTTTCACTGTGCTGTTTTGTGGCGCGTGGCTGGGGGAAACGAGAAGCTCTTTCCCTGTCCTGTGGCACAGTGAACGCACTGATTCTGAGCAGATACTGATCTGGTATATAAATGCTATTAAACGTGTTTACCTTGTTTTTTTATAACTGCTGTGATTAACATCGTGGAAGAAACAAGTTTAACTCTAATTTTCTATGTCTTTTATAATAAAGGTGTCTTTTGAAAGAATATCGGAACTGAAAGGGTCTCTTTGAATTCAATGCTGCTTTTACAACTTAGCGTCTGCCTTTGGTGTTTGTAAGAATAGTTTGTTTTGGAAAAATTTCTTAGACCTTGAAGGGATGAGGGTGGGTGGGGAAGCTTAGCTGAGCTGTTGGAAGCACTTACTGTAGTAACAGGGACCGCCAGAGGCTGAGAGCATGGTTATGTTCTGTATGAAACCAGGGAGGAAGTGCATGGTCCAAAGAGGCTGTTTATAGCTGCTGTAGACAAGGTTCTAGATAATAAATGGACGGTTGAACTGGGCTTTGAATTTTATTTTTTTTTTGAGATCCTGACTTGGAGACTTTGTCTTTTTTTTAATAGTGCCAAGAGACAGCACAAAAGCACAGATAGAGCATATTGTAGGAGGCAGCCGCTGTTGCCTGCCCAGCAATTTAACGAGTTGCACATGATGATGATTCATTTAAAAAAGTGTGGTGCTGAGCACAGTGTTGGAGACCCGAGGACACCGATCGCCGTGCAGCCATTAGCGTGTTGTGTTCAAGCTTCCAACAACTGAAGTTTCAAAAATGCATTTAAAGCTTTTCACTGCTGAAATAGCCCTCCTCAATCGTATCTCTTAAGGCCTTTTTGGTGGTGAGAACACTGCGGGGGAGCTATTCATTCTGCCGCTTCATAAAAAAGGTAAAACTGCACCTCGGGGCAGTGGGAAGGGACTGAGGTTGGAGTTCTGCTCCTCTCCCTTGTGCCACTCTTCTCCTCTCTGAGGAGCGTTGTCAGCGTGTACTTTTTCGAGACTGGAATTATGAAACATTTTTCTCCGCGTTGAGCAGTTGCTTAAGGTTTTCCTCTTCTACATCTCAGGTGAGTTTATTCTGAACTTGGGAAATAGCGATGGGCTCTCCCACACAGGCATGGCCACACGGGCTCCCGGCAGGCAGGCTGCTACCTCAGAACACGACTGGGGCAGGCGGGGGGTTGCAGGCAGCAGGAATGTTGGTACCTTTTCTCATACAGTCACTGAAATAGAATGTTTTATTTACAGTCACTGAAATAGAATGTTTTATTTTGCAGCACTCTTTAATATGCGGAAGCTAAACAATTTTGTTTCTATCGTCTGCTCTGCTGTCATCAGTAGAAAATTCAACTGCAAATGAGAGAGATGGGCAAAAGGTGAGGCTAAAGGTGAGCTACACCTCCACCAGGTGTGTGTGAGGTTCCAGACCCAGCCCTCTGCTCTGCACCGTTCTCCCAGCACGCCTTGGTCTCCCGGAAAGGTAAATTACTAAGAAGTCTTTTTGTTGCCATTACACAGAATTGACTTTTCTGCTTTTTAAACAGTAACAGGCACGTGTGGGAGAGTGGATAGACTATAGGCCAGTAAGTAGAAGGTTTTGTTTGCACACCAAGTTAAACGCAACTCCTTGAGGAGATAGCTGCAGACAGGATCTGCAGAAAGAACAAGTCCATGTTTTACACTCAAGTAGGAAATCTAGAATTTAGGTTTTTTTTTAAACAGCTTTTAAAGCTTAATGTTTACAAACTAAAATTGAAAATTTCCTACACCGGTGTAAATCTTTTTTTTTGGGTATCTACAATGGGATCCTAGTAAAAGTTAAGTCTGCATGAAAACAGTGTCATTAGCTCTGTATTTTAACATAAACTTCTAATCCAAATCTGTTTGTTAAGAAGCCAAAGGTATTTAAAACTTGTAGGTGTACAAACCAGCCCAATTTGGTTTCAAGCTACCCTTAAGTTTTACCTTACCTCAGCTGAATGGCTGCTACGCGTATTTATGACAGCATGCATCTATTTCCTGTCTTTTGACACAGAATTTATGATATTGTAAACAAGTTTCTTTTCTGAGAAATCACGGGGAAGTGGAGAAAATGTCACACTGTCAGCTTATAGGCGTACTCCACTGACACTCTCATTTACACAGCACAGAGAAAGGAAACTAGAGCTTGAACCAAATCAAAGTCACTTTTTTAATCGTCCGAGAAAAAACCCCACAAATGTCATATTCTCTCTGTGCCAAAATATGTTTGGATGCAAAGATGGAAGCCCAGTGGACTGCACTTCCTTTACCCTTACTGCCCCTCTGTATCAGTAAACAATTCCAGTGGTTCATCTGAAGGTTGAATAGGAATGAATGAATGAATGCCCGTGTGGAAGAGACTGTTAATTTTCCAAGAGCAAACAAAGACTTTACAAAGGATTTTTTGCTCCACTCTGTAGCAACATGAATAAAAGCACTAGAGATTGGCCTACCTGCCTTAAAGTATAAAAATAAGCTGATTAAGTGGCAAAATGATGTTTGTTGTTTTTTTTTTTGCATGTTACAAACAAGGCTCACTTCAGAGTGAGTACCTCGCTTTAATGATGAAGACATCCATGTTTTCAGTCAACTTTATTGATAAAATAAGTTTCCTGTACAGTACACAACTCTAGCCATAAGTTCTTTTCAAGCTATCCGCATTACAAAAATAACAGGTATGCAATGAAAAATAGTCACTCCACACACCGTGAAGGTTCTTTAAAATCCTAAAGTGATCAGATCAGGGGGATGACAGGGGAGACATATCAAACGTGAAGACTAGGCATAGATAAATTAAGTCACATTTTTTTTAATTTACAAAAATAAACACTGATCAAGCATTATTTCATAATAGAGCAACCTTAAAGAACTGCCACAGACTAACAACCCCTTCTCTGCTGTACTGGTCTGGAGACTGTATTTGAAAGTCAGCCAGAAAACTGCATTCAGCATTAAATAGTTATAAATGCCTCTGATACCAGTCAACGGCTGAAAAGATGCTTCTAAAAGAATAACTTAATCAACTGAACCCAAAACTTCTCCTAAGTTTGCAACAGCAAAACGCTCCATTAAAAAAAAAGATGTTGGTTCTGATAAGTCACCAGCTTGCAAGCTATGGTAGAAATGCAAAATCTTAATTACAGAAGCATTGGCAAAGTTTTACAGAAAATAATAGCAGACAAGTAGATTTTGTGCTTGAGCTAAAACATTCACCAAAAAATTCCCCCCAGGTTTTTAGCAAGTTCTGAAATTAACTTTTTTCCCCGTGTACATGAATGCCCTCAATATATTTCTACGCCTAGAAACAACCACCTTTCTGCTGCTGCTGTTTGGGTGCTTTCACATTGCCATTTCCCAGTCAGGAAGTTTGAGAGAAAAGAGAAGAAATTGCTGGGACTAATGTGGCTTCTCACTGACAGAGAACTGAGCCTGGTTTTCCCTCATAAAAGTACAAGTTAAGGCAGAATGATACTGTGCTGTGTTCCAGAAAGCAATAAAGTGGGAGCAGCTCTTGTTTTGAAAATACAATTAAGTACAATATTTTAAACGATCTTGTTCAATTTAAAAAAAATAATAAATTGAACAACTGCAATAAGCATTGCTTATGCTTATACAACTGGCCTTATTTCAACATGATACTCTGTGGCTAACTAACAGAAATCCTTAAATTTGATGGTGCCTATGTACCCTTCCCATTAGTTGCAAAATCAGGAAAAAACATAATGTGGATCATGCACAAAGCATATTCTTAAGTTACTAGCCGTTAGCCAGAAATCAGACTTGAAATCTTACCTTTATTATATAATAGATGCACTGAAACTTTCTATGAGCAGCAATTTATAGAAATTATGTGAAATCTTGTCTTACCTGTAAAATAACTTCATATAAAAATAATTTCCAATTCAGCAAGTGCATTAATCCACTTCCTACTGAAGTCAGACCTATGGCAATTAATCTGTCATTTGGCTTTTGAGCAATACCAATTTTAATTTATTTTATGCAGTATAAAAGCCACTAAACTGGAGTTTAAGATACATTAGCTTGCTGGTGCCCTATTCAGTAACAAGTGCTTGATGAGTGACCCCTGATACTCCGTTTGTCAAGTGTGCAATTGAAGCTTGTTGACTTCCACAGTCTTTAGCTTTTCCTCAGGCTCAAATCACTGCTTGTTACTAATCCTGACAGAGATGTGCTCTCTGATACATCTTCTTTCTTGAGGTTCAGGAATGATTCTCTAGTTATTTGAAGAATTTCTCTCAAGCCTTTGTTTTCTTGCTATAACACAAGAAAGAAAAGGCATTTATAGAACTCCAGAGAGAAGTCAAGTTAACTGTGTTAATAATCTCCCCCCCCCTTCTCCAAACATATGTATAAAGATTAAAATACTGATGTTATCTTCTAAAACTAACAACATCAGGTTTCTGACCCTCTTGCTCTTTTGAATGGGCATTAAGGATAAAAAAAGAAAAAAGATCAAAGCACAAAGAAAAAAAGATCAAAACACAAAGAAAGGTAAGAAAGGGCAATGAATTTCAAATGTTGCATTAAAAAAATAAATCTGTTCTTTCCACACACTCTGAACCACAATGAGATGCTTTGCAAGCACTCAAAGAGCAATAGTGTTGATCTTTCAATAACGTGCAATGGAGAATCCCCCCAAAAGCAAAAAATTATTATTAAAAAAATAATATTACAAGCCAAAGGTGGGGTGAATTATTATTTGCATACTACTGTCTTATTATGATGAATTTGTATTATATCCTAATTCGTTGCTACACTCAGACTTAAAGAGAAAACCAGTACATAAATATAAATCACTGATTTCTGCTGAAGAGTATCACTTATGCAGGATTTGAGAGTAAACTATAGTGGGGAAAATACTACTTACAGCCCACTCACCAAGGAAAGTGTACCAAAACAGCAGCGTTAGGGAATGGTACAGTCACTCTCAAGAGATACAGTAACTCAACAGAAATTACTGTAATAACATCCCCTCTCTTGCTGTCTGTTTCCTACTTGCCTCAAGCTGAATGATCCGTTCCTGCTCTTTACAGCCATGCCTTTCATCAATTTCAATGGCTTTCCTCATTACCGCTGCCATCTCTGTGATTTGGTCCATGTGCACTTGCAGCTCCTAAGACATAAAGTGATGAAAGCTTTAGTAATGTATCTCCTGCATCACTAAAAATAAGCAAAACATTAAATACGTATTTTATCTGCTGTCTCACTTAACAAAAATGTGAACACAGACCTAAATTTGTGAAAACAGCTGAGCTCTCTAACTTTACAGCATGAGTAGCCATTCTGGTCCTGTTCATTCAAATAAATCTGGCTTGCCACACAGTGATCCCTCTCATTAGAATCTTACATTTAAGAATGACATAGACTAAAGTTAAATCCCATCTTTAAATTATGAGTTTGACCGGAGCTCCATACATCTAGCAGATGATCAGCTTGCCTTTAAACTTCCGGAATTTATTAAAGTACCATAAAAAACTGCCTTACTTGGAATCATGAACTTTACGTGACCCAAACAACTATACTTTTCTATAACAAACACTGGCCCTTTCCATCCTTTCTTCTCTGCCATTCCAATTGCCAAAGCTACGGTTTAGCTATTTACTCATTAAATGCCCACGCACAGCATAGAGGGGAGAAGAAAAAAGCAACCTGCTGCGAATCTTTTTCTTCTCAATTTGCAGTGAAGGTCATTACATGAAAGATTTTTTCAATTTAAAACTAAATTTAGCTTGAAAGAAATCTGTGATCAGCAGTAAAAGAATAAGCTGGCAATGATGTACCCTTGAGCAGGACTGAGAAAGAGATAGTGGGTTTTAGTGTATATTTCTGTCTTCCCTACTTCCAATTTTGCCAGCTTACGTGGCCTCTTGATCAGTACAATTTAGGGCCTGTTCCAGGGTCACTGACATTAGATCAGACACCAACAGAAAATTCTAAGATTCTAGGCTGGGAGGCAGAGGTGTAAAACTTGGATGCTGTAATATCAAACAATCGAATCAAAGTGTTTCTTGATGAAGACAGCCTCAAACATCTACAAACAGTTTTTGTATCACTCTCCTTTTTATTTGCCGTGTATTTTTTTTTCTCTTTGGAGAAAAAAAAACAAAAAACACCACACGCTTTTAGGGCTTATTTCAGTTGAGTGAATTCAAACAGCACACTTCGATCAGGGTCATTACTACCAACACACACTTTTCTCACATGTACAACCTAAAAGAAATTGGTTTTGTGTTTAAAGTAGGTGGTTGTTGGTCTGCAGAAATTAATGATTTTTTAAATAATCTTTTGTAAATAGGCACTAAAATTAATAGGTGTCGCTTCAGAGAACAGCGATTACTGGTAACAGCGAGATTAATTCCTTAGATACGATGGATTTCTTAGTTAACAGGAGAGAAGTATTTAAAGTCTACTTCAAGATTGTTCAATCTTATTGAATGTGAAGGCTGGTCAGAAGAAGAAACAATGAAATTTCAAAAATCCTAGGTGTCAGGATAAGGGTCTTAAATCCTCAGGTGTTCTTGTGGGATGAGATAACCAAAATGATGAAGCCTAAATCTCCTGTTTAAACAGGAGTTGTTGGTGGTGTTTGTTGGTTTGGTGTATTTTTTTTTTTTTAACCTCAAGCTTTTAACCCGTAGGACTGGTCCTAAATGAAATTTCAAAGTCCATTTCAGGACAGATATAATTTTACCCTCTTGTCTTGGATATAAATTAATACTCTCCTGAGGCTGTAAGATATGTCACACTATATACTAAGGTAACCTCTTTTGAAAAGGATATATACCTATCATTTTTTAGGTACTTATGTTAAAAGATACAGTTCTAAACCAATAAATTCTTTCATATCAATCTAAGTAGCCCCATTGATTTCAATGGCACTAATTACAGGCATGTGATTTTGTAAGGAGATTTTTTAAAAAGCATCAAATTCTTAAGCTTTGTTTTCTTGGTATGCAGACCTTAACTCTACTTTGCAGGAGAGTTTTGTTGAGGTCAAATATGATGTAACACTTAGAACTAATGTTTGTCTACACAGTTACAGTGCTGTCTGATGATTATGTTTCATTTACAATGTAAAACAGTACCTTGATAGAAAGCTCCTGCTTAGATCTGTTAGTGATCTAGAAACATGATTTTTTCTGAAAATGCATGTGAAAAGCCTTAACTATATATTAATGCTATAGGAATGTATATTAATTTTATATGAAGCTGTTGAATACTCATGTATACCTCACTGATGCTAGTTTACAAAAATGCTGCTTGATGGCACTTCACATTTCTTGTTTTCAAAAGCCGTAAGATGAAGCATACCTAATACCAGCAACTTTCACCACCCTTTAAGCATCTCAAGCTGCCCTAGGTTCTACTTAGCAATCCTGACCAGTACTGAACCAAGACCCAAGGGCTGAAGCAGGAAGGAGGAGAAATATACACTCAGTTATTCAATATTCAAAAGATCTTTTAAATTCTTTTTTCATTCACAGTACTTTGGGAAAAGAAATATTTTAACACTGAATTTAAAAAACTTGCTACTACTACTCTCCTCAGTAAGCGCAGGTTTACTAATTATTTGTTGGAGTCACAAGCATAAATTAAAGCCAGTCTAAATGCTTGAACGCTACTGAGATCTATGGGAACTGTAATAGGGCAGTTGCCTTTAAAGACCTGGGCACAACAAAAGTCACTAAGTAGATAGGGTAATGAAGTGCTACTTGATAAAAGCTTAAATAAATCAGAAGCCAGTAAGGTTGACTTACTAGACTGATCAAGTTTCCTGACCATGTTTCATGAAGCAGATTATAAAAATTAGGGCTTCTTAGTACAATGATGAAAAAACTTGGACAAAATAAGTTTTGAATCGATCCACTAAAAACTAACTTAAGAGTTAACTAAAAAAACAACAAC
>JAOQGH010000001.1:72167772-72188686 GCA_025769975.1 Gallinago jamesoni | reverse complement strand
TAACTAAAAAAACAACAACAACAAAAATATAACAAAGTCATTACCTTGGAATGTTGCTCTTTTAACTTCATTATTATACTTGGATCATCCTTCTTGCTTGCCATAAGCAACCTAAACATCTGTTCCCTGTACTTGCTCATTATGAGTTCCAAAGCAGACTGATGTTCTTCAAGAGATGTGCGTAGTTCTACAAATATAATTTTAAATTCAGTTAAACAGAGAACTGAAACATGATGCAAATGTACTTCAGCTTGAGAAAACTGAAATAAGCCCTTAACTGAGTGTCCCCTCTCCTGCAAATGTCTTCAGTGGTGACTGCCCTGGGAAAATTATTTTTGAGTCAGAAAGAGAAGGTCCTTTGTTAATATGACTTCCTATTCAGTCCCTTTAGCTGATATAAGCCATCCTAAGTGTAGCTGAGGAGAGCTTTGCTCTAGCCACCGTAGCAATACTGCACAAAAGCTGGAAAGAAGTTTACAGATCTGTTTTAATCTGCAGCTTGGTAAAATAAGAGTTAAAAAAAAAATGCTTGTGTTCAAAATATACTAAGACAAGGTCAAATAACACCTGAGATAAGATTCATATGGATCAAGATCATTGACTCCCTTGATGAATGTAATTGTTGGAATACCTAAAGTATTCCAGAAGGAACAGTTTATTCCTAGCATACAGAATTCCAGAAGAAAGTATACTACTACACTTACACTATAACTTGTCCTTACTGCTTCTAAATTAGTTATTTTTAGCAGTGGGAAAGCACATTTCCAAACAGATACCTATATTGCAGAATTAAGTTCTATTGTTCTTGTGCTGAACATTAGATAAGGACTTAAAAATTAATTTTCCACAACTGTTTTTGTTTTGTTAATTGTAGTCCCAATGGTTGGACTTTATTAGGTCTTTATTACTGGTCTTTATTAGACTAGATTATGTTCAGTTAAACTGACAAATTAAGATTAGAAGAAAAAAATTCTTCTACAATAATATTTTGAGAATAGTTCAATGGTAAAAGTCTCGCTGATTCCAGTGGTGCAGGCTGGAACTTGAAAAGTTAAAGAATAGTCCAGTCTTACCTTTATTCTCTTGTTGCAATTCCCTAATCTGTCTGTTTTCCTGTTGGATACCCATTACCAACGTAGACCGAGGACGATGTCTTGCTACTTCATTGAGCTCTTGAATTTCTTCTTGGTACTAGTTATTAAAAATAACACAACATATTTAAGTAACTGAAGGCAAGCATTACTTGGCAAGTTACAAAGGACCAATGTCAGTTAAAGTGCGTAATCAGCAAGATATTGCTTGTTTTAAAAGAATTATATAATACAAACAAAAAAGCTTCTGAAGGTATTGCTAACTTACTGTCCCTTAGAGGCACTAAAGTATCACCTTTGTTTTTAAACAAGTTTCATACCTTAGATGTGTGTGGTGGGCATGGTTAACGTTCAATTAATGTGGGTCAAATTCACCATCAAGTAAGTCAAAATTGATATACACATGGTAAAGAAAAAACATGGGGTATATAAACCTCTAGATAATTACTGTGGCTTCCCAAAATGTTAAACAACAAGGCTGTATGGCTACAAGTCCTGAATGAATGAATCCGGACTGAGCAAATACAATACTGTTGATTTGATGTCATGGATCCTCTCCACGATTAGTTTTACAGGGATGAAGCAGGGTTTTATTATTTTACAGGCCCATTACCATGGCCTGTGTTCTATTAAAATGACAGGATGAACTCCTGTATGGAAAGTCAGTAGACACCTTTCTATTTTTCCAGAAGTTCTCTAGTGAAAGTCAGACTCAATCTAGCAACATGCCTTGGATAGTTTAACATCAGAACAGAAACGATCACAAATAAGCTTAAGAGAATACTTTGAAATAAAAGGAGACTGTGAAAAGATCAACTATTCTCAACAGAAGAAAGCGTGACAGGGCCTCTGTATGATTAAATGTGCATCTTGAAATTAATAGAACAAGTAGCATTTCACAGAAGAGCAAAAACAAGACCACACAACAATTTGTAAGATACCAACACCATATCTACCAGTGTTCTTCAAATAAATGCTTGTTTTCAATATTTAGATTAACAGAGAAAACTTCTTCACAGGATCAAACTAAATATATAAAACCCCTATTTTGAGATCATAGTCACATCTATAATGAAAATACTTAGTATGGTATTAAAGGATTAACCAAACAACATACTGATTCTACATTCTACTATAGCACACAAAAATTACTTTAAATTATGTGCTTCCAAGTTTTTCTTTTAACAGAGTAAACAAAGTTGCAGAACAAACCTGTTTCATTGCTTCAACCCGCTTGTTAAGAGCTGTAGTCTGTTCAATAAGAGCTTCTGCAGCATTGTCATGTTCCCTCAGCCGTTCCACCAGGGCTTTCGCATCTGCTAAGGCTTTTTCAATTGTGCAACTCATTTCTAAAGATTAGAAATTTATTATTTTCACATCACCACCTGTTTGCTACACAGAGAACAGCTATCTATGTGATATATAATTTTTTTAAAGTCTAACACAGCTGAATGCGACCTTTCCCTCAGAAACATGCAGATTTTTTGTTGTCTTTTATGAGTAGGAAAAAATTATATATCTTGAGAACACCCTAAAGTCTGCCTTTCCTTTTCCTCCTTTTTAATTGCTGTTGAGACTATATATCAGAGCAAGGAAATGAAGGTAAACTTTGTGTTGTGTGAAAAGTATCAGTATGTTAAGTGCAAAAGGAGGACTACTGAACATATGGAATCTGAGTAGTGCACATCCTTCTGTAAGTAGCAAAGAGGAAATAAAAAGAACATTACATTAACTATTTCATTTTTCAATGTGCCCTCCTACCAGTCAGATATACTTTGAGATATTTGAGGAGTATAAATCCAGCACAAAAGAGAATGACAAAGGACTACAGCTGGCTAGAATATTTTGATGAATTAAATCAGCAGAGAAGGAACAGCCCAAACTGACAGAGTAGAGAAAAACACTCAGGAAAAATTCAGAAAACTAAAGCTTGTGTTTTCTTGGTGTCTATAGATGAACACAAACATCACTGCATGGAATGAAACTGCAAAATTTTGAACAGGATAGAGAAAGACAGCAACTTCGTTAAGAACTGACTGCATAGTTAAAATACCAGCCTTCTAATTGCAGTAGTTTGTTAGCAGAAATTACCTAGTGCCAGAATTGCTAAACTTGCAAAATGCTTGTACATACTAGCAGTTCCAAAACCACTGGGCTTTACACTGAATTTTTTCATACTCATTCTTTATAGATTAAGTTTCAAGACACGGATTTTCAGCCTAAGTTTTTATTTTCTTAGGAAACCTTGCACTTTTTTTACTGAAGAGGAAATCTACTTAAACTCCTTGAACAGTTCTTCAGCAATCAGCCAGCAACTATAAAGGCTTACCAGAGTCATGAGCCTAATTAATTTGTTTCAGGAAACTTTCTAAGGTACTAAAAGAATCAACTAAATCCATTTCTCAGCCAGGCTGTCTGCCTAAAGAAGAGATTTTATTTTAAGCATAAGAAGTCAGTAAGCCTTTCTTGAGCTACAGGAGTAAAATCTGCTCCAAGTTAATTTTCTGACTTTCTTAGGCCCCTTGACAAATCATAGGCTAGGATCTTTTAAGCCAAGCTTAAAGAAATTCTCACATTTTCCCCAACTGATGTTTCCCCACTGTACCAGGTAAGTAACAGAAGTAAGGATAATTCAAACATCACAAATTCTACCGTTGCCCTCAAAATATTTACAAACATAGCATGAATATCTTGCCCTCATCCATTAAGGCGGGGGAAAACTAAGCAAGACAGCAGCAGAGTTTGAAATGTTCTCTCTGAAGAGCTCTTGTGCGGCCAGAATGTCCTGCAAGGTCCAATCTATCAAAAGCATTTTAATTTGGTAATTTCATTAGCTGCTCCCTCTGCTCTGAGGAGCACATGTAATACTTTTTTAACATAGAAGGGTCTTTCAGAGACCCTACCATCATAGAAAAGTTGAGACTTGTTTACTGACAAAATGCTTCCATTAAGTGAGCTTCGTGTATGCCCAGAGCACAATTTTAATCTATGTTAATCTGTGTTATAGAAAGCATAAGCATTTTGACATCAACAAGTTTCCTATACACATGGTAATATTAATTACTTCCTGTTTATCAACAAAAGTTTTCATTTTAACTTCCACGTACTGTGTATATGTGTTTGAGGTCTCAAGTCAGACTGGTGTGTTATCACAGATAATTAATATAGTCACTCTTGGTTAGCAGTTTAATCTCTTTTCAGTATTATGTAGATAGAGATCATTCTGCATTACTTTTAAACATCTGCTTTTCTTGCTCATTTCTCCTTCCAATTCTGGTCTCATATTCTTACTGGACTACAAAAATATCCCAGACAAAGCATGACCTTCCACACTAGCTGGCTAAACTTACTTATAGAAATTGATTGAATCAGATCCATATTTAAGAATTTGAAGAGCGGTCCTTAATTCATGGCTGATGAATCCTCTAGCCAGCATAAACAAAGCCTCTCAGGCTTCTCCATGAGCTTGGAATACATTTGGCATTCAGACTACAATGCAGTTAACGCCTCTGATAATTTGTAGGCACCAATACAAATTTTTAAAGACAGGACATATTCACCCTCCCATGCACTTTCTCATTTAGGCCCAGCCACACAAGATAAAAAGAAGCTAATTTGTAGCAAAGCCACTGGCGCTCTTTTTCACAGCAAATGAGTTGGGGAAGACACGTGTGTGCTTTATATGAAATGCGGCCGGGCAAATTCCACCAAACCCATCCATCTGTCACTGCACAGCAGCTCAGGGGACCAGGGGTCATCTCCTACTTTTGTATCCAAAAAGGAGAATTATTATTTGTATCACGGTAACTCATAGTGGCTCCAAATCTTAACTAGGATTCCTTTGGGCAAGACATTAGCCCTAATCCTTGGAATTTAAAATTCTCTGTAGTTGCTCATTTGGCTGTCTACGAAGAACAAAACTTTTGTCCTAAATCACAGATTTAGATCTATTTTAGCTTCACCGGGACACTTAGGGAAAAAAAACTCCAACCAATTAAGGAAATAGATTTGATTCAAATAAATTTGTATTGTATATTATTTTTATAAGCATGAAGACTACAGTAGCTAAACGTAATGATTCCTGAACTCTACCCTACGAGTTGCGAATACATTTGTTGGCCTGCAATCTTACCAACAGGGCCAACAGGTAGCAACAGCTCAAACAACACAGCAATACTGCCACTACGTATTCATTTCCTGTCACTTCCTGCTACTTGCTAATTGCTTTCATTATCAAATTCGGCTGCCTTAAAAAAAAAACCAACCCAAAACAACATCACCAAAGAACAAAGATTTTCCCATTCTTCTAGTTTTCTGTCTCTTCTTTCTTTTCCAGCCTTACTGAAAAACACCCTTTCCCCGTAGCTTAACGTTTTGAGTTTTTCCGGCTGCGACCCCCCCCCCCCCCAGCGCCCTCCCTGCGGAACCGGGGGGCCTAGCGGGGCTGAGGAGGCGTCTCCTGCCGCCGCCAGGCCCGGCCCCTACCGGCAGCCGCCGCCCCTTCACACACACCGGGCCGGGGGAGGGGGGGCGGCAGGTCCCCCTCAGGGAGGGTCGTCTCGTCTCCTCCCCTCCCCGCGACAACGGAGGCTGAGGCACGCCGGTCAGGACCGCGGCGACACCGGCAGCCGCGGCGGGGAGGTGCGGGCCGATGAAGGCTCACGAGGGGGTAACGGAGGAGCCCTCCCCCTCCTCCTCCTCCCTCGCACCTCTCGTTACATCACGGCCAAACGCGTGTCCGTTGGACTCCCAAGCACACCTGCCACCCCCCCCCTCCCCTCTCACACACGCTCCCCAGCCGCCCGGGCTGCCCCCAAACGCCCCTTCCCCCCGCCTCACACCACTCACTCATGACCGGCGGCGTCGGCTGGCGGCCGGGGTTGAAGCCCCGACCGGCCCGGCTCGGCTCGGCCCGGCCCGCCCCGCTGTCAAATGGCGGCGGGCGGCGGGGGGGGTTAGCGGAGGAGGAGGCGCGTGGGAGGCGCGTCCCTACCAGGGGGCGGGGAAGCGCGAGGAGGCGCGAGGCCGGGGCAGCCGCGCTCCCTGCCGGCCGTGCCGTGCGAACGCCCGCCCCGCTCGCCACAGGACACGGTTGCTCTCCGTCCCCCCTCCAGTTCTCGCGAGACACTCCTTCTCACACACCCCCCCCTTGTCTTCGCTTTCCTATTGGCTCCTTCCCCTGCCACTCTCCTAGCGTCTCGCGAGACTGCCGGGCTCCTCCCTCTGGGAGCGCCTGGCGGCGGGGCGGCCCGCGGCCGGGCGTGAGGGGCGGGCGGCGGGTATGGGAGGAGAAGGAGGCGGCGGCGGTCAGTGAGTGAGTGAGGGAGGGAGGGCAGCCAGCCGCCGTAGCCCAGGGTGGCTGGCGCCGCCGCCGCGGCCGGAGAGGTGTGAGGGAAAGGGAGGGAGGGAGGGAAGGAAGGGGAGAGGCGCTCCCCCCGCCAGCGCTGGGGGAGCCACTCTGCCAGCGGCGTAAGTGGCCGCGCGGGGGTCCCGCAGCCTCAGGGGTGGGCGGAGCGGGGGGGGCTTCGGCCGCTTCTCCCACCCCCGCGGGCGCCGGGCGCGGAGGCAGGAGCTGGGCCCCGCGCTCCCCGCGGAGCCGGCGGCGGAGGAGGAAGCGAGCGGAGCGCTATGGAGGTCACCCGGCCGCAGGCGCCCGCGCCCGACCCTGTCTAGGGCGGCCCGTGGGCCTCATCCCTCCTCCGCGGAGCGAGCCCGCGGCCGGGCCCGGGCACGGCGGGGAGCGGGACCGGGACTTCTGCACCAGAGGAGGAGCCGGCCCAGGTAAGAGGCGCTTCCCTCCCCCTGACCCCGGCTTCCGGGCGGGCGGGCGGGGACTGATCCTGCCGGGCGTCAGCGGCCCCGTGTCCCTCCCCGGCCCCCTCCCTCCAGCTCTCCGCCAGGCTAAAGATGGGACGCAGGGTCTTGGGACGGGCCCCTGGCGCTGGGCTGGCCCCGCCTGGCCCCGGCCCCTGCCGAAGGGGGTGTCGTGTGTGTGCCCCGGCAGCGGCGGCTGTCGCTGGGGAGGCCTGAGGAACCCGCCCCCCAGAGCGGGGTGCTGCCCGCCCTCTGACTCCTCTCAGTCCTCGTTATTTTAATATTTTCGGGTTTTTTGTTTTTTAATGAGCTCGTCATGTATTTTTTGGCTTTGTACGTTCTGTAGGTTTGCAGTGGTTTTGTGAATGAAGTCGATTTTTATGCTAGAAAGGTTAAGGGTTTCCATAATGGGTTATGTGGGTTTCTAGAAGTTGAGTAAGTTTGAGGAGGAGCTTTTGGTCTGAGATTAGTGGTCTAAGGAGCGCTAGTCTAAGGCTAATTTTCCAATGTAGTCTGGGTCTGCAAGTTTTTATGTCCCCCCCTAACACAAGGATTTCATGTTCAAAAGTATTTCTTTCAGTGATATAGTAGGAGAGGGAAAGCTAGTCTGTCCGTGTGAAACAGAAAAACATGTCACGCTTCATTGCAGAGTTCTCCAGCTTCATAGCTGGGGAGCATGCAAGGCACACTCCTGTGAGTCTTGCTGGATAAGAAACATTGACATTATGAGCCCAGCAAAGGGCAACATGGATGATTCAAGGGTTGGAGCATCTCCCTTATGAAGAAAGGCTGAGAGAGCTGGGGCTCTTTAGCCTGGAGAGGAGAAGACTGAGGGGAGACTTTATTAATGCCTATAAGTATCTAAAGGGTGGTTTGAAGGAGGATGGAGCCAGACTCTTTTCAGCGGTTGGCAGTGAGAGGACAAGGGATAACGGGCATAAGTTGGAACATGGGAGGTTCCACTCAAATATGAGAAGAAACTTCTTCCCAGTGAAGGTGCCAGAGCTCTGGAAGAGGCTGCCCAGGGAGGTCGTGGAGTCCCCTTCTTTGGAGATTTTCAAGACCTACCTGGATGCCGTCCTGAGTGGCATGCTCTAGCTCTGGGCAATCCTGCTTCAGCAGGGGAGTTGGACTAGATGATTTCTACAGTCCCTTCCAACTCTAATAATTCAGTGAAATTATAATTTCAGAGGTGGTATGACTGTCAGTGAGAGATTAAAGTACAGACGCAAATATTCATTTAAAAATAGAAAGATGTACCTAGCAAAGTGAAGGCTGAAAATCTACTTAAAAGTCTGATATTTATGCTACTTCAAGGTCTCTATAGCCTAATCATAAATTATTTTTGCCCATATTGCTTATTTTAGGAAATAAGCTTTAAATAAGAAACAGTTTCTGTACTTTTTTTTCTTAAAAGTTTCATTTGCTAAGAAAAAGGGTCAGGGTAATACTGTGTAACGTTGTTGCCTTTTCAACAGTATACTTCCACATTTTTTATATTCTTTTCATCCTGAGAAAAAAAAAGTTTCTTCTTATTGGATATCTGTTATACTAAATACATGGACGAGTAAGTAGCGTAGAGGATATTTGTCTCTTCTATTTTAAGAATCTATTTTACACAATTTTGGTAGTTTTTTAGAAAGGTGACAGTTTTGTAGGAGCTAATGTATTCAATCTGTAATCTAAATCCTATAAGAGTGCTCTTTAAAACTTATGTATTCCAGTAAGATAACTGTACACTACATAAATTGCGCAGTAATCTTGTGATTTTTTTTTTCTTTTCTGATTTTAATATCTGTTTCTTTTAGGAAGAAAATGAAAATCTTTTCAGAGTCTCATAAAACTGTTTTTGTTGTGGATCACTGCCCCTATATGGCAGAATCCTGCAGACAACATGTTGAATTTGATATGTTAGTAAAGAATCGAACCCAAGGAATTATACCTCTAGCACCCATATCAAAATCACTGTGGACGTGTTCAGTGGAATCATCCATGGAGTACTGTAGAATAATGTATGATATTTTCCCTTTCAAGAAACTGGTGAGTTCTTCTAGCCATACTGCATATGGTACTTGATAGTGTAAGGAATGTTTTCCCATTTTAATTAAGTCTTTTAATGTCATTAGCTGTTGGTTAAATTACAAGATAATTTATTAGATAAAAATTTATTTGTGCTGTTGATACATTTGATAGCTGTTTAAATTGGTTAGACCTTTCATTGTCTTCATGTCACTGTAACTCAGTGCAAAATGTGAGCACAGGTGCTTTAAGGTAACTTACTGGTTTATTATTGTGTCCTCCTGATTTAGAAGATTACAAAACCTTGAGTGAGGTATTGCTTCAAATCGAATTTTGTTTCTAAACACTCTTGGTAGCGCTTCATAAGATTTTTGGTGTCAACTTTGAAGGGATTCTGGGCCTTAGGAAGAGTTAGGGTCACCGTGAAGCTACCACTTTTTCAAAAGTGGGAGAGCTTGGTGGCACATAGCTCCTCGTGTGAAAACAGAAATACCTGGTACGTTCTGTAACGTATCATAAATTAAGGTAACCCCTGTTTTTTTGGATCTTTTCTCCTTATTGCATAAACCATTGTGCAATGGTCTAAAGGTTAGCTATCCTTAAAAATAAAAAAGGAAGTTGAAGAACTTTGTGGCAGTGATATTGGTCTATAGTAGTGATGATGGAATACTGGCTGTGTCAGAGAGCAGCCGAGGCAGAGGCTGAGCACTAACAAATACCTCCAGTAGTTCAGTGATTTGGTGCATGCAGCACTGTCTTGATGGGTTTCATGTCCTGTTTCTCAGGCAAAGAATGTTTAAATTAAACTCTAGTTTAGAACATTTAACATACAGTGAAGTTCCATTATGGGATTATATCAAGAGTGTGCTTAGTGGATTTGAATTCACTGGGTGAACTGGAGCTCATGTGGTATGAGAAACAGAAATTGAGGTGGAAGGTATACTTCCTCTTGATTTTTATTTTTTTTTGTAATCTTTAGAATATATTTTGTTATGTGGTATTTATTAAATCTTGCTAAATATTTAACCTTGTGATTGACTGTGACAGTGTTTGGAGAATGATTTGCAAAATTGCAGTATTAGAATTTGACTTTAGCTATTCTACTGAAAATATTACCTAATTATTAAAATATTTTGTAATATCTTGCAATGCTATTTTTGTGTAGGGATTGATTTAGTGGCTTAAAGATATAAAAAGAGTAAGCAGTTATTAATCATAATGTTACTAAAGGAGTAACTGAATCGGAAGAGTATCAGAAGAAAGAGCTATAGTTCATGTTTGGGTTTGGGGAAGTAGCCGTAATGGCTGTTATCTGTATGATGGCTGTTATCTTACATGTGCTTTTTTGATTCTTTTAGGTGAATTTCATTGTGAGTGATTCTGGGGCTCATGTCTTGAATTCTTGGACTCAAGAAGATCAGAACTTGCAGGAGGTATGCTTTGTAACTGTTCTTTTGTTCTTTAAGTAGTTTAATTGAGCAATAAGTAGCAGCATCTTACTATGTTCGATATGAAATAACTTTGGTTAATTAAAATGTGGATCTGGTCTGAAATTATTGCATAACAGAATTTTAAGTAGCCTGCGAGGCTGGACTGTTCTGTAGCAGCTTTATATAATCTAACTCATTAGCTTTGAGTATAGAGTTATATATTAAAGTAAATGTTATGAAGAAATTTCCTATTTATTTCTTCTGCAATTTGATGATACTTGAATTTTAAATTTTGTTGTTTTTTTTTTTTCCTTTACATTTACGTGTTAAGTAAGTAAACCATGTTAAAAAAATGTAGATATTCTCTTTGCTTTTCTTTTGTTCCATGCTGAATGGGCTTGTCCTCTGAAAGAATTACTTTGGGGAGAAATTGAATTCTCAAATTCTCAGAAAACAAAAGTAGATGGCAACTGATATTGCCAAGGATAACTTAGGGATTTAGGGCCAAATGTTTTCCAGAAGGTTGGTGGCATATAATGGTCTTTAGTTGCTCTGGTTTTCTCCCAACAGTATTAATTTGCATGTAGAATAAGTTATAATGGTGACTCTTCTCTTAACTGGCCATTTTAACAAATGGCTGGAAAGTAACTTTCAATACTAATTTCTTTCTTTCTTTTTAACTAGTTGATGGCAGCATTGGCAGCTGTTGGGCCACCCAATCCTCGGGCAGATCCGGAGTGCTGCAGCATACTTCATGGTCTGGTTGCAGCAGTTGAAGCACTCTGCAAAATAACAGAATACCAGCATGAGGCTCGAACCATGCTCATGGAGAATGCAGAACGTGTTGGAAACAGAGGAAGAATAATCTGTATTACTAATGCAAAAAGGTATGTATGACAGTGTGCTTCTACTGTTTAAAAAAAAGAAGTTATTTCACACATTTTAGAAGTCTTTCATTGATTGTCATCAATTAGTGCCCTGAGTAGCTAGCTTTTTTGTGTTGTGTTAGGTCATATCTTATCCTCTTGAAGGTTTCATTTATGGAGGTTTGTTACAGTAACAAACCAAAAATTTCCCACTTGAAATAGGAGAGCATTTGGTGGCATGTTGCTTTGAACAGGAAGATTGATTATCCTGCATAAAAAAAAATACAAATTTTCTTTCTAGTGACAGTCATGTTCGGATGCTTGAGGATTGTGTTCAGGAAACCATTCATGAGCATAACAAGCTTGCAGCCAATTCAGATCAGTGAGTATACTTTTTACAGATGTAGTTTCTCTTATTCTGTGCATGCCTGTTATATCCTCCATGAAATATGGATGTGGTTTTGTCATTTAAAACATACTCTGCTGAGCTGTTTGAAGGTGCTAAACCACGATATTGTTGAATTAGAGCTAGTGTATAATCACTAGCTTTCCAGTATCGTTCGTTCCCCTCATAGGACAGGCTTTCTTTAGGTTGTTACTTTCTACATCTTGCTCCAAAATGAGGCATGTAACTCTGCCTTGTTGTATACTGTATATTTGTAATCACTATTGAATGGGATCCATTTTTTTTCTTGATACTGCTGCATTAATTTTACATTTATCTTCCTTTGACTAAAATAGCTAACTTCTTTGAAACTAATTTTTAATTTCTAAATTATTGTGTTGCCTGACACTTCCCTTGAGATAAAGGAATCTCTTGAAATACAGGTTGCATCTTCTCTGAGAAGTCATTTTCCCACCATATGTTTTGTTTAATTAAACAGTGAAATGTTTGGCCCAGAGACTGTGTTGCCTTGTGAAGCGTATAGAAGATTGAGATGCTATTTTGGTTTCTCCTTAGGCACTTAAATAGCAGAAGCAGGAGTCTCCTATGTTTACCTGCTGCAATTGTAGTTTCACGTACATGTTTCACGTATAAAGGATGCTGCTCAAGGGAATCAGGTTCTAAGTGCAGTGTAAAGGCAGAAAAGAGATCTCATTCCACTAAGTAGAGATGTGGAACAATGTCTCGATCTTCCCGAATTTCCAGATGCATTAGGAGATAAGCATACTGTTTGTGTAGTTGTTTTCATGTTCACTGGAATTCCCTCATTAATACCTATGCACACACTTGGAGACACAAATCCTTGGTAGTTTTTTCAGTCAAATGAAGCTGAATAGATGACACCAGTTAAGGATCTATTCCACTGACATGTTGAAAGAGGAACACAGTGCTGTAGCATCTGAAGAGCTAGAAACGTTATACTTTTTTATTATTCTGATAAAAAACTTATTTTAAAATATGTGCTTTTCAAAAATCATTACTGTAACCTATTTTTTACAGAATGCTTTCAGAAACAGTATATTGTAATGCGTCTTTATGATTCTGTGTTCTGGAAATCAGATTAATAGTGGGAGAATTGATCTAATTTCTAATAGATAGTCTGCCACACTGTAGCCTAAATAGAATATTTTTATTTTTAAGTCTAATGCAGATTCAGAAATGTGAATTGGTCTTAATCCACACTTACCCAGTTGGTGAAGACAGCCTTGTTTCTGATCGTCCTAAAAAAGAGGTAAGGAGCTTAAAATGATAAAATTTATCCAAGGATGAAGAACCATCTCAGATTCAAAATAGATAGCGCAAATGAAGTATTCGGCAAGAATGTTTTGAGCCTTTGGTCTCTGGTAAGGCATAAGAAAAGGTAGAGGTGGTAATTCTTTGAAAAGTTCGACAGTGTGCATATTGCCAACTCAAGTTGTAGGCTTTGTTATCTTGTTTTGTAGTCTTCATGCACATATGGTATCCCCTTTTCTCGTTTAATTACTTAAATTTCTTGCATTAATAATTAGTGATTTTTTATTTTTGTGAAGTAAATCCATTAATGCCTTAGAATAATAGTCTTGGGTTTGAGTTTTTTGAGAAAAAACTCTACTAGAAAAAACCCACTAGCACACACAAGCTCTGTTTTCCCAAATATCTGTCACTGAACGATGTGGATATTGTTCAGCACTATGTCTTCTATATTATTTAGGTTAATATGTTAGCATTTTTAGCCTTTCAGTTAAATGGTTTTCTCATGAAACCAAAATGAGCTTTTTGTGTATAAATTCTGTTGTCCTAATGTTAGCAAACTATGCTTTTTTAATAAAAAGCATTGGAAATCTTATCTGCTTCCAAGTGAAAGGGTAGTATATTGTAGGAATGTAGAATATAAGTTCATCAAATACTTGAAGTACCCTACAGGTATTTTTAAAGATTCTTTTATGAAAATGTGAAAGGGTGCATATAAGAAGATATTCTGTATATTAATATCTCAGTTGTTCAAGCACGTGTGGTTGTTTAAAACCAAGTACATACAAAATATTTTGAAATGGATTCTGCTCTTCATCAGTCTACTCTGCTCACTCTTTTAATGTGCTCTATGTAAGAAAAAACACAAGAAAGTCTTATTCTTAACATGAAAGGCATCTAGTCCTGCACATTGTTTTATAAATAGAAAGGACTGTAATAGCTACCTTCCTGAGATTCTTTCCTGCAAAACTCTCTTCTAGTTGTGCTAAAACAAATTAAATATGAACAGAAGAGAATAAATTGAATACTACTTTCCTCTGTAAAATGGTAATCTTTATCACTGGGTGGTTTTTTGTGGTGGTTCTTCGTTGTTTTTTTTTGTTTGGTTGGGTTTTGGTTTTGTTTTCAAAATCCTAAACCCAATGTCCCTGTTGGCTAGGGTAAAAATCAGATGCATCTTGTGGCTTATGTTTGTTTCTCTTATGTATATACGATGCGCTTATGGGTAGGTATATAAAAATTACTTTGTTCCTGTTATTCAGCAGGTAAAGAGTGAAAAACTAGGCCCAGAGCTGCTATTAAGAGGATTTCTTCTGCTGTTGTGATACTAATTCTTCCCATTTATGATTAATCACTCAAGTATTTTAGCACACTTCTAATCTTTTGGACAGTTTGTAGCAACTGCGACTATAACAACTGGCATAACCTACAAAATTCTGTATGAGAAATAATTTTTGCTGCTTCCTTCTTGGTTTCCTGTGGTGTGTGGGGTTTTTTTGGATTGGTAGTTTTTCTCCCTAGTCATACTTAGCAGCATAAATATGCTTATTTTAGAGTTTCAAATGAATAATACTGTTACATGACGCTAGAGCCTAATCTGTTAATGCTATA
The DNA here is from genome assembly GCA_025769975.1 of Gallinago jamesoni. Classification (NCBI taxonomy): domain Eukaryota; kingdom Metazoa; phylum Chordata; class Aves; order Charadriiformes; family Scolopacidae; genus Gallinago; species Gallinago jamesoni. The sequence goes on along the minus strand of JAOQGH010000001.1, from coordinate 72,174,180 downwards.
TATTCTGTGTCAATTTATTTTAGCTTTCACCTGTTTTAACCAGTGAAGTGCACAGTGTCCGTGCTGGACGGCATCTGGCTACAAAACTGAATGTTTTAGTACAACAGCACTTTGATCTGGCTTCAACCACAATAACTAACATTCCTATGAAGGTAATATTATATCTGTAACTTTGTGTTAACTAGCTGCATCGCTACTAAATTTGTTTGAAAATTTTTAATGTTTATTTTATTGAATTTTTACATTGCTTTTCTCTCCATATCATATTTTCTGTTTTATTTTTTATTAGCCCACATTCAATGTCTGTGACCAGGTTAGTAAAAATAAAGAAGGGGGAAAAAAAAAACCTAAAGAAGGATCACAGAACAAAATGTTGTATTGCTTAATCTCTAATTTTGATGTAGCAATACAAGTGTTATTTCAGTTATGTTTGTATTATTTTATATAAATACTACCTTATTTACCTCAGGTTACTTTGTCTGTGATTCTTTTGTCTTTTTCTAGTTGTGTTTAGATATTCTTGACCCTTGTGCATTATAGTGGCATAGTGAGTCTCTTTTTCCTCTGTTTCATTATCATGCCCACCCAACATAAAGGTGTTTGTAACTAATAGCTGATTTTTGACTGAAGGTTTTCCAGTAGGTTTTCCTTTGAAGATCCATAAACCAGAAAGGGGGACAAGGGGATATATTTAGTATCTAAGAAAGATATTGAATTAAACATCTTCTCTTCAAAGTTGCTTATGGCCCTATTTTTAATATATTTTTGTTATCGTGACTGGGAGGGAAATCAGTGCAACTAAGAATTTCAAGTATTAAATTTAATTTAATTTTTTGATCAGACAGCAAGAGACAATCGAAACGGAAGTGTCAGTACTCAAATAAAAAGGGCAGGGGCAGATAAACTTTCCTGATTTTAAACATATCATCAATTTCTAATATTGTCAATCATTACTTGCATCTTTGGAAACTAGCAATATTGTATGGATTTTATAAGTTGAAACATGAAATTAAAAATTATTTTCACAGCCTTAATGAAATTCTGACACGGGTTGTGGCATAAATGTGACTTGAGTTTGCAAATACCTTGTCTGTAACTTTCTGACCTGTGTGCTGCTGGTATGCCTCTCCCTTCTGCCTTTGTCCTTATAGTAATAGATTATGTTGGGTTCTCTGTGGTTTTTTTGTTTTTTTTTTTTTTCTTGAACTTTGGATAAATTACCAAGGTTACTGTTCTGTTTTTGCTAGTCCTCTGCAGCTGTTCAAAGATGCAGTGTCCTCTTCACGAACATCCCTTTTTAAATTATAAACTTGCAGCTGCAAGTACACTTTTTATATATCTTAAGTGAAAGGAAATAAGAAGTGTGGAGTGTGGGTTTTTTTGATTTGGATTCCTGAGATTTTTAGTTACAAAAAGTAATTGCCAGTCTATTCTGCAGTGACTGTTTGCTGCTGCTCAGTAATTTGTAACTGCTGGTGGTGTTCAATATACTGTAGGCTTCTTGATTCTCACTAATTTAAAGAAAAGTAGAAGCCTATTTTTTACTTATGTTTTACACTATGCACCTGGTTATGACATTTGTATGAAGAGGAAACCATAGGGTTTCAAAAAAAGGAAAAAGGGGAAAAGCAGATGACTGCATCTTTAAACGGGCCAGAGAGCAAACAATTCCTCAACATTGCAATCCTGTTGTTGTCTGATGCACTTTGGAAGTTTTTGTTTTCTTCTGGAGTGAAAGGTAAATGTAGAATCATTTGTTTATGAAAACAGAGACTTATAGCTAGAATAATTATGTATTCTTTCTGCCTTTCTCTTTTAAAGGAAGAACAACATGCTAACACATCAGCCAACTACGATGTGGAGCTGCTTCATCACAAAGAGGCTCATGTTGACTTTTTAAAGAGTGGTAAGTAGAAATAGTCCTCTCAAAGTTGCTTTTGATCAGCCTGCTGGAGAAAGATTGCAAGCTTCATATTGATGTAATATGCCTGAAAAATATGCTTTCGGGCACGACTAGCATGTTTTCAGTTTTTCCTTAAAACCCAAGAACTTGGTTTGTAATGTTGGCATTGGAGTTTTACTCATTACTGGCATATTTTAATATAGTAATAAGGATATAACGATATAAACCCAGGTCAAATTCATCAGACAAGATTTCACATATGTTCGAGATGTTTGTGTGAGACTTGTGAGGCATGTCACCACCTCATTGAGATATAAAAAGTACATAAGAGATCAACAGAGGTTTTTTGCTCCAATAAGGAAAATGTGGTTGATCACACACTTTTTCTGACTTTATATTGCAGGTGATAATCATGTAGGTGGCAATAGCAGAGAAGGCACATTTAAAGAAACTGTAACATTAAAATGGTGTACTCCTCGAACAAATAGTGTGGGTAGGTAATGTGGTATCTTACAAAACTGGTATTCTAACTTGTGTCTCCGTAAAGTGATAAGAATCTGAATGAAGGGGTAATTTGCTTCTTGGTAATGCTGGTTTTACCTTTTGCTCTATAAACCTTGCTGCTGACTACACCCTGCTTTACTAATGGTCACACGATGCTGTCCTGATCTTGGCTAATTAATGGTTTGTGTAAGAGGTGAGGGGGGTAGTAATGTGCTTTGTTTTTTTTAGTGGCTTTTTCAGTCTCCTCTTGAGTATTGTGAAGTTGTTCCTTGACTGTAATGTTTAGCAACTATTTGCCACTCCCACAGGGCTAAGTATACCTTGTCAGTTCCACAGTGATGGTTTTTAACATAACAACTTTGAGACATTGAATCTTGTTTGGTTTTAATTCTTGTTTCAGGAGGGGCAGAGATCAAAGTGCTACCTGTAGTGTAATCTTTGAAGTGCTAAGTGAAAAGGTTAATAAGGAAATTAACTGCACGTGATGAATACTATCAGTAGACTAGTCCCTCCGTAGTAACTTTCAAATCTGAGTAAGGGAGAGCTTTCTACCCAAATCTGAGTAAAGGAGAGAAAGACAGGGAAGATTTGGGGTAACACAGGAACAATCTGGTCATTCAGCTCATGTAGACTGTCAGGAAGGTACATTGACTCTGAGCAAGTCAAAAATATAGATAAAAGAAATAAGAGCAGACTGACTCCACAGTAAAATAATTCAGGAGATAAAAAAGTGGAGGTCCTTCTTGAAATAAGGCTTGGGAATATATTAGGTTCTCAGAGTTGAGGGTACTGGAATGATCATGAGGAGAAGGTAAAAGGAGCAGACTTTTAGATTGAGAGACAGCTAGACTTTTTAGTTTTTCTGATTGTGGAATAGCTTCCTCTGCCTTTCTTTTATTTTGTGGGATGTTTTTTCTGTTATGTGGAACTACACTCTCAACGTTTCTATGCATTTTATTTTTCAGAATTACACTATTGCACTGGAGCGTACAGAATTTCACCAGTAGATGTAAATAGCAGACCTTCTTCATGCCTTACTAATTTTCTCCTTAATGGTAAATTTGTGTCCTTGGCTAATTATTTAATGTTTTAGTTGTTAACATTGTGAATCGAGCACTTAGCATGCTTTGGTTTGTATAGCAGTAAATGTCTGTATACTGTAAAAATGTCAAGTTTATTTTAACATGTCATTAATAAGAGAAGAAATTTGTTAAATGTACTCAAAGGCAAATGGAATGTGTTTTGAAACGTGAAGATGGGAGGAAAGACGTAAAGAAGGAGCAAGTATTCAATGCTGGTAGTTCTTTTCTGAATCCAAATGTAGAATACTTTTCACTTTATGGTATTTGGTAGGAAATACTGCTTTCAGTAGGTGATAGTGCACTTGATCACAATGCTTCCTCTGACTACTGCAAAATATTAGCAACTTATGTCCATGCCTGACTTTTAGCAGATGTTGGGCAGCCTCAGAAATTTCTTTTAATTGGGTTAAGACCAACTAAGTATGTTGGTCAATTGAAGCAGAGTTATCTATGTGTACTGGCGTTGGTCAAAAAGTAGATTAGATTTTTGCTTATCTGCAAGATGTTGCCATGAATAATCTTGCTGTAAGAGGTTGCCGTTTAAATACCTGTTAAGAGGTAACCCAAAGTTGTTTGTTCCAAACAAGTAATGTGTAGTCAGTGTTAATTACATGTGAGATTTTTTACAGTTTGCAAACAAAACTGCGTTACATTACAAACATCCTTTTGATGGGATGTTTTCTTCAGTCAAGTCATTTGAATGTCTAAATAAATGTGCAGTGGTTTTATTAAACACTACATTTTTGTGTATTTTTCTCTAAAGATTCTGTACTGAAAAAGTACTGTGGTAATAGAAATGGTTAGAACAAAAATTAATAGCATATTTCAGATAACTACTCTCTTCTGATCATCTATTTTTACTTCCTTATATCAAACATTTTATTTGGAGAATGCTTAGTGTATTTTACTGGAAATAAGACAAAGGCAGTTTTATTTCTCTGTCTGAAAAATGGTATCCATTTTAAGGATTTATCAAGTAATATCGATCAGTACCTTTATACTCAAGTAGGTTATTTGGTTACTTTTTAGAGGTTGGTTTTAATGAAAGTTTCTGCAATAGGCCCAAAGAAGTTTAGTATACAACATAACTCAGAACAGCAAACTGCCCTTACACAACACCATTTCAATGCCTTACCAGTTTTGCTAAGAATAATGCCCTATGGAGATAGTGATTTATTGGTCCAGGAGAGAGGCTTTTTGATCTTTCTGTGTAAAAATTTAAGAGAACATGAAACCGTTCTGTGTAAAGATGTGGAGTAAATACTTAAAGGAGACACTTCTTTCTTGTTCAGCTAGGGGAAACCACAACTTTAATGGATTCAGAGTCTTACTGCCTAGGTACAAACCCATATCGTGTATATGAAGTTTATAATTTAGAATTGCAGCACACAGTAACTAGTGAAACTGGTCCTATTTCCAACAGGTCGTTCTGTTTTGTTGGAACAGCCACGCAAATCTGGCTCTAAAGTAATTAGTCACATGCTCAGTAGCCACGGAGGAGAAATTTTTCTGCATGTATTAAGCAGCTCACGATCAATTCTAGAAGATCCACCATCAATTAGTGAAGGGTGTGGTGGAAGAGTAACCGACTACCGGATTACAGTAAGACTTTCTAATTTTTTTTTTTTAAATTGTTGCTTACCTCAGACAACAAGAGATGCAGTGCAGTAGATGTTCAAAGGAAATGTTGGTCTGTTTTCTGAAGAGCTGGAGCACAGTCAAACTGTTTTTCTTTATACTATTGCTACGTATTTAGTTCAAAGTATTACATCTGCTTATGATGCCTGCTTCATGGAATCCTTTCCATGTCAAGGCTGACGTGTCAGAAGGATAGATTGCACGTGAATGATTTGTACAATAAATAGAAAAGATGAAGTTGTCAGCTTTGAACCCTGGATCTGGAATAGAGGATCAGGTAGCATTCATTTTGGAGTTTTTTCCTTTATTTTTTTCAATACTTCTTCTATATCTGTTGTAAGCAAGCAGAAGTGGCTTTCAAAAAAAATAACAAAACTGTCACCATACATGAAATAACTTGCAGATCCAGAAGGCCTCCTCATCAAAAAACTTGCATCAGTTTTTAATCCATAGTTTTAAACAACTATTTTTTGTGTTCGTGCTGAATAATGTACATCCGCAAGATAGAAGCGGGGCTCTGGTTGTTGGGGTCAAATTTAGTGGTGGGGATAGTACACAGTTAGTGATAAGCAAGACTATGCTGTTTCATCCGTTCAGTGAAAATTATTTTGTTAGAGAAATGTCTAATTGTATCTTGTTTGGTTATCATTAGGATTTTGGTGAATTTATGAGGGAAAACCGATTAACTCCTTTTCTAGAGCCCAGATATAAGATCGATGGAAGTCTTGAAATTCCACTGGAACGTGCAAAAGATCAGTTAGAGAAACATACTCGTTACTGGCCTATGATTATTTCTCAGACTACCATCTTCAACATGCAAGCTGTAAGTAACCTGGGGCTTTGTGGACTTTTTGTCTGTTCTACGTTAATTTTCACCTTGCCACTTGATGAAATATTAACTCTATTTTATCATAAATCACTTGCCACAAACCTAGTATGTTCTCTGTTGGAATGGGTCCAGCGGAGGGCCACGAAAATGATCAGAGGGCTAGAGCACCTCTCCTGTGAGGACAGACTGAGAGAGCTGGGGTTGTTGAGCCTGGACAAGAGAAGGCTCTGGGGAGACCTTATAATGGCTTTCCAGTACCTGAAGGGGATCTACAGGAGAGATGAGGAGGGACTCTATATCAGGGAATGTAGTGATAGGATGAGGAGTAATGGTTTTAAATTGAAAGAGGGGAAGTTTAGATTAGGTACTAGGAAAAAATTCTTTGCTGTGAGGGTGGTGAGGCACTGGAACAGGTTGCCCAGAGAAGCTGTGGCTGCCCCATCCCTGGAGGG
>JAOQGH010000001.1:72146373-72167672 GCA_025769975.1 Gallinago jamesoni | reverse complement strand
AGGGGTTCAAGGCCAGGCTGGATGGGGCTTGGAGCAACCTGGTGTGGTGGGAGGTGTCCCTGCCCAAGGCAGGGGGGGTGGAACTGGATGATCTTTAAGGTCCCTTCCAACTCTGATCATTCTTATTCTATGATTTGATGTCAATATATTAGTGGAATCTTTAACCTGACAGCTACAGTGATGCTGGGTACAGGAAATGCACATTTGCTTATACCTGATCAGAATTATTACTTACTAACTTAAGGATCAGAGGGGGTGTTTTTGTTACGTGTTGTTCCATGGTTCCCTTGCCTCTGATTTCTTTCTTCTTCCTGTTTCTCTCCTGTGACATACACAGATTTTCTTGTTGTTGACTTTTGTTTTGTCTTGCAGGTAGTGCCGTTAGCCAGTGTGATTGTAAAAGAAGCAATGACTGATGAGGATGTTCTGAATTGTCAGAAAACAATATACAATTTGGTAGACATGGAGAGGAAAAATGATCCGCTGCCAATTTCAACGGTTGGCACCAGAGGAAAGGGTCCAAAAAGGTTACATGGATATCTCTTTTTGTTGATGCTGGACTTTTTTCAGAAATACTCTAGTGACATTGTTTTCATATTTTCACATTTTTAAAATTTGGCCAAATGTAATATGTTGTAAACTAAATGCTGTGTGTACGCAAAGCAAATGCTGTGAATAATTTGCCTGCATCATTTAAGGGCTATCACCTGATATTGCTGTATGTTAGGAAAAAATGTATCATTTTATTATAAAAGAATTGTGAGTCTGAAAAATATGACAGCATCAGGAGAGGTAAGAGATCAATGCGAGCTAGGACAGAGAGTGGAGTAACTTCAAATTAACACGAAGTTAAGAATATCATAAATGAATAATGCTTAAAATTGGGTTATATTAGAATAGTCAAATCCTTTTGAAGCATTTATTTAAAATATGGGCTACTGTTTTAAAACAAATCGAGAATGTCCTGATATCTTAGTAATTGTGATGTGTATTTCCAAGAACTGGCTGAAAAGAAATTCAGCTACAGATTTGCCCACATGACTGGGAGTTATTTACAGTAGCATGGTACAGCTCTTTCTAAATTTTTTTTATCCAAAGAATGAAATAGTAATTAATTTGCATGTCAGTACATGAGTGGCTCTCTGGGTATCCAGACATTGCATAGTTAACACACACCTGAGAGGATTCAAAAGTGTCTTTTGGCAGTGAGAGCTTGTGGCAGTTAAGAATTTGATTTCAGTGGATGTAGCCTGTTTAAATTGAAACTTAACTCCTGGATGTCAATTGGGAAATGTTACATACAATGTGTTTTCAAGTTGAAAGGATGGAGTAATCCCAGGTGGATAGATTTCCAGTACAAGAGGACAGAGAATCTGTTCAGGATTATTTTGAGGGTTGGGTTGTTTGTTTTTCTGCTTCTTAAGGTCTGTTTTTTAACCTTAATTTATTTAGTGGTTTAATGATCTAGGTAATCCTATATGTAATGTCTCTTTTCTAACCTTGCTTAGAGATGAACAGTATCGGATTATGTGGAATGAATTGGAAACCCTTGTACGAGCACACATAAATAACTCTGATAAACACCAGCGAGTCTTAGAATGTTTGATGGCTTGCAGAAGCAAACCCCCAGAAGAAGAGGAACGCAAAAAACGAGGTAGAAAGAGAGAAGACAAAGAAGACAAGTCAGAGAAGTTGGGCAAAGACTATGAATCGGATAAGCCATGGCAAGAATCAGAAAGGTAAATTTTCTAAAGTGAATTAAAACTGTAGCATAATAATTTTTGTCCTGCCCTCCTTTCTAAGGGAGAGGAATTGCAGTGAAACAGTTGCAGGTTTCAATTTGATGTATTCATGCTTGTAACCTTGGCTCACTACCAGCGAGTGTGGATCCCACAGTTTTTTGGGTCAGTCACCATTACCAAGCTTGGGAATTGGGCATTTTATTGCGTTGCCTACTTGTTAGACTTTTCAAATTAAGCTTTTTTACAAGCAGTGTGGTGCTTGAACAAGTTGTTGACCACTTAGCAGGCTTTGCAGCTTGAAGAGTTAGGTTTTATTGTAACCACGTTGCCTGTTGAACATAAAAGTGCTTTACAAAAATATGAAGCATGCCTAAAAACTCGGGACAGGCAGGTATTTTTCTTGATGAGCTGTAGATAGTTTAGTGTTCAAGTAGGTAAACAATCGAGATTGATTTGACATTAGTTGAATGTCAGGATTCATTGTCTGTATACCTACTGTCTGTAACTCATTGTAACTTGTCTAAGTGGTAAGTATCTGCCAGCCTCTTCTGTTTTTCCATCTTTCAGACTACTATTCTAAAGAGGTAAAAAACCCCTCATAGTAGTAAGCTTCACTTGCAAATTTGTTGTGCACGCTACGATCATTTAGCATAGGAGGACCTTTTCACCTACATCATTGCCACCATGCTGATGACCTTTCATGCCTTTCTTTGTATGATGAAACTATTCCTACAATTGCTTTTAGTTTCACATGTGGAACAAAAATGGGGACTGAGATAAAAGGATTTTGGTGTAGAATAAGTCTGAATCCATGTAGAGAAGATAATAGGAAGTTGTGTATTATTTTTGTATATTCATTTTTACTTACTTTCCTTCAAAATTCTGATCAACTGTCTCAAAAATTACAGCTAACTTATCTTAAAATATAATTTCACATCCTTTCCTTAATGCTTTATCCAGAGGATTATTTGGCTAGTTTTCCCCATTGTTTTTCACCCATTCCAAGGGTTCGTAGGAAATTATGTTATGGGTTGTGTATAACTTTGAGGAGTACAGAATGGTATTGATGTGCTGCATATATGGTACATATGTGTTGCTCTACCATATTTTGATTCACTGTTTTCTTTCCCTCTCAAAAAGATTAAAAGGTCTTTTAGATCGTGAAAAAGAAGAACTAGCAGAAGCTGAAGTTATCAAAGATTCCCCTGATTCTCCTGAGCCACCCAACAAAAAGCCTCTTATTACAATGGATGAAATGCCCACAGTTGAAAAGGCAAAAGGTAAACCAGAAGAATTGCAACAGGTTCTTTCTTTTAAAGATAGAAGTTGATTTACCAGCCTCTATTTTCTAAAGTAACGAGATGAATCTTCTTGGATTGAAAGCTAAGTCAGCGTGGATAATTTTTATTTAAACACTGAATATTGAGAAATTCTTGATAAATATGTTAACCTCAACAAGCCTGTGTAAAAAGAGAGATCCCAAGATCCTGTGTGGGTCTTTTGATAGGCACTTGGGTTGATCAGGGGATGGACAAATTTCTGCTTGGGGTATTTGAGCTACTGCATGTCAGAAATTCTATTTAAGGACAGGTATCAGAAATCACTGTCTCCTGCTGACTAATAAATATAAACATTCCTAACCAGTGTAGTTGTTGGAATGGGCAGTATTCACTGATTTCTCTTCCTTGGTGTGAACTATCATCTGTCACAATGGCTGAGTTGATGTTCAGATTCTGCATATGAAGCAAAGTCAACCTCATACTCAGGTGCTATCACTTTGCGTATTTTGTATTTATTTAGCTTCTATTAAAAGATTGTTTAATGATAGTGCTTTTAATGTGTTGGACTAGCATAGTTTGTAACTTCTTCTTAGACTTTATAATGACATTATGTTTAAGAATTCAGAAATTAAATCACTTGGACTTTTTACTTGCAATTTTAGGGCCAATGTCTTTGCTGTCTTTATGGAGCAACAGAATTAATACTGCCAACTCTAGGAAACATCAGGAATTTATTGGTCGTTTGAACTCTGTCAACAATAAAGCTGAGCTATATCAACATCTGAAAGAAGAAAATGGGTTTGTATCAGTAAATGAATCTCTACAAGTATCTTAGCAGTCGCCAGTATGGAGTAGTACTTCAGTTACAGCATTGAAAAGACTCTTTACTTCTTAGAGGCTTAAAATTCCTTTGTCTGTCACTAAAACTACAGTAGTGTTTGCTTTTCAGTTGTTTGCATCGGTGCCTAACAAGGCTGAATGCAAACTTCAGAGGGTTAAATGGTAGCTAAGTTGAGATTTCTTGTTCCACTCTGTTGCTTGTTTTAGCTTCCAAAGGAATGGCTAATATAAAAATATTGTCAATAGTAGAGTAGTTGAATCTTATGCCGTGCTATAGTGAAGTTGATAGTAGTCCATGTTCTACTAATAATACTGAAATATACCAAACCAACCTCCTCTTAAGTCAATAAGCTCGTGATGGTCAATGATCAGTGTAAGAAGGGTCAAAATGGAGACCTTGAAACAAGTTGCTAAGGCTCAGATTTTCAGAATATATTCATGTGACTAGAGAATCTGAACTTTTCTATTTTGGTGAAGTTAGTAATGGAAAGCTTTTTTGTTAAGTTTCTTGTGGTAAGAAGTATTAAGAGGCAATAAGATTGTGTATGTTGGGGGCATAGAGAGACAGAATGATTAGACAGGAAGTAAAAAATATTTATTAAAAAAACTTTTTAAGTCTGATTTTTTTTTTTCTCAATCTGTTGATTGTATTTTGAATAGTAACCCTTACCAATTGTTGTCTTGCATTGCAGAATGGAAACGACGGAAAACGGAAAAGCAGGCCGGCAGTGATGATTAATATTGTTTCTTTGGACAAAACTTGGCCGAAAAGCAAAAATATTTAATGCTGGAATTGATATTGGTACCACTTCAGTACAATTGTATAGCTCTGTTTTGATTGGTTTTTACATTTTTCTATTATTTTTGCTATAAAATATGAAATCTGCATATCACATTAAATGACTAGTGTGCAAATAGGAGCTGTCCTGAAGTATTTTATAGTCGTGTTTTTAGGACAAAAGACCCCTGTGCTGCCGTGGACTAAATCAAGTAATCAAAAATGTTAGTCAGAGGTTAAAGTCTTTTCCCACAAGCATTGTTTAAAATCTCAAAATCAGTGATAACTGTTTTAAAAAAAATAAAATTCAAGAAATATATAGTTAACTAATAATATTGTTAATTTTGGTTCATGAATACTTTTATTTATCTGAAGCTTCTTCAGGAGTCCAGAATTATGGAAAAGACCACACACTGAGCATCTAGTCACAGAGCTGAGAAAATGCCAGTTTTGGTTTTCAACTATGGGGTGGGAGAGTGAGCTACAGCTAAGAATTGTTGATATAAGGACTTTTAAAAATTGGCTAGAAATGATCTTTAGAAAGGAAAGCTTTTCAGGTAGTTGTGCTAGAGTTAAGTCTTTGTAAGCAAAAGTAAAATAAAATTTTTACTAATCATTAAATTATCGTTTTGATGAAATACGCCCTCTAGACACCTGTTGTTTTAGGTCTAAGCTTTTGGAGCATCATGGGGAGACTTATTCTGAATTTTAATGACTGTGAAATGGCAAAGTAGATGATCTGTCTTCAGTTTCTCTGAGTAGAGCCTCTTTTTCCACTTACTGGAGAGTAGAATTCTCAAACAGGAAAACTCTCTTGCCCAATGTCTGCGGTCTAACCTTTTGTAAAATTTTTGGTTTGGCTTCCAAATGGGTCAACTTGAGCGGGCTAAGTTGAATAGCTAAACTCTCCAGGCCTTCCTCTGATCTGCATCCATTGTCTTATTCAAGCTTGTGTAAGCAATTCACAATTTGGTATGTTACAGTTCAAATTGATTTAAGACATGTTTTTATGAGCTTTTCTAAAACTAAATACATAAATATTTCTTCACCAGAAACTTTACATACTGTAGTTTGTGATGACTAGATCTCAACACAAATATCACGCGAGTATTCTTTGCTCTACGTTGGTAGCAGAGTGCTCTCTTAAACTGTGTTAAAATACTATGTCTGGTTTGAAGGTGATTATTTAGCCACTGTGGTGTAGATGTGTTTTCTGTTAAATGATTTTAGAGCCATTTTTAAAGAGTGATAAAAGAGTACTTGCATGATAATATTTTTTATCATACTCTAAAATTTACCTAGCTTTTACAGAAGCAACGTGTAATTTTTTTGGAGATCCTAAAAGCTGAAGACTTCTATTTTCACTGCTTACTTGAACATAGGATGTCCTGCATCACCGCACTATTGACACCCCATCTGAAATGTTCTGATGGAGAAAATTACCATGGCATTGTCGTGGCAATTCTGGAAAGGACTGTATGTATCTCCTTTCCTTTCTTTGTGGTGGGGGTACTGGTGATACTTTGGTCCTATTTCATGCTATACTTTCAGATTCAAGGAAGATTTTCTCAGTTCTAAAAGTTTACAAATTAAAATTGGAAGTTATGTATTAAGTAGCTTAATCCATAATTAAGTTATAGATTAAATTTTGTATATGTTAACCTATTAAGCTTGGAAGGATTTCAAAGTATTTGAAAAGTTTTTAGGAATTCTTTTACACGTGTATATACCCGCATCAGCTTGGTATACATTTTCTTGTTCTGAGTGGTACAGACACATCACTGCCCACCTCACCTATAGACTCCTTTATTTGGCATTTTATTCTGGTACTTAGTTCCAGGGTTCTGTTTTCGCTACTGCCTCTTTGTCAGGCGTAGGTTAAGCGTGTTCTAATTTAAATTTAAAAAAGATGAAGTCACTAAATGCTTGTGACTTTTTTTCTGAGTGATAAGGATAGTACATTCTAGTACAAATTCTCTTTTTGTAGAATTACTCTTAACATCATTTAAAAAAAATAATCTTAAGTCAATGGATATTGCCCTGGTCATTCTGGGTAGTCATACCCTCTTGGTAACAGGGTGGGAGTTGGTATTTTGGTGGCTGGAAGGATGGTGTGATGCGAGGCAGTGGTAGTGACCTGGAATACTGCTCTTGGGAGAGAAGTGATGCCGAAGGCTGTATCCATAACTGAGGTGAAAGTGAAGCCCTGCACTCGTGTACGGGTGCTTTGTGAGGTTTCAGGACATCCAGTTCTACGTTTGCATGGCTCAAGTGAGAGTTTGTCTGAAATGTCACAGACTGTGATCTGGGAATCTTCCTGTTGCAAAACCAGTAAACCGGTATCATCAGGACCACCCCAGCAGTGACACAGAGACTGCTTAGTAAGGCAGATGAGGTCTTCCTAATCTGGGTGTCATTCTTGGCTTGCAGTGTAGGAACAGTACTGTTGAAAGACCCATTGAATGGCTTTGTAGTGAGAAAGCAGGCTTTGCTATATGAAATGTTGAAAACTACTTCAATTTTGTATTCTGGCAACATTGCTTGGACAAAGTGTGGGCTAACATACCCACCCGGCACTCTTAATTTCTCCAGCACTTCCTGGACTTCATCTTTAGGGCACCAGATGGAAGGTGCGTTGGCACTTGGACATAGTGAACTGTTATACCACGAGATTACTGTGGACCCGGGTTTGAGAGCGGTCACCACGATGTCTTTGGGACTGCTGGAGTTCAAATAGAGGGAGAGCTTCTCTAGAAACAAACTAATCCTTTTTCTGTCTCTCAGGAAAGAGTAGTAGCTGGTTTTTGTTCTGATGGTGTAAAGGTGGCACGGTATGTCGGTGGTCTTCAGAAGATTGATGGTGAAGGGTTCCTGGGCAGCCAGTCCTCCTGAATCTGTGGCAGACAGCACAAACTCCTGAGGCGAATACTGCAAGTCAATATCAAGGGGGTTGCCATGCATGGTTTGCTGAGAGGTGTTAAAATGCAGCCAGCTTTCTGATCCTAATGGAGAGCCATCAGCTGGAATGATTTGTAGAGATAACTGAGTTGAGTTGCCATCTTCCTCATCATAAAATGTATTGGCAGGTATAGGAAAAAAGAAGAGGCATCCAATAGTTGCTGTTAGGAATTTAATGGAATGAACAACCTTGGGGGAAGTGTTTGCTTGCCCTTTGGAGAGGAGGGAGGAAAGGAAAGAATTATGAGGGGAAAAAAAATAGCAATCTGACACTGAATGATAGCAAAGAAATCTTGGCAGCCTCATAGGATTATGGAGCATGTTGGCTAGAAGGGACCTCTGGAGGTCATCAGCCAGCCTCCCGCTCCAAGCAGAGCTGTAGCCGAGAGGAAATGAGATCAAGCATGGCTTTGCTTAGTTGAGTCTTAAAAACATCTGAGGATGAAGTGTCCCAAGTCTGTCTGGGTGACTTGTTCCATTGCTGCATTACCCCTGAGTGAAAAAGTTTTCCTGAGGTCTAACCTCAGATGCAGTTTTGTGCCTATTGCCCCCTGTTTTGTCATCTACCGCTTTTCAGAAGAGAAGTGTTACGTTGCCCTCTAGACTCCTTTTTGAGAAACAGTACTTCTTAGGAATTTTTTTTAGGGTCAGCAGAACTCCTCACTGCTTTTCTTACATTATTTTGCTTTGTGGTAGACATTTCAAATCTTTCTTTCCTATGAAGTCAGTAACTGAGCGTAGCCACTTTGCTACAGCAGCATTTTGGAAGACAATTTCAAGATTTTTTTAAAAAATACTTTCTCTGACTGCATTAAGACGAAAACGTGTTGGTAATCTAGAGTTTCTGTAGCATTCTTAAATGGCGATCACATGCTAGTCCTTGGAAGACTTAGACTGAAAATACATGGGTGGTAACTATTTAAAATCCAGTAAAGCACTCTGTTTTGTTTAATCTGTATTTTTTTCAAACCCAAGCCTCTGACCTGCAAATGACAACAGATGCTGGGAACTGGAAAGGGAAATTCTGGACTTGCCTCACTTCTACTGAAACCTAAGCTTTTAACAGTACTGTAAAGTGTTGTCCTTGATCACATCTTAACTTCATTTGCATAAGCATATTTATATATATGTAAAGAGTTGTAAATATGCACAACACTGTTCTTTTTAGTCTAAGATACTAGTCAGGTCTTGTATAATGGCTTCTCAAACAATAACAACTTATTCTGGTAACTTTTACACAGAAATATCACAATATGCCTCTCAGGTGATGCATTTACTTCATGGTGGCAGTTAAGTATGTCTAAAGCATTAGAAAATGCTTTAAATACCGAAGAATAAGGACGGTGTTCCTTCCTGTTATTGCAGAGTTCTTGAATATTTTTGTTTTCGCATTTTGTGTTACTGGAAAGCATATATAAACTTCAGGGCCCCTCTTTGTATGGTTGGATAGTCTATTAAAATCTGAGTCTGGATTACAGTTCCAAAGTGCCTGATCAGCAGGAGGCTGCCGGGTACCACGACACTTCCCAGGTATCTCGTTAGCAGGGCTGTCATCAAGCATTACCTCCGTTTGCCTTTATTCCCAACGTTAAGTTTGCAGGAACCCCTGGCAGTGCATTTGCACAAGCTGAGATCCTCAGAAAATACAGAAACTCATGAATATGTTTCTATATGAAGTGTCCTCTTGGGAAACAGACACAATTCCTGAAGAAACAACTCTTTACCAGATCCTGAAATGGAACTCATGGACAAGGTAGTTATTAAACCATGATGTTGTTTCATCTCCTATTTCCAACACTAATCCCCTTTTTTTGTTTTGTTTAGGGTTTGTGTGAGAATATGTTTGGTTTTTCTTTGTGCCATTGAGCTGTGTTCAGCATCAAGAAATAGTTTCGGATTAATCAGGCAAGCACTGGCTGTCTCAGCATCACCCAGCTTCTGGAGGTGGCAGACTCCCTGCCTGGGACAGGATTACTGCACATCTGGCCAGTTTGAAGAGCTCCTAGGAGTAGACACCAAGGAGTGGACACCAAGTAAGCTGTAGGATGATAAAATGTGGTGGCAAACTCAAAAGGAAACCTGTCTGTGACAGATTTGAGGTGGAGTTTGCTGGCAGGCTTAGGGAGTAAGGGGGAAGATCAGGACACGGAGTTCCTGCAACCTGTGACAAAAATGTTCCTTTCTTCTTGCAGTTTCTGGATCTCATTTATTTTTGTTTTCTACACTTTTGGACCAAATTGCAAGATGGAGTAAAATCATGCCCTAATCTCATCCTCTCCTTATATATTAGACAAGTAAAAAATAGGGAGGGATTAATTCATAAGGACATGAATCTTTAGGTTGTAATCATCTGAGAACTATGTGGATTCTAGTATAGGAAACCTTGCAAAATGGATAAAAAGGTTGATGACAGCTATATTCAGAATTAAGAACACGAAATTAAATTTCTTTTTACCTGGGGTTATATTCTGAAGCTCTTGTGAAATGGAAAATGGAGGAAGAATCCACGTGCTCTCCCCAGACTGTAGCCTTCCAGATGTGGGAAACAGCAAGGTGCTTGGATCCTGGTGCGATGGCAGTAGTGTCTGAACCACCCCTGTGGAAATGGGAAGATCATTACAGTTTAAGGTGAAAGATCATTTATATTTATGTAAAAGGAATCTTATGTTAATAATTTGCTATAGGACTGGGAATGTAGTTTAAAAGCTTTTGTGGCATGCAGTTGAGAGCTCTTTGCAAGCATCTGCCAGCATGGGAAGGAAGGTAGAGCTCAACCTCCCCGCTAGAAAATTGGGGAACTCTTTACCCAATTGGCTTCTCTCACTGGAGCAGAAAGCTATTTAATGTCTCTAGATGGGCTGTGATTGCAAGATGTTAACAGTAGCGTGTTTGGGCTGTGTTGGCCATCTGTGGGCTTTGGCAGATGCTGCTTGGACACCTGATTGCAAACCTCAATCTTTCAGACTATAGTCTTGCACTATGGGTATAGACTTAACGTGGGTCTAGCGAAGTTTTACAAAGAAAACGGTTCTTAAGGGCATTAACAAGGTCAATGCATTAAAAATAGGGGCCATCATGTCACTCTACAATAAAGGGACAGTTTGGCTCTGAGTGCTGGACTTAGTAAGTATTTAAGATGTGTATCTTCTGTGTATCTTTTACGTCTGTAATACATGCCCATTCAGACATAATGCTGCAAATTTACCCAGCTGGTCCCACAAAGGTGTCATCTCTGTAGTGTAGTATATACTTACACCTGTGTCAGACTCGTGCAGTTGGCGGAGGGCTATAAAGGGTGTCTGGTCTAATTCTGTACTCTGCAGGACACACAACTACTTCTGTGTCATTTCTGATAAATATTTATTGTTCTGTTCTCAAAGACCCTCCACAATGTTCCCCAAGCATCTCTTTGAATGTTTTATTATCCTTACTGTGAGAAAGTTTATCTAATGTCTAACTTAAATCATCTTAACTGCGATTGCAGATCATTAGTACTGCTTCAGTTCCCTGGGGATACTGAAAGCACTTCATTCCTCTTTTTGGTAGACTGTTACATAAATCTGCATCTTTCCTCAGTCTTCTAACAAATTATTTCAGTTTGTCATGTTTTCTCGACCTCTGCCTGTGCATGTGCTCTTTCAGGGCTTTTTGAGCAGGTCCACACCCTTCCTTACGTAGAATAGCCAAAGCTGGGGCTGATTGTTCAGCTGAGCTGCCATGTGTACCACGTTGGGTGAAAAAAATTACTTTCCCATTGTGGAACAGTGCTGCTAACACATCCGCAGTGCAATGTAGTCGTGCTTTTGCAGAAGAACCTGGACTGAACTATTCTGTCAGGACTCTCGGGGCAGGAAAGATGATGAATAGAAAGACTAATTTTAAACATACCTGGTATATTGCTGGACACATAAGAAGTGGAATTAAATAAAGTCACCAGAGGTACTTCTATAGCATCCAACTTGATGTCTGAGATCTTGTGTGACTCGGTGTTGATTGGCAAAATCCTTCTTGTTTCCAGATCTCTGTCTGAATACCATTCCTTTGTGCCACTGGATAAAATACTTGCAGACTGCATCTCTGGTCTGAGCATGCTGCCACCATGAGAAGAATGAAGTGTATTTGTTGGTCTAGATAGCTCAGTCATGTCAAAGCTAGAAAAGTCTACTGGCAGAGTAAGAACTGGAGTGCTATCAGGATGGGACAGAGTGATCTGGCTTGTTTCACAAGGTGCTTCAGCTTTCCTAGGGAAAGTGCCATACAATGCGTTAGAAAAGCAGGCTGAGGCTGCAAGGCTGAGATTCAATTTGGGATGGAGGGTCTGTGCTTCTCTCTGGGTTACAGAAGAAACTGGGCTTTGGCCTCCGGCAAATGGAAACCCTTTGGGCAGTGGGATAGTCATCAATGGTTTGGATAACTGGTCATGGTTACTGGCAAATAGCTGGCTCAGACTGCCACTTGCTAGCGCAGGTGGAAACGTGTCATCGATGGGAAATGTGGAGTCAGGTAAAGCTGTGTCTCTTACTGAAGCTTTTGGGAATAGTGAAGGGACTGTTTCTGGAGAGAGGGATACACTAGGAAGCATTTCAAGTTCTGGAAAGTGGCTTTTTGCCTCTTTGCTGTAATCTGGCACTTCTGAGACTGACATTGCTCCTGACAAAAATACATGAAATTCTGTCTTAGGAGGAAATGCCTCTGCTGAGCTGCGAGGCCATTCATGACGAGGGTTTATCACCCAAGTGCACGTGGGCCTGGAAAGCTGGTCTGTGTCTGAAGTGATGTCCTGTAGGAAATGGTATGTGGATACTTCTGATGTGCTGGAAAGAAAATATGAGTCCATCTCGGGCACATGAGGCTTCAGCTGCTCTAACAGCAAGGACATGCCAGAAGCTCTAGTAGGCAGCACTGCTAGCTCATTGAAGAGAAATGTTTTGGTAGTCAGTGAAGGTGAAAGATCTGGAAAACTAGAGTCTGCAACCATAATAGATGCTAGTGGGTTAGTTGGCATGTCCCGCATGGAGTCCATTTCTAAGGTGAGCAAACTTTCTTGACTTACAAGATGCAGAATGATATCCATCTTATAACTTGCCATTGTTATACTTCCTTTACTGAAGGATGATAAGCTCTGAGTAGGCGATACCACAAGCTGTGTGAGTAAGTGGCTTGGCACAGTAGAGGACAAAGGCCTGGAAGAATCTCCTGCAACTGATCTCTGGGTAATTCCAGGCAGTTTTAATGTAGGTGTTGGTGTGATCCTTAACTGCCTACGTTTTCGTCTTGGAGACTTTCTTTCATAATCCCCTCTCCTAAGTATTCTCCAGCCGGCAATTTCATACCTTAGCAGCTGTGAGAGGTGATGCGAGTCAACGTTGTGTCGCAGGACCTGGACGAGTTCCTGAAGCCCAGCAAACCCTCCACACTTCACGGGCCAGGAGAGACCTACGTAATGGTCCACCGTAAAGTCAATGTGCCCTGAGTCTTCAGCCAGTACGGTCAGGCTCCGCGAGCCTCTGTGTGCCCAGTCTCTGTATTGCAGCAGGGTTAGGAGGGAGGAATCCAGGTGGAGATATTCAGCCATCGTGCACACAATGTAGAGGCGTTCCTGTACTGCCAGGGTTTCTGCTCCAGTAGAGAGAATGATTTCAGCAGAAGTGACGGGGACTTCCTTCCCACACCTGATATTGAAAGTCCAAAATGGTATTGGTTCACAGTCATTTATCTGTCCCCCTGTTTTTATGAAGATACCTGTTTGGTTTTAGTCTATCATCTTATGAACATGTATCACTCAATATTACCTTATCCAAAACTTCCTCCTACTGGATACACGTGTGTTTCCCACTCCATTAACTTCAGGGACTGCTAATTTTGATCCCCTTGCTTGTGTAGAACACAGCAGCATGGTCTGAATTTTCCAAACACTGTCCTCATTATGTAAGTAGTTCACTTGGATATTCCTAGTCCATTGGACGACATTAGGAAGGTACCATTAGTGGAAATAGTGTGTTGTGGAGGCAATTCAGAGCCTTGCCTCTCTCCCAGCTGACATTCCAGTTCCTAACTGGGGCAGGGAGGCTGGGTGCCACTTGGAGAATTAGTGTCCTGGTGCCACCGGGCTTGCAGTCTTCATGCCCATACCACCTCCTGCTGTCAAATTCAACATGAGCTCATTCAGTGTTTTTTGGTTTTTTTTTTGTTTTGTTTCCCTGATGTCATTCCCCGTGGTAGGAAAAAAGCCACCCTGTGTCAGCTCAGGAGCACCTACCTCTTTTTTTTTTTTAATTTCCCCCATTCGTCCCCCCGCACAGATTAGGGCAAAAGCTGTTGGAAGCTAGCAGTACTTACTGGTAGCTGTTTGGCATGAGCTTCGAGCTCCCCTCTGTGTCCAGGAATAAGACGCCGTCCTGAACGTGGATGGTGAAATTTCCAGCAGCTCTTGGTGCTTTCTGGACAGGTGTCCTTCCAGAGGCAGCGATGTTCAGGAGGTAGACTCCGCTCTCCCCCGCCATGGGCAGCCCTTGCAGTATGTTTGTGTTGGGGTTGAACTCCAGCCATTTTGGCAAATCTGCACCACTGGCTAAAGTGACCTGCTCCGGAAGAGGATGGCAGATAAGCAGAATTAGAGACAGGAATTGGTTTACTGCTCTAGTTTTATATAGTGCAAGTTCTACCCAAAGTTCCGAACAGCCACAAATGATCCATTTAAAAATTGAGAAACCACAGTACCTTGATTTTTGGGTAGGGCTTGTTTTGTATGGTTTTTAATGTAATGGCAAAGCTTACTGGCCATTTTTTTGAATCCTGAATTCCTCAGACCGTGGGTAGATAAAGTGCATGCTGTGCAGGAGTCCTGTTTGTTTGCTTAGTATGTCACTGCTGTGGTGGCAGCGAATAATGGTGAGATTTTTGGCACCAGTTCTGCTTATTTCTAATATATCTGAGGCACTTCTGTTAAAGGAGATTTCTAACGAGCTCATCTTAAACACGAAGTGAGTGGCCATTCGCTGCAGGATCGTACCGAGAAGCGCCTTTAATAGCATTACCTTGAACTGAGTTACCCTTCCCTGAAAGGCAAATCCTGGCACTGGATAATGGAATATTTTTCCCGTGAGGACCGTCGCATCGGGGATTCCTTGCAGGCTCTTTGTTTCTTCACGTGGGGTGTCTGATGCCTTGGCCAGCGCCGCAGGCGTGCGTGCGCAGAGGGGTGCCAGCGCCAAGAGAAGGGGGAGCACGGGCAAGGCTCGTGTCCCCGGGAACGAAGGGGACCCCGAGGCAGGAGGAGGGTCGCTGTGGGTGCCCATCCTCGCCTGGCGGGCGTCTGGGGCTGCACCGCCGCTGGCGGCCGGGCACTGCTGCTGCCAGGTGGAGCTTTGGAGCTGCAGGGGAAAGAACACCACCCAAGTCCACACGCGCTTTGGATCAGTCCCCTTCACCTGGTGGGGAAGCAGAAAGCTGTCAGTGCTGGTGAGGCCACACGCTGCCATGCTTTACACCCCGGTGAGGTCTGGGGAGGGTTACAAGTTTTTGAAAAAGCCCTGGCACTTACCGACGCTGCTCCGTTCAGTTTTTCAGGAGGAAGCACCACGTAGCACAAAGCCGGTCCGTAACACTTTTTCACCCGGTTTTCTTCAGACTTGCTGTTGCTCCCATCTCTGCTTCCGTACTTGCTGTTGCTCCCATCTCCGCGTCTGTCGTGGTAAAAGCCCACCTGGGTCTCTAGGAGATGAAATGCTACACGAGGGCCTCCTCAGGGGGGGCCTTTCAACATATGGCTCAGAGGAGAGCCAGATAAACAGCGCGGTAACCTGACTCGCCAGGATTTCGTGGTAGCAAAGGGAAAGATGGCACAGGACAAAGGAATTGCAAGTGCAAAGACAGGCTGAGAACCTTTGCTTTGTAACCTTAAAGGCTGGACTCTTGATTTACTGGATTTGATGATGCTTTTTCAAGAGGAGATAAATGCAACACGAAGTAGTAAGATGGTTCCTGCAGGTGTGGAGCTCTCATAAACCTGTGAGTGGCTCCCAGCTTTTAAAGGAGAAGGGCATACCATGTGCTCGGTCCGTCCTGCTTAGGACAGCTTTATTTCACGGCACAGAAAAAGAAAATAATTGTTGGCAGCAGCAACATTCACTAGGAAGGAGGTCTTGTCTTGCTCTGCTGATTTTTTAACAGAGATTTTCTTCCTTCTGTTTGTGGGTGGCTTTGCAGTGTGCTTTGTAGTAGATGCCAAACTTTGTTGTGCTCCATTGCCCAGATCCCTTCCATTTTAGCGATGAGTAGAGTATGCTTTGGATAGAGCGAGAAACGGTAATGGAAATCAATGCTCCCGAATACTCACAAATAAAGACAAAAATGGTGTGATATCTCCTGAAACGCAGGGGTTTACTAGAGCCTGCGGTGTGACCTACTGGAAGTAGGCTCTGAAAAAAAAAACAACCCCAAAACAAACCAGAAAACCAGTTGCCCTACCGATAGGTACGCAGAGCTCGGTGAACGCGCCTGGGGTCGTTAGCTGCTTTGGAGAGAGAGGAATCTCTATCCACCATTGCAACTGTCATTGGCTCGGAATAAATCAAAAGTTGGGTTTCTTTGATTACGCTTAGTAGCGTTGAGAGAAAAAAGATGCTACACTCAAATTTCCGTTTTTTATTGTCGGTGCATCCCGTGCTCGTTTATTCTGCAATCTCTAAAAAAATGGCCTCTCTCTGTTCACTGATTATGAAACTATGAAAAGAACAAGTAGGTGGTGGGGCAGAAGCTCAAGTTGGAGACGAAAGTTTTTATTTAGAAAATATCATTCTTATATAAGGGAATGGGTGCTCGACAGCTGACTAATCTCCTAATGTATTTGCCTCCTGAGAGCTTAGTAAATATTGTAAATATTGCCATGTAACCATGTATGAATCATCAGTGTGCTCTGAAATGATGGGAACGCTCTGAGATCTCTTGGTTGCTGGGAGCTAAAAGTAGTCAAAACCCCCTCCAGAAGTGCAACATCTGCTCCAGTTCAGGGATCCAAAGCCTATGGACCCACCTGCATTTTCAGAGGGGGAAATGCCACCTATTTGGGTCCCTCCTTAGTAAATTTTGACCTTCTGGCTTTGAAAGCAGCAAATATCATGTTATTTTCTCTGTAGTGTCAGGCAAGGCAGAATATTTCCACATTGTGTGCTGTCTTGGTGCTCTTAATAAAACTTTGCATGAATGTGCTAGGGAAGCTTAAAATAATTAGATTTTAAAAACTTCTCTGGAGATGTCCTGTAATTCTCTCTGTAGTACAATTACTGATCTCATAATTAATTTTTCTGGCTAAATTGCAACAGAGGCATGAGGCAGTCTATTGGGTAAATGCCTTTCGATAAAAACAGAAATCACCTTAAATGTCACTCTGGATAAATGCAGGAAAACTTGTAAAGAAATGTAGCTCGTTCAGAAACTAGGACTCCTGGGTTAAAGTGTTTATTTCCTAACCAGAACCAAGAAATATCAAAAGTTTTATGGAATAATTTCATTCTTCTGTGATTTCATGACCAGACCCAGTTGAACCAAATACACAGATGAAGGTGGGTAAGTGTAATCAAAAGCTCATCTGAATCAAACAAGATCTTTTGAGGGCACCTGTAAGTACTTGTAAAGATGAAAATGGCTCACTTATTTTCCTTCACTTCTAGCTTTAAACACACTCTTTTTCCTACAGTCTGCACTGCGTTTACACAGACAGGATTCTGAAATGGGGGAAAAACCCACCCCTAAATCTTTGCAGCACCAAAGAACACAACTGGAGGATGTGCTATCTTCTCTTTTCTTTTTCGGTTTGTGTTTTGTGTTTGTTTTGTTGTGGGTTTGTTTTTTTTCCCAAGATGGACTCGGTGATCAAACGAGGGAGGGGAGACAGGCTTGTAAAACAGAAATCATGACTCTCTTGTTTCTCTGTTACTCTCCTGTCACTCCTGCTCAGAGGAAAGGGGGAGCCAACATCCAGTCCTTCTCTGTGCAATGTTTAGCTAGCCTGCTCGGAGGGCTTTAGGGTCTCCTGCAACACCCCAAATAGAATGGCTGAGTTTTATGGCCTCTACCATAAAGCTAATGTTTTTTTATGAGGTTGTTTCTTATACCCATTAAAGCCCCAGCACTTGGAATTAAGTAATTGCTTGGCAATTGTAACTTCCTTTTGAGACACATTGGTATTCCAGCTGCCTTCTCTGTGGCAAAGGAAATCTAGATATTTTCCCAGCGTCCCCAGAAAATTCAGGAAGCAGAGTGTTGACTTTAAAATAGTTTCTTGTTTTCTCTTAGGAGGTCTGATTCTTTATTTTTTTGTGTGGCAGCCCTGGAGTCCGCACCTCGGTAACTACCTGCCAGGCAGCTTCAGAATGGTTCCTGGTGATACAACAGGAACTCTGGTGGTGGCACATTTTTCTGCTGAATTTTTCCATATAGGAGGAATTCACCTTTTTCCTTTGACTTCCATTATACTCTGGGAAAACACTCTTGTGTTGGAGTTGCCTGGTAGCATACGGAGATACGCCTGCAAGCTGGCAGTGGGTGTATTGTGCCTTATGCAAAATGTGGGCCGTGGGTTTGTTTGGGTCGTTGCAATAAGCACATTGTCTGGTTGTGGGAGACAGAAACCTGGTAACTGGCTCTTGGGAAGGACACAAATGCAGGTGATGGAAGAAAGGAGCCTCTGTGTTCCTGTGAGTATGAACCAAGGTCACTCCTGTGTGACAGGAGTTCTAGCCAGCCAGAACTAGCGCGATGGCGTCGATGCACCCTTCCCACACAGGGATCAAACCTCTCGGGGCACAAGACACACTAATTTCCAAGAAGTCTTCACTTTACCTCATTTAATAGAGTGATTTTTAACAGCTCACTGCTCTGTCCGAGGCAGGGCTGGCTGAAAGGGGGATGCATGCTTTATTTTCAGTCTGCAGGAAGTCTAGCATCCTCATGGAGGTGTTGCTTCCCCCCTTGCCTATCCGGTGGGGTCCGGTGGCAGATGTGGCTTAATTATGGAGCAAGTCAAGGTTTTAGTAGCTGTGATGTGTCAGAAAAAGAGTTGGGTTTCTGTTCATGTCTTCTCTTACTTCAAAATATCAAAACCCCACCGTAATCCTACAAATTTTAAGCATGCTGGTGTCTATCTTTGAGTTGCTGCCTCAGGTTTTCTTTCTTTTTCTCTTATTTTAAAATGAACAGAAGAAAGAGTGGAAAGGACAAAGGAACAACATCTGAGGGAAACCTTCTTCTTAAACCTTGCATCTAGAACTTGTTTCTAGTTCTCATTCTGCTTCCACTCGGAAAGTATTTTCAGTTCCCACCTCCCTCCCAAACCCTCATGTTTCCTCTGAGAAATTGTCTACATGGGAAAATTTAAACATGAAAGCCAAGGTATGAATTTATGAATTTATACTAGGGTTAATTTTTTTTTAACTACCCATGTGAACTCTCCTGTGTTTAAAAATGCTACAAGCATATTTTTTTTTTCCAATTACAGTTTTCTTTTCCTTTGTAAAACTTAGCTTATGACTGTTTAAACAGCAAACTGTTTAAATGGAGCTGAAAGGTGTAGTAAAAGGACTCTGGCACTTCTATAGTTACAGTTATATATCTAGGAGATAAAATTTTCCTGCTCAGACAAGCCCTCACTATTTAATCTTAGATTTTTTTTTTTTTTCCTAAGGAGAGTTAAAGACTGAAAAGAAAGAATTTACTTCACTGATTTCATACTCTAAAGTTCCATCTTTTTTTTTTCTATTTGAACTTCCTTGAAATTGAGGAAAACAGATTAAATTCAAAGTTTCCATATTTTTTAAATGAAAGATCATCTTTTGATAAAACTTGAAATGATATTAAATTTGGGGCTTTTCAAAGTTACTAGCTATTTAATAAGGGAAGGGTTGCTAGGTTGGCTTGAATAAAGATGCTATGATGCAGGAAGGTTTTATTTTTAATGCTGCACTCTGTGGGAAGGGAGAGAGGAGACGGCGCTAGAGCTGCCCATAAAGCAGGACTTTTGGCTTTACACCTTTTGTTAAATTCATTGAGACCTGCGACCTTTAAAACTGCCTGTACCTCTCGCCAGCTGTTAATAAAACCATGGGACATCACTTCAAAGGGGATTTTAGAAATCCTATCAGCTGGTATTACCCTAAGCTGTCCTTCATGGCAAATAGCTCCTGACTGAAATCTTTTGCAATGCACTTTATTTTCTTTTTTTCCTTTTTTTTTTGGTCAAGTGGGGGAGCCTGAGCAGAGCTGTTGGTACAAACACCAGGGCAGGATGGAAGCCAGCATGTCAAGCGTCCAACCTCATGTGATTATTATTTTTTGTTTTAAAAGGAGGAGGGGTTATGTGCCGAAGAAGGAGCACAAGGTTTCTAAGGGCCGTGCTGACAGAACCTTATTTATGGTGCCTGCTGCTGCTCCCAGGCTCAGCTTTCCCATTCAGCCGGTGATGTTGGCTTCCCACAGCAGATTCTCAAACAAGCTGCTGTAATAACCTCCCAATGGTTTTTTTTGTCTTGCTTGGTTTAGCCTTGCTCTTGCCTGATGGGACAGTTTGGGACAGAGCTCCCTTCCCCTGGCCCCCAGCCCTGGATTTGCCTGGAAGCGCTCTCTTCCACCCGGCACTGTCCCTCCGCTAGCGCAAAAAGTGAAACTGAAACAAACATAGAAAGAAAAACACCTGGGAGGAAACATTGGTAAGAAGGATCTAGCTATAAATTTGGGTTCTATCTGCCAACAGCGCAGATGCTGTTGCCCCCAAGGACAGCTTAGGGTATTACCAACAGCCTCTCCATTTCTGCAACACAAGAAGGCACAGGGGTTTCAGCTGTTACTTGTTCACTTTTTAAAGAGAGCTTTAGGACTCACTTTAAACAACAAACAGGGGCTGAAGGAGGGCAAACAAACACATCGCCACATTTTCAACACTTTTGAAACTCTCCTTATGAGAGAGAGCCACATCCAGTCATGAGGAAATGTGATTTTTTTTTTTTTTCCCTTCTTTCCAGCAAAGCAGATGATAGGAAACCACCAAACTCAAAGGCTGCTCAGTGTAATAGGAAAAAAGGGGGAGGTTTTGAGTGAATTTAATATTTAGGAAATTGGTGGATCTGGAGTATAGTGGGGGAAAGGGCTGTACATGCACCTTCCCTGCATGTCCGTCAACGCACCAGGCTTGCCCAGCTCCTCGGAGGCATCCACAGCTCTGACAAGGGAGCTCCTCTGAACAGCCACACAAATTTGTGCCCGTTAGTTGGTGGAGTCTCTGAAATATTCTCTGAATGTAAACCAAGAAGCACCTACCCGATGCTCTTGTGCAGATAATAAAGTGTAGTGCAATAAGGATCAGTCCCAGAAAATAAATTGTGCTGAACTTGGGAGAAAATAAAACAATTTCGTTTGTATAAATGCCTCTTGCCTGAAATGAAATTATGCACGAAATGCAAAAAGACTTTAGCTGGGCTTAGTAACTGCTCTTATAAAAAGACAGCAGCCGTCTTTGCAGGGCTGCATTTTCCAAGCCAGATCTCAACAGCCTGCTTTGCTCTGATGAGGCACCAGTTAAATTAGCTAAGCTTTAGTAAAAGTTCAATGTCTTTTCTTGTGGTCCTTCAGAGCTCCTGGAAACAGAACTATTTTTTTTTTTTAAAGGACCTAATTATAGATCTAGGAGCCTTACTTCAGGCTCTTTTC
>JAOQGH010000001.1:72114166-72145275 GCA_025769975.1 Gallinago jamesoni | reverse complement strand
GTTTCCCCCCCCCCCCCCCCCCCCCCCAAGATTAGTCCGGCGACTTGCTTAATTTTTTTTTCCACAGGCTGTTGTGCCTGGATGCTTTTATTTGCATACATAATGTCTGTTCCTGCACCAGTCACCACGGTAACAGCTTTCACTGTTGGTTCCTTTTGAGAGCAGGGCATCACGGCGACCTCCTGACCGGCTGTTGGACCAGGAGCCAGGCTTCGGTCCCGTCTGGGCACCCGGGGTTTGCCTTTGGCTGAGCTGCCCCTGGCAGGAACCAGCAGAGCATTTCCCTCATTATTATTATAAATTTATTTTTTTGGTGCCTGTTGCCAGGCAGCCACCCGGACCCTGCCTAGCAACCTCCAGCCTCCCAAATGTTTGCCTCAAGGACTCTTTCCACACCCATGGGATTTTCCTTCACACTTTAGAATCATAGAATCGTCTAGGTTGGAAGGGACCTTAAAGACCATCAACCTAACCCTGACAAAAAAGAAAAAAAAAAAAAGAAATGGGAAATAAAAATTACTAAACCTTGCTGTTCAGCCCCGGCCCAGAGGCTTGCCCACGTGCGGGAGAGCCTCCAGACCTCCCCGCTTCCCTGGGTTCCTCTGTAGCTCCTGCCCTTTCCCTCTTGGTGTCTCCGTTTCCCTTCCCACCCCTGTGGTCTTCACCACCCTGGGTGGTGTAATCGAGCCCCTGGGCAAACGTTGACATTTTCTGGGGACCAACTGTGTAGAGAAAGGACTCTGGGTATGGTTCTTCTGTTACTCAAATTCACCGACATTTTGTTTATTTTGTTTCTACCAACTTTCCTATTTCTTGACTGTGTCTGGACACGTCGAAACGATGATCAACTTGCATTAAATAAATTAATTTCATACTTCTTGATGCTATTGATCTTTAGATCATCCACTGAAAGCACCTTAAAAGAAGGGCAGTAGTGTTGGTCTGTTGGTTTGTTGGGGTGGGGTTTTTTTTGTTTTTAAAGGCGAAATCTTTTTCAAGTTCAGCCTGAGCAGCAGAGCAGGGTGACAAGCAGGTCTCCTGAGCCTCCCTCTCCCCCCCAACTCGAGGGGTCAGCCTCTGTCACCGCTCTGCCATCGGAGCTGTGACAAGTTGAATTTATGGTACTGGGCCACCAAAAAAAAAAAACCACCTACAATGCAAATGGTTTATTTCCAAACTCTGCTTCTGTGTGTCTGCCAAGTGATAATTGGGGGGGGGGGAAGAAAAACCCAACCCTCAGGATACCCATTTGGCACATGACTGACAGGTTCGCGATAGGACAGTTTCCTCCGTTTGTCTGGCGGCGAGCTGACGGGGCCATGCCATTGTGTGTCCCCCTGGCAAATGCTTCCAGCTGGATTCCGAGGACAGGAAATGATTTAGCAAGAGGCTTTTGGTGACAATTAACAGAATTCCTGCTGATAACTTTTGGGTTGTTTTTTTTTTTTTGTCCTCTCCCTCAGAATATTTTTACAGCCAGCACTAAGTCACTGCGGAACGGCACTGGAGGTGGGTGGTTACAAATATTTGATGAGTGTGTCATGGAGTGGCTTTTATTTCTGCTGAAAGTATGATTTATTTTTTAATCTCCAGCTCTTTAGTATTCTACAAACTTTTTTTTTCTTACCAGACGGTCATACCCTAGAAACCAGCCCAATTTGGCCTCAAGCAAAGGAGAGCTATTGTCAAAGTAACCTCAGGAAAGAGGAAGATTGTCCAAGAGTCTCCCAGTAGGGAGGACCAGGGAGGCAGTTTTCCTTATGTCAGGAGTGCTCCAACCACACTGTAACCTGCCCACTTTGCCAGGAACAGCAGGGGGGCTCAAGGCCTGGGATCCCAAGGTAGGGTCAACTTTGAAATATGTGGGGTTTTTTAAAAAAAAACACAATTTCTGTTATGCATTCTTGTGTAAGACACCTCACTTGCAAGGAGGGGGAAATTTACTGTGGCATAGGATGACCTGTGTCAAAGAAAGGAAAATAACCAGCGTTGGATGTGCTTCCTTGAAAAGCTTTTAGGAGTTGTCTTAGATGCAATGTTGGAAACCACGTCCCTTTCCTTAGAGCTTGGTGGTCTTCAAAGCTATGTTTTTGTCTCTCACTGTGGGTGAAAGAACAGAACCTGAAATCTTTGGTATTGGATCACCTCTTAGAAAACGAGAAGGTAAACAGGTTGTGGGTTTTTTTTGGAAGAGTTGTTATGCATAGGAATTAATCAGCTTTGTTTTCAGTAGATAAATTACAGTTCAGGAAATTAAGTTATAGTGGATATGGATATTTTTCCTTGGGAATTTGACACCTGTAAACAAAAACCTTTGTTTTCAGAGCTTAAGGAGCTACTGTAGGCTTTGTGCTGGTTTTATGCTCAAAGATTACTTTTCTCCAGCAATGTTTATTGCACTGTAGTTTCCAGCCCGGGATTTACTAGAAAAGAGAAAAAAAAAAAAAGCAAAGTTAGCATTTTTTCTGCTGGATTGTTTGTGTTGCCTATGACTCCTGTGATACGTGGGGCCTTTCGTTGTCTGTGCAGGCAAACTGCTTTTATCTGCTTTGGAGTCAGTTTGAATACTGACAGCTTGGGTCCTCTGACCTGCCCCAGCCTGGCTGGTGGGATTGCCTCTGCGGGAGCGAGTCCCCGGGAGCAGGGAACGGAGAGGGAGAACTCCAGTGGTCACTTAGGATGGAAAACGGGCAAGTGATAAGACTGTGGACACTACACTAGGGAAGTCTAAGGAAAATGGACAGACTGGAAGAACCAAATGTTGCAGTGGTACCGCAGAGCCTATGGCCCTAGGCTGTACTTCTGTAACTTTTATCCCGAGACAACTTGGGCTTCAGCTAGAAAAAAAGTGGCGTTTTTTTTTTTTTCTAAGTATAAAGCAATTTAAATAACACCACCTACTTGTACATGGGGAACAAAATGCCTTGTAAAATTAAGCTAGTTTTTAAACCTCAGAAATTATCTCGTAAACATTCCCTTTGTGCATTTGTAGAAGCTCCTGTGCTCCCCTGCCCTTCTCCCTCCTGACTACGGGCACGCAAGGAAAGGGTTGAAGTCCTGCTATTTTGCTAACTGCATTTTTGTTGTTTTTGAATAACACGGCCTCATCAAAGCCTTGCTATGTCTCCTTGAGATACATTAGTGTAAGCTCCATCGCAGCACCTCCTGTGAGAGCGTGGGCACAGCAGCTTTGCCTCACCAACATGCAACAAAACAGAGGCATGTTAGAGACCAAGAAGTGGTCAAGGCCAGGCTGGATGGGGCTTTGAGCAACCTGGTCTGATGGGAGGTGTCCCTGCCCAGGGCAGGGGGGTTGGAACTGGATGATCTTTAAGGTTCTTTCCAACTCTAACCATTCTGTGACTGTAGAGGTCCCCATCTCTTGTGTCCAATCAAAGACTGAGCAGGACTGCAGCTGATGGGTGAGCTGATGGACCAGTGGCATGGAGCAGGCAGGGCGCGTGCTGAGAAAGAAGCAACCCCTTTTCCCCTTTCTCTTCACCCTTCAGCACAGCAGGAAAGCTCCCAGAGATCCCCCAAGCAATCTTTAGATGATTATTATTAAAACAGATGATGGATCTGCTCCTCAGGATCCGCTAGGCCAAACTGGTGCCAGGCAGGCATCAGGGACTGTACATGTGTGCCACTCCACACCAAAATCAGGGGTTCTGTGGTCGCCTGGGGGTACCTGGAGATAGAAGAGGTCTGCAATTGACTGTATGCAGCACGGCTAATCCAGGCACTGCTCACAGGACAAAATGACTCTGAAAGTGATGCGGCAGCTCGCAGCTTTGGAGAGAACCTGGGGAGGTGTGAATGGGTGAGGGAAAGACCCCTCCTAAACCAGAAACCTCAACCCCACCTCTCAGCCCCCCCATTTGCAGCACTGGATTTCAAGAGCAGTGCTTGTTGAGGAGCCCCTCTGCGGTAGGGAAACGACACTGGGCTTCATTTCGTCACCCCTTTTTTCTTTTAAAGAAGGCTGATGATGTCACATCTTCCCTCTTTGCTCAGTGCAGCTAGAAGAAGATGATGAGCTGGCAAAGCCAGCAGCTGCTTGAAGTGCTCCAGACCTGTCTATGCATATCCTTGCTCCCAAATTCTTGGGTTTCCAGAGCAGCTCAGCCAGAACGCTGAAAAGGCTTTTTTTTAATCTCTCGATCTTCACTCTGAGTGTTTTTGCCAATGCAGGTAAAAGAGAGGTGCACGCTCCATGCTCTGCATGTACTGGTGTTTCCACCAAAGTAAACAAGAGATAGTCTAGCTAATTACAGAGAACGATCTGAGCAAAACATCTTGTCTCTTCAGCTGGTTCTTCTGACACAGGAGCAGGCAGGGCAGGTAAACTTGCCCTGCCAGGATTATCAGCAGTGTTTCACCTTATTCAAACAACGAGAAACAAGATTCATCGGTCTTTGCTCCAGCTCGAGCGCGAAGGAAAGTTGTGTCTGCCCGAGGTTTGCTGGGAGTGGTGGTGGGGATGGCTGTGCTTCCAGAGATCCATTCTGTACACGCATCCTCACTTCATAATACAGGGGACATCTGAGGCTTCAGGTGTGGTTTGGGAGCTGGCAGGCCATGGCCCTTGGGTCACGTCACTTCTCACCTGCGGCGTTGGAGGCAACGATGAGACACTGCAGCGTCTGCTCCTCTCCAACCCTTGCAGTAGAACACCACTTCCAACAAGCCCCAAAGAGGGCTCTTCCGTGGGAAGCATTTTTTATGCAGTTAAAAACCCATGGTGACGTTTGTGGGTTGTGTATTTTATTTTTTTTAAAGGTGAGGAGACAACCCAGTGTGACATCGAGAGCAGAATTTGGCATGCAGGTTACAAAGCAGTCTGAATCCCACGGCATGAACATGTTCAACAACGCCTCAGAGCCTGACTGCTTCCTCCCAGGTTTCAGCTGGGGCTGAGGACAAATCTCGAGGAGAATTCTGTCCCCAGTTAGCAAGGAGACTAACTCTCCTTGTATATATATGCACACATATAAAGATAAATAGTTTGCCTGTGCTTTAATTTGGTTGGATTTTCTGCAGGTAAATTATGAGGATAGTTGGCTTTGATTTGCCAGCTGCATGCCAAACTTTTTGTAGCTTGCTTTGTAAACTTAACGTTTCTAAGCAAGTTAAGTGGATTTAAGACTAGAATTGTTAAAACTGGTTAAAGTTTAGCCATTTTTTTAGTAGCAACAGCAATGAAAGGTTGGTGTCGCGGGCTCAGATGGGTGATGTGCCTGGCTCAGTATTCTTTCCCCCAGCAGTGGCCAGATGTGAATGTCTGAGGAGAAGCAAGAACAAGGGCCATATGGAGCGATGCTTCCTCCAGCCAATGCAGGAAATCCATCAGCTGGATAAGGTCTCTCTGTTTCCAGCTGGTTTGGGTTGATCTCTGTGAACTGTCCCGGTCTCCCCATGAACCTGTGCAAACATTTGGCATCGCACCGCGTCCCGGGGGAAGGAGCTCTGGAGATGCGCTGCCTGCTGTGCAAAGGACCGTTTCCCTTTGCTTTGTTCTGTGTGTGGCTCCTTTCTGGGGCTTTGCTTCGCACCTCTTAATTGCGTTAGGAGAGAGGGGTGAATACCAGTCCCTGGGAACTCTCTGCATGCTGGTCCTGATGTGGTAGGCTCTTGGAGAATGTTTGCGCACTTAGTGTCACGTTTTTTGTTGTTGTGCATTTTGGGGGGGTTTTGTTTGTGTTTTTTTTGTTTTTAGTGGAAGCTTATTTACCACTGTTGCCCTTCTCTGAACCTTTTCATATTGTAACATACCACTTTTGAGCAGAGGGACAGAACTGCATCCCTACATGAGGTCTGGGCTATCCTTAGGTTTACACAGTAGAATGCAGCCACTGTCTGTTTTGCTCCTTATTTTTTCCTCCTAACAGGAGAAAAGTGTCAACCCTTAACAGCTATGGCACCCCTTTGACTGTTACTGAGCATTGGGACCATCCTGAGGGTCTGGAAAGGACATTCCCTCTCTTCCAAGGGTTCAGCTGGCTGCAGTCCAAGGCAGCTCCCTGGCTGGAGCTCTTTGAGGACAGGCTGGCAGAAACCTCATCTGTTTCATCATCCCAAATCAAACACAAGTTTGAGGGGGTTCCTGTTTCTAGAAACCTCAGTCTGTGATTTTGGACTGGTCAGAGACAGCCAAGTTTGTGGGAGCTGGGAAGGAGGCTTCATTTTGAGGCATTCTGCAGATGTAGGGCTCTCATCTGTTGAGTGGGTAGCAAATAAATGTAGTCAAGCATGGGGAACACAATTATTTGGACCTTGTCAACATCAGGAATATCCACCATCTGGGAAATCAGAGGTGTCTTTCTCTCCCTCTTTTTCCCATGTTTAAGGCCAGGTGGTTTTGGGTGGACTGGGCAGCAGATCTCAAGCAGAGGCTGGAACGTGGCTCCCCAAATGCAGCGATGATGGTTGTCAGGGCAACGGGAGACTTATTTACCACAGGGTGCTTTTAGAGGATGTGCAGCAGTTAAACAAATGTTTTTGAATGATCAATAAATGCTGCAAAAATAAAAAGTGCCACACGCCAAATTAATTTCCACTCCAGGTCATATTTGCTTCACTTTTTTTTTCCTGTCTGTAATCCAAGCCATGACTAGTGATGCCAAATATCCGTCACATAAATACCATTTTTCAGCTTGTTGAAGAGCAGTCACAGCTTGTCTATTCTGCCTGCCATTGCCTTTCTGCAGGTTTGGAGTTGTCTCTGGTGCTCTTGGGAGGAAGTGCGGAGGCGAGTCCCTTGTGGACATGGAAACGGTGAGAGTTTGGTGCTGGTCTCTTCTCCCAGGTAATTAGTGATAGAACAAGAGGGAATGGCTTCAAGCTGCAACCGGGTAGGTTTAAACTAAACATTCGGAAAGAGTTTTTCACAGCAAGAGTAGTCAACATTGGAACAGGCTGCCCAGGGAGGGGGTGGAGTCACCATCCTTGGATGAGTTTAAGAGTGGTTTAGATGTGGTGTTGGGGGATATGGTGTAGGGGAGAACTTTGTAGAGTAGGGTAGATGGTTGGACTCGATGATCCCAAGGGTCTTTTCCAACCTAAATGATTCTATGATTCTAGTAGTGGGGATCTCTGCTGCAGAGTTGGTGGGCTGGGATGCAAACACTGGTGCCAGAAGTGCTATTGTCAGCAGTGGGCTTCTTGCATCCCACTGTGAAGGCCAAGCAAGGAGGACCTAGGGGACATCGCTCTGGTTCTGGCCCTTGGTTTCCATAACTATGGAGTGGAAGTGCTCTTATGCACACAGATTTAGGAGTGAAAAAAAAACAACCCACAAAACACTTTAGTGTCAGTAAACACAAAATAATGCGGAAGAGGCTAGATTAAATCTACTCCTGTTTTGTAGACTGGGGACCTTCAGGCATCACAACACCCTTGGGAGGTGATCCTAAAAAGTAGATTAGTAACCTAATTTTGCAGCAATTACCAGCTTTGTCTCTGGGGAATTTTACTTCAAGCCCTTTGCAATGATGTTCCAGTGCATAATTATATGACTTGAGGTGCAGTGAGATAGATGCAAATCATCTCGGTGTGCTATCTCTCCATTTAATCACTGATTTGTCTGCCATTTGGCTACATAAAATACTTTGTCTAAAACTGAGTAGAGTATATTTTCAATAAGAACATCAGTGGGAAATAATGAAATGATTTGCTACTACTTAAGAGCATCCAGGAGCTCCCCTGGTGCAGTTCACTTACTCTGAGCTTTACACAATCAGCTAATTCCACACAAAATACAAACCACACAGGACTCCTCCTGGTCTCTGTTTACGGTCTTTCCCGTTAATCTTTAACTTCATTAGAAAGACGTAAGCTGGCTCCTTTCTTTGCTGGGTGTTCCCCTTAATTTGAATCCACTTTTCATTTTTTGGGATCTCTCTCTTTGCCGTTAAATTGCTGTATAGCAACAGGTTGCTATTTTTCTGAAAAAAAAAAAAAAAAAAGTGTAAAAATTTTGTAGCGAGTTCACAGGTTTTGATCAGGAGACACAACTTATCCCCTTTGCGACCAGTGAACAGGTGTCTGATGATGTAAAGAAATTTGTCAGCAGATGAGGGTGTGTATGTGCGTGCACACGGGTGTCTGGGATAGACTAGTAGGCACCACGCTCGGATGAGCAACCGGAGTAAAAGCCCATTGAAAATGGGAAAAATTCTTCTACGTTCCAGGGGCTAAACAGTATACGCCAATATGACCACCAATTTTTCATTATTCTTTCCTATGGCTTGCCTGAGGTTCTACATCAAGGCTAAACTGCTCCCTGCTCTGTTTGCCCAGGGTTCAGCACGCTGAGGTCCTAATGACTGGCAAGGGCTCCAAGGTACTATTGCACGATGAAGAATAAATACCTGTTCTTAGTTTGGCAGCTGAAGAAAAGTGTCACGTTTCCTTGCTCTGCAGAGTTTAACCTGTGATTTCTCTCGAGAGGGAGAGGAGGGACGTGCACGTCAGCCAGTCCACTGCGACCACCCCAGCTCTCAAAGTCCCAGCTGTGCCAGCGCTGCACCTCCTTGGTGAAGGAGGCTGTTCCCTGCCATGGGTATGACAGCCTTTCAAGTCGGCTTTGCTACCTTTTAATATAAACTCCCTGAACTTAAACGTGGCAAAAAGCATCACACTTTCACTCCAGCTGTAAAAATCAAAAATGAAAACTTGTAGCACAAAACAAAGCACAGCAATCCCTGCGTTCCTCCTGTGGTTCTGCACCTCATACATAACCCGTTGGGGGAATATTTAGGGTGGAGGAACATCTTGTTGCTGTCGTAGCCTGCTCCCTCTGGACTGTCTGCCTCTCATTCTGTGGGGTTTCTGAGCATTTGTCTTGATGAGCAGAGATTGCAACTGGATATAGATGACCTGTGGTAAGAACACTGTTAATTTGAATTTGTCTGTAGAGAACTACACCGATCAGTCAAGTCTGCATTCTCTCTTTTTATGGGATGAGTTTAAAACAAAACACCTTCCCCTCCTGCGCCCTGTTGGAGCCCTGGGATTCAAAGCACGAGACCCAGCTGTTTTCCTACTGCCAGCATTTCCCCGTGGTTCAAGCACTGACTTGGAGACACCACCACCTTGTCACTGCCTTTGGAAACATGACATGATGTTCTGTTGAACAGGATTTGAGGTTCAGATAGGAACCTCTCAGACTTCGCAAAGGTAGCCAGGCAGGTTAAGCACCGGTGTCTCACTGTTCTTTGCAAGTGCTTCAACAGCCCAGCTGATTCACAAAATAAATCAATCTTCCAAAATGCCTGTTTCTTAGTGGCTGAATTCGTAAATCTCAGATTTCACAGTTCTTCCATTCCTCATCTGTGCTATACCCTGTTCAGGTAATACTTTGCTTTCTCATGTAGGTGGAGGTTTGTCAAAATATGTTCATTAAAGTGGTGGTTATGTATGAATGGGGTATAAACTATTTTTTTTTCATGAGGTAGCCAAGAGGAAGCTTTTGTCTATCAAAATACACTGACAGATTGTTGCTGCTGGGGGAGGGCTGCTTCTCTCCACTGCTTCCAAAACCCTCTTACCTTCCCTGATGTTTGTAGGTGCTGTGCATGGGGCAGGAGCTGAAAAGGAGCAACAGAGGACACCAGAAGCAGCAGCAGACAAGCAGGGATTACTGTCCCTTCTGTGGAAGGATGGAGTGGCCTTGCAGCTGTTGAAGAGATTGAAAGCAGGAGGTAACGTGGGCGATGGGTAGGAAGAGATGAGCTGGGAAACAGCTGCAGATGAGTAGTGGCTCAGCAGCACGTACTGGAAGGAGGAGTGAGTTTGTTGTAGTTACTCACGTTGCAGAAATGCTCTAGTTTGGGGTCCGTGTGTGTGTGTCGTTTTGCTTTAGCAGGAATGACCCCAGGTCCGAACCAGGTGACCTGCCATCTTCTCAGCCTGGGGGAGCAGGTGAGCAGCATCTCCTCTCGGCCCCCTTCGGCTGCACCTGTGGGAGCAGCTGCCTGCTCTCCTTTTGCAAATTGTACTGTGTTGAGAAAACTGATAGAAATCAACAATTTTTTTTTCCTTTCGGGAATTCTTTTTGCCTTTAGAGTCTCATTTTCTCATTAAAATGTTATATCTCTAATAAATTTGTGGGTGACTCTCCATCCAGCCTGTGCCCTGATATGATCCAGTCACACTCCGTGGGTATCTTGTGGACACGTTCTTAGCCCAGGCAGCTGCTGAATAACAAACACGCATCAAGCACCACGCTCTCTGTTTGTATATTTATGTCCCTGCCCCTGCCCCTGCCCCGATAGCAGTTCCCACAGGTGGAGCCGTGGTTGTGAAACAGAGGTGCTAATTGTGCAGATCTCAGACAGCAGGCTTTTATGGTTCCCAGCTGTTTTCAACCAGCAATTCATTGTTACTGCAGCGCACTGAGGCAATAATGCCAAGCGTGGTGCTAAAAGTATTCGTATGCATTTGAAAATTTTGTGCTTATTAGCACAATTGCCACAGTTTCTTTGCCTATGACACTAACTATATGCATTTCTTCCGTGCCTTTTAAACAAAACCCTATTTCAGGGGTAGAATAAGTTATCTGCTGCTAACTTTTCCTTTTTCAGATTTACAAAATGGAAATGATGGGTAATGATTCTGATTTTCTTAATAGGCTCCTTTGCGGTTGCCTACAGATCAGCTAAAATCTAATTGCCTAAACATGTTCATATTTCTAAGTTCTGCTACTACAAAGATGCAAAGCATCTTGCAAGGGCTACTGAGAAATAGGTTATTTCACTGATTTTAATTTTTCTATAGCATTGAAACAGGAATTTCTTTAAGCATGCACATCACTTACCCTCTAGTGTTATAACTTTAAAATAGGTATGAAATGACCTGTCTCAGCCTTCCAGGACTCAGCTGTGTTATGCTAACTTTTAAAGTATTTAATACCTTGGAGTGAGGAACGTATTTAAAAACAAGCAAACAAATAAAGCAAGCCCAACTCCTCGGGGACAAGGCATGAACTTAATGCAGACTTTTTTTGGTGTCATCTGTTTTGTGACTCACAACTTACACCATTAGTACAACCTGAAATATTGATGTGTTGTGGGGGACAGAGGTAAACCCATGAGGTATTCCTAAATGAAAAAGCAGCTCAGGCATTTCCATGTGATTAGTATGCTAATATGTGATTAGTATGCTAATCTTGACTGTTTTCTTGTTTAAGTTCCAGGTACATTTAGCAGTTCAGGGTTCAAGATACTCTTAGATGAGATTTTTTTTTTGTTTCAATCAACTACATTCTGGATGGGTAGGAAGAGAGGAACACCAGTCTGGGGATCCAAACATGTAACCTGGCAAATATTATTGCAATTTTAGGCTTCTTACTGGAGCTGTTGCTTTTTGGAGACTTTATTGTGGAAATTTTTGCAAAATGTTTGTAATTTTTTTTTTTTACTCCACAATTAAGATACTGATTTTCAGTGAGATATATCAATCAAAATGTTCATCTTTGATTCGTATGATTCCATATATAATTATTTTTAAGAACTGCTGAATATTAACTGTGCTGTATCCACACTGTGACCACCGCCATAGGGTCAGCTGGTAACACGGTATTAACGGCAGGACTCAAACCCCAATTGCTTTGTAATTACAATTACAATGCTGTACAGGTCTGCTGGTTCTTGCATAAGTCATGCTTAGGAGTGGGCTAGGACTGAAAAGGAAGCTGTTGGTTTTATTTCCATTGCCTTCTATGAAGATGGCTTATTTTTTTTTCCCTACGTTTTCAGGTTTGAACCTGCTGAAGTCTCGCGACAGCCAGCAAAAGAGAAAATTCAACCTGGGTAAGTCTCTCTCTTTATTTTGTAGGGAAAGGCTTCGTTTTTAGGAAGCTAAGCAGAAAGGGAACCCCAGGAGACACTGCCTGATTAACACGCCCGGGGGGGGGCTGGGAGGGAGTTCTGTGAGGTTGAAAGCAAACTCGGTGTAACCATTGGCACTTGTTCCATGTAGGAATAGTAAGTTCAT
Source organism: Gallinago jamesoni (assembly GCA_025769975.1). Taxonomy (NCBI): domain Eukaryota; kingdom Metazoa; phylum Chordata; class Aves; order Charadriiformes; family Scolopacidae; genus Gallinago; species Gallinago jamesoni. Next base: position 72,133,281 of record JAOQGH010000001.1, on the reverse strand, counting down.
TTTTGTGTGCTTCCTGCTGGCCGCTCTGTGGCTGCGAGCTGACAGGAGGCAACGCTGCCACTTCCTCAGTCCTCTAAATAAGGCACCCTTTCTATAGAGACGTTTTCAAAGAAAGACACGTTGTACTTTCTGCTTTGCTTGAGTTTTCGTGTTTGCCTCTGTGAATGAACAACTTCGGTTGTTCAACACTTGGAAACTTATTTCAAAAGGTTAGAATGTATCGCGAGGGAAAATATCTTCACTTGAATGGTTTGGGCTGCTCTCAGCAGGTTATTTACATAGCTGTTGTGTTATGCCACGGTCTGAAGGGCGTCCGGGCTTCCTCGTCAACCTAAACTCCTTTTACTTAAATAATCAATTCACAAACAACTTCGGTTTTCATTCTTTCTAAGCTTGTTTCTTTCGAGAGATTATTGTAGTAAGCCGGTGATTATTTAAATACCCGAGTAGCCATGTTAGCCCTTGCAGTGGGTGTAGGAGCAGTACAGCCAGCCGGTGGCCATCCCTTCCCGCACGCCGTCCCCTGGAGGAGCGTGCCCGGGCAGTGGGGATGCCCAGCTCCACCCCCAAAAGGCGGCTGCTGAGAGCTGTTCGTTTCCAGGGCCACCTCTAAAGTTGAGAAAAATTTATTTCCCTCCAGTAGAAAGTCCTTCGTAAAAATAGGTGTCATCAATTTAGCTACAGTTTCCTGTTGAGTGAAGCGGGTAGGCTAACGCGTGGCCCTCCGCATTCTGGTTTTCTCATTCTCAATCAAATAATGGTGCTTATTTTGCATGATTCACTACACTCCTGTTTTATTGTGTTGCTAAACCCCATTTATCTCTGTTAGGCCTCCTTTTTCTGCAGGGTATCCCGGTTCTTTTAACCAGGTGCTTAATATTTTGCACAGCACCGACGTACTGTTTAAAACAACATCCGTAAAGAGTTAACTCCCACAACGAGGGGAAAAAAGGCAAAATGAGTCCCTAGAGCTAGCTAGCTATCAAGAAATCATCTAGTACTCTGATGTTTGCTATAGGCAAAATAAAACAAAGCGCTACCAGCAATAAATCAATTTGTGTGCGTGTGTGTATTGTCAAAATAAGCTGTTCTGGCGCTCTCTGATCCAACTCGCAGGCCAAGTAGTGCCGTGTTCTGTACATCCGAGTGTTTTGAAATGCCATTGTGCTCAAGGAAGGCTGTCTCAAACACTAACACCCACAAGGTGATGGGTCTCTCCAGCTTGTGTGGGAAACCTCATTAGGTGCCTTTAAACGTCAGCCCTTCCTCAAGTAAGCCGTTAATTGTGCGTTGCTTGAGACAAGTATATTAAATACATTCCAGCTACAGATAGGCTTTAAAATCAGAGTTGGATTTAAAATTATCAAAAGGTCTGGAATGGTCTGATTATTGTGGTTTGTTTTTTTTTTTCTCCCCGGTTAGAAAGATGAGAAACAAACCCAAGGCTTTGAGTCAAAACTTTCATGTACTTCCATGTTAAAGCTCAAGGGGTGCCTGTCTGGATTTTGGCCTGGTCCCATTAAGCAGGGAAACACTTAAAGGCATTCTTCTCTCCCCACTTTTCCCTTGCAGCTGCCTTCACGAAAACAAACATCGAGGCTGCCTGTTGTATAAGCCTCTAATTGGTGCAGTTTGTTTTCACTGAAGTGGCCTATATATCTGTAACTTCATACATGGGGTAGGCAGTGTAGGTGTGGGATTAAAGTCTTTCCAACCAGGCAGTTTTCAAATCCATAAAAAACTCAACTTCTTTCAGGAGCCTCCCCTGTTTAGGCAAGATGAGCAGGAAATTCAGACCTCTTCCTAAGAGGTGAGGGGTGGAAAAGGAGCAAGAATACGATGATGCCGGCCTGTTTACTTGGTGAGTTTTTTGAATCTGAGGTCATTCTAATATTGTGTATCTTCACACCTAAAGCAGACGCTCCGTGCTGCGATGGGGTGTTTCTCTCGACCTTTCTGTGGATGAACTGCCTCTCTTCTGTGCCTCAGCACCAGAATGAATATCAAAAACTAGGAGGTAGAGATTGTGGTGGAGTTTCCCCACATTAAAATACAGCCAACTACTTTTATATGGAGATCTAATTTTAGAATACCACTAGAAATATTTTCTTCTCTGAAAATAAGTAATAGACTAGAAACCAAAGCTTGAGTAAGAGAGAATTCTTCACTTTGACAGCGTACAGAGTAGTACGTGTGCTGGGGCAGTCTGTCAGCAGGAGCTGATCTGTGTCTCTGGAGCCTGTCCCATGGCGAAGGCTGTGTTCCCAGCATCCGGACAAAAGATTGCCAGAGATAACTGATGGAAAGCATATTATTCCGGTTATTGACTAAGCAGCCTCACCTTCACCCTGCAGCTAATTGCAAGGTTAAAAACTGTAGTTAAAATATCCATATTTATCAACTAATTTGGTTTATTTCTGCTCCAGGTAAATGAAGCAATATTCCATTACCATCTCTGACCATGCTTTATTTTTTTTTTTATGTAGACTTGTTATGACAAAATCTCTTTCATTTTAATTAAATTTTTCTAGATACTATCTTCGTACGACTAGCACTCGGAGAGGCACAATCATTATTTTTAATAGAAGAAGGTTAATGCTTGTGAAAAATGACGGAGGTGCATTTGTCACGACTGAAGTTTTCTGTCTGCGAGGAGATCCTTAGACCTGCTTTTCCAGGGTGACCTTTGTACCAGTTTAAGGCCAGGTCTACACAAGCAGGTAAGTGATTGATTATTTTCAGCGTATAAACAATCTGGTGAAGTTAATGAGTCTGTTGGACTGTTTCAATGAGCCGGGTTTAAAACAAAGTGTTTGCTCAAATCCGTGAGTGCCTTTGGGATCCGACCTTTGCTTTCTTCACAAAAATGCTGATTCCCTACAGCTCGCCTCTGGTTAACAGCCATCGCCGCTCCCAAGGGGACTGAGATTTCCAGTTCATTTCATGTACATCACCAGGGGGACAGGAGGGGGTAACAGCCTTCAGCCACTGGCACGCTCCAGCCTGAGCCAAGGCGACCAAGCCTGGAGATGGAGGAGGATGAGTCCCGTGCCTTCGTTTCCTTGGGGATGGGGGGGAAGAAGCAAAGATGGCTGCAGGTATAGGACTCCTATCAGTTCATGCTTCGCCGCAGCAAGCAAACACTAATTATTTTCTCAAGTGACCTGAATTAAACTTCTTGTAATGCCAGAATGCACAGGCCCCCTTTCAGTTGCCTACAGGCCCCTTTCAGTTGCCCACAGGCCGGCAAGAGCTGCCAAGGGCATGGCAACTCCTGCTTCCCAGCTGGCAACCTACAGGGATGCCTTGGCTACCAAAGGACACTTCATATGGCCCCAGTGACCTGTGTTTAGGCAACAGGGTTGACCCTTTCCTGGCTGCGGGTGGTCCCGAGCGGGCATTTTCTCCCCGGCACACACGGGACAGGCAGGCCTGCTGCTGGGCCGAGCCCTGAAGCCCACCCTGAGGAAAACACCCCCTGATTTAAGGCATGCCAGGTTTTCATTTGCTGCTGGGAAATGTGAAACCTTGGTGGCTTAGAGTACCTTAATGAGGCCATTAAGGCCCGGTATAAAATGGCAGAGATAAGCAGGCCCAGGAGGGCAAGGCCTGCTGTCAGTGCACGGTGAAGCTTGTGCTGCTCGGCCCCTGGCTCGCACTGTCCAGAACCGTGAAATCAAAAAATCAAATCCCTGAAATCCAACGCTCCCGGCAGGGACCCCGGGTCCGTGTTTTTCGCGTGTGGGCACGGGGGGCAGGGAGCCTTCCCCCCCTCTCTCTCCCGCGGCTGTGCCTTGTGAGGCTCCGACTCAGTCTCCCATTCTGGGGCGTTTTAGTTCTGTCCAGCTCGGGGGTTTCATGGGTGAGTTTTGGGCAGTTTGGAAAGAGCTCATCTTCGTTTTTCCCGTGCAGGGGCTGGTTCCAGAACAAGGGCTGGAGCACCTGCTCTTTTCTTATTTCTTTTCCAGAAATGTTCTGGTGGCTCCAGGAGACTGAATTTAAAGAGCTTGGTAAAGCCTGGGGTCTAGGGCCCAGGTATGTGCACGTACATCAGCAGGACACAAGTGCAGGTCTTTGGTGGTGTCTGTATCCTGATGGGTACAAAAAACTGGACAAATCCAAAATATTCACCATAAAAGAGCAAAACTCTAGAATGGCATATTTTTTTTTTTTTCTTCTGTTCAAGTAGATGGTAAAACTTTTTATAACTTTGAAGACTCAGCATTTCTGTTGTCAAGAATGTATATGTTCAGAAGAAAAGAGGACAGGCTGGGCGCTGTAGATGTGGGAAATGAAACGCACGTGTGAAATGCTCGGGGTGTCATTCCCTTCCAGCAGTCTGCATGTTCTGCGACCAGATCTAGGTCCTTATCCTTTGAGAGAGGGTATTTGCTCACGCTGTCAGACCTGGGTGAGTTGTTGTTTCTTTGTTGTTTCTTTTTTTTTAATTTTTTTTTAAATCCCAAATAGTATGTTGGAAAAATACACTGGGAAACCAGGGCTAAGTCTGGCTGTAATCTGTGGTGTTGTCTCAGGGAGGTAAAATATAGCTGAAAAATCAGAAAAAGTAGAAATACTTTGATTCTTAAAACCCCTGGTGGAAATTACTTTTTTTTTTTTTTTTAAAAAGAATGCACAGTGTTTTTAGGAATTGGAATCCCATGCTAGGGATAGCTTTTCTTTGAACGAAACCCTTCCATCTGCTGAGGGCTGTGGGGTTTTGCTGGCCCACGCTTGGTCTTGGGCAGTGCCCTGAAGCTGCCCAACGGGAGCCCCTTTGGCCACCAAGGTGTGGGCTGTGGCTCGTGCAGTGTCTCTGGGGGACAGGGGGGAGCGCTGGCAGCCCCCCATGCTGGTGGGTGCGGGGGGGCTCCTTGTTCCTGTCCCCTCCTTCCTCAGCAGAAAAGTCTCCCAGAGCTCTCTCCAGTTTGAGGTCTTTTGTTTGTTTGTTTTCTTTTTGTTTGTTTTCTGTTTGTTTGTTTTCTTTTTGTTTTGTGGCGAGGTGTTTGTTTGTTTGTTTTTGTTAAACCGGTGGCAGTTTTCTTGGGAAAATGTGTGCCCTGGCAATTCCTGATAATTTCCTAATAAATTTCCCTAATAAATTAGGGAATTTCATAAAAAAAAAAAAAGGAATTGATTAAAAAAAAAAAAGCCCACAAACATATAAACACCCCAAAAAAGAAGGGTTTGTGGTCCCTACAGTTTGTCACCCCTTAAAGAGGGGGCGACACGGGCTGCCCACCAAACGAAGCATAGCGCGAGGCTGGGGGGGGGGCAGGAGGGGACAGTGGGGAAGGGATCCCCCCTTTTCCCCCCCCCCCCGGGCAAAGCCTGCCGGAGCGGTACCCGCGGCACGGCCCCACCTGGGGTGGTGTATGCGACCCCCTGCCCGGGGGCGGTGCGGGGCGGGACGGTGGCGGGGGGGCGGTGCGGTGCCGGGGGGCGGTGCGGTGCGGGGGGGCGGTGCGGGGGGCAGAGCCGGGCCGGGCCGTGGCGGGCGGCAGCGCTCCTGTCAGCCCGCCTCTCCTCGGGGCCCTCCGGATCGGATCGGCTTTATACTTATCTTTAATTTTACTTTTTAAATTATTATTTTATTATTTTTTTTTTCTGGAGAGGAGGAGTGCGACATCCAACTTTAAAAAAAAAACACACACCACCAACAAAAAAAAAGAATATGAGGCAAAATGTCTGAGAAAATGTCCAGCTTTCTCTACATCGGGGACATCGTGTCCCTGTACGCGGAGGGCTCGGTGAACGGGTTCATCAGCACGCTGGGGTGAGTGCGGGCCGGGGGGGTGCGGGCCTGGGGCGGCGCGGGGAGCGCCAGCAGCGCGGCGGCGGGGAAACTCGGAAGTGATGGGGCGGGCGGGAGGCGCCGAGGGACGGGTTCCCGCACAGGCCCGGGGCAGCGGGGCCCCCGGCGGGGTGGGTATCGGCGGCCGGGACACCCCCCCCCCCCCCCCCCATCCGCGGCTGCGGCCGCCGCTCCGTGCCCGGGCTGCCCCCCCCTCCCCGCACCCCCACAGCGCTGTTCTGTCACCGGGGGCGTTAGGAGTCGCTATTCACAGTTAACTTTTTTTTTTTTTTTTTAAATTAAGCGGGGTGGGGGGGGGGCTTTATTTAATTGCACACCTGAGAATTGTTTTGATAACGCTTTCCTCGCCGTCAGAACCAGCGGTTAAAGGTGCGTCCCTTCACTCAGGGTTTGCCTTTGCCAGAGGCCTTACCCGCAGCTGTTCATAATCAGCTAATTACAATCAGGTGTTTAATTGTGTGGGGATGCTTTCTCCCTGAGCTCTTCTCTCTCCCTGTGGTGTGACCGTGGCTGCTGCCGGCCTGGGGCTTTGGTTAACCTTGACTGCTTTGGGTCCCCTCCTTAGAACCCAGGACATTAGGAATTCTTGGCATTAGGAATCCCTTGATACCTTTCTTCAAACCGTCCCATAGCTCGGTGGTAGTGACATCTCCTGATGTTTGTAGGAGAGCTGCAGTAGTTTCAGGGGCTTTCTGGCATGTCCTTCAACCCTCGTCAATGGCTGTACCTCGGGAATAGCAGCTGGAGTCCCTCGGGCTGGTCTGCGGGGTGCTGTGTGCCCGAGGGTCGCTCCCCCGTCGGGTGTTCAGCTGCCGGGGTCCCCAGATCCCTTCAGCGGGGCACTGCAGGGCGAATGCTAATGGTGAACGTTAGTCACTTGATGGCATACTGTTACTGGGAAAGAGATGGTGTTCCAGATCCTTTCTGTTATTTTACCTTATTTCTACTTCCTATCCTCGCTGTTCACTCATTCCAGTGTTTTGAGTGGTTTTTTTCGTGCTTTGTTCCTCTGTTAATTTTGTGCCTTCTCTATCCGCGACTGTATTTTGTCTCGCATCTCCTTTTGTTTTGCTGACTCTTGTAATTTTAAATCCTGTCTGAAAACATTTGCTTTCTGCAACTGCTCATCGCTGGATATTGTTTCTTATTCTTGTAACCCCAGCATTGCTTCTTTGGTGGCTTTGTTGCTGAGTTGTTTGGTTTTGTTGTTGTTCTGTCTCATTGCTGTGTTCTGTTATCTGGGTGGGGAAGCTAAATTTGCCATACTTTTTTTTTGGTTTTCATTCTGTTAAGAAATGTTCCTCATTTCATGGGACACCTGCTTGTCTCCAGTCATAAATGTTCCTGCTGCGACGGGTGCTTGTACAACTCTGTTGCTTGAATAAGTGTTGGCATTCTCGTGTGGAAGCCTTGGACCACTGGTCCTGCCCTCATCCCTTGGAGGTAGGACAGGACATTTACCCCCAGTTTTATCAATGGGAAGGCAAGACCAAAGCTTGCCTAAGGCACATGGGCGTTCTTTACCGGGAGAAATAATTGAACTCAAGCCAACACCCTGACTAATAGACCATCCAGGCTGTCTCTGAGAAAGAGCCAGCTAACCCAGCTCAAGCCATGACTAACCCAGCTCCAACCCAGACAGGCCTCCTGTGTGCATCTCTCCTTCAGCAAGCAGACCAGGAGCTCAAGAATGCTCTGTTAGCTTTTCAATACAGCTTTTTTTTTTTTTTTGTGCCCTGCTCCATGGCATGGTAAAGGCAACTGCAGGGTTGGGAGGCTGGAGTTGAGGACCTGGAGGCCTTGAAGGAAATGTGAAGTCACCCGTGGAAAACTCCCACGTCTACTGAATGGGAATGCTGATCTTTCTGCTGGTGGTACAAGAACTTGGACTCAAATTTAAAGTTGTGATGCTAAGTCATATTAATTGTGCCGTTGGAAAAGGCAGAAAAAACAGCTCAGGGGAACAGTTGAGGGAAGGTGTTCACTAAGCTGCACCTTTGGTGTGCAACCATTCCTAAACTCCTGCATCTCCTGCATTTCTGGTCCTCTCAACAGAGGCGGCTCCATCCTCTAGAGGTGCCTCTTGTTGGCGAGGACAATGCGGGGTAGGAACGGGGATGATTGTGTGCTCACTTCATTTGGCTGCTGCGGGTCCTTGTTTTAATGTTCTTGCTGGTGTTACTCAGGGTGCTTTTGTGAAAGGTGCTGGGCAAAAAACAGGTGGCTTTTACACTTTTTAATCCATTGGGTAGTCGCGTGCGGTTGCAAGAACTTGAAATCCAGCTCGGGTCTAGTGACTGCAGCAGGGAGAGAGTCCTGTTTATTTTAAGCTGTCAAAGGCTAATTGTTTCTTAAACAAAGCACGAGAGAGGCCATTCTATAAATAAGATTAAAAAGTGCACAGCACCTCTCAAGTGGAGGAGGTCTGTCACGTCAGCAGACCTTACTCCTTGAAGAGTTGAATGAGCTCAACAGATTAGTTTTGAGGTGGAGATTTCTAAGCAAAGGCAGTTTCAAGTGTTTTAGCAATAGCTTTTGCTCACTTGCTAATGCAGAAATTTTCATGTGCTCGGTTTCCCCAGAAAACCTAAAGCTGAGAGAAAGTTGCAGCTGAGCTATTGAGATCAAGTGTGGGGTCAGATTAATGTCTACTGGAACCTTAGCGTGGAAGTCTTCTTCTGGTGCAGAGAGGTACCCTCTCCTCTGCCATTAGAGCTGCCCCTCTCCACTTGGGATCTACGGCCTGGAACATCCTCCTGGAGACAGGTGCTTTTGCCCCTTCTTCCAAAAGCTGAGCACAAGCACTGTCTTAAAATGAGGATACAGGAGGAAGAAATGAGAGTGACGGTCCCTCAGTTCCTAGATTAAGAGATCCTCCTTGTTCAGGAGCTGGGCTATCCGTGCCTCCCGGCCCCGTGTCCGGGTGAGCGTGCCCGGTGGTGCTTGGTGAAGGCAGAGGTGCCTCTCTCTCCACACCTCCCTCTGCAGAAAGGGTTTGAGGGTTCCTGGGACGATGAGAATCTGTTGTTGGACACGAAAGGACCCAAAAGGTTGGGGCACTTGTGTGAGCTGGAAGAAACCTGTGCTCCTGTTCCGGGCTCTGAACTGTTTCTTTTCTTACTGTAAGCAGCTGTTGGGTACGAGTGTGTGGGGCCTCTGCCTCCAGACTGGATCCCTCTTAGTCAGAAGAGGAAACTGAACCTCTCTTCTGCGGCTGGGGTGAGTGCCGGCATGGGGCATGAGGGCAGGGACGACAGGCAGCACCGCTCGGAGCTCTGCCCTCTGCATCTCCTGTCTTAGGAGAGCAGTTATTCTCAGTTTTGGGAAGGAAGGACAAAGCCACCCATCCCCAGGAGGATGATTCAGGCTGTGGATCCCAAGCGGAGAGGAGGCAGTGGTACGAGGGAGGGTTTGAGGGCTCAGCGTTCTCCTCTGGCTGCTGCAGGTCTCTGGGCAGCTGAGGTACCATTTTTTTTTCCTCTTTGGCTTCAGGTTTATTCTGGGTTTGGTTGCTGCTCTCAGGTGACGTGTAACCCAGCTTTTCTGATCTCCCTGAGCTTCTCCCCCTCCCCGTTCTTTTTGAAAAGAAGAATGCTTTTGAGTGTATAAACTGATACTCTTGTGATGTAGTATGGGAAGGGAGATGTTTGGGAAAAGGAGTTTACATCCATGGGTCATTTTCTGCCATTTCAAGATATATTTAAGATATATTTGGTACCGGCTTATTGGACTGTACTAATAATGACTTCCCCCCCACACTTTTTTTTCCTGGGTGTGTTTTACTTTCTGCACAGTTTGGGGTTTTATGTCCTAGAGGACGAGCGTGGCAGAGCTAGACAATGAATCCAGGTGTCTGAAGTCAGACGGAACCACGAGGGCGCCTTCCCCAGTATTGTGGCAGTAAACACTGGAATGTTGGCAGCGATCTCTGCCGGGAATTAGAGCTACTGTTAATCACCTTTCGGTACCAGTTGGGGGGAGGAAAGGGAGAAGTATTCATGATTGAAGAGGTGGTGGTGGGGGGAAAAAAGTAAGACAGACCACAGCACCAGCTGTTGGGAAGTTTGGCAACGGGCCCGTTAGTCGCCGTCAGTAGCCCCAGTGGTGCCTCACCTCTGACAACGTGCCGTGGTGCCGCAGCAGCCTCGTGGAGCAGAGTGAATGGAGCGTGCAGCAGGGGAGCAGCCTGCTAGGTGATGCATGGTTGTGAATGATGAGGAGTGATGAGACCTTACTGCTAATTAGCAGCCAAAAGCCTGCTGGAGAGTATTCAGACTGGTTTTCTCAAGTTTAGTGACTTGTCCCGAACAACTCGTCTCTGTTTGTGGAAGTGCTTGCCAGAACTTTTTTATACGAAACGAGTATCATGGTTTTATTCAAGCTCCTGCCCTGGGCTTTCATGCGTTAGTTGTCTTATTGAAGTGGGGCTTCACACACAGATTGAGTCAGTCGTACTTTGTAAAGGAACATGATTAAGTTGAAAGTGCTTATGGAACAGCATAAATCAGAATATTCCAGATACAATGAAGGCTGAAGTGTGTCATCTTGGTGGCCTCAGGAGTGGTGCTAAGAACATACATAGTGACTGATGCTGCTTACAACACACAAACGCTGTATTTTCATCAGTGCACTGTTTAAATCTTTTTTTTTTTTTAACCCTTCTCTCCTACTGTCTGACAGTGTAATCTGTGGTTAAGGAGTGTAAGTCCTCTAGTTAACAGCAAATTTTTCTTTCTTGTATCAGCTGACAAAACGTAGTTAGTCAGGAAAAGATAAAAAGTCTGAAGGAAGGGAGAGCAGCATACGCAGAATTGCTTATAATTTAATTCTGATACATAAAGAATCAAATGATCCCTACAAGAGAAAAGGGACGGTGCCCAGTTTTTACATGGGCAAAAGTATTTGTTTCTTTTACTACCTAGATTTGACAGTTCTGATTGTATGTTTCCTGATTTTTTTTTTTCAAATACTGCGTAGGATTAGCATTCTCCGAAATGCATTCTCTTGGTTGTCTTCCTAATGCAGAAGCACCGGTCTGAATTCTGCAGCTACTTTGACTGTATGCTAATGTGTCTGGGAACATAATTTGGTACATTTTTTTGTATTCCTTTTCTGTGATGACTTTCTTAACCATAAGCTATATTATATGCATCATTATATACCTTCATTGATCTTACAATAAATGCCACATAAGCAGAGATGTAAGCATATAAATACAACCCTGTATCTTGTGTGCCTTGCAATTGAATACGTATATCAAAGCTCATATCCGCTGGAATTATCCACTCGCATTAGCAATTAGGCACCGCTCCAGCTTTTCCATTTATAATGAACTTATTTTGATGCTCCTTTCAAACATTCTACCAACAGCGCCGCCTTTAAATAAACAATAAGACAAAGCACCCTTATGGGAACGCGGCGAGTAATGAGCCCTGGAGGGAGAGAGTTTGTTTCAGAAGTTCTGCTTGCACAGGGAGCACAGCTTGGGTGTGAAGGAACGTAGGGTTGGACTTAATCAGGGTATTACCATTTATGAGACTGCGCTAAAATGTAATAGCCTTGGTTTAAGGAGCTCATTATCAAACAGAAGTGGAGAGAAGATCTGGGTTGGGGAAAGAACAGGTTGATTTAATGTAAAAGTGAACTTACCCTTAAGCTGTGTGGTAGAAATGGAAGTGAGAGAGGGCTGGTACAGCTTCTGTAGTTCCCGGCTGGGCTGTGGGTAGCGCGGGGAGCAGTCAAGAAAGAGAAGGGAGATTTGTTTAACTTGCGTGACTTTAAGTCTGATTTAACTTCCTTTTACATAACGAGGGGATTAACTGAACAGTCTCGATACGGTTCCTGCACTCACCAGAAATCAAGGTTATCCTATACTTTAAGAGTGCCGTGGAGGAAAGGGCCAGGTCAGCCTTTGACTTCCCTGGCTTGGCACGTTCTCTCCCCAGAGCAGGTAACCATTGCGGGGCATGGGGAACCCGCTGTGGCCGGGCTGGAGCCTGAGCCTCTTCCCTGGGCACCCACACCAGCCCCCTCCTCTGGGGGGACAGCCAGTGCCCTGAACCCCTGGGGTCTGCCTGCCCTGAGAACTCCCTTACTTCTCCTGTGAAAGGGAAACCGGTGAAGTTCCTATGGCTTTGATACGCTTGATTAGGGAGATTTATGGAAAAAAAAAAAAAGGAGAACGGAAAATGAATCATAGTTCAGAATTTTACTTTGTTTCTGTTTCTGTTCTATATTTTATCACTTGTTCAGACACGGATATTTTAATTATATTAAGGACGTATAAACCCTCACGACTGTTTCTTTTAAACCTTCATTTGTTATTTGTGTACCTGGTTCCATCTAATTACTTGAAACAGGAGTTCAAGTAATTGAAGAAGTAGATGTGCAGACACCTCCTGACATAGGTCCTGGTTTCAGCTGGCTATAACGATGCTAAACCTTGACTTTTTGGACCCAAGGTAGATGACTGGGGCTGAATGTGTTTGTGTAGAAAGTTTAAAGTAAAATGGCATTTCTGAGAACGGCATAAGCAAAAGTGCATTGGCTATTCCTGTTTTTTTTTTTTTTTTTTAAAAAAAAGGGGATCTTGCAGCTGCGTGCTGAGAACTTCCCTGAGCTGCAGTGCTGTCTCCAGCCCCGCTTCTCCAGCATGGAGGGCTTGTCCGTCTCTGCCTGTTTTGAAATTTGCCCAGGTTTTATGTTTTGAAATTTGCCCAGGTTTTGACAGCAGGGAGCTGAGGAAGGATTTCCTTCAGCCCCCTAGGACCGCTGTCTTGGTACCTCCCTGGTGCTGGAGGGTAGCAGGTGTTACCTGGCAGGGGTGGGTTCTTCTCCCTGCTGGCTCTGGCCACCAAGAGGCCCCAAGCTGGGAGGGGAGTCCCAGTTCCCGGGATTTCCAGCTTCCTTTCCTGGGGGGCACAGGACAACTGCAGTTGTCCGGCTGCTTTGTGTTCCCTCTCTCTGGAGAAGTGAAAATAATTTCTGGTTTTACTACCCGACTTCACTTCAAATACTAAGCAAACTTAAACCAAAAAATTACATTCCCACAAGGTAATGGTTTTGACTGCAAAATTGGAAACAGAGTTAAACAAGGAAAGCAAAAGACAGAGAAAAGTTGGGTTTAAAATGTACTTGTTATTCACGTTTTGTATTAGGTACCCCCTGAGGTGCTGAGGGGCTGTTCTGGCTGTGGGAGCCCAGAGGTTGTGCCAGGAGTAACCTTGTCTTGTTGCTCTACTGCTGCTTTTCCAACTCTGTCTGGAGTCTCTGGATCTCTCTCGAACTCCTATGCTCATTTGTTTGCTTCTTTTTTATTTGTTGCTGTCGAATAGAAACAAACCATTGTCAAAGGCATATGATTTTTTAAAATAATTCATATTTATTGCTTTATAATAAAGGAGAGAGGTGGTGAGTGGGCTGGGCAGCCTGGAGTCGGAGAGAGCACAGCCGCAGTGTCCTGCAGCAGACCTGAGGACCAGCCACCCCATCCAGAGTTCCCGCGGCGCTGGTTCTTCTGCTCAGGTTTACCTTTTGACTTGGCAAACTATGTGAATTGCCATGATTGATAAACTTGGTAGGTAGATTTTGCAAACCATGTCGGTGAGTGTGTTTATCACCCCCCTCCTCGAGCTCAGTAGCTTGCTTTCGGTGCCTCTAGTTTGGGGGGTGGTGTGTGTGTGTCCTTTTGCGTGAGCAGAAATGTTTTGGTGCTCAGCAGCTCGAGATGCTGGCCGTGCCAAAGGTGCCCAAGCCCTTTGTTGGCTTCACGGGTGCATCGCATCACCTGAGCAGGGCTTTTCTTGCCATCTCCTCCACTGACTGATGAGCGACCGCGGGGTTGCTGGATTGCAGAAGAGAAAACAAGATGACGGTCTCCTCTGTCCCTCCAGTGCTCCCTCGCTGGCCCCTGGCTGATGGAGAGAGGGGAGATGGGTGCAGAGGGATGTGTTGGTGAACGGAGGGTGAGGTGGTGGAAGGACCAGCAGAGCAAGGGGGGTGTGTGTGTGGGAAGAGGTAGATGTGGGTGGTGGGACTGGTCTGCGAGGTTTAACAGGCAGCAGGAAGGAGATGAGAAGCAGGGTCTGAGGAGGAACGGGAGGTGGGCAGTTGCTGAGCTCTGCAGTCCCCTGCTGACAGAAAATAGCTATGGGAGCTACTGGCAAACTGTCTTGTCTTTTCAAATCACTCCACACAGAAGAAAGCAGCCTGTCACTGCCACTGTTTACTTCGATATTTCAAATGGTGGAGATCTGTAGCGAGGCCACTCTGGTCTCAGACAGTTCGATATTACCACTGAATAGTTGGTATTTTTTTCCCCAACGTTTTCGGTGGTGTTTGGGAAAATGCATAATGATACCTCCCTCTCCAAGAGAACGCCTGAGTTACAAAGTCATTTCCTCAGAAAGAAATAGCAGTTTTAAGATTGTCTACGGTACCTTACGCAACCCTTTGTGTAAAAGCCCCCCAGCCCTTACTGGTGTGGTCCCGTACCGTTGTTTGCAGGGCACGGCTGACTTGCCAAGTGCATGCCATGTCCAGTGCTTTTGTACCAGCCAAGCTCAGGTGTAATGAGTTGTGGTACTCCGCTAATCTGCTTCTATACGGCATTTTGGACAGTTTGTTTGAAGTGCCCCTCTAAGGTATTAGACATGACTCAAGGCGTGGAGTGTAAATTTCTGTGAAATTCCTTCGCAGAAGCAATGGCTAGAATAGCATAGCCAAGTGGGGTTGTTGTCATTTGACACTGGGACTCAAGGTTATTACAGCTCTCCTCTGGGCAAAGAATTGATATTAAAACAGTAATCCAGTTGTTGTTCTTTGACTTCTGGTTGATAAAAACCAATGTCATTTAAAAAAAAAAAACAACAAACCAACCCTGAAACAAGACTTTTTATGTGAATCTTAAAACGCAGAAAGTTTTTATGACCTAGTGCTTGGATGACTTATCTTGATTTTCTTTCAGAGGCTTGTTTGAATTTCAAACAAGTTAGTTGTCTTTTTTTTTTTTTTTCCCCTGCACTTGACATCCACAAGTTAATGAATGTTGCAAAGGCAGCTGAAAGCACGCAGTCCCAGTGTTAGGAAAACGGCTGCTTAAAGTCATGGTAAGCCCCATGTTTTTATATCTACTGCCCACAGATTAAAAAAAAAAACACAAAACAGTCCTTAGTGTTTTTCCTCTTTTTGGTGTAAAAGGGCACCAGTGTTCCTGCGTGCAGGGCACGCACAGGAGCCCCTGAGCCACCCAGCTCTCTGTGTGCCTCCTGAGGGTGCTTTGGCTGGAAGCTGGAGGCCAGCAGAGCATCCCCAGCCACCCCTGCAGGATGTGTTTCATTTCACTGGGGGGAATCTTGCCTGGCTCCAGGGTGCATCTCCATCCTGACGCCTGTGCAATTTTGTGTAGTTGTATAACCGTGAGCAGTGTGATGTGGAAATGTACCCGCAGCTTTAGAGGGCAGCGAAGTTGAATGGGGCTAGTATAGTTTGTTCTTAAATCTTCCAAAACCTGACATTATTTATAAATTCCAGCTCCCAGGGCTTTATGAATTTTGAATATCATAGAATGGTTTGGGTTGGAAGGGACCTTAGAGATCATCTGGTTCCAACCCCCACTGGAACTATATAATCTATTCCAAGCCTATGCTCAGCTTCCGTTTAAGAAAAAGTGAGTTGCTCTCCCTCATGAGCGTGGGGAGAAGCTTGAAAATAAGAATGTTCACAAGCAAAAGGTGTGTAAGGAGTGCCCTGAGTTTAGAAGTCATTTTCTTCTGCTAAGTTTAAATCCCAGCACGTGGTATGCAGGTGGGAATATGACAAACTAATGGAATGTGAGTACTTGAGACTGGAAACACTGCTTTTTCCATGACCTTGTTGATGTCATTTTAAAGTTAGCTGGGTTTGGATTTCTGACGGGCTGGCCAGTTGTTCCGGATAACTGAGTCAGTAGTGTGCTTTGCTAATAGTCACCTTTTAAATCTGGTTAATACTTCTTTTATTATTTAGAAGCAATAAAGAGGGAAAGACTGGATATCAGTTTTGAAAACACTGAGAGCAAATCTTTGTACATTTGAGTAGTGAAAAATGTTGAAAGACATCACTAAGCAAGTTCCAGTTTTCCATTGAAAGAAAAAGATTTAAGGCTACCTAGAAAGTTTTTTTTTTTAAAAAATAATCCTTCATTTAAAAAAAAAAACCCCAACAAACCAAACCCAAACAAACTGTGCCAAGTGAGAAAGGTTAACTGTTAGTGGTATTTACTTTGATATACTGGACAATTTTTGATGTAAGTTGTTGCCTTTGGCCGAGGTTTTTTGCTGGAAAGTCAGGGTTAAGTGAAGAGTTTTTGTAGGATTTCATTGTTCTAACATGAGATTTTCCACCAGGTTTGCTGATGTAAAAATGGGGTAGGACAACGTTTGTAATGCTTCTCTGGTTGAAGACAGAATTTAGTAAGTCGAGCTTTAAGGTTGAACAGGTTTCATAAGTAAGGAACTGAGGTAATAAATATTTTGGATTTTAGTGTTGCTGTAACAACAGTAAAGTTGAATACTTCAGCAAACACCAGCAGGTCAATTTTTGAATAAGATAGTCAGTATCTTTGTAAATATCCTTTCCTATCATTGCTGTCATTGTAGCATGTTATTTATAGACAGTATTAAGAGTATTAGAATGCAGAAAAAAAAATCCTTGCCTTTAAATGACAGAAGTATAAAATAACATACAGATCATTTAGTGGATATTGTGTTGGGTTTTTTTTTAATTGTTGGTGAGGTAATTATTTATTTATGTCAGGCTGTTGATACATAGTTGACTTCGATACATAATATATATCCTTCGATTCAGAGAAAGTAACTAACAAAATAGTGGCAAAGATTCATGGCATTATTTCCTGTACTGAGGAAATAATTTTTTCAGACCAGGAAAAATATTTTCCTGATCTGAGGTGTAGGTCCTGCACCTGCGAATTTGTAGACTTTGACAAACTTCAAATGTCATGAAGCATTTTTTTTTTTAATAAAACAATTGTTGAAGAGCATTCAAATTAAGATTTCTACTCCCCTTGGCACCATTAGCCAAACGAGGCAAGGTCAGGACCTGGTGGGCAGTAAGTTCTGTCTGCATTAACTTTTGTAGTTGAACAGGTTTTTCTGCCACTGAATGTAGGGACTAATTACTGTTTATTTCCCCCGTGTAATATTTAAGATACAGTAAAAACGTGAATTGTAAAGTCCTGCCTCATTTGGAGCAAGACTGTGCATTAGGCTGGTGGAGACAAACGCCCCGTCTGTGGGACTCCTTCATCTGGTCCCTTTGCTTCCTGGGGCAGATGAAGCTGTCTACTCTGATAGACAGAGATTTAGGCTGCTCTTAGTAGAATCATTGGACTTGAGTAGAGCTGGAAGTGGGACAGTGCTGGTTTGAGTTTCCAACTGTGGATCTAAAGCGTATTTAAAGGGAATTACTGTGGTAGGGGATGGTACACAAGCAGAGAAGTGACTTGCACGAGGTTGTTAACAAATTATGGAACATAACCAAAGTCTCCAAGTTCTGGGTGAGTGCTCTTTTTAGAAATGTTAATCTAGCAAGTTGTTCAATGCTAAGTTGCATAATTTTTTTTTATTTAAGATATTGGTGTATCTCAGGGTAAGTCTTGGGACTAAGCCAAAGCCTCCATGTGCCAAACGTTTTTTATGTATATATCTGAAGATGCAGAATGAGGTTTATGATTGCAAGAAAAAAAACCAACCCTATGCTGAGAAGAGTTTTACACTTGCTGGCATTATTGTGATGCTCATTTGTTGGGTGGAACCTCATTGACACTTAAGAGTAATTAATGTTCTTCATTTGTGATGGAGGTGTGAGAAAAATCCCTCTGCCTTCCTGTGACCAGACAGCTGAACCAAAAGAAGTCACCACCTAATACACCTTGATACAGCCTGAGTAAAAGCTGAGCTGTATTACTCAAGAAGCTTCTTAGAAAGAAATTCAGCATTGACAGGGCAAGATAAACAGGCTTAAGTGAGTAGTAGAGAGAATGTAGGACAAGAACTCAGTCATAAGCAGAGAAATCCTGCTACATTGACCCATGGAAAATAAAAATGAGGGTGTGCTACTGACCACTGTTCTCTCTGAAAGCTGTAATAAAAGAAACTCATGCTGTTTGGTTTCTCCCGTGTCCAGGAAAACAAGAATTTATAAATTCTTTTTGAATAAATGATCGAGAAAATACCTGACACCATCTAAAACTTTTTATTTATAGTGGAAATAGCCCTTAAGTCTCCAGAACTGAAATCATCGCTTGTGACTAATGATAATCTGGTATCACGAGATGGATGTGACTTCCAAAATGGAAATTTGTGACTGGTGTTCTTGTCTCAAAAGAGACCAGAGAGAATCGATATGGTTTCTAATACAAGAACAGGAAGCCTTGCAGATAGAATTAAAGCAAGAATAAGAATGCCATCTGAAAAAAAGGAGTGCATCAGAAGCAGTCAAAGCAAGGAGGTGCCCTGCTGAACAGTTTGTATGATTATTTACAGGTGAAACTGACACCTTTTATGGGTACCAATTCAAACTGTCTGCACAAGTTTGGGAAACGTTCAGGGAATACAGCAAACAGCAAAGTGGGTCAAAGGGATGATAAAAAAATATATTTTCTGTGGCTCTGATCTGGTTTTCCACAAAATATAGACGAGGAAAGGGATTGGGATTGCTTTGAGTTTGAGCCTCAGCAAAGACTTGCCTTTAGAAATGATCTTTTAGATCACTTCTAATTAACGTAGTAACCAGTTATCCAAGTGTGGAAACCTGGGTATGAGGAGACAAAGGGGAGTTTAGAAGGTGGTGAAATATGATAAAATTTTTGAGCTACCTGGGGACAACTGCCGTTGGTGCTTAAAATTTCAGACATTTTCATGATAATTTATCTAAGAAATAAGTCCATAGTCAGGACAGGCTATACTGAGGCATCTTGAAGATAGCTTGCCACATGGCTGTAGGAATTAACAGGGCTGGGCTTTCAGAGGTGTTCACAGATCTAGGAGCAGCAGGGTGACCTTGATGCTTCACCCAAACGAACTCCCGTGGAGGCTAGCTGCAGATACTGCCTCAGGCAGAAGATCAAAGGAAAATTTCATGGAAGGACTGCTGAAAAGAGATCACTTTTTCTTTCCTCCCCCTAACTTGCAAAACCTTCTGAATCATCCATTTGAAGATCCATTTTTCTTTTCTTTTTTTAAGATCACTTTTTCTTCCCCCCCCCCCCCCCCAACTGAATAATCCGTTTGAAGATCCGTTT